>CM053596.1:175172296-175223127 GCA_028646575.1 Pseudocheirus occidentalis
TTCAATTTGATGTAATCAAGATTATCTATTTTGCATTTTATAATGCTTTCCAAATCTTCTTTTGTCATAAAGTCTTTCCTACTCCATAAATCTGACAGGTAAACTATTCCTTGCTTCTCCAGATTATTTACAATATCAGCCTTTATATCTAGATCATGCATCCATTTAGATTTGACTTTGGTGTATGGCATTAGACAATGGTCTATGCCCAGTTTCTGCCATACTATATTCCAATTTTCCCAGCAATTTTTGTCAAATAGTGAATTCTTAACCCAGAATCTAGGGTCTTCGGGCTTATCAAACAGTGTATTACTATAGTCATTAACTACTGAGTCTTTTGTACCCAATCTATTCCATTGATCCACTACTCTATTCCTTAGCTAGTACCAGGTAGTTTTGAGGACTGCTGTTTTATAATAGAGATTAAAATCTGGTATGGCTAGGCCACCTTCCCTAACATTTCTTTTCATTAATTGCCTTGATATTCTGGACTTTTTGTTCTTCCAAATGAATTTTGTCGCTATTTTTTCTAGTTCTATAAAGTAATTTTTTGGTAGATAACTTTCTCTTAAAACCATTAGCCAGTGTAGGTTGGGTGTGTGTGTGTTTATGTGTTTTACACATTTCTGATTACGTCAGTGCAAGTAAGTCCCAGTGAAGAAGGTCTCTTATCAATGAAGATTCTACTACCGTCCATCTTTTTTTTTTCTCTCCCTCCCCCTTTTATTCTTTGGTATTATCTCTCTCCTCCCCACCATGTGTCTTTCTCCCTCCCCCTCTCCCTTTTCCTTATCCTTCTCTCTCTCTCTCTCTCTCTCTCTCTCTCTCTCTCTCTCTTTCTCTCTCTCTCTTTCTCAGTAATATAATCAATGTTTAAGCTGTGTTCATACATATATCAGTATGTAGGTTATTTTACTCAAGTTTTTGAGTGTTATAGATTCATGAGGGATCAGTGTTTTATCATAGCCACAGATGTAAAATCAGTTTCCTTAATAAAATGCTTACATTTCCTGCATTTCCCAGCCAGATGCTTCCATGAGTCATACTCTTCTATACCCTTTATAAGATGAAGACAAATACTTTAGTCTATGGATTGGCCAGTTGACAATTTTTTTTCAGATTCAGCAATTTTTTATGCTGCCATGTGCAAAGTACTGTTTTTGGCTAAATAACTTTTTCACCAGTTAGATACCCACAGTGACTGCTATGAATATGCAGGTGTATTCCCAGGTTTGAATTGGAAGATATAATAGACTCTCTTGTTTGAATATGAAACCAAGACATTTATTCAAACTACAGTAAGCCAAATCCATCATAGTAACAAAGGACTCTAAATACATTGTCGAGGCAGGAAGTACCAATACCCCAAGTGTTCTTTTTAAGACAAAGTCCATAAATGTCACCAATGCAGGAAACACCAATATTCCAAGCCTTCCGTCCATTAGACCTCCCCACAAACACAAGTTTTTCCTGGCAAAAATCCTCCTTTTCTCACTCTCTTCACTCTGCTCCCTCTCCCCCAGCTCTGTCTCACTCTCATTTCCTACTCCACCCTTCCTCCTCCATGTTTTCAGCAAGCTCTTCCCACCATGGGCTCCATGTGATCACATAGGCCTATTAAGGGGCAGGGAAGATCTTCAAATTCCCTTAATGTTACAATAACAACACTAGAGTGTTATTGATTAGAATTAAATTAGTCATAGAGATTATCTATTTTTACTACTTCATTTTAAAGATGAATTAAGGCAGGTCCAAAGAAACGAATGAACTGACAATGGTCACACAAGTAGGGGATGTCAGAGATTGGGATGTATTCCCATCCTGATACTCTTTCTACTATATAGTTGTTTCCTGTTGTGTGTTTTTCCCCCAGGGATTCTCATGAGATTTTCTGCAATTGTGTGCTCCCACCCATAATGAGAATTGAGAACAGTGCCTGGAAAATGGATTGGGGACTTAGAGGTGTCCTCAGGAACACCACTCTATCAAATGAATCTTGTGCTTTCTTGACAGTACTTGGTCTCCTAGGCCCAATGGCATCTCATGCAGCTGTAGAAATATTTCCTAGAATCAGGTGTGTAGAATGATGAGGTGAACAGAAACATGTGCTGCTCTAAATAAATGAAAATCCTTCCCCCTATTATAAGAGCTCAGAGAAAGTATGGAGGTCTCTGAAGAAGAGATCCTGATGGGGGGGGGTGTGCAACATAATCACTCTTCTTCATTAGAGTAGTGATTCTTGACCTTTGGGGCTCAAGAAAACTTTATGCACATTCTGCAATTTCTGCAATCCTCTTTTGATGACTGAAATTTCTTTCGTCAAAGAAAGAACATGGTAGGCTTTGATCTTACCTTAGAAACCACTCAAAGTTTGCTACTGAGAAATTTTCTTCAAGGATCCACACTATAAATGTGCCCGATTCTTCCCATTTGATTGAAAACAAAGAAGTTAAATGGTTTGCATCATTGATACCCAAAGCCCCACTAATATATACAAATGCATTTGTACATTTCTCTACTTCTCTGAAAACCAAGTATCTCTTATTTGTACATTGTTTTTCATGCTCTTTTCTCTTGTTTTCTAGTTGACTTCCTTGCATAGGGAGTCAGAAAAATGGATTTTGTATGTAACAGCTTTGTTTACCCTAACAAGAAATCAATGGAGTAGTGACTTTAACATATCTACTATGTAGCTCCCATGGTACACCTCAGTAAAGGTGATCTAGGAGCATCATATCTATCACACCTGGAAACATTAAACTGGGATAGAAACTGCCTGCCTTCATCCTTGAAATAAGAAGCTAATTGGCTAATATATTACTTTGTGGGAAATGTAGTTCTGATCTTTTCTGAATTCACATAATGACCTAGACTAAACTAAGGGTCCTTGCTAGAAAGAAGATACCATAACTTCTTAATTAGCAGAATATTAAAGTAAACCATAAAGATTCTCACTTTAATAGGCAGGTAACAATTACCAATATTAGCTAACAGCCAAGATAACAAGAGCAATGATAATAATAAGCATTTATATAGCACTTTAAGATTGGCAAAATGTTTTACAAATATTATCTTTTTTTACTGTCATTACAACCCTGGGAAATAAGTGCTATTTTTATTATTATTTTATAGATGAAGAAACTGAGGCAGATGTTAATGACTTGTCCACAGTCATATAGACAGTAAAATAATCTGCGATAGAAGTTGAACTCCAAGTTTTCTTAATACCTGAATGCCTTACCCTGTGCTCTGCATAGCTACCATGGAGCAGTTTTCCAATTAACTAAATCAAGGGTCCTTAACCTTTTTGTGCATCATTGGCACCTTTGATAATCTTTGACAATGAAACGTCTGGACCACCTTTCAAAATATTTGTCTGTTGCCTACAATCATTATGGAAGCAAATGATACATTTTCAGTTAGAAGTTAGTGAAATTACCCCCATTTTCAGCTTATAGATATCCTAAAATCCATCTATAGTCCATGGATTAAATGTTAAGAACCCTTGGGGCAATGTGATCTCCAAGATCCTATGAGTAAATTGGTCTTCCTTCATAGTTAAGTATAATGAGAGATATAAAGAAAAGATAAAAAATATAGTGGTTCCCTCCCTCAAAAGTTTACAGTCTAAATTGGAAGAAAGGATTAACATGCATGAAATAATTATATATCAATAGAAGACATTATATAACTCTTGATTAGATTAGTAATTGAAGAGGAAATCTGCTTAAAATATAAAAAGGAAGAGTAGGGTTGAAGTAAATACTTCAAAGTTTCATTGCATATCTAATCTATGACCCTATGATGTGTGATGTTATCATTGGAGTGGGAAAATCTCATTGTGGAAGCTCCTCCCATGAATATAAATTGACAACATTTTTTGTAGCTTAGAATGTTAGAATGGGGGTGTGTGTGCAGGGATGGTACTGAAAGATTCAGAAAGTTGGCATGATTACTCATCTCATATATGTTAGAGAAAAGACTCAAACCCAGGCCTTCTTGGTTCTAAGTCCAGTCTTTCATCTACTATAGTGAACTATAAATGCTTAAAGACCTTCAAGGAGATCAATGTGTTCTGTAGATATACTAAATAAGAATATTGAATCATATGATTTCTAATACCCTCCCTTCCTGCTCTAACATTTTTTTTGGTAGGAAAAGCTTCCTGAAGGATATAGGGAACTCCCTATTTACCTTGTTCTTCAGAATGGAAAAGTGATATTAATGGAGATTGCTATGATGAAGTCCACAGGCATCTACTACATGCCAAGTATTTTCCCAAGTACTGAGTATAAAAGAAAGGCAAAAAATGGTTACTGCCCTCAAGGAATTCACAATCTAAAGGGGGTGGGAAGGTGGAGAATACATAAACAACTGTGTACTAATGAGGTATATACACTTTTAATTGAAGATCATCTCAAAGTTAATCACAATAAGGAGGACCATGCAAGTCTTCTTGCAGAAGGTGGGTATAATGTATCTGTTCATGGAAATTCCCAGTTTGTAAACTGCAAGGACTTTCAACTCAAAATGTGTTCAAAGGTAAGTCTTCTGATGGTTTCAGCAGCTTTCCGGGCCTGGTGCTCCTTAAGACTGCATACCACCTTTGGTCAAAGAACCAGCAGCTTCTCTCCTCACTACCTGACTGGTTGCTCTAACTAATGCTGCTGCTTCTCAGCAGGCAACAGCAACAGTGCATCATTTGAAATTGGGCCTTTGTTTAGTCAAACTTGCCATTGTAATTACAAAGCAGCTGGTGTTAAAACACACTTATCCTTGGGATTATAAATCTAGAAACTGAAAATGTTGCTTAAAGTGACCTCAGCTGAATTATCCTTGAGTGTAGAGAATTTGCTGATCACTGAAACAATAATAACAATTACAGCTTGGTTCCCAATCCTCCTTAATATTGAGGATTTCCTTCTGAGATTCTCTCCAATTTATCTTGCATATATCTTGTATAGAATTGTTTGCATGTTGTCTTCTGTCTTAGAATATAAACTCTCTGTGGGCAAGATTGTTTTTGTCTTTCTTTGTATCCCTAGAGCTTAGCACAGTGCCCACTGGCACATAGTAGGTGCTTAATGGCTTGATTGATTTGACAATAGATTTCAAATCTCCCAAGCAATTTCCTCATATTCACTCTATTAAGGAAGTCATAAATGTACTACAATTCCTCTTTTAAGATGAAGAAACTGAGATACAAAACAGGCCAAATGCTTTTTACCTTCGTGACAAACAGCAAATATCAGATGCAAAATTCAAATGAGGTTTCATTCTCAGTCTAACATTCTTTTTTTAAAAAAAATTAATTTATTTATTTGTTTTTAGTTTACAACATTCAGCTCCATAATCACTTTGGTTCCAAATTTTCTCCCTCTCCCTCTCCTCCCCACCCTACCATGGCAGCATGCAATTTTTGATATAGGTTCTATAAATACCTACAGAAGCATTAGTGAAGAATTATAACCAATTGAGTGAACAATGAGAAAGAAGGAATGAAACAAAACAAAACAGAAAAAAAGAGAGAGCAAGTAGTTTGCTTCAATCTGCAATTAGACTCTGTAGTTGTTTCTCTGGATGTGGATATCCCTCTCCATTATGAGTCTTTTGGAGTTGTCTCTTCACCTTGCTTTGCTGAGAGGAGCCCAGTCTATCAAAGTTAGTCATCACAGATACAATGTGTCTGTAATTGTGTACAATGTTCTCCTGATTCTGCTGTTCTCACTCGGCATAAGATTATATAAGTCTCTCCAGGTTATTATGAAATTCATTCGCTCCTCATCTCTTATAGCATCATAGTATTCCATTACATTCGTGTACCACAACTTGTTTAGCCATTCCGCAGTTGATGGGCATCCTCTTGATTTCCAATTCTTTGCCACCACAAAAAGAGCTGCTATGAATATTTTTGTTCATAGAGGACCTTTTCCCACTTCTGTGGTCTCTTTGGGATACAGCCTTAGAAGTGTTATCACTGGGTCAAAGGGTATGCACTTTTTTTACAGCCCTTTGGACATAGTTCCAGATCACTCTCTAGAATGGCAGGATCAGTTCCCAGCTCCACCAACTATGCATTAGTGTTCCATTTTTTCTACAACTTCTCCAGAATTGATCATTTTCCTGTTTTGTCATCTTAGTCAATTTGACTAGTGAAATGTGGTACCTCATAGCTGTTCTGATTTCCATTTCTTTAATCAATAGTGATTTAGAGCATTTTTATGTGCTTATAGATATCTTTAATTTCTTTCTCTGTAAACTACCTGTTCATATCCTTTGACCATTTCTCAGTTGGGGAATATCAGCCTAACATTCTTTCTTCTACACTATCCTGTTGTGAAATCTGAGTGTTATATGTTTTCTCAACACTGTCTTGGGATAATACGTTGAGGGTTCTCCCAAAATGGGCCTGAAAACATACATATTACATTCTGAGAAGTGGTCTTGAGGGCATTATATCTTCACAGCAATGTGATATATGTATGTGATGTGTCTGTATTCCATACTTCTAAGAGACAGGCAGGCAGAGTGAAGAAGCCTAAGTGCAGCACTTAGCCTAAGAGCAGGCTAAAAATCTTTGGAGTGGTCTATGTGGCCAGCAAGTGAAAAAGGCAGGATTTATTTCAAAGTCCAGCAAAAACAATAACTCCTACATAAGGTCTTACCTGATCTCTCCAGTTGTTAATGCCTCCAGCTTCCCCCAAAATTTCTTTGAATTTTCTTCCTGTACATGAACGTGCATGTATATACACATATGTTTTATGTGTGCATGCATGTATGTATACTGTATATGTAATATATATACACACATAGCGTATATTTACACTATGTGTTTATATATGGCTATGTACATATAAATAGCTAACACATACTTGTATGTACTGTGAATATACATTCACGTATGTATTATATGTGTATGTATATTATCTATTTATATGTATACATGTTGTCCCCCTCCTTCCAGAGGATCAAATCCATTTCAAGACCAGGATTGTTGCATTTTTGTTTTTGTAACCCCAGGAACCAGCAAAGTATGTGGCACATGGTAGGTACTTAATAAATACTTGAATGATTCCTAACTAAAAGTACAGCACTCCTTGTACTACTCCATGTGGCCTGTAATCATTATTGTTTTAATATATTTATTATTATATTATGCAGTATTATATTAATGTTATGTAATATTAATATATTTTATAGATTATATTGTTTTACACATTGTATTGTATTACATAGTATTGTATTGCTTTATATTATATTATATTTATTATATTTTAATAGATATATCCAAGTGCCCTCAGTGTCTCTATTCACAATATAGTGTTCAATCAACATTTGTTGTTTTGAGAAGATTACAATGCTAATATTGCAGAATCATAGAAAACAATCAGAAATCTAAGAGTAAAGACACATGGAAAGGACATAGAAAATGTAGAAATAAGTCTCTGAACAAGTACAAAACTGAAAAGAGTTACTAGATTTGAGTAGGATTTAAAAAAAAAAAATTTAGTGGAGGAGTTTAATACTGAGTATGATTCTGAAGAGTTCTAAGAAAGCATACCTCTCCAGGTCATTTCCCTTTACTATATGTTCCAAAAATAGTTTTCTCTTGCAGCCAACTTATGGTATCTGCTTTTCCCCAAACACTGCATTCTTCCTCCCACCTTTCTCACTTCTGCGTATGTGTCTTTGCATAGGAAAATCCATGTGCTGCTAGTTTACTTTCTTCCAGGCTTAGTTCATCATGTGCTCTCATGTGCCCTCAGTTCATGAAAGCCTTTCCTTGATTCCTCCCTCATCCCCATTTGTTCTCCTAAAATTATCTTGTATGTTTATTTGTATATGTGCTGGATACCCTTCTCCTACAACTTGCAGGAGAATGTATGTTTTTGGGGGGCAATGCTTTTTTTTCTTTATTTTTTTTTCGTATCTCCAGAACTTCCTGTCATATCTTTCTCATAGAAGGTCTTACTAAATGCTTGTTGATATAAATAGAATTTCACTGTTTCACAAAACTAGGATGAGATGCACTGCCTATTATTTCTTGAGGATCCTGGATGTAGCCACTGGGCAAATGGCTCAAAACCTTTTTATCCTCCTGAGTTTCCTACAGCATCCTAATATATGGCTATTTTAAAAATCCCAGCATGGAAAATGCCAAGACAGTAAATGTACCAACTTCTTTTTTCTGCTTTACTAGCTTTTGGTATCTGGTTTACCAATCAGCCTGGTAAATGGGAGTCTAAAAGACTCACAATCTAAATTTCTTGGAATTATGGCAGTTGTTTTGTTTTGCTTTGAGAAACTGTAGAGATAGAAGGTGCTAGAGAGTGACTTGTGGAAGAATTTACATACTAAAGAGAAATAGATTAGCACTTCTTTTTCTGGAAATTTTAATTTTAAAAAATCACTTATTTAAAATAGACTTTGTAAATATATGATAATATATTGTCTAAGCAGGGCTTCTTAAACTTTTTCCACTCAAGACGCCATATGGAATCACAACCCTCTGCATAAGAAACACTGAAAGGAGCATGGTACATCAGAAGAAGAAGAAGTAGATTGAGAATCATACAGGAATGGAAGACATTTAACCTTTATGAGTCTCAACTTTCTCACATAAATAATAAGAATGGAAATAAAAACAATAATAACTAGCAGTTATATAACATTTTATTTAAGATTTACAAAACACCTTACATTGACTATTTCATGACAACTGTGTAAGGCAAGTGTTATCATCCCCATTTTACAGATGAAGAAACTGAGGCTGAGAGAGGCTGAATGACTTGCCCTTGGTCATGTAGCTAGTAAATGTCTGAGGCAAGATTTGAACTGCCAGGCTTTCTTTTCAGTCCAGTGTTCTAGCCACAGTACTACTCACCTTAGTTGAATTTTCATTAACTACCTGACTGGATCCTTATAAGGAAACTAAATCTTAATGTGCTTCACAAATGAGTTGTCATTAAAAATTTACTGATTAATTACATCCTAATTAAGAAAACATATTTTAGGGGTGGCTGGGTGGCTAAGTGAATAGAGCACTGGCCCTGGAGTCAGGAGAACCTGAGTTTAAATCCTACCTCAGACACTTAATGCTTACTAGACATGTGACCTTGGGCAAGTCACTTAACCCCAATTGCCAGGTCTTCCCTCCTCCAAAAAGCAAAATAGATAGATAGATAGATAGATAGATAGATAGATAGATAGATAGATAGATAGATAGACAGATAGACAGATTTTTTTAAAGCTAATGATAATGGAAAAGTTGTCTATCATTTTTTTTTATTTTATGTTTTGCTTTTTGGAGGGCAATTGGGGTTGTGACTTGCCCAAAGTCACACGGCTAGTAAGTGTGTCAAGTGTCTGAGTCCAGATTTGAACTCAGGTCTTCCTGACTCTAGGATCAGCACTCTATTCACTGGCCCACCTAGCCTCCCCCATCTATCCCTTTTGCAACAGTTAAGTATTGTAAATGATGTACCATAGAAATCAGTTTATAACAAAGAAGCTTTGAAATATCCAAACAGCTCAGTTCATTATGCAGTAATATGCTAATCAGTCAGCAAGTATTTATTGAGCTCCTACTGTTCTAGGTACTTTGTCCTGAGGTGATAAAGAAAGTTTTATGGCATTACAATATTAACTATCCAGATATGTCATAGGTAAGAAATTCTATTTAGAAATCCAAAGTGTGAAGGGGGAACATATTTAAACAAAGACTTTCTCATTTAAAAAAATAAATCTTTTTTGGACCATTCTTGGGCTACAAAATGAGGAAAGGTGCCCAATGATGTGGTTTTTATTGGAATCTAAAAATGATGGTGACAATAATATGATTCTCGATCAGTGGCCTGGCAGCCTCCAGTAATATACAAGGATGCACAGATGCCAGTGCTTCATTGATCACTGAAATGCCACCTGCTAAAATGCTGCTGGGAAGGCGTAATTAAAATTATGTAATCTGAGGCAGAGCCCTCCTCTTTCACTTGAAACTTTGAGATGAAGTATCTCCTTAGTCTTAAACAATGGCAATTTCTGATATGTTTTCAAGAAGCCACAGGAAGAAAAGTCCTTTCAAGCCATGTTTAGATTGAGGCAAGCCTATAAATATTGGGACCTCTATCGTCCCCTATCCATTTATTTTCTGCACCTGTCAGGAAGGATGAATGGTTTGGCCAAAGCTTTTTCCATATCTTCTAGCCAAAGGCATGTTGACAAGAGGGGCTGTGGACTTAATGCAGTAACAGACGGCTACATTTCATCTTATTTCCTGCAACAAACAGCAGTCAATTTGAAAGTACTCTGTTTTTTCTCTGTGCCTTGGGCTGGTGGGTGGGAAAAGGAGGGAGAGGACTTTTTTCCCCTTTGCTTTATAGCCAACATTGTATCTGAAACAAAATATCCACACATATGCCTGTACTTCTTCCAGATGCTTCTCCAATTTAAGTTGTTTACTTCTATGTGGTATATCTTGCTAGTAGTTTTGTATCAATCTTACCTGTTACAATAAATCTGCCTTATTACTTAATGTGCCACAGGGAATAACTTGCATTTGTGATTTTAAGCATTGTTGGCAACTTGTCTGGATGATAGGCACTTGATGAAGCATTGCAAAAAGTTTCCATTTGGTTTTGGCAGATGAAACCTAGCAGTTTGTGCATGAGGGAAGCGCAAGTCCAAACACTCAAACGTTACGTCCTCATTTCACTGTTGTAGCTTCCTGTATGGAAACGATTCTAAGGGTAAAATGATCTTTTATTTTGCACATGTAGCACCCAACTGCCAAGTTCAGGTTCCTAGGAAGTCACTTGAGTTAACTTTATCTAAACTCTGTTTGCAAACTCCTATTTTTAACTCTAAACTTCAGGGACCAACCAGAATTAATCTAATTACAATGGAAAAGGGCATTTTCTTCACCTAAATGTGAGGTGTTTTTTTTTAATAGGTTAAAATGAAAGCAGCAACAATTCAGTCACCTAATTGTTTCCCCAACAAAATCTGCCATACTTCTAGGAAAGGTAGAATGAGTCTCCTAGGATTCTTTTCCCAGGCTAGTTTGTAAGCTGGATACCACAATCTAGGAGAGCAGGGAATTAGTAAATGCTCTTTCGGCATTCTCCATGCTACTATATTTGGATACATTAGCAAACTAAAGGAGGGTAAAAGTGTGTTAGCAATTTGCCTAGCCAGTCAGCCAATCAGGCCGAGAGCTTCAGAGTCCAAAGGGCAGTGCATCTCAGCACCACATCTATGAAACAGTGAAATCTTGCAACTCTGGCTTCTCAAAAGAGTAAGGAAAGGTGAACTGCAGCCACTACTTGGAACAGAAAAACAGACGCTTCCTCTTAGGAGCTGTAGGAGAAAGATACAACTCTGGGTCATTTTCCTGGCTAGTCTACATCCATCTCTTCTATTTTCTTTTCCGGTTGCCTGTTAGAATCCTCCCATGTCCTGTATTTCTCATCAGTTTATACCCAGTCTCCCCACCAGGTGCACTGCAAATACTCACTTCCAACCAAAGTCCATGCTAGCATAGCTTCCTCATCTGCTGTGCTCCACACATTCTTATGGGAGATGTAGTTCTCAAGGAGGCCATCCCTCTTCACATACATGCTTATAAAACTCATACAAGAACATAACAGAAAGATAATAGATAAAAATTTTTAAAAATGTTTTATTGGAATGGAATATCCTGATGCTGTAAATTAATCTTAACAAAAATATGTTAAAAATAACATTTAGTCTCTATTAATGTCACTTTAAAGAGATTACAAACAGTGCAGTAATATATTTGAGAAAATCACTTTTCCCCTATGTTTGTAGATAATGGACAACTCTCTAAGCATGCTGGGTAGAACACTGCTAACTTCTGGTTCTAAGAATTATCTCCTCAGGTAAATTAGTAGGAAACCAAGAGACTGTTATGCTTAACTGTCTTTTGAGTTGATAATGGGGACTACATTTACTCAGTCTTTTGCTTTCTGTCATTTTGTGCACAAATGTACATGTATATCTAAGTACTGTTACAATAATTCCATATCTTTTTAGATGATTTGTGAACAAGTATTCTCATTGTGTGCAAAAATAAAAGGTCTCTGGAAAGTCTTATAATGGAATTTGAAATGAAACAATTCCTATTTAAATAATGAGACTGATTAAATATTACTTTGACATCAAGCTTTAAAATATAATTCTTTCCTACTAGATGATATTTTTCTGCATCTGAACAATTATATAAGTGGAATCCAAAGACCTACCCTTATAAGCTTATTCCAAACGATAATTTAGGGTGTTCTCCTGTGACTTAGAAGTTAAAGAACATTCTATATATTTGATGGTCGTCTTGGACAAATGTAGATCTTGGTTACTGAAGATATTGGTAGTCTGGTGTGTTCTATAATCATTATAATGATATTCTAAATTTCCTTCACTGCTAAGGTAGGATTCTGACTTTTTGGAGATCTTACTTTTAGTCAAGTTGAAGGCAATAATAAAATGTTGGAATTTGAAGGGATTTTAATGACTCAGAGACATCTACAGAATAAACTAGTGGCTCAATTAGAACCAGAACTCTGAACTCTACATTCCCTTCACTTTAACCTACTCCCTCCAGTTCACTTGGTTGGATCTTTTGTCTAGATGCTTTCCTCTTATAACCTTGCAAGGCCAGTGGTTGACTTCTGAAGTGCTTGCAGGTTCATCAGCAATGAACAATAGGTGTTCATTGATAAGTGACTGGCACCAGGTTAAAAATTCCAAGTAACCAATATTAAATAGAATATGTTTTGTGTTATTAAGATAATGTTAACTGTAAAATTTCTCATTGATGGAGCTATGAGGGAACATTCATAACCTGACCTCTTCTTATCTTTCCAGTATTCTTATACTTTACTCCCCAACACATAATTTTTGATCTAGTGAAACTAGTTTCCTGTATGTTCCATGAAAAAGACACCCCATCTTTTCATTTCAGGCATTTTCTTGGCTTTTCTCCATAGGTGGAACACTCTCCCTTTACCTCTCTGAATAGTGACCTCCCTGGATTCATTTAAGTCTCAACTAAGATCCCACTTTCTATTGGAAATCTTCTCCAACCTCTCTTAATTCTAGTGCCTTCCCTCTGTTAATTATTTCCTGTTTATCTTGTATTTAGCTTGCTTTGTCTAAATTTGTTTGTTGTTTTCTCCATTAGATTGTAAGGTCCTTGAGATCAGTCAGTCTTTTGACCCTTTTTGTTTCCTTAGCATTTAACACAATTCCTAGCACACAGTAGACACTAAAGAAATGTTAATTGATTGACTATTTGGAAAAAACTAAGAACTTAGCAGTTTAAATCTCCTACACAAAGCACAAATCTCTTCTGAACAAAAAATGTCATGTAGCATCTTTTTCCTTCCTCCCACCCTTTATTCCTTCCTCCCTCCCTCCTTCCCTTCCCTTCCTTCCTACCTTCCTTCTTTCATTTCTTTTTTTTTTTTTTTAGCAAACTTCAACTAATAGAAAACTCATTAACCTCACAAGGCAGACTATTCTTATGTTGGAAAGCAGAATGTTTAGGAAATATTTATTTATGTTGTGTTATGTTGCATTTCTTTATTATGTCATGTACTTTAGTTTAAATTCATTAGTCCCAATTCTGTTTTCCAAGACCAGGTTAAAAAAATCTAATCATTCTTCCGTATAAGAATCCTTTATATAGTTTAAGAAATTATGTCCAGCCTCTATTAATTCTTATTTCATCAGGCTAAACATCCTCAGGTCCTTCAAATGATGCTCTTTTGGCATAGTTTGAGACCCCCTCCTCATCATGATTGCCCTTTTCTGGACGCTTTCCAGCTCATCAATGCTCTGTCCAAAATGTCGATTTGAGGGCTGACTCCATAAAAGTAGGTAATTGAAAATAAATTTAAAATAAATCTGTATCAAAATACTAACAAAAGCCATGAAAGTGGACATAATTGACAAAGGATAAATTTGAAAGAGAAGACCTAACATAAGAGCATAATTTTACAGAATATTCACCTTAAGGGGTTGGAAAAAGGAACATAAGACAGTGAAAGAGATAAAATGGAGCACTGACACTAAGGTAAATAAAGGAGTATCAAAGAGGAAGTCAACTTAAATTCATTTCAATTCAGCAATTTTTTTAATTAAGCTCTTATTATGCACAAGACATTATGTCAGGTGCTGAAGGAAAAAGGAGAATTTGGTTTTGGATGAAAAAATACTGTGTAGTCCTTTCCCTCAAGGATTTTACAATATAAATGCCCATAAGGTATAGAAAACTATTTATTGCATGTGAAGGACCAGAGTGACATGAGAGATCATTACGAGAGAGAAAGAGGTGTTGTGGAAATGAAATACCTAAATTGGAACTAGAAGGAAGAGAAACAGTGTAATAGGTAGAATTCAGAATGGAGAGCAAAGGGGAAATCATAACTTGTTATGTAGGAAACTATACACAAAGATACTGAGATAGGAAAGGGCAGAACAAGATTAAGGAAAGCAAAGTGGTTCAGTTTTATTGGAGCATAATATATATAACACAAAATATAGTAACATAAATATTACTTGAAACAAGCAATAATTTTTATGTGGTTTCATTTTGTGGTAGCAAATGTCAAATATCTGATTCTACTCTGACTTAGAACATCTGACCTTGACCAGATGAAACTGTATTGAGCTGTTTTCCTTATATTTAAGATAGTTTCCTGTTCATTGAGAGCTGTATTGTGTATCCTACACATACAATATTGCTTTCTTGTTGTTTTTTTAATTTGGTGGATTTTAAGAATGAATATTACTCCTAGGAAATATGCAAAAGCTGTATCTTTTAAAGGGCACAGTATAATAAAATGGTCTTTGGTATGGGTTCATCAAGTATTGCAAAATTCTTTCTGACCCTTATGAAACAGGATCAGTCATAACAAAGCACAGAGGAGAGTGAAAAAAAAAAGTGGGAGGGGCAAGAAAAAAGACATTGCTACTTTGAAAGAGTCCTAATTAATCTTAAGGAAACAATTATTTCAGAGGGACCTGAAGGTGGCAGAGTTGGTGTTGATTACTCTCCAGTGTTTTTTGAAATTGTAAAAATAGTAAGACGACCAAGACAAACAACTGGGACCACTGAATGGAACAATACTGTCAAGGGCTTGAATACCAGGTGGTATTCAATTTAATGGATTTATTTTATTCGATAGGAAACCCCTGAACAAGGATATGGGAAGACTTTGGGAGATTATTTTGTATTTGACCTGTATGGAAGATAGATTAGTCATGCGAAACTTGAGGTAGGGAGATCATGTAGGGGGCTATTAAAATTATCTAATTGAGAAGTAATAAGTGTGTAGGAAAGTAGCAATAGGAATGGAGGGGAAAAGGAAGGATGAGAGATTATTCAAAAGTAGAATTGACCATATTTGGCAATTGAGTAATTAGAGATGGGAGTAAAATAGAAGGAGGTCCTCAGAAGACTATAAGGTTTTTAGTCTTAAAGAGGGGGACAAGATATCAACAGAAATAGGGAAGACAGAGAGAAGAGGTTTTAGATGGTACCAAGGACACAAACAGAGGGGTGTTTGTCAAGAAATACGGCCACTTTTTCCCCCTTCAGAGTTGAAAGGGGAAGATAATGGATAAAGGTAATAAAAAGTTCTGAGTTATGGAAATGAAAAATAGAGAGTGTTCTTGTAATACATTAATAGATATAGGAAAGGGGAGCAGGAATGGAAGGGGCAGAGTAAGAGTGAAAGTCAGAGAGAGAGAGAGAGAGAGAGAGAGAGAGAGAGAGAGAGAGAGAGAGAGAGAGAGAGAGAGAAAGAGAGAGAGGATGTATGAATGTATGGTAAAGGAGTAGATAGGAAGTGAGAAAGAAGCCTAGGGCCCCAGGAAGATAAAAGGAAAGCAAACACAGAGCAGGGGGATATAGGGATGGAAACTAAGATTCTTGAGCAGTAGAGACAGTCAAAGAATGTGGCCATGGTAAGGATAGATAGATAGATGATAACATAAATAACAAAATGAAGAGTGACTTTTAACATTTCTATCTTGGTGACTTCAAACACTCCTATGGTTGTAACAATCTCTATCCATAGGACTCACAGATTAGTAAACCCTCTCCAAACCTCTTTCTTGAGCTCCAAGCCAACAACACTAACAGCATACAGTTTACAAGAAATATCATAAGCTCATTATCTCCTCCCAACTTTTTCTATTTCTCTTGTTTGTCTCCCAAGTTCTTAATCTTAGCATCATATTCATTCTCCCTTACTCAACAAATCCAATTGATTGCTATTTTTATTTCCACAACATTGTAGGCGTTCATCCCCTTTGGTCATGTTCCTCTACCTTAGTTTAGGCAGCATGACAGAGTGGATAGTGCTGGACATAAAGTCAGGAAGACCTAGGTTCAAATCCTGCCTCAGGCATTTGCTAGCTATTACAACCTGGACAGATCGCTTAAACTTTTTGTCCACAGATCCTAATTAACAAAATGAGGAAGACAGACTGAGGGATTTCTCTTTCATTGCTAAATCTTTGTTCTGATGACCTCTATGGACTTTTGTTTGAATTCTATGCTTCAAATCTCTTCCCATTTCAGGCAATAATCCAGCAGCCAAGAGACTTTTAAGTGTAGCTCCTCTACTCAAAAACTTCCAGTGGTTCCCTATTGCCTCTAGGATAAAATATGAACTGCTCTGTTTGTCTTTAAAATCCCTTAACAATTTGGCCTCAACCTATCTTTTTAGCTTTATTATGCCTTATTTCCCCTTCCCACACTTTACCTTTATTTCCCCTTCCCATACTTTAGCCAATGTGACCTCTCTGTTCCTCACACACAGCACTCCATTTTGTATTTCCATACCTTGGCAATGGATGTTAGCATATATAGTGCATTCTGTCCTTAACTTTACCTCACATAATTCCCCACTTTCTCCAAAATGATGCTTAAGCACTACATTCTACACAAAGTCCTTCCTCTCCTCCTTAGCAACTGCTCCTACCCTCCTCTCCACTTTGCATTTAACTACCTTGTATTTATTTTCATATATTAATAATGACCACATGAATATTTTGTCTTCCTTATTAGAATATAAGCTCCTTGAGAGCAGAGACTGTTTCATTTTGTATATTTGTATCCTCAGCACCTACCACAATCCTGGGACCATAGTAATCATTTAATAAATACTTGTTGATTGATTGGTTGTTAACTGATCAAATTATATAAAAACATTTTCAAAAAGAAGAGCAAAATATTGACAATGTATAAGATTATTCCAATAAGTAAAAATAAGAGAATACAAATTAAAATACCTATGAGAATTTGCCACACAGTAATATTGAAAAACACGACAAAAGATTAAAATTGTCAATATTGGAGAGGATAGAAGAAGGTGGATTCAGCAATATACTGTTGGTAGAGCTCTGAACTGATCTAACAGTTCTGGAAAACAATAGATAAAGAGGTAATCTCTAGATGCCTAATATGTGTTTATATGTGTGTATCACTCCACACCCTAAATCCACCACTTTAATCATAGTATTGACCATAATTCTTATAGCTTTCAAAATTTTCTGTATAATATTGTTGTATAAATTATTGTCCTGGCAAAGGACAATTGTAGCTTTTTTGAAATTTTTTTTTCAGCAAATGCATGAGAAAATCTGGAACATCTGTATAAATTTAATATAGTCCTTATTGGGCAATGGAGACTTTTCCCATTCCAGCTAAGTTCACTCACCTGTTTGCCTCAGTTTTTTTCATCTATAAAATGAGGATAATAATAGCACCTACCTCCCAGGGTTGTTGTGAGAATCAGATGAGATAATAGTTGCAAAGTGCTTAGCACAGTGCCTGGCACATAGTAAACACTGTGTAAGTGTTAGCTGTCATTGTCAAAGGTCAGAGTTGTGAGAGCTGGTTCAGTTTTGAGAATTCAGTCAGACCTCTTTAGCCAAAGGGCTAAAGAGACTTTTATTGACTCAAAAGCATGCAGGCCCAGCATTCATCAAGGAGCTAAACAAAGGCAATGGTATAGGAAGGGGACCAGACTTCTATAGCCCCAAAGCTACACAGTCTCTAGAATGATGATGTAATTGTAGGGTGCCTAATGGAGGTTGGAAATTTAGGGACAGGATGAGGAAGATGGATGACACAAGATAAGGGAGATGTGAAATTTTATGATGGGGGGAGACAAGGAATTGTATGGTCCAGGACAAGTGAGAAAATTTACTTTAGGAGACTCTCAGACTCAGACAGGCTTCCCAACGTACTAAGAAAGCAACCCTTAATATTATTTTTAATTCTTAGGGCACCTCTGTATCCACATCAATTATTGTTATTGTTTTGTTATTATTACTGTTCTTCAGATGGCCAGATGTATCTTGTTAAAGTTTGGAGAGCTATTCAGGAACATTCAATACCAAAGTGTCAATATGTTTAGAAAAAGTGGCATTCACCTCTGACCTTATATAATTAGTAGAAAACAATGTACTCATATCATAGATAATACTTATGACACTTGGAAATTCTTTGAACCTTGCTTAGAAAAATAAAAAACATGTTTCCAATATATAAATATTATCTAGAAGTATGAAGAAAAGGGAGAAGAGAAGGAAGAGAAGGAAGAAGAGAAAGAGAAGGAATAAGAGGAGGAAGAGGAAGAGGAGAAGGAGGACAGGGATTTCTTATTTTGCTTAACTTAATTTATTCTTAACCTGGTCATTTTGAATGAACCTAAATTGTTCTCCCCCCTTGAAAAGAAGATCACTTGGACAAGTCATTGAAAAAAAAGTATAGATTATTAAATGATTAGGTTTATGCATAAGACTACAATGCATTCAACAGAAGACATTTTTTCATTGTATTTTGCGATACAGATCTTTAAAATGCATACTTGTATTAATTGAAAAGTAGTTCAATTGATAAAGAAAAGAACAAGGTGGTGTTTGTGGCTTAGTATTTTAATATTTTGCAACTTTTACAGTGATATGTAAAAAATATGCCATGATATAACACCTTTAGAAGAAAGGCACCTGTAGAACTGTAGCATCTGTTTTGCTATTACCTCTTGAGTTTTTAGGTCAAAATACTCAAGCTGATCTTCCCATAGAACAAAGGCAGAGGAGGATGTTTTTAAAGTGTATAAGGGGGAGTATATTTCTCTCTGTTTTAAGTACCAATTAGTAAAAAAAAGAAAATAGTACTGTTTCCTCTTCATATCTGCATCACATACTTAATAATAATGGTGCAAATTTCTGACATGTAATCAGAAGTAAGGCAAGCCCAGGACATGTTAACTTGTTACAGGACAGTCTTGTTAATGCATCCCTACCCCTACCGAATTTTAAGCCAGTATGTTCTTGGAATTAGTGGGTAGTCTATAGATAAGGAAAAAGTTGACAAGTTTGTGGGATAAGTGGTATAATGTAATCACAGCGGATTATAGGACATATAAGAGACGATAACCAAGAAACCATCCAAGCTTCAAAGTTAGAAATTCAGAAGTAACAACCCAAGGGATTAGGTCAGATAATATGGTCTAAGTTCAGGAACAACAGGTTCAAAGCTTGTGTAAGCAGATGGCATAAGAAAATGCAAAGCAGAAGAGGGTTCTGGGAAGATGGCTGAGTAGGTCAGAAAATTTCAAACTTTCAAGATTTTTCTCCACAAAAGAGATAAAATAGTGCCTCTGGGAAAACATAGAGCTGTGAAAACAAGTAAGAGTACCTGCAGAGGAGGGGTCCTCTTGGGACAATTGGAGAAGAATTGAAGATAACTCCCAGAACCAGATTTCCTCCCTATGAAGAGTAAATACCTCTAGGCTAGGGTCCACTTTACCCACAAATGGAAAGCCCTGGGGTTAGTTGGTTTGATATGCTGTGGTGTCCCTAGCCACTGTAACTTTTACCCATGTGACAGTGAGGGGAACTGGCGTCTGACCAGTCTGATCTAGGGAACCTCTGCTGCTAAGGAAAGCCAGACACAGCACAGTGCATAGAGCAGCAGGGGAGAAAAGGAACCAGCACAAACCCTGGTGAGTACAGACTCAGTGGGGTGGGGATGCTGATGGCTGTGGACACTTATAGGAGGTTGGAGGTCTTGGTTCTAGTTTAAGGTCAGATGGGAGAACTGAAGAGGATCAGAAATCAGAGGCATCTTCCTCCATACCTCAGGACTAGAGGTGTTTGTAAAAACTAAATTATCAAAAAAAAATTCACAGGCAAAGAAGAAAGAAACCATCCACAGAAAGCTACTATGGGAATAGAGAAGACTGGGGTTCATCTTCAGAAGAGGATACCAAAGCAAAGAAACCCTCTTCTACTCCAAAGAGTAATGCCAAATTATCACCTGCTTAAAAAGAATTCATTGAAGAACTTTAAAAAGACTTTAAAGATCAAAAGAGAGAGATGGAGGGAAAATTAAAAAGAAAAATAAGAATACCAGAAAAACAAGAAGATTATGACATGAAGGTCAATCAGTTAGAAAAGGAGATCCAAAATCTTAAGGAAGAAAATGACTCCATGAAAATCAGAATTGGACAAGGGGAAGCCAGCAAAGTTATAAGAAACAAAGTAACAAACAAAATATTAAAAATGAAAAAAATAAGAGAATGTGAAATGTTTCATGAGAAATATATGGTTCTAAAGGACAGATCAAGAAAAATTATAAGAATAATTGGACTACCTGAAAGTTCTGACCAGAAACAGAATCTTGATTCAATAATACAAGAAATAACTTTTAAAAAAATTTCCTGAAACATTAGAACAAGAGGGGAAAGTGTAAATAGAAAAAAAATCTACCAATCACCACCTGAAAGACATCCTACAAGGAAAACTCAGAGAAATATTATAGTTAAATTCTGGAACCCATAGATCAAACTCAAAATATTATGAGCAATAAGAAAAAACAATTTGCATATAACAGTACCACAATTAGAATCACACAAGACCTAGCATTGGCAACACTAAAAGATCACAGGTCTTGGAATGCTATACATCAAAGAGCAAAAGAACTGGACCTCTGACCAAAAATATCATATCCAGCAAAGCTAAGCATAAATCTGAATTTTGAAAAATGGACATGTGATCAACTGGCAGACTTTCAAGACTCTCTTTAAAAAATCCTGAACTCAATAGAATATTTGACAGACAAGAACCAAGAGAAATATAAGGTACATACCAATGACCACTTATAAGGGACTAAATAAGGATAGAACGTTTACCATTTATGTATGGAAAATATAAAACCTGTGTCTAAGATTATTACTAGTAATTGGGTAGCTTATAAGAGCAATTGGGGTAGACCTGAGTATGATATGATGTCAGAAAGTAAAGCCACTTTAAAACAGCTTAAAGAGTAATTATCCTATACAAATGAGGTGCAAGAGGAAAAACTGATACAGAGGAATTAGATGGGAGAGTGAAATATATATAGACCTTCTTGAAATGATAAGTTATTGCTATATATTTTCAATCCTCTTTTATATTCTGCTGTGCACATATTTCTTCTCTTATATTTAAATTTATAATGTTTCTTTTTCTTTTCTTATTTTTGTTTGTATTTTTTTCCTTTTTTGGAGGGGGGAAGGCAAGGCAATCAGAATTAAATGACTTACCCAAGGTCACACAGCTAGTAAGTGGGTTGAAGATCTGAAATCAGATTTGAACTCAGGTCCTCCTGACTCCAGGACTAGTGTTCTATTCACTGTACCACCTCACTGCCCCACTTTTCTTATTTGTGTATTCAAGTTTTAGTATTTGTTAAAAAATAAAAATAAAGACATTTTTAGAAAAGAAAATGCAGATCACTAAGTCAGAGAGGAAGATGAAGCTTCAAAAAGAATCACCTGTCTTCATCATGCTTTTCTTTCCCCTACTCAACTGAAGGCAGCACAATGATTGACTCCATCATCCCTCCTCCTCAAGCACTTCCCTCTATCTCCAAGTGGCCACTTGGTGGGTTACTACTGGACCATTTCTACCACCTCAAGGGTGAGTAATTTGTATATAAATTCCCCTTTTCTTCATTTCTATGGTCTCCATAGTCTCTCAGCTCCTAAAGACAACCACATTGCCAACTTAAATCAGTATTACTTGGACTATAGAAATTTGTGTCTGGTGGGATGGGTAAGAATTCAGTGGCCAAAATTTGAGTCAGAAAAAGGAATTGATAGTTGTAGGGTTAATGGAATGGTAAGATCTTCCCTGTCCATTAGTAGGCCTATGTGACCATATGTCCCTTTTTTCCTCTTGGAACAGGAATCATATTCCTAGGTCTAAAGGTACACAGGTATTTCAATCACAAATATTTTCCTGCTTTGAAATCTGGCCCAGTTCACAGCTGTGACACATCTTGAGTCACATAGAGCCCATCAGGTGATTCAGGAAGATTTATATTGCCTTGGGGGAGGAACTTTCCTAAGAAGAAGTTTGCTTGGGTATAGCTTACTTATGGGAGGCTTGCCGGCAGGAAGGCTTTCACACCATTTGGCACTGAGTCATGTGGGTTGTGAGCCAATTAGTTGAAAACTATACATAGTGTGGGGTTGGTATTTTACTTTGGGCTCATTCATGGGAAGGATGTTTCTTTGTGATTTGGTCAGACAAGACTCTGGGTAGCCATTGTAAAGGAGCCCAACCCCTTCCCCTGCTATGAATATAAACACAAATATCAGTGCTTCCTGGTCTGGTGATTAGGTATCTATTGCTCTTTTTAGACAGTTGGAGGCCTGTCTATGAAATTTTTTCTTGGACTACTTATCTATACTTATTTGTCTAGTAATTAAAGTAAGATCCTTAACCCCATTAAAGCTGTCTTTCCTTTAGAGAAGCAGATCAAAGAGCCTGTGCTAGCAACACCCCCCCCCCCCTGCCCCGTGTGCTACTGTGGTTGCTACTACAATAGCAAGATAGATAATCTAGTCTATTAACCATGACTCTACTAATTGCATTACTAATTGGGACAATATTAATGCTCTACTTGGAAGAAATATTGATATACAATCACTAAGCATTAGTGAAGTGCTTACTAAGTACCAAAAACTATGACAGGTATTGACCATACAAAGACAAAAGTGAAGTCTCCTACTTTCAAGGAACTTACATTCTACTAGGGGCCACAAAATATTCAGGTATATGTAGAATATGTACAAAATAATTACAAAGTGATCAATGGACTGTGGGAATTAGGCAAAGTCTCTTTAAGGAGGTCATACTTGAACTGAGTTAGAAGTTCCAAGAGGCAAAGGTATGAAGGAAGACCACTGAAGGAAGGGGGTGGGGGAAGGGAAGACTATGCAAAAGCATGGAAGTGGGAGACAGAATGCCATGTGTAAGAAGTAGGTTGGTTTGCCTAAGAATGGTGGTTTTGGGGGGAGTAAAATGCAATCAACCAATAAAGCAACGCAGTGGTTGGTCAAACTGTTATAAGTTTTTCATAGAACACATAGGAGTTTCTATTTTATCTTGGAAGCAATGGGGATCCACTGAAACTTCTTGAGCAAGAGAGTATGGTTAAGACCTGTGCTGTAGGATTATGACTTTGGTACTTGCGTAGAGATTTGTTTTGAGAGGGAAGAGACTGGATACAGAGAGACCAATTAAGACTTTACTGTTATGACTATTCATACTTGTAATAGGTTTTGTTTTTCTTGGCCTCTCAGTGGGTAGAGAAGGGGGAAAGAGAAGGAGAGAATTTAGAACAGGGAATAGAATAAAATTGAATTAAGCCAGTAAGAAGTTATTGCTTTAGTTCAGATAAGAAATGATTGGGGAGTGAACTCAGAATGAGGTGAAGTGGGAAGCTATGAGAGATGTCAAGAACGTAGAATCAATAAGATTTGGACACATTGTATATAGGGGATAAGGGAGAGTGAAGAGCCAGTCAGGACCCCATGGTTGTGAATCTTGGTAATCTAAAGAATGGTGTTGTCTTCCATAAAAATAGAAATATTAGGAGAAAAAGTGGGTTTTGAAGAAAATATAATGGGTTTTCTTTTATTTTGAGTTTCAAATATTATGGGACATAGGTGTTCTATCCAGCAAGCAGTTAGAGATTAAGAACTGGAATTAAGATGAGAAATGAGAGCCAGATGTGTTTATTTGGGTGTCATCTTCATAGAGAAGATAGTGAAATTCAAAGTAGCTGATGAGATGTCCATGAAAGGAAATGTAGAAAAAGAAGAAGAGCGAGCTCAGGTGAGAGAATTGGATTACACTCATGGATAGGGGTTGTAATATGGATGATAATAACACAGAGAAGATTGAGAAAGATGATTCAGAGCTAGGAAAAGAATATAAGAACAGGGTCTATAAGGGAGGAAAGTTACCAGAAGGAGAAAGTGGTCAATATTATCAAATCAATATTATCAAATTTTTCAAAGAAATCAAGAAGGATAGGGCCATTAAAATGGCACTGGATTTATCAGTATCATTCAGGGACCTTAGGTCAGTTTCAATTGAGTGGCTCCAACAAAGTCAGACTGCAAGGGAGTGACTTATGAGTGGGAGATGAGACAATGGAGGAAACTGGCATGGGCAGCTCTTTCAGGTGGTCACTTCTACCTGATCTCTGGCATTTCTTTGGAGTGGGGGGATAGGGGTGGGGAGTTATCAGTTGGCTGACCACTTATACAAATTGGGCTGTTGGTATGGAGATGTTGCAGATTTTCTTGAGTAGCCTCTAACTCCCACAGATAGCTTTCAGTGACTAAAACTGCACTATAAGGTATGAATGACCCCAGGAATGAAAATCATAGTTTGCATAAAAGGGCAAGTTTGAGGTTGACACATAAAATTTTACATAGAATTTCATTGTGGAAAGAAGTATAAACCAGGTTTTAAGGAGGACCTGATACTTTTCAAGAATCTGGTGTGTCTTCTCTCTCTTCATTAAACCAGAATTGATAAACAATGCAAAGTGGGTTTTTTTTACCTTTTAATAGAGTTATTAATAGTACAACCTTTTAATAATCTAATAGTGTGAGGTCCTAAGCATTTCAAATAGAGGTGAGTTGGCAAGAGAGACTATCGGACTAGAAAGAAATTTTAAGAAAAAGGAAAGCAGGGGCGGCTAGGTGGTGCAGTGAATAGAGCACCGGCCCTGGAGTCAGGAGTACCTGAGTTCAAATCCGGCCTCAGACACTTAACACACACACACAAAAGGCTAGCCGTGTGACCTTGGGCAAGTCACTTAACCCCAACTTCCCTCCAAAAAGCAAAAAAAAAAAAGAAAAGAAAAAAGAAAAAGGAAAGCATCTCTCCTGTCACTGGAAAGTCCTACATGGGGACTTCTTGCTCAGGATATCAATAAAGAACCAGGATAGCAATACAGAACCCTCAGATAAAGGGAAGTCAGTATTACCACACCAAACAAACAATGACTTCCTGTAGTATACTTTGCCTGGTCACATATCTTGCAGGATTAGTCATAAAGGCAAATATCTCACTTTATATTTGACTACCAATATTCATAGAGGATGGCCAAATTAATATTATTAATAATCAGTCATTTGTATAACCTTTGTTGTTTAATAAAGTGCTTATCTCTCAACAACCCTGTGAAATAGGTTATTCAAATATATTTATTACAATTTTATAGGAAATTAAAACTCAGAGAAATAAATTCATTTGCCCAAGATCACACAACGTAGTAAGGGGCATGAATGAAATTTGAACTCAGGTCTTCTGATTTCAGATTCCTTGTCCTCTCCACTATTTAAATAGGTTTTTGTGAGTGGCAATCTGCCTGGTATGACAGAGCCTGAGCATTGACTCTCTTGGGTGCTAGGCAGATACGAGCACAGATCAATAAACCTCTCTGAGATGCAGCCTACAAATTGAGGCAATGTGGAGCTTGGTCAATGAGTCCTGGTT
Source organism: Pseudocheirus occidentalis (assembly GCA_028646575.1). Taxonomy (NCBI): domain Eukaryota; kingdom Metazoa; phylum Chordata; class Mammalia; order Diprotodontia; family Pseudocheiridae; genus Pseudocheirus; species Pseudocheirus occidentalis. Next base: position 175,198,175 of record CM053596.1, read on the forward strand.
ATAGGCATCCAGCCTCTGCAGTGAGCAGATCAGATTTAGTAGGCTTGACTCAGGCAGATGCCTATAAAATGCATGATCAATAAGAGTGACTGCTGTGTGTATTTCCATTAACAATGCATCTGTCTACTAATTGTAGTGTCTTAGCATTTAGAATCATAGGATTTTGAACTGGAACAGATTGTAGAAATTACCTGATACAAACCTGTCATTTTGTACATGTTTAAATTGGACTCCACAAAAGAAAATGAATAAAAAAGTTAATCTTAATATTGTATAACTGTAATGCACAAACTTGGCTCAGGAAGGGGGGAAATTGAGGAAATAAGCTTCCATCCTTTCTTTGAAGAGGTGGAGAATTGTGGGTACAGAATGTTGCATGCTCTGTTGGACATGGTTGCTGTATCAGTTTTGCTTAGCTCTGTATTACAGAAAGGTTTGTTAGGTGGGTTGAGATGAGGTATGTTAAAAAAAAATGACTGAGGCAGAAAATAAAAGACCTTAACAAAATTTTTAAAGAGAAAAATAACTTGACCAAGTTCGTGTGTGTGTGTGTGTCTGTATGTGCACATGCATCCAGTAGCAGAAATAAAACTCATTCTAGTGTGAGAAAGAAGGTACTTGAAGCCGTATTCTTCTATTCAGTACTTTTGTAATCTTGGCCAATTCACTCTATACTTCCTGGGTTCAGCATCCTTACCTATAAACACAGTATTTTACAAAAGTTCTAAAACATTTTTGTGCCATAGACCCCTCTGGTAGTCTGGTGAAGCCTATAGACCCTTTCTCAGAAAAAAAAAACATGTTTCTAATGCATAAAATAAGACATTACAAAGAAAAATTGTATAACCAGGTCAAGATGGCAGCATAGAACCAGCAAAACTCTGCAGCTCTCCCCATAACCACTTCAAATACCTATAAAATATGACTAAACAAATTTGAGAGCTACAGAACCCACAAAATGACAGAGTGACAAAGCTCCCAATGAAGGCAATCTGGCAGGCAGTCGGGAAGGGGTTCATCGCAGCATGCTGGGAACCCAGACCAGCACCTCATGAATTCAGTGCTGGAGCCTTAGGGCCTCCCAAATAAGCCACAGCTGGAGCACAAATCACTGGCAGCTGTGATGTTCTCCAGAATTACCAACCCATAAGAAAAAAGGACTAAGTGAAAGGTCATAGAACTTGGATAAATTCAGAGGAGAGCTTGTGGCTGACTGCCCCAGGGCTAGAAGCGGCTGAAGCAGTGGCCCTGCAGCCACCTCCATGTAGTTGCTTCATAAGCTCCTGGCCTGGAGATTTCAGGGGGGCCAAGTGATCATTCAAAAGCTAAGTGCTCTTGCCTTGAGCTGCTTGGATCGAGATTGTAGTTTTGGGTGGTGGTCCTGAGGTGCGTTTTCAGTGAGCCAAAGTTGGTGGGGGCTGCAGAGATGGTGGCCTCCTAATAGCTCTAGCAGCTGTGAAAACCCCAGCATCTTGGGACAGACCTCTCCTCTCTGAAAGCAGAATTCTACTGAACCTAAAAGTCAAGTAATTGATTGGCAACATGAATAGGCAAAGGAAACAAAGCAAACACAGTAATGAAACTTTAGATTCCTTTTGGGGGGACAAAAAGGATCAAAGTATGGAATGGGAGGGAGACAATACAGTCAGAACTCCGACACCAAAAGCTTCCAAGAAAAATGTAGACTGTTATAAGCCATAGAGCAGCTTAAGAAGGATTTTGAAAACCAAATAAGAGAAGTAGAGGGAAAAATGGGAAGAGAAATGAGAATGATGCAAGAAAATTATATTTTAAAGGGTGAAATTGAGAGGTGGAAAAGGAATAGTATGAGAGGAGACAGGAAGAGACAGAACAGGGTTAATCCTCTCACATAGAAGAGGCAAGGGATAATTGTTAGGATGGAGGGGAAGAACAGGAAGGCAAAAGGGAATGGGTCAACCTTACTCTCATTGAAGTTGGCTTAGGGAAGGGATGACGTAAGCTCTAAATTGGATATCTTGGCCTACAGGAGAGTCGGGTGGAAGGGGATGAGAGGGGGGAGGATGGAGGGGAAAGTAGGTTGTGGGGGGGAGGGTTGTTAGAAGCACATACTGTTGTAAAGGGACAGGGACAAAGTAGAGAATAGAACAAATAGGGAGTGGAATAGGAAGGAGGGAAATATACAGGTACTGGGGTAGACAGATCCGTCTTGCCCTATGGGAAAGTCAGAGGGGTAAGAGGGGAGGATATAGGAGAGAGCTGATTGTGGGAAGGGGTATACAGTGGGATTGCTGTTTTGGAGTGATGGGTAGGGGAAAGATAGGGAGAAAATTTGTAAGTCAAAATATCATGGAAATGAATGATGTAAACTAAAAATAAACAAAAGTTTAACAAAAAGAAAAATCAATTTTATTAAAATGTAATTAAAAGTTCCAAGTTCACAGTTCCCCCCCACACTGGTATCTATCCATAAATACCTCAGTGAACTGCAGATCCCAGGTTAAAAATCCCTACTCTAATGAAAGCATTAGACTAGCTGACCTCTAAGGTCTTTTAAATGGGCAACTAGGTGGCACAGTGGTTAAAGTGCCTGAGCTGGAGTCATGAAGATTCATCTTCCTGAGATCAGTTCTGGGCTTGAACTCTTGCAAGTTGTGTGACCCTCAACAAGTCACAACCCCATTTGCTTCACTTTTTATCTGTAAGCTGGAGGAAGAAAGAATGAACTACCCCAGTATCTTTGCCAAGAAAGCCCAGAAATAACTGAAATGACTGAACAAGAGCAAAGGGTCTTTTAACAGTTCTAAAATCCATGATGCAAGGACTAAATCCAGTGTTCTTTTCATCAATTTACAGTGGAGATAGTAAACTTAAATCTGCTAAAACCCAAGCCAAAAACAATAAAATTACCTGGAATATCTAATCTTTGATGGGCTGACAGTTGGTGTGAACAAATGCAGCTAATGATGGGTGTGCTGAACACCGTTTGATGGGTCCTTTAGATTTCACATGTGAACTTCACCACAAAGTAGCTTTTTTTCTCTCACAAACAATGAGGTTCCCCTCCTTCTCTTACACCAAACAAACTGGGCTCATCTTTGTAGCTGGTTCAAATTCTAACTGGTAGGAGAGAAGACCACTGTTGAGGGTTCTTCCCTCCTTCCTTCAGGACAAAAGAAATAGCCACTAATAGTCTTCTCTGCATGAAAGAGGAAGCAAGTTGAGTGTGTTTTGGATGGGTGGCATTATTTCAGTGAGCCATATTCTCCTCTCTTTTGAAATATGTGACCCTGGGCAAAGTCTTCATAGGTTTATGATATGGTAGTGAAGTTTTTTTGATACTGGATATGTAGATGTTCACATAGGATTATGGCTTCAAGTAGATCAAGATTGGGGCCAAGGTCAATTTTCACAGAAGTTCATGGAATGTTCTTACTGCTATCAATGTTCAATGATGCTTTTGACTATTTAAGCAGGTTGGTGGGATGTGCTGTCAGAGCAACTTAGGGGCAAAATAGTAGTAGTAGGTTGCAAAACCAAGAAATTGTTGCAAGTCTTTCAATGATATTGAGATCCCCAACATAGTATGATCTTTCCTTACATCTTCATTTGCACTCTCTCTCTGAGAGCCTATGATGTATCCCAGATGTTCCATCACCTTCCTCTCAGATTCTCACTTTTCCAGCTTGGCAAAAAGCTGGGCCTTATGTGGATCCTTAAGTAGATAAGGTCGCCAAGAGAAGTTATGGTCCCATTAGTTCAATAGATCTTAGAAGATGTATTTTGGGATCTGATTTGGAAACATCTGAAAGACTTCACAGTATCACTACACAATTTTATATTTACTATTTTCAAGGTAGCTATGGAAGGCTCTTTTACGTCCTTCACTTTTCCTGATCCATATCAGCTTTGCAATTATTTTGCCTTCCAGTTGGGTGAATTTCATCTTCCTAAGGCAGCTGATCCAGGAGATCTTTTGTTTGGAGCAGAGGATATTCCAGTAGTGAATTGTTGTAGCATTCAGGGTCTAGTAATCCTACAGAATTTCAGTGGGGTATTAGCAAGATGGCCTAGCAAGATTCTCCAGACCTCTCAGCACATAACAATACAACATATTGAAAAGGGTCAAGGAAACATAGAGGGAGGAGGGTGGAACTTCAACTGATGAATAAAGTTATTTTAGTGGAAAGACACATCCAAACCACTACCTGTGATTTTATGGTAGTGAAAATGTGGCCTTCTCATCCCCCCTTTACTCCCCACTGTAAAACCAAGCATGAATGGCTTTCCAGAAGACTGTGAACAGCTTTTCAAGGTTCTGATTACATAGTATAATGAACACTCTATTCAATAACAAATCAGAGCAAAACATTCACAGAAACTCAAGGAACAGGATTCACAATGCTACAACTTATCACAGAAATTCAAAATACAGCATTTACAACGTATCACTAAAATGGCCACATAGTGGTCACATAGTTTTGAACAAAGTACAGTCTTTTAGTCAATCAATTATTTAGTAACTCAATTTTTCAATCATCCTTAAGGAGGTTTGCCTCCTTAAGGATCACAATATTCAATTGTCAAAGTTCTCCACTCATGGAGCATACTAAGTTACAAATCAGTCACTATTCAGTAATCATTCACTATTCAATCATCAGAAAATATACAGACTATCCACCCCTTGGTCACAAGTAAATCACAATCTTCTCGGTCAGTAGACAGTATCCAAGTAAAGTCTTCTTTCAGCTTGACTCAGGGTAAGCTCTATGATTCCCTGGATCCCCTCCAATGGTCCCAGCTCCTACCTGGATTCACCAAACTGTCACCCGGGTTCAAAGGCAGATAGCTCCTACTTCCTTGTCCAGTTCTTCATGCAGTTCCTGTACCATGCTGAACTTCACAGTGTCCAGTCCACCTTAAATTTTTCACAGTCTCTGTTCCCAGGAAGGCAAAGCTTAACAAAGCCACAAACAGGTTCATGCAAAGTACCAGAATCACAGTCATGCTTCCTCAGTCTTCTGCAGCTCCAGCTGGTCCTTGGAAGTCTTCAGCAGCTCACAAGTGAAGCTGGTAGCTCCCCAGCAGAAGCTCAAGCTGGTTCCCAGAATCAAAATCACTTCACCCAGGTTCCCCAAATCAAAATCATTCTCCCCAGCCTGGGCCTTTCCTCTTCAGCCTCCTTGGAAGCACCTGCTCCTCCCTCCACGAAGTTTATCCCAAGAAGTTCTGACTTTGCCAGCTGGGGTTTTTCCTTATATACAGTATTGCTCTTCTCTATTCAGCCTCTTCCTGTTTTGTCAGCAACAGGGGTTCATACCTTCTGTTTCTTTAACAGAGGTTCAATTTGAACCTAGGTACTAAATACCTCTCAGCTTAACAATTCAAAGGGATCTTTAAATTTCATTACCATTACACCCACTCTTCATATAAACACACATTCTCACAGCTGAAGTAAATGTAATTGTGGGTACAGACAAGGACCATTCATGGAAAAGGCTACTTTCTAGTCATTGTCAAGTGTCAGCCCTTCCATGTTATTGTCTTGATTCAAATACAAGAAAGACAGAGACTCCTGCAAATACCTGACTGCTTTTTGCTACTTGAGTAAACTATGCTTGGCAGGAGAGAAGGCTACTGTTGAGAGAGTACTTCCCTCTTCCCTTCAGATAATATCTAAATGGTTTCCTGGGTATGAGGGAGAAAGCAAACTGAATGTATGGCGTGGTTTTTGGGTAGGCAACATGATTTGACTAGGTCATATTCTCCTCTCCCTTGGAATATTTGATTCATAAACAAAAATGGAAGGTTAAGTAGCAATACTGTTTTCAAATTTGATGGAAGTTGAATATTGGAAATCATTCCAAAAGCACTTTTATTCAAGTTAGTGTTTTCTGGCTCTCTCATACATTATTCGGAATGACTACAGTAGGAATGACCAACTTGGTATGACTATATTGGATGGTTTAGATTATGCAAAATAGCTTCTGCCAGTCAAATGAATAACCATAATTTTCTGACAAACTTTAAAAATATAATTTTTTCATGATTTTCACATGAACTTTTTTTACTACATCAACATTTATGACCATGATAGATGTTGATTGGCTGAATAATAGCATAGTTCTATAAAAGAGTAAGACACAATTCATCAGAAGCTTAATCCATCCATGAACTGAGTGATGATTAAACTCAATTTTAAAATCTGATCAATCAACCAACATGCATTTATTAAGCATCTACTATTTTCCAGGTACTGTGCTAAGTTCTAGGTATACTAGATAAAAAAGAAACAGTTCCTACGTTCAAGGAGTTTGCATCCTACAGGGGGATATGTACAGATAAAATTACATATGATATATAAATTTATATGCATAATATTTATGTACATTTATTTTTATATTAATATTCATATGAAATTAAATATATACAAAATAAATGCAAGGTATTTGGGGGTGGGGGGATTCTTTGCATTTGAGAGAAAAGGAAAAGCCTTGTTTGGAAGATGGTGTTTGATCTGAGCTTTGAAGGATATTTGTGATTCAAAGATGCAAAATTAAGGAAGGCATTCCTTCCAGGCTTAGAGCACAGGCTATGAAAAGACACAGCCTCAAGAGAGGCAGAGTTAATGTGTTAAGAAGAGCAAGAAGGCCAGTTTGGCTGGATCAAAAAGAGAGTAAAGCAAAGTAATGAAAAATAAAGCCAGAAAGTCAGGTTGGGAAAACAATATACAGCATGTCTGTATCTCAGGTTCTACTGGGAAGTTTCCTTATCAATATTTATGAAGGAAAGGGAGAAGTTGAAATTCTGGTCCATTAACTCTTGGTTTAATAGGTGAAATGAAATGTAAATATTCTTAACTAATCACTTCCAGGATGAAGCTATAGCTATGATATGTGAAGAAAAAGCTGGAGGGAGAGGGTATTTTAGTTTTGGATTGTGAAATGAGCACTTTTTCTGGGATAAAGGATAGAAATGTGAAATTTTCAAAATTTTACGTAAAAGATAGCCTCTGATTTCCTTCCTGCTTCAATGAATTTGTGATTTCATTGATGTGAATACTCCATTCAAGGGTGCAAGTACCAACATATCCATGACCTCTCATACAGTATGACTCTCTAAATCTCTTTATATTACATGAATAGTAATGGAGCGTACCAACTGCTTTCTTTTACTCTTGCTACAGAATGAACAGTCATCTGTTCTTGTCTGCTCAAGCTTCTTTTTGGGTGCTGACTTTTTGATCCAACATTGCCTTTTGGGTGATCCATATATATGGTGATAACCCACACACATACATATGCTTATATATGGATACACATATATACACATACGCAGGTTTACATGTTTCTATTTCTACTAATATATTTTTATATCTAGCTTTATCTGTGGGCTCTTTATACCCAAATGAAGCTGAAATTCACAAGTACCGGGGATAGACATAAAGTAAGAGTATATAAAGTAAATTTATGTATATAAAGTAATTTATCTCTATTATGACATTAAGTAGAGAAAGGATTAGTGACTTAGCCAAAGTCATGCAGCTATCACTTGAAATAATATACATAAAATGATTTTCAGACTTTAAAGTACTATCTAGATGTCAGCTATCATATATGTATACATAACTTAGTAGTACCTTCCTTTGCTTGGGTCCACTGGCAAAGCTTTCATGAACCTAGGATCATCTCTATTTCATGATGAACTTTCTTTTGTGTGTGTGTGTGTGTGTGTGTGTGTGTTTGCTTTTTGGAGGGCAATTGGGGGTTAAGTGACTTGCCCAAGGTCACACGGCTAGTTTTTGTGTTAAGTGTCTGAGACAGGTCCTCCTGACCCCAGGGCCAGTGCTCTATTCACTGAGCCACCTAGCTACCCCCCAATGAACTTTCAAATAAGACCTTTTAGGAGAGCATGCAGAAGCCAAATATAAACAAGACATATGAATTGCTGCTAGGACATTTCCTAATACATGGAAGGCACTTCAATAATGCATATTGATTGATTTGATTAGCATGAGGAAATTAATTTTAATATGAAATCTCAGGAAATCTATTTATATTTATACATATACATATATAAAATATGAAAATTAATTTAAATAGAATTATGCTTTACCTCACTAGGGTTCTTCAAGTCCTGAAAGACTGCAAGACCCATAGCAGCCTTGAAGTCAGAGAAACTTACTAGGACTTTAAAAGTACTATTCTAGGAGAGGGCGGGGGGGCAGTGCAGGGGAAAGAGAGACAGAGACAGAGACAGAAGAGGAGGAGGAAGAAGAGGAGAGAGAGAGAGAGAGAGACAGAGAGAGAGAGAGAGAGAGAGAGAGAGAGAGAGAGAGAGAGAGAGAGAGAGAGAGAGGACTCTAAGTCTCTAAGGCATAAGAGCACACCATTAATCAAGAGTTTCCAAATAGGACCAGCAATAGCAGTGGAGGAATACTTTGGTTGCAAATATATCATGTTTCATGACTGCTATGTTGGGGAGGGAATGAGAGATGAATGGAGATATTTCACTCATACACTATACCTTCAGCCCCAAGAAGCAGAATAGGACAAAATAGGAAGCACCCACCTATTCTACTCTCTTTTTCTTTTCTCTTCTGACCTGTTGAAGGTCATACCTTTCTGTGTCAAAAGTCATATTCTTCCTCCCAGATTACACCTTGGTATTTCTGATTTACTAAAGATTATTCTTCCTCTAAATTTTAACTTCTTCTCCTAAGAAGAAAAAAGGCAAAATGTGAACATATTCCTACCCTTTACCTTCAATTTTATTTTGTCCCATTTCCCTTCCCTTCTTTACCTCTCTGGGTGTAGTATTGAAGAAGTAATTCTTCCTTTCTTAACACCACCCCCTTTTTCTAAACTTTTCCTTCTGCTTTATCCCCACAAACTTATTCTTTGACTTCACCATAACTTCTAGTCACCCTACCCCTACCTGCTCTATTATTCTATCACTCCTTCTTCTCTTTTCTTTCCCTTAACTCAATGATTTACCTTCAACCATACACTAACACCAAACTCTGAATCCCCATCCCCTCTATCCCCTCTGTCTTGTCCTATTTTCAGTTATCTTACCAAACTCTTACCCTGGATTATCCCCACCATCCATCTGCTTGGTTCCTACTCACATGTTGCTGAACATTCCTGTGGGGGAGGGGGGGACATCACACACATGTGTTAACTGAGTTTATTACAAATTTATTATCTAACCCCAAGTTAGCCTTCCTTAAGGCACAGCAGTTTCTAATCTTCCCTAATTAATTCTCTATTATGTTCACCACAGTGGCCTTTCCAAACGTTTTACCTTTCTTTTCAGGCTTCCTAGTAGCTCTCCCCTCTCTTGGCAGAGGACCTTGCCACCTACATTATTAATAAAATAGACTTCATCTGCATTCTTTCGTTTTTGTGTCAATCTCTGATGAACAGGTGGACCTTCTTCTCCTTACCAAGGCTAACACCACAACTTGTGCTATTTAGGTCACATTCTTCTCCTGTCTCCTCCAGGAGCCTGACCCCTTGATCATTGTAGGATCAAGTGGGATAATATTTGTACAGCATTTAACAAAAATATCATACATAGTAGGAGCTATATGAATACTTAGCATTACAATTAATTCCATCTCAAAACTGACTATTTACACTCACCTACCTTGGATGTCAGAGAAAATAATTTCAAGCTTAAGTTTAGCTTATGTCTAGGGTTTCTCAAAAAATATATTGAAATGTATTCGATATACAATGTAATGTGGATTAGGTACAGGACAGTTTTCTATTTTCTTCACACATAAGAGATTTTTAAGGTACATATCTGGTAAAATGCCCATGGTTTGGATTTATCTCTTCTGAGAAGCATTTTAATAGCTGCAAGGAATACTGTGTCTCCTATTGTAGAGTCAACATTTATTAAGAGATCATGGAGTTCTTGACCTCTTAAAACAAGAACTTGCCTCCAAGGCTCCCATGTTCATCTTAATGTTGTTATTTGGTTACATACGTTCTGGACCCTGAGATTCATTCTCAGGCTCGCCTAACTAGCACATCTTTTCAATGCCACATGTCAGTGGCTACCATACTTGCTAGGAGTGAGGAGAAAAGTCATTTCTCCACTCTTCAGAAGTCCAATAAAGAGCTTCAGAGAATTCACACATGCTTGAAGAATAGGTAAAGAGAAAACACTGGGGATCTGTCACTCCTTTTAGAATCTACTGACTGGACAGCTTTTTTAGCTTAGTGGCTAATCCTCTTTGACTTGGTCTCATTACCTTTGCTGCCATTATGCAGACTAGGGGATTGCTGTGTTGTCCCTTTGGACACATGTCCTTAGAAGTGGTCAGGGAGAAAAGAAGGTCATCTCTGCTTCATAAATATTCCATTGGGTGTTCTCTACTGCATTACACCTAGGAAAGAAAGAGGGAAGGAAAGAAGGTAAGAAGGAAGGTAGGAAGGAAGAATGGAGAGAGGGAGGGAGGAAAGATGGAGAGACAATTTAAGTTGAACCATAGGGTTGTGTTATCAACTGAAGCTGTAAATAGCCTTTCTTCTGATTATTTAAAGGTACCATAAATATCAATCTGACTAGATTGGCTTGGTCTATTCTTTAGGGTGCTTACATATGATTCTAATTTTACAATAGAAAATTAGAGCTTTAATAACCCATTTTCACAACCCTTATCCTTTCTCTGAACCATCCAGGTTTCTCTACTAAAACAAGCAAATCTGATTTCTATCCACTCCCAGTCTGCTATAGTCAAATTTTCCCCTTGAAATCTGGTGACTGCACTCATGTTTGTCTTACCTTATCTTGAAAATTTTCCAATTGAGACATTGTGCCCTTCAAGTTTTCTTGGTTCTTTTTTGTTTTGAGTGCATTTGGTAGTGATTACATATTTTAAATACATAAAAAGGATGAAGTATTTTTATCTTGATGAATATGTTATTCTAATTTATTATATCATTATTCATGATTTAAACATAAAATTTTAAAAGTGAAAATAGTTTTTAGTGAAAGGAGTAATCTTTAAGATCCTTTCAGCACTATCCCTATAAAAATATATAGTACATAGGGTCTAAGAGTTCATGAAAATGCCATTTCCATAAACTTAAGCTTTATGGCCCTTGAGAACAAGAGGCTATAGTGATGATTGAGAATGGTTGACTTATGAATGGGTGTTTTCCTTTGGGTCATTGTGTCCTCATTGAAGCAACCCAGTCTGATGTCAAGTACTACCCCCCTTGTTTGCTGCTATCCTGTATTTAATGAGAAGGAAAATTTCAAACTGATACTTTTCAGGGATGGTCTGAGTTGGCAAGATTTGGCATCATATATCATAGGTTAATTCTTTGTAATCTAAGAATGCTGGGCTTGTTCCACCTGCTTATGGAGAAACAAGATAGATAGGAAAAACTCTGAGATCACATGGAAGAATGGAAGTGTGGTTTAGCCCTTTGGCTAAACAGCAGTGGAAACCACAAGACCATCGCGAGTGTAGAAACTTCTGTGTTACCACAAGTGTGGGTCAGTCTTCTATGGAAATAAACTACTTTACTGATTGCTTCAGAATAGATATGTATGATCTCAAAATTACCAGTATCAGGCAACATGCTGACCCTGGCTTGTGTGTAGTGTCCAAGAAAAGTAACATTAGAACCATGTTTGTGCATGAAATGAAACTGAGAAGCATAAACTAATGTGCTGGATGTGAGAATCAGGATACAAAAGAATACTAAAATACTAAAAGGACTGGTTGGATATAATAGTTTGATATTTAATAGAGGTCAATACAAAGTTCTGTATTTCTATTTTTTTTAAGACAACTGTACAGCCAGGCATGCTAGCACATACCTATAGTCCCTGTTACTGGAAAGGCTAAGGATGATGAATTGCTTGAGCTTAGGAGTTCTGAGCTGTTTTATGGCTAAAGCCAGTTGAGTGCTTCCACTAAATCTGGAACCACTATAGTGATCCCCTGGGAGCAGCCACCAGGCTGCCTTAGGAGAAAGTAAATATTCTTAGGCTGGAAATGAAACATATTGTTCCATATGTTCTTCCATGGTGATCAGTAGTTCAATCAGGGTCATGAATGTCCTCTGTACTTCCAGTGTGGACAAACTAGGGATACATATGCTCAAAAAATGGAAATAAAAAGCAATATTAGCTATACAAATATATGATAGAGAAACTTACAAGTGAAAAATGTATAGGCATAGTACATTTTAGGGTCAATCTGAGTTAACAGTGTGACTTTGCAGAAAGAAAAAAAAAGCTAATGTGGTCTTCCATGAATTGAAATATAGTACCAGGAGGCAACTAGGTGGTGCAGTGAACACCGAACCTGGAGTCAGGAGGACCTGAGTTCAAATCCAACCTCAGACACCTAACACACACACAAAAACTAGCTGTGTGACCTTGGGCAAGTCACTTAACCCCAATTGTCCTACCTTTCTCCCTCAAAAAAAGCAAAAAAAAAATAAACACACACGCATATAGTATCAAGAAAGATGGTGGTCAGACCTCTCATTTCTAATACATACACACACACACACACAACAACAACAACAACAACAACAACAACAAGCTGAAACACTGTTAGATTAAGATAGGCAGGGCAAAGAAAGGAGCATAAAGTCACAAAAATACATAAAGATACAAAAGTGGCAAAGTGGTAATTCTAATCTAGACCTTCTAACTTTAATCCTAGCCCTCAATTTCTGCCCATAAGAATCTATAATATATTCTGATATGACACGTGGGCTATGTATACATATTAAACCATTCAAGAAGCAAATAAACAAAATAAATCAACTTAAGTAAATGCTCATTAGCCTACCATTATAGGTACTAAGTACATACGGAAGTATCCAGGAGACCAAACTATAGGAGTATGTCACCAAGGCAACATTCACAGCACCACCAGTGACTATGAATATGCTGGCATAGTTCTAAATTGCAAAATATAACAGACTCCCCATAGAGAAGACAGAAACAAAATATTCAGACACAAGAAAGCCAAATCCATCATACCAACAAATAAATCTATACACAGTAACACTGCACAGAGCAATACCGTCCCAAAGCCTTCCCACAAACATATACAATACTAGCTGTCTGCTCACCTGCTTCCTTTCTCTTTTCCAGCTCTAAATTCCCATTTTCTTCTGGGTTCTGCTCCACCCTTCCTGCTCTACCCATTCAAAAAACTCCTCCCACCACAGGCTCCATGTGATTACATTTGGCCTATTGAGTGACAGAAAAGATCTTCAAATTCCCTTAGGTCTGTTAAGGAGCAAGGAGAATCTTCAAATTCACATTACCATTATAGGTAGTGATAAGGTAGTTTCCTGAAGGAAGCAGTTTTTTTAATGGAAGTATTATTTTTAAGAGAATTAAAATATAATATAGGATAGAAAATACAAGCTGGTTAAGAGAAAATGTAAAGCTACAAATGTCATAGTGAGTCACCAATGGGAAGTGCCAAGCAGAGTAGTTTGTCTAGTCTATTTAACAAATGTTAACTGTCTGCTCTGTGAAAGGCCTGCATCTTGAGAATACAAAGACAAAAACTAAATAATCCTTGGCCTTAGATAATTCACAGTCACTTGAAGGACATGTCAGTATATATGAAAATACAACAACAAAATAAATAGGTAAGTAGATAAGTGAATAGAAAATGGATACATAAATGAATAAATAAAAATTGCACATGAAATTGTATAATGGTGAGGATATTAGTACCTGGGGGATCCAAAAGAGCACTGTCTAGAAGGTGAAACTTAGGTTACATCTTAAAGGGAGCCAAGGTTTCTAAAAAGTGGAGGTGGGAAGGGAATCCAATCTGAGAGCCAACCTGTGCAAAGTGATGGTCTTACAAACTGTAATCCTATATCATGGGAACAAGTAGCAAGCCAGTTAGACTCTAAGTGAAAATCCAGGAAGGGGAATAAGGAGAAAACACTGGAGCAAGATTGTAAAAGGCTTTGTCAGCTAAAGAGTTTTTAAATTTACCAAACAGGCATTTAAAGGCGTTTGAAAGTTTTTGAGTAATAACAGACTCAGATTTGTGTTTTAAGAATATCAATTTGATTGATATGTAAAAGATGATTTCTAGAAGGAAGATACTGGAAGTAAGGATATGTATTAGGAAATTATTGTAATCTTCCAAATAGAGGGGTAATAAAAAGATGATCTAAGATGGAAGTCATGCTACTGTAAAGAAGGGGTTAGACACAGGAGATATTTTAGAGGTAAAATCAATAATTTATTGGATATAGAATATATGATTCATTGGATTGAATATATAAAGAGGACACATATGTATATACACACACACACACACACATATATATATATACACACCCATATACATATATGTGCATATATGGGGAGAGGGCAACATAGAATTCAGAATTATTCTAACATTTCAAGGCTATGTGACTAGAAGAATTGTGATATCCTCAAGAGAAATGAGAATGTTGAGAGTAGTAATAGGTTTGGGAGGAGAAAGAGAAGGGAGAAAATTATATCTGAATGAATCAGATTGTGTTATGAAATGGGATTAATAAAATGAGGGAAATGATGGAAGACCTTCAAAGCTGGACTAGGAATTATGGATTTGATATAATTAGTAATAAGGAACCATCATAGGTTCTTGAGCATAGATATGCATAGATTGTGAGCCTATAAAAAGCCTATGTTCTTGAACAAGGGAAATGATTTAAAGAAGATAAAATTTAAAGGGAAGAAAATTATTCTAGCATTTTTCTAAAGAGTAGTCTATTTTCTAAGTGGGTGCAGAAGTGGAGAAGTGAAGATTGTAACCTAGGAATAAGGTGAAAACAGTTTTAGTTAAATCAGTGAGTGTGGAAATAGAGTTAGGAGACATTTAACAGTGGGACTTGGTAGAATGTGTTACATGGATTGGATAAATCAAGAAAAGAAAACCTGAAAATATCCTTAGGTAACTTGCCCAAGGTCCCAGAGCCAGAATGTCAAATGTGAGACTTTAACTCTGGCTATTCAGATTCTGAGGCCATTTCTCTGTCTAACACCATGTTATCTCATGGAACCCTTGCAAAAACCCTTTGTGATATTGTCACTACAGGCATTATAATAATAATAACAATAATAATAATGATGATGATTATTATTTTACAAGTGAGGAGATTGAAATTGAAAGAGGTTCAATGACTTAACCAGAATCAATAAGTTAATAAAGGCATGAAATGGGATCTAGCCCTAGTCTTCCTGATGCCAAGTCTAACCTACATCCTACCTTTCAAATGGCAAAGGGGAATAATGGAAATTTTAGTCAATTCTATATAACAAGCACTTATTAAGTCCTTTGTGTATGCTGGGCACTGTCTAGGGCATTAGAGAGAAGAATGTAATAGTTTCTGCCCTCAATGAACATATATTGTATTCTGAGGACTTTCTCTTTTCTTAATTCCCACTTAAACTTCAAACTGACTAAACAATAAATAACCCAGTGGTTTGATAGAGAAGAGTTCTAATTGTATTCATTCAATACATTATATAAGGATTATCAAATTAAATGTCTTAATGGGGAGGGAGTACAATTTGATGCAATATTTTATATATTATAATGACACAGTATATTGCAGCAATTTATCCCATGGCTAGTTTTCAAAAGATACTTTTCAGTAGTGTATGGTAAAGGAAAGTGACTTTAATCTTGTGCAATGGTTTGTGGGGAAAAAAGTCAAATTCATCTTTCCATGAAGACCAAGTTCAAGTCTCACTTCCTCTAAAAAGCTTTCCCTAAAGACTTCAGCCAACACTGATCTTTTCCCTTTTAAAATGTATTGCTCTTATTATTAATGTTACTACCATCTAGATCTCTAATTGTTTCTTTGTGTTTTTTGTCCTTCAACTCTTTTGTCCTTTTTTTATCTGCAGGGTCCGTGTTTTGCTATTTTTTCCCATAATTTCCCCTTCTTCCTCAGCTCACCCACAGCTGCTGGCATAATACTGGTATATGGGAAGTATTCTGTAAATACTTGTTGCTTTGTTGTTGGAAGTCAGTAGCTTTGTTTATATACCTAGTCTTGTCACAAAGACTTATCCATTGACTAAAGGGTTTAAATTCCTCCTGGGTTCACAGCTTAACCATGACCAGATGTCTCCTTCTGAAGTCTGCTAAATGCTTTGCTTCTTCCAGCTATTGTCCGTGAAGTGCCAGGAGCTGCTGTCTGTTCAGTATGTTTTGTGACTTGGTGAGAAGGATCTAAAAGGCTACAGTAAATTAAAATCAGTTAATGCAACATGAATTTGTAAAGTGCCAACTATGCGCCAGGTGTTGTGGTAGTTGTGAGCAATACAAATATAAAACCAAAACAGTTTTTGCCTTTAAGGAGATTACATGGAGGGAAACAACACAAATACATATAAGTAAATGAAAATGATGTGTATGTGTATAGAGAGTATATATATACATATATATATGGATATAAATGGACACATATGCATATATATATATATACATATATACACACACATATATTTTATAGTGATTCATTCATTTTTTGGTAGAATGCAAATTATTGTTCTAGTGCCTTTTTTCAAACTTGCATTTGGAGCCCTGATATTTTACTTATCTATTTAATAGAATTACAATATAAAGAAAAAATAAGTCACCATTATGTACTGTTGGTTTATTCATGGTGAGGCTTACCATAGGCAAATGTGCTTTTCTAAGACTTATCAACAACAGATTTATTCTGCTGTTTGTGTGTGTTTGGTGTGTGTCTTTGTGTGTTCGTGTGTCTGTGTGTTTGTGTTTGTGTGTGTACATAAACTGCAGGTAAATCAATAGAACAGACTAAACAAGAAACAACCAGAAATTAATTCAATAATCCAATGTTTAATATCTGAGAATATAAATTACTTGAGGAAGAATTCCCTATTGACAAGAATTTCTGGAAAGTATGTTTGCAGAAGTTAGGTTTAGAGCAACAACTTACACCTTTTACCATAAGAAACACAAAATGGATACCTGGACAAAATAGTAAAAATCACATTGTAAAAGGCAAATAGAAGAAAACTAGATCAGGTACTATTTACAGCTATGGCTGGGAGGGGAATCCTTAATTAAAGAAGGGATAAAAGTTATCACTACAGATAAAATAGATTATTTCAACTACCTGAAATAAAAAAAACAACCCTGCACATACACCTCCTCTATAGATATGCAATTGCAATACATGCAATTACTACAAGATAGGCTTCAGATTGTATATGTCTTTAATTGCCAGATAGATTGCCTATGTTTTAAAATGCCTAATACTTTGCATTTATCCTAGCTGCATTAATAGTTTCATGAGATAAGGAATATGATCAGACTTATGTTTTAGGAACGCTATTTCAGAAATTATTAGGAGAATGGAGTGGAGAGGAGAGATTAGAGGTAGAAAGACCAATCAAGAGGCTATGTATTATTAGTCTAGGCAAGAGAAATTAAAGGCCTAATCTAGGAAAAATGCTTACTGCATGAGTAAAAATGGCTGAGGGCTGACTGGAGATATATTGTGGAGGTAGAACTGATAATTGTCAATGGATCAGATATGGGTTTAGGTTGTTTAGACATAATGGCAAGTTGAAGGTAACATTAAAGTTATGAACCTGGGTAACTAGAAGACTGATGGTACCTTCTGACAAAAATGGGTAAGTTAGGAACAAGAGTTAATTTCGGGGGGAAGATAATGTATTGAATGTGTTGAATTTGAGAAATTGATGGGACATGGAGGCAGAAATGGCTAGAAGGTAGTGCTAGTACTGTGTAATTCTCAGTTCCTCCTGAAATAAAGGGCAAAAATTTCAGGTTTCTTTCCCTATATAAAGGGGATCAATGAGTCTCATTTCACTTGATGGTCTCATAAATAGAAGGACAGGTTCATGTGCATAGAGTTGTGTGGAGCAAAGGGGTCATAAATGTCTTGGTTTATGACCCCTTTCTCCCTTGTGATATTGAAGGGATGAAGTCAATGCTTTTCAATTATGGGAGAATTGAGCTTAGTGATTTGAAGTGCTCTGATATCACCAGGTAGAAATGGTATTATGAAAATGGGAAATGGAAGGCGTGAAGATGTCTTATCTCTGGCTAACCAGAAAAATAAGGACAAAATATAAACAATAAATCATTCCTAGGTGAGCTCTGTGGAAGGTGATGAGAAAAAGCAAAGGAGTTTTTTTGGGGGGGGGAATCTAAATTGTGATTATGAAGGTAAAAAGGAGTTATTAACTAGTTCCTGCCATTTTAGAGTTATGGCTCATTTCCTTCCGCAGCATCTATGATCCTATCTAACAATTCTAAACAAGAAACAAAATAAGCTGGTTTTGAACTGAGCTCTCCTTTTTAAATGTTCTTCTTTTCACCAGCCTGAAGGAACTAAATTACCCTATCTTTAATCTTTAATCTAATTTCTTGGAAAAGTCCAACTGATATATGGAGACTTTCTGAACCATAGTTAATTTAAATGATTTATACAAAGACTTCATTACTGGAAATCATGTGTCCTATTCCATAATGAATTTTTTAAAAAGGAGAAGGGGTGGGATATCCCAAGATATTTTGTATCAAAACCAAAGCATTAAGAAATGCAATTAATGATTGTGATATATTGTTTCATTGGTTTCTTAAAGTAACAACCAAGAAACTCGGGACAATAGAACTCAAACCTTTGATCTCTTTTTATAAAACTCTCATTTTTCTTTTAAAGGAAGAATTATATCTAAATTATTTGAATGGGCCTTTTCTTTTAAGAAGCCAACACTGCTGCTTCTTAGCATATATTTAACTTTGTGAAACAAGATTCTCATGATAGTTCAGCTAGGATAAAAATTATCATTATAGTGGGTTTTTTTTTGAAAAAATGCCATTTTGAGCTGATACCAAATTCCCATATCATCTATTAAAGAGAGTGATAAAGCAAAGCCACTTCTCCATTATTCACTGTTGGCTTATTATTCATATTGTGATACCTCAGGCAAATGTTGATTTCTAAGACTTATCAATATCAGATTTATTCTGCTCTAGTACAGATTTTTTCTACACAGACTAGGTGTGTATTTACTTTAAAATTATAGGATTTCAAAGCCTGCTGAGGATTTTAGTCCTCATCTAGGTTAATACTCTGATTTTTACAGATGCTGAAGTTGAGGCCCAGGAAAGTTACTTGCTATGTAACCTTGACAAGTACTGTAAGAGCCAAGCTGGGATAAAGATTCAAATCTCTTGGCTTCCAGTTCAGATCTCTTTCTATAAAATTTCACAACAACTTTAAGCTACAATTTCTCTGAAGAACAGGTCTCTTAAGTAAAATTAACTCCTTGGCCCCCAGAAGTTGAGAACACCCAAGTTTTCTGATGAAGTCTTGCTTTGTTATCACCTAGTTCTTTTCTTTTTATTAACACATTTAAGAGAAGTTTATTAGAATAGCCTCTCCATTGAGGAACCCACAAGAACCAGAAATGATAGAAGGCAAATCTCTAATCCCTTACTGGAGACTATAAAACATGGCAGTCAAAAGAAATAGTGGCCTAAAGTCCTACCCATGCTCATTTGTAAAACTTTATTGAGATGAATAATGAAAAGCTATTAACAGCATTACCGTATAAAATAGGAAAAGGCATTTGAGGGGAAAAAAACCTGAAAAGAGTATGGAATCAGATATTACCATGCTAATATTTTCTGTGCCTGGAATGCACGTTCTCCTTACTTCTCTCTAATAGAATACTTAACTTATTAAGGTTGGCTAGGAGACAGTAATACCTGCTATTACTGGAGGACACTTCTCTCTCTTATTCCTTCAACTTCTTCTTTTGTATCCCCAGTTCCTAGTGTAGTGACTGATACATAGCAGGGTCTTAACAAAACTGAGTTAATTGATTGGTTATGATTTGCACTTTTTTCTCCAAAATGGCATTTTTCCTTGCCCCAAATTCTCTCATATTCAAACTTTTTGTAATAAATAAAAGGTAAGTGATATTATCTGTAGAAATCCTCCATTATATCTCAATCATTTGCACATTTTGCTTCTCAACAAAAGGTTCCTTGTTGTGTTATGTGTGCCCTGGTTGTCAGAGAGCCTCTCCTGCCACTTCATTCTGTTCTATTTTCTTGAGTCCAAGCTTGTGAATCAGACTATGGCCTTCCTTCCCAAAAATGCATCAATCATAAGATCATGACTTGGCCAGTAAATTTGTATTTTATTTTGTAGATAACAAAATCTTGAAATAACATTGAAAAGGAAGCAATTACTCCAATAACTTCAAGTGGAGAAAGCCGGTTTATAGCAAGAAATTTGCATTCAGCTCATAAAATATTTAATAGAGGATATGCTTAACACTGAGTGAAGTGGGTCCCCAGTAAATTTCATACCTCATTATTTCAATACTTCAAGGTCCTGTGATTTCATTGATGTGGGTACTCCTTCTACCCATGCAGAATATCACCCTTTCATGCCTTAGTACACACTTATCAGTTCATCAGTTGCTGTGACTGAAAAAAAATCATCACCTCATTCCCAGTGTACTTAGTAAGGCTTTGTCCTCACAAGGCATATATACAGTCTTTTTCTGGTCCTACAATCAGATACTTTCCAGTTTGGATTGACCAGCTAGAACTTATACTGTCCTGGCAGAGTCTTCAAGAACCAGGATCATTACCATATCATGAGTAATTGAGTAAGATTTTAATTGAAAGCCATGTCTCATTTCCTCTGATACTTGGATGGATCTATGATCTTTTTCATGGTGGTACTCCTTCCAGTGTTCATTTAATCCAATCCCTTCAGTTTACAGATAGATGAAGCTGAAGCAAAGAGAAAAAGAAATTCATCTAAAGTTCTCCATATCCAGTCTTCTTCCCACTTATACCTTGTTGCATCTGATGAACAAGAGACTTTTTTATTCCATTAAAATTCCTGGTATATTTCTTGGCATATAAACTATGCTTTATTGAAAAGAACAAACTAATACTTCCTGATTTTGTCACTTCTTTACCCAAAGGATTCCAGGAACCTGAATTTTTCCTCAGTCTCTTTGAGGTTGAGGGTTAATTAAAGATTGATATAAAATTACACTATAGAGCCTAACCTCTGTGTAAATGTTAGAAATTGTTCTAATTGGAGATTCAGATTGTCAGGATACTCCTTATTTTTCGTCTGCTATAAACTCCTTAAAACAGTATAGGAAGGAACCTAAGACCATTTGACTGTGTCCAAGGATTACTACAACAGGATATTAAATAAAGATCATTTGAGAAACTGCAGGGTTTTTAGATTGGAGAAGATAAATCTTGGTGGGAGGTGGATGCAATTGGTATTTTCAAGTATATTTAAATGTCTGTCACATGGAAGAGCAATTAGATTTTTTGTTTTTTCTCTGACCCAGAAGAAAGAACTAGGTGGAAATCGCAAAACAAACAAATGTGGATTTGCTATAGGGAAAATCTTCCTTACATTTAGAGCCATACAGGAGTGGAATGAGCTCTGTCAAAAGACAGTGGGGTCTCCCTGTTTGGATTTCTCTAAACAAAAGCCATTTGTCAGACACACTAGAAAGGGATTCTTATTCCAGTAAAAGTTAGACTACATAGCTATATACCTACTACATACCTACTGAGATGCCTTCCACTACTGTTATTCTACAATTATACAGCACATATCATAGGATATTTCTGGGTTCTCATCCTATGCTACTCACATCCATACTCTCCCATGGACCCTTTATGAGAGGTCCACTCAGTCATCTGGGGTGTCTTCTATTATGTCTCGATACCGTATTGATACCAGTGGCGCATAAAAGCAGTTCATTAATTATTTCTCACTCTTCTCATATACGTCTTTGGAAATATCCTATATGTACCTCCTATAACCTGCTCGTATCCTCCCTGCACCTCCCCATCTAAAAGTTGTTATCCCTTGGCATTCTTATTGGTATTACGCAGTTTTACCATGTAGGCATGTTTATAAATTATTATTTAATGTAGTTAGCTGACAAGACTAAATGAAGGAGGCACAGTTGCCACATTGAGAATTTTTTTTTATTTTTCTTTGAATTGTGATTGCTAAATAATATCTATTCTCTGTTGGTTAGTTCCCATTTGTTTGTTTTGTGCCATCAGCCAGAGTTCTGGCATAATGAAGTATGATGGGTTTAGCTATTTCACTTGTAAAAGATGAATACAGAAGGCCATTCCATAGTAAAGATAATTAGAGATTAACATCTGTGCTTTAAATTTTTTTAATGACATAATATTTAGCACTTGGGCTATTATATTTTAATCAACTCTTTTTTAGATGGGGGGGATATTTTATGTAAATTATTGTAAACTGCAATTTATGAACTTAATCCAGAAATACAGATAAACCTTATATATGCCAGGCTTCTGAAAGAATGAGGTGAATTCATTGACTCCTATAACATAGGAAGTGAAAGATTTTTATTGGAGTAATATCACAGTGAAAAGAGGTTCTTTAACTACAAGTTCTCAGTAGGATTTAACCACTACACATTTTGACAAAAAGGATTTGCTATTTCTAGATTAGAAGTGCATACACATATTAACATATATACATCTACATGTACATAAATGTATTGTGTACACACATTCATGTGTGTATCTACTTCATTTAATTCAATTATTCATTCTCCTAATATTTGTTAAGTAGTACTTACTTAGTAAGCCCTGGAATAGGAAAAGTAATAAAGATAAATGAGACTGTAAAGTTAGTTTAGCGAATTGCGTCGATAGATTTGGTTTCTGAAAGTAAGTCTGCTTTTCAACTATGCTAGTGGCTGTCTCCTCAACATGAAGAGATTTACATCATTATTAAAATCATTTCAGTTGAAGTACCCAGGTATATGAAGTGAGTGACTTATGTCCTGTATTATTTTGATAATTATTTCTATCACTTGGATTTGTATTTAACAGCTCCCTTAATTTTTATAGGTAGATGATGCCCAATATTGATTATCATTGTAAACATCAGAGAGGCAGAATTTATGCCTAGCAAAATATGAATAGCTAATTTTCTTACATCAAAATGTGGTATGTATTCCCAGGGTACCAGTTGAAAAAAATGAAAAATTCATTTTAAATGCTATTATTTCCAATAGTTCATGAAGTATCTGACCTGGAAAGGAATGCTATACATGTCCTTTTCATATGTTTTATTCTGTTTAAGCTCTAAGAAATACATTTACTCTCAATAGTGTTTTTATTTGTTTTTTATTTTTTAAATTAACTTCTGTTTATTTTTAGTTTAGATCATTCATTTACATGAAATTTTGAGTTAGAAATTTTCTCCCTCTCCTTCCCCTACCCACCACCCCAAAACAGGAGTCCCAGTGTATACCCCCTCCCCCAATCTGCTTTCTCCTATATCCTCCCCCATCACCACTCTGACTTTCTGATAGGGCAAAATGGATCTCCTGCCCCAGTGCCTGCATAACCCATTTCTCAGTTGCAAATAAATAATAATAATAATGATAATAATAATATATGTATAGATATGTGTATATATTTTTATATATATTTCAAACATTTGATTTTAAAACTTTAAATTCTAGTTTCTTTCCCTTCCTCCCTCATCCCCCACCCCCACTGGGAAGATAAGCAATTCAATACAGGCTGTATATGTGTAGTTACTCAGAACATCTCCACAATGGACATATTGTGAAAGACTGACTATATTTCCCTCCGTCCTATCCCTCCCTCCACTTGTTCCATTCTCTACTTTGTCCCTGTCCCTTTACAACAGTGTGTACTTCTAAAAACCCTCCCCTCAAACCTGACCTCCCCTCCATCACCCCCTCCATTTCCTCCCCCCATACTCTCCTGCAGGGCAAGATACCCAATTTAGAGTGTATGTTATCCCTTCCCTAAGCCAAATTCAATGAGAGTAAATTTGACCCATTTTCTTTTGCCTTCTTGTTTTTCCCCTCCATTATAATAGTTATCCATTGCCTCTTCTGTATGAGATGATTAACCCCATTCTGTCTCTCCCTGTCTCATCTCATTCTAATCCTCTCCTACCTCTCAATTTCACTTTTTAAAATATCATTTCCTATTCAATTGATCCTGTACCCTCTGTCTATGTACACATATATACATGCACTCACAAATGTATTCATATGCATGTATATCCTCCCATATATATATATATGTATACTTATATACATATATGTGTGTATGTGTGTGTATATATATATGTATAAATTTATATTCCCTTCACCTATCCTCATACTGAGAAAAGTTTCATAGGTTACCCCTCTCATTTTTCCATGTCGGCATTTAAATAGTTCAACTTTGATAAGTCTCATGATTGCTTTTCTATGTTTACCTTCTCATACTTCTTGTATTTGAGTGTCAAATTTTCTATTCACTTCTGGTTTTTTCCTCAAGAATGCTTGAAAGTCTTCCACCTCATTGAATGACCATATTTTTCCCCTGAGACATTATACTCAGTTTTGCTGGGTAGGTGATTGTTGGTTTTAATCATATCTCCCTTGATCTCCAGAATATCATATTCAAGGCCCTTCAGTCCGTTAATGTAGAATGTGCTAGATCCTGTAGTATCCTGATTGTATTTCCACAGTATTCCAATTGTTTCTTCTTGGCA
Organism: Pseudocheirus occidentalis; assembly: GCA_028646575.1. Lineage (NCBI taxonomy): Eukaryota > Metazoa > Chordata > Mammalia > Diprotodontia > Pseudocheiridae > Pseudocheirus > Pseudocheirus occidentalis. Next base: position 175,222,795 of record CM053596.1, read on the forward strand.
GCTTGTAATATTTTCTCCTTGATCTGGAAACTCTTGAACCTGGCTATAATGTTCCTAGGAGTTTTCTTTTGGGGATCTTTTTCAAGAAGTGATTGGTGAATTCTTTCAAGTTCTAATTTGCCCTCTGGTTCTAAAATATCAGTGCAGTTTTCCTTGAGAATATCTTGAAGGATGATTTCTAGGTTCTCTTTTTGATCATGGCTTTCAGGTAGTCCAATAATTTTAAAATTGTCTCTCCTGGATCTATTTTCCAGGTCAGTGCTTTTTTTTCAAGGAGATATTTCACATTGCCTTCTATTTTTTCATTTCTTTGTATCTGTTTAATAATATCTT
>CM053596.1:175223227-175265006 GCA_028646575.1 Pseudocheirus occidentalis
TCCACTTCTCTTATTTGCTTTTCAAAATCCTTCTTATGCTCCTCTATGGCATGTTGCCAGTTTCCATTTTTCTTGGAAACTTGTAGGTGCAGGAGTTCTGACTGTGTTGTGTTCTTCCCATTCCACAAAAAGGGAATCTAAAGTTGGATTGCTGGGCTTTCTTTGCTTCCTTTGCTGGCTCATATTGCCAGTCAATTACTTGGCTTTTGAGCTCCACAGAACTCTGCTTTCAGAGGGGAGAGAGCTTTGTCCCAAATTGCTGGGGTTTTTGCAGCTCCCAGAGCTATTAGGAGGCTGCTCTCTCTGCAGCCTCTACCAGTTTTGGCTCACTGAAAACATACCTCAGGACCACTACCCAACACCTCAATCCCAATCCAGGCAGCTCAAAGCAAGTGTACTTTGCTTCTGAATGATCACTTGCCCCCCCCTGCAATCTGTAAGCCATGAGCTCTGAATCAGCCACATGGAGGTGGCTGCAAGTCCTCCACTTCAGCTGCTTCTAGCTCTAGGGCAGTTGGCTGGACCCTCTCCCCCAAATTTAGCCTAGTTCCACTAACCTTTCCCTTTGTCCTTGGCTCTTATGTGTTGATAATTCTAGAAACCACCACCACTACCAGTGATCCACTCTCCTGAAAGCTCCAGCCACAGTTTGTCCTTGGCTGCCCCTGGGCTCCAGCCACAGGTTCATGCAGTATTGGTCTGGGTTCCCAGAATGCTGCAATGAACCCCTTTCTGCCTGCCTGCTGGGCTGCCTTCAGTGGGAACTTTGTTTCTCTGGTCTTTTGTGCATTCTGGAGCTCTAAGATTTGTTAAAAGTCATATTTTATAGTTATTTGAGGTGGTTATAAGGGGGAGCTATGGAGTTTTGCTGCTTTCATGCTGCCATCTTGACTCCGCCCCCCTCAATAGTTTATTTTTTTTAGCCCCAAATGAAGATTATAATATGTGGATAGCAAAAAGTGTCATTCATTTTTTTTTTATTTTTTTTGGAGGGCAGTTGGGATTAAGTGACTTGCCCAAGGTCACATGGCTAGTTTTTGTGTTAAGTGTCTGAGGCCGGATTTGAACTCAGGTACTCCTGACTCCAGGGCCGGTGCTCTATTCACTGCGCCACCTAGCCGCCCCAGTGTCATTCGTTTTCAACAAAAATTTAAGCCCATTTCTTACTGCATCTTCCATAATTTTTTTTGACTAAGTTGGTCCTTAAATACAGTAGTGATTGAGTACCTAATTTCATGATACAGAATTTTGATAGTCTCTTCTCTATGATGTCTTAGAATCATAAAGATTGAGATCAATGGGAAGGCAACATAGTTTTGTGAAAAGAATGATAGTTTTGAAGTCAGAGGACCTGGGTTCAAATCGTACTTTTAATACTTAACAACTGGGTGACCTTGGGCAAATCAATTAACCTTACTAGGCTTCAGTTTTTGTATATGTGAAATAACATGGCCTCTAAGGTTCTTCCTAGATCAAGCTCTACAATCCTATGTTCTTAGTCACAGAATCTTAGAGCTGGAAGAGAACTTATCTAGTCTATTTGTAACAAATAGTGATAATACTCTCAAAAGTTATTATTCTGGTATCATGGCTGACAAGTGTTCATCATGCCTATGGCTCTATAAATCCAGTAAGAAATCAATAAATCAAATAGCATTATAAAATGCTTAGTACCTGTAAGCCAGTGTTCTGAGAAGTGACTACACACCAAAAGGGTGGGAGTAGATGGTCTTTGTCCTCAAAGACTTCATATTCTAATGGGGGAAACAAAATCTAAATCACTAGCTACATTCACAAGATATATTTGAAGGTGGAGGTAATCTCAAAGAAAAAAATAGCCCTATGCTCTGATAGGGACTGGGCAAGCCTGCTGATGGAGATATGATTGGAGCTGTGTGGTAAAGAAAGCCTGGGAAACTAAGAAGCAGTAGTGAAGAGGGAGAGCATTGTAGATATACAGAATACTCAATGCAAAGGCACAGAGAGGGGGAGTTTCATATGCAGGAAATCACATATAATGCCATATAACTACCTAGTAGAGTATGCTGTTGTTCAGTTATTCACTCATGTCCAGCTCTTTTTGACCCCATGGAACATAGCATAGCATACTGTGCATGGAGTTTTCTTTGCAAAGGTATTGGATGGGCTTGCCATTTCCTTCTCTAGATCATTTTACAGATGGGGAAACTGAGGCAAACAGGGCCACACCGCTAGTAAGTGTTTGAGGTCAGATTTGAACTCAGGTCTTTCTGATACCAGGTCACATAGCTACCTCCCTGGTAAAATATAGCAGCAAGTAAAGTGTAAAAAGACTGGAGATTTAGGAATATGTTTGATAGTAAAAAGTCTTAAATACCAAATAAAGAGCCTTATATTTCTTCCTATGGGTAGTGTGGAACTAATGGAGTTTATCTGGCAGTGGGTACTGGAGAAAATGGAAAAGATAATTATGTGGTCAGACCTGTATTCTAAGAAAACTAGTAGCAGGAACAGCTAAGTGGCATAGTGAATAGAGCACCAACCCTTAAGTCAGGAGGTCCTGAGTTCAAATTTGACTTCAGATACTTGACACTTACTTTGTGACCTTGGGCAAGTCACTTAACCCCAATTGCCTTGCCTTTCCCCCCCAAAAAAAAGAAAAAAGAAAACTAGTAGGTAGATTTGAGGCATGGAGAGATTAGACTATTCTTATAATCTAAGTGAGAAGTGATCAGGGCATGCATTAGTGTGGTAGCTATGTGAGTGGATGGAAGAGGATGTGTATGAGAGACAGTGTTGCCAAGATCTGGCAGTAGGTCAGACATTTATAGTGAGTGAGAGTGAGCAATTGAGGATGACAAAGGGATTGTGAGCCTGGATGGTATATCAATAATGAAATATTCACAACACCCATGATGATTATGAATATGCTGGTATAGTTTTGGATCACAAAATGTAGCAAATTCTGCACATGGAAGGTGGAACCAAGGTCTTTATTCAGAAACCAGAACACTGAGTCCCAAAACCAGAAGGACAAGTCCCCAAACCAGAAAGCCAAAGTCATTATAGTGGTCACAAAGTTGATACACATAATTAATGCAGTGGACATCCACATTCCCAAGCCTTCACAAATAAAACAGGCTCCCTCAAGCAGGGATCCCTCTCAGACTCATGACAGTTCCTCAACCTGGTCCTTGGAAGTTCTCAGTAGAAGCTGCAGAAGGAGGATCTCAGCAAAAGGTGCAGTCTCCAGGTGGTGATTGAGAGAAGATCTGAAGGTCCTCCTGGTTCTCTTCCTTATATACAGTATAGCTCCTCCCTGTTCAGTCCCTTCCTGTTAAGGTGTTAACTACTCCCAAGGAGTTAACTGGAAGTAAGGAGATAAGTGCCTTTACTAGGTGCTAAATGCCTTTACTAGGTGCCAATAGAAAGGGGCATGGAAGATCTTCTGATTTCATTAACATTACAGATGGCTGGGAGGATGGTGAGAATTCTTGACAATAGCAGAGAATTTGGAAAAAGAAAGAGTTTAGGAGAAAGATAAGTTCTGTTTGGACTTTGAATTTGAGATGACTATGGGACATAAAATCTGAGATGTTCAAAAGGTAGCTCACATAATTCTAACTGGATATGCTCCATTTTGTTGGTGCTCTCCTCCACCCCAACAGTGGCACCAAAACTAAACATGATGCTGAAGGTATGATCTGACCAGGGCAGAGGATAGTACCTGGATACACCTCTAGTGTATACTATACCCTAATGCATGCAGCCCAGAATAGTAACTTTTGGGGGCATTATCACAATGCAGATTCTCACTGAGCTTGCAATTCAGGTAAACTAAACCTTTTCATATGAACTATGGTCTGGATAGGTTTCATCTATTCATCTATTTAATAGTTCATGACTATTCTAGTCATCAAGAAAAAGACTACATTTGTCCCTGTTTTAATCATACATTTCTATCATACTAGACTTTACCCTATTTTTCTAAACTGTTGAGAACTTTTTAGATTCTGATACTATAAACATTGGGTTAGTTATCTCTCTCACCTTTGTGTTATCCACAGATCTGACAAGCATCATAGCAATGTGTCCAAGTCAGAATACGTTTTAAAAAAAAAGCAGAATAGGGCTCTGAGGCAACCAACTGGAGACCTCCCAACTGTGTGAAATCAATCCATTAAATCAACAAAAAATAAACCACACAAAATATTTATCGACTCCTTTCATTTTTGTTGTCTTTTTTTGGAGGGGTAAGGGAAGGTAATCGGGGTTAAGTGACTTGCGCAAGGTCACACAGCTAGTAAGTGTTAAGTGTCTGAGGCTGGATTTGAACTCAGGTCCTCCTGACTCCAGGACCAGTGCTCTATTCACTCTGTCACCTAACTGCCCCAGTTCCTTTCATTTTTAAAATATTTAGTTAGTTAGTTTTAGTCTTTAACATTAATTTTTATAAGATTTTGAGTTTTAAAATTACACACACAAACACACACACACACACGCCTCTTTCCCAAGACAACATGCAATCTGATATTGGCTATACATATACAATCCCATTAGACATATTTCTGCATTAGTCATATTGAGAAAGAAGAATCAGAACAAAATGGAAAAACCACAAGAAGGAGGGAAAAAAAGAGAAACAAAACTGCGTCTGTATTCAGACTCCATAGCACTTTCTCTAGATATCGATAGCATTTCTCCATCATGAGATTTTGGAATTCTCCTAGATCATTGCGTTGCTCAGAAGAGCTAAGTCTGTCCCAGCTGGTCACCCACAGTGTTGCTGTCACTATGTACAGTCTTCTCCTGGTTCTTAAATTCATGTAAGTATTTCCAGGTTTTTTTTTAATTCCACCTGCTCATAATTTCTTATGGAACAATAGTATTCCATTACATTCATATACCACAACTTGTTCAGTTATTCCCTAATTGATGGTGTCCAATCAATTTCCAATTCTTTTTTCTTTTTTGGAGGGGGAAGGCAAGGCAATTGGGGTTAAGTGACTTTCTCAAGGTCACACAGCTAGTAAGTGTGTCAAGTATCTGAGGCCAGATTTGAAATCAGGTCTTCCTGACTCCAGGGCTGGTGTTCTATTCACTACACCACCTAGTCACCCCCACAATTTCCAATTCTTGGTCACCACAAAAATTGTTCCTATAAATCTTTTTGTACATGTGGGTCCTTTTCCTTTTTTAATGATCTCTTTGGGATACAGACCTAGTAGTGGTATTGCTGGATCAAAGGGCATGCATAGTTTTATAACCCTTTGGGTATATTTCCAAATTGCTCTTCAGAATGGTCGGATCAGTTCACAACTCTGCCAACAATATGATTCACTGCATTTTAAAAGAAGAAATGGAGTCCTATGTAAAAAGTACCTTAGCCAAGGTCACACAGCAAATTAGTATTGGACCTACAAACAGAGCACAAGTTTTTTCAACTTCACTATATTGTCTACATTTAAACATTCTTTATTAACAATATCTCCCACCTCCTTTGTTGAGGAGACTAGCAAACTGGAGTAATCGTGTTTCAAAAGACTTTCAATTTGCCTAATGGTGTGAGGCAGCAGCTAACATTCTCCACGAAGAAATGGAAGGAATGAGAGCACTTGACCTCTGAGCTCTGCCTCTTTAGGTAAAGTAATATCTCTAGTTTCTTGAGGTCCTTTCACTTTTCTACCCTTAACTTCATTATTAGCCTTCCCTAAAGTTTTAAGTAGTGACTCAATAAAATATTAATGATAATTAAAGCTCATGTTCATTGAGTACTTTATGGAGCCATATAAATAGTAATAACTCTGTTCTGTAAAGTAGTATTATTGTTCCCATTTTACGAATGAGTAAATTGAGACTTATAGATGTTACGTGATTTTCCCTGGTTCACAAAGAGTAAGTTTCAAAACAATGATTCTAATCAAGGTGTTACACTACTCCAAGTGCAGTCTCAGATATTTACTAACTGTGTAATCCTGGGCAAGTCACTTAACTGATGCCTGCCTTAGTTTCCTCAATTGTAAAATGAGGGTAACAATAGCACTGACCTCCAGGATTGTTGTGAACATCAAATGAAATAATATTTATAAAGAACCTAGGAATCTAATAAATGCTTAACTATACATTTAATAAATGCTTATTCCCTTCTCTCACCCCCTTCAAGCTCAATATTCTTTCTACTATACTATGTTAGCATCATGGATATATGTTTGCCCTTCTGAATTGGGAGGCACGGGACACTCCATCTCCTGTTGTTGAGCATTTTTATTGGCTTGCCCTCTTGCCTAGAATATTTTCTTCTTCACCTCTGTCTCCCTGCTTCCCTGTTTTCCTTCAGTCCAAAACTAAAGTCTTACTTTCTGCAAGAATTCTTTCCTAGTTCTCCTTAATCATAATGCCTGTCCTTTGAGAATAACTCTAATTTATCCTGTCTGTATCTTTTTGTGCACAATCGTTCGTACATTGTCTCCCCTATTAGCACTAAATAAATGCTAGTTGACTTATTTAGAATGTCCCTGCCCTATAGATACATATATTCATCTCATTCTACTAATGCATTGTAGCACATACGTATGTATGTGTTTGTGTGGGGGGGGGGAGTTTATACATACCCTGGGGGACCTTATTCCAGCTCTCTTTGCACTGACAAGTAGGATCCCCCAGAGAGTGGCTATTTCTCCTTTGCAGGGCTTTAAATTTAACCCTAAAGGATTGGGGTGATCCTGATAAAGGTGTTGACTCAATTCCCTTTCCAGTGTATTTTCCCAATAAATAGTGAGTTAATGTCTTCTCAGTATCATCAATTCTAGTGAATAGCACACAAATAAATTTAACCAGTTAATATTGCCTCAATATCATCAGTAAGCAATTACCATCAATTAGCTTTTACAAAGGGATATTTACTGAGAAGACAGTGCAAAATCAGAAGTAAAACACATCCTCCCAAGCCAGGAGCACACTTGTTCCTCTATTGCTTTAGTCCCTGGGAAGAGTGGACTCAAAATTAAAACAGTTACTAAAAACATTTGCCCTACCAAGTTCATTTCCAAATTCAGCATCACTAATAAACAAAGTTGCTCCCTTGCTTGTATGATGCAGTATCTCACTTGTCAAGCTTGTCCTTTGCTGGGCTGGTATAGTGCCAATGCAATATTCACAGTACCAACAGTCACTATAAATATGCCTACATAGTGCTCAATTGCAAAATATAATAGACTCTCCCAGACAGAAACAAAACATTTATTCAGACACCAGAAAACCAAAGCCCAAAACCAGTAAGCCATTTCCATCACAGTAGCAGAGAAGTTAATAAGCTGTAACAGCATAGAGAGCCACAGCATCCTTTAGCCTTTCCATAAACCAACATTTACACACAAGCCTAACTATCTCCCTTGGATGTGTTCTCCCCTCCTTCCAGGCTAGCTGCTCTGACTCCCAGTTTCTTGCAGTCTCTGCTCCACCCTTCACACCACACGATCCATGTGATTACATTCAGCCTTTTAGGCGGCACAGTATAACTTCAAAGCAGGGAAGGTTTTCAAATTACTTTAGGCTTATTTAGGGGCAGGGAAGTCTTCAAATTACCTTTACCATTATAGCTGTGTCCCAAAGACCATTCCTTGGGGATACAGTAGTGAGGTACTTACCTACCAACTCAGCTGTGGCCTCCTGTCACTGGACCACTGGTGAAATTCATGGGTCTATTATATCTCTAACATTACTTAGCCTAAGAACAGACATAGTAGGACCAATGATAATATCAGGGCCATGTATTCAAGGAACACAAAGTAATATATATATATCTACTTGATCTACACCAAAGAGACTGATTTGCCTACAACTGCCTTTTGCATACACACTCAGTTCCAGCTTCACAGTTATTTAAAAGGCTTTTCTTTATCATGCAGGGAGTCAATGGGAAATAATCATGAAATACCACTGATTTTGTGAATCAGAGCAGGGTTTCTTCATCCTGTGTCATCAAACACACCTAGAAGCAAGTTCAACCTAATTATCCATCTTTCCAGGGATGACCCCTCATGGACCAATCCCCCATTTCAATGTGATTTAAACATTTCTAAACTTCAGCAAAGCGTGCTTTTGAAACACCAGAAACAGTTGTATGTTTATATGACTGTAACCTAGTAGATACTTAGGTAAATAAAGAAATGAATGGTGCTTTGATTCTTAGAGATGAATTTTTTTCTTCTGTCAGTACTGTCTGATTTCCAGACTTGGATATAATTACTTTATACCTATCCTGTTAGTGGTGAAAAAGAAGAGAAGTCTTTCTCTACTCTTTTTTATTTGTTGTTTAACAGTGTGGTAAAGGAAAAGAAGTGCTGCTTCCTGGATCAAAAGACCTGGGTTCGAATGCTGCTAGAAATGCCTGCTAACTATGTGAAATGTGGGAGAGCTCATTTTAGGGAACTTCAGTTTCCTCATCTATAAAATGAGAGGATTGACTAAGTGGCCTCTGAGATCCTTTCAAGCTTTAGATCCATGATCCTCTGTGAACTTTCCCTATGCAGGCAACTACTGTAGAAATAATTATCCTCTCAGAAACATAAAACTAAATGAACCAGTCCTTTCTAATTATTGTTCTTAGTATTGGGGGAAGCATATACATGGATATAATAGAAATGTTGTAGCATTTAACAGTTCACCAAGGTTGCAAATGCATTGCTGTTATTTTGTTTTTAAGTAACTACATTTTTGTTCCCATTCAAAACTGCCAAATAGGCCCCCTCTGTTTTTTTTTAAATTAAGCCTGAACTGCATAAAGTTATTTTGAATTGTTTGAAACAAGGGTCAACATAGAATGTATCTTTTCAGTGGTGGTTGATTATTGGGAATTTTTTTTTGTCTGGATAGATACCACTAGTTTCCACTTATTCTTGGCAAATATGTTCAAATTAAGAGCTTGTATGCAATTTTAATCCTGATTGGTATTCATGAAATTCACAATTGTGGAATCAATAGCACTTCTCATCTTGTAGGTCTTTACCTGGCTTCCTTTATGTTTTAGAAAAAGGAATAAGTTTTTCATTTTTTAAATCAATTAAAGATCTGGCATATCTACTGAATTATATGTGAAACGAGTTTCATTCATCCTTTTCTTGGTGATTCTTTGATGAATCTGAAATAACCAAGAAATAGACAGTTTCAATGGCTTCAATTTTTAAGAAGAAATGGGAGGTTGCTAATTGAAGTAGTGAAGCAGCAGCTATGAATCCCAGGATCTTCCCTGGATTTATAATCTGACCTTGGGGAGTGGCTTAAGTCCCTGGTCTTAGTTTTTCCACTTACATACTATTTACAATCTTATATAACATTTAAAGGGTTGAATTTACATAAGTCCATTGAGTACAGATCTGGAGGAAATGGTCATGCCCTGACTAAAATTGATTCTCAAATGTTTTGTCTAAAAAACATTCAATTCACCAAGCATTTATCAAGGACCTACAATGTGTCAAGCAAGCACCATGCTAGGCAATGGGGATCCAAATACAAAAATGAGAACTATCCTTCTTTGCAAGGAGCTTAAATTTCTTCTAGAGGCTACTAATACATTTAGAGGTAACTAAATGCAAATGCAAAATACACAAAAAGTAAATGCAGTTATAAGGCCTGGTTGGGAGTAGAGGAAGAAAGCACCAACAATTTTGAGGTGTGGAGATCAGGAAAGTTCTCTTATAGGATATGACTTTGGATCTAAACCTTGAAGAGAGCTAAGGATTCCAAGAAATAGAAGTGAGGAAAGAAAGCATCGTCAGAATGGGGGGGGGGCAGAGTTTCGCAAAAGTACAGAGGTGGGAGACGTAATCTTGTAAGTGGGATTTTTGAAGGGAACTAAGCCTGGAAAAAAAGTCTGGAACCAGATGAAGGAGGGTTTTAAGTACCAAACAGAGGACATTTTCCTTATCTGAGAGGCAAGGGGAAGCCAAACACGCTTCCTGAATAGAGAGTGACATGCTCAGATCTGTGGTTTGAAGAATATCAATTGGACATCTCCAATGTAGTAGACCATAGAGAGGAGCCATCCAGGGAAGAATGAAAGAAATGCCTCTCATCCTTGACTTCTACACTTCCCTTATTATTCCTGGTATTCTCCCTTCTACCCATGAATTCTGAGCATTTACTCTCAGAATTCTCTCAAACTTTGGAAGTATTTTAAAAGCTTGGGTTTGAACTCTAGCTCTAAAATTTACTAAATGGGGAAACTTGGACAAGTCATTTGACCTATCTTGTTCTCAAGCTCCTTGTCTGTGAAATGGATTGGCCAGATGACCTTTGAGGCTACATCTTACTCTAATCTGTTATGCTGAGGTCCATAATGATGATCCCAAATTGTTAAATGAATTTGGAATAAAAATACCAATTTGTCACTTCTTAAAGGACTTTCCATTTGAGGGATTTGGTAAGCATAGCTCTAAGAACTCACTGTAATATACAGAGTTTTGCAGTCTCTAGAAGACATAGGAAATGGGTAGTACAGATGTATTTTTAAAGTATATATGTATGCATGTGTATATGTACACATGTGTATACACATATACACATGCATATTTATATGTGATGTATAATTACATATATGCATATACATGTATGTATGTGTGTATGTGTGTATGTATGTATGTATGTAATTTCCCCATGCAGTTGGATAATTTGCATTTAGTTTCAGAAAGTTGTTTGTCAGGGACTCTGCTCAGTAGATTGGTGTCTTTGTAAAAAGTCATCATTCTACCATGAAAACAGACCCTGTGACTTAATATCCTTTAGATATCCTTTAGAGAAGTAGGAGCGGGAGTAGATTGATTGGAGAAATTCATTATCATGTAGTCACCAACTCCTTGATCCTGTCCAGTGGGGAAAAATGAAGTAAAAATATGCTAAAAAATAGATAAGCTGAATACTGGATAGACAAGGTGAGGAAAACCTTCCTTCTTGGGTTTTCTTCCTGAAGGAGCCTATGGGGATTTTATTTCTGAACATTGCCTGGTAATTAATTAGCACATATTAAAAGTATGTTGGTTTTAAAAAACAAAATCAGTTGAAATTGTGCACCCACATTGGGCATAGATATGAGGATTTATGTAACCTATCACTTAAATGAGAATTTGGGACACTTTTAAGAATTTAAAACTAGCCTTGACTAGACTGATTCCACCACAGTTTAATAAATAACAGCTAGTGCTCTGCTCAAAGGCCCTTAGTAAATATTTATTGAATTAAATTTGACCCATTCACACTGACTCAACAGCATCTACCTCATCCCCAACCTATGAATCTCTTCTGCTCCTCCCCACTGACTCATTTTTGTCTGTCTCCTTGAAATGGGGAACCATTCATTTGAAAGAATGAGTGGCTAATAAATGATCTCCTTAATTGTCACTGTAGAGATTATTGAATGGAATGGAATAGGCCAGAGCCCCTGTCAGCAGAATTATTAAATTCAATCAGCATGTATTTAGGGAGATAATATAGTATACTGGAAAGAAGTACTGGCTCTAAAGTTAAAGGACCTAGGATCAAATACAGCCTCTTTCACTGACTTCCTGGGGAAATAATGTAAATTCTCTGGACCTTAGTCTCCTCATCCATAAAATGAAAGCTGAACAAAATGGCCTTTAAAAATGTACTGTCCACAGAATACAATGCTAAGGCTGGGGGAAGACTCAGTCACTGCCTACAGGAAGTTTAGCCTAGTGTCCTCAAATATAGGTGATATAATAAATTATAGACAGAATAATAAATTATGAATACATTAGACACAGTGTAGCATCACGAATAAAGCAGCATATTAGCATAGGTAGGAAATTACAGTCCTAAGGGAGCCGATCAATAAACATATATTAAATGCCTACTATGTACCGTCCATAAAGCTGTAGTCACAGCTTTCAGAATTATTTTTTTATACCATTTATTCAATCAATTTACAAAATGCCCTCAGGAGATAAATGAGGGTTGGGGCAGTGGTAAGGGGGAGTAGAAAATAAACTGAAAGCGAAATAGAAAGGAAAATGGTTCATTTTCTATTATCAGTTGGGGTTTGGTGGTGGGGCTTGGGGGAAGATGAGGATATTATGAAGTCTTTCCATTTTAAAATAGGATGGAAAAGCAGGGAAAAAAATTAGCCAGGATTCTGACTTGAGAGAAGCACAGTTACCTGAAAGATTCAGGAGAATATTTAAAGAATAGAGCATTTGCAGTTAGCAAGGCTAGTTAGGCAACCATAAGAGACTATATATGCTAATTCTTCAAACCAAAAATATAGAATTATGTGGAACTGACTGTCCCATGCATTCCATTTTTTCTTCTTACAAAAGGAATCCAACTCACTGAATATATGGTTACATGTTAAGGATATGTGACATTTTTACTTATTATTCATCTTGGATGCTAATATCAGCATCCAAAATTTGTCCTCTTTCTTCCTAATCCCTTTCTTTCAAGGGCAGTGAACTGCCCTAGTAATCTATGGGAGTCTAAAAAACTCCTTTTCTTCCATGACTTCAGTGACATACCAAGGCAAAAAGGTTAACTTGACCACAAAGACCTCAGTGATGGTCAGGACACACAGACAGTCCACTGCTCTTTTCAGCTCTCCTTCTGCCACTATCATGGGAGACTCAGCATTGATGTTCACCTTGAACCAGTTGAACAGCAATTCGTAAACAAACCTGAATGATTTCCCAATAGGCAGCATGGTATGATCAAAAGAGTGTTCACTTGCTCTTGTATCATGAAAGGACTTGAATTCAAATCCTGTTTCTGATGCCTGCAATTTATGTGTCCTTGGGCAAGACACTTAATCTCATTGAGCCTCAGTATCCTTATCTGTAAAATCAAAGGACTCAATGAAATGACCTGTGAAGTTCCTTTTAGAGCTTTTATTTAATGGCTGAAGTTTCCACATTAACATTCCTTGGAACCACTCAAGTTTTAGTCACCAGTTGTATACAGCTGTCTCAGGTATTTATTCTCATTACTTTATTGTAATAGCCACACACTTTTTATCTGACTGATAATTCCCTTACACTGACTGACCTTATTCATTATTTTCCCAGTTCTAAAGCTTTTGGAGGACTATATCATTCTTGATTGGTTGAAGAGGTATAAATTGATCTGTCCACTGCTTTTGTTTCCTTACTATTCAATAACTATGCCCCATCTTGTGTCATGTGCTGAAGCATTTCCTCTGTCTACCCTCTGTAGTCACTTTGCATCGTCTCACTGTACAACATCAAGTTGAATATTCCACTATCATTTTGTTTTCCATACCTATCCAGACCAACAGAATTGTGTAGCAGTAAATACTACTTCAGTACTAAAAAGATTGCCATTTTCCTAGGTCTCATCCTTAGTCTCTAGCAGCTTTAAGTTTTTAAGGCCATACTGGCCACAATGAAAGCCAGAAATCATTAATCCTATTCCATCCTCTTTGAAAATTGTGCTTTTGGGCCCAGGGGCATTCCCATTTTCCATCACTCTCATTATTTTCCTGATTTCCTTGAAGATTGCTTCAAAGATGAGAGCAATTTCATTAACATCATCTGTAAGACATACTTAACATTAAATGGCCAGTTGCTATTCTGAGATACTGTTTCTTAGACCAATGGGAGATCTCTGGTGGGCAAATGAGTATATATGATAACATAAATATTATAGAAGATAAATAACAAACTAAATCTATTATATAATCCTACTTTAAAACCTTTGCAATAGAAAGAACATGGATCAGAAAGAGCAACATTATTTTCCTTATAACCAACTTTCTGATTAAAAAAGTAACAAACTGGGGGTTCAGTGAACTGCTTAGGCCAACTTTTTTTGAGTTAGGTCATGCATAACTCAGTGCTGATCATTTTTGAAAAGTTAGCAACTCAATGAAGGTGGAACAAATATGGTCCTTTTCTTAACTGTGAGGCACTGAATCTGATTTTCGCTGCCTCTAAAGGTAACCAGATTAATATGATTATAACTCATGGCAGCTCTACCCAGCATTTGGCATGTAAAATCATTCTGCTTAGGTTCATAGGCCTTATTAAGTCCATTCCCAACTTTACCCTGGGAGTAACTCATTACTGTATTTTACAGTATTTTACTGTCTTCCCTCTGACTCCTATCCTAAACCAATCCCCATTAGGATATGTAGAGAGTGGGAGTGCAGGATGTTTGTGGAGAGCAATGGGAATCAGCACAGTGGGATACAGTCACATCTTTCATTAGATAATGATTGTAAAGGTATATACATAGTAGTATTTTGGCCCTACACGTACATTTAAATTTAAATGCTTATTTTATTTATTTTTTCTTGGCAGGACTTGGCAGCTCTCTCAAAATGTTCTCTCATTTTTGTCAAATCCCCTCTGCTGTTTCCCTCCAATAGAATGCAAACTCCTTGAGGGTAGGAAGTGTTCTATTTTTGTGTTTGTATCTTGAGCTCCTAGCAAGATATTTGGTATATTGTAGGCACATAAAAAATATCTGTTGGACAAGTAAATATGGCAAAGTCCCCAAGGATGTCTAAGGACTTAACATTTTCTCTAGGAATTCTTGTCTACCTATTTGCCAATCTCTCTTGTTAATACATTAGATATTCTTTCATTTATGTTTATTTCTTTTGCTCTGCTGTTCTGAAAAAATTATGTATTACCTGCTATTTGATGTCCAGAAGACCCTTTGCTGTTCTGGGATCCCATAGCAAATAACGTTCTGTTAGAATAAGGAGCTATAAGATTGAAGTCATTATCCCACTTTGGTTACTTGTTACCACTTGGATTCTTGATATCAGAATGGTAATGATATTTGTGACATTTCTGAATATCACTTTGTTCATTTGTAAAATGAAAGGGTTGGATTCCTTTAAGGCAGTGGTTCTCAACCTTTCTAATGCTGTGACCCTTTAATACAGTTCCTCATGTTGTGGTGACCCCCAACCATATAATTATTTTTGTTGCTACTTCATAACTGTAATTTTGCTACTGTTATGAATCTATCTGATATGTAGGATATATTTTTATTGTTACAAATTGAACATAACCCCCAGGTTGAGAACTGCTGCTCTAAGGAAATTCCCAGCTCTAAATCTCTGACCCAAGGATTCTGTGATTTAATGGACTTTTAAATTATTCCTGCTTGTTAAGGAAGACCTTATATAGACATCTGTCTGAGGAATCCTATCCTATTTGAAAATTTTGCTTTCGGGTCCAGGGATGTCCTCATCTCCCATGACTCTCACACTCCTGTTGATTTCCTTAAAGTTTGACATGAGGTTATCAATTTTATTAGCATCACCTGCAAGCTGTACATCACATTAAAAGGCACAGGGATCACCAGCAATGAGATCATCAGAATCTAAGGAAAAAAGGGAAAGTGCAGCTACTTTTTTCTTGAATTTTCAGCAAACATTTTCTCTAGTAAGTATCACATGCCTGTAAATAATTCTGGCAGCAAAGGATAAAAGGAGTGGATTGGCCAATTACTCTCGAACTGTTTGATCAACTGTCTGTTTTCATTAATTTTTAAAGTTATGGGAACTGCCAAAGAACCCCAATGACTAATATTAAACAAGGAGCAAAAGAACAACAACAAAAAAAGCCCAAATAAAGATATGGGCAAATCTTTTTAGTTTAAAGGGATTTCAAACACTCCTCCCCCTCCCCCATTAAAGGCCACCTATTGGACATTAGGGTGAACTTTCTCCTTTGTCTCTACAATGTACTTATGACATGGTCTTCTGAGAAGAAAGGAATAGATGTATAGGATGCAGGAACCTCATGGGTCACTTTGGGAAAACAGAACTACCACCTCCATATTGAATTAATATTTGTAGTGTATTGTGACACTCATAGAAGATGTATGCTGAAAGCTGGGCCTCTCTTAAACCTAGCTCTCAGTACTAAGAATGACCATACAGAACAGGAGTCCATAAGGCAATAGAAAGAAGAATGAAATTACAAAACTGAGACTTACTTGAATGAAAAAAGAACAAAAAAGGGACAATGCAGTAAGACTCTATAATAATGTGGAAGTAAGGTCCAAGGAAACATTTTAGTAAAGCTATAACATATTGCTTTGGTTTAATCTCTATTGTAAGTTACTAGACCATTTTATGGGAACTATAATGTCACCAAAAGCGTGTGTCTAACAAAAAATAATAGAGGACATTACTGATTCTGCTGTGATGGCCACTGCAGAGAAGGTATTAGCCCCATTTATCAATGTAACTTTGTAAGTAATAGCATACAGTTTTCTATAAGCATTCATTAAAAAAAACCTATTGAACATTTTAAGATATCACTTCCTTTCAGATACATTCCATCCAGTGGTCAACTGTGAGTAAATTCTACAGCATTTTCTATGAAACAGACTGAAATACCAACAAAAAACATAAAGCACATTTATTTTGAATTTTTTAAGTATCAACAAAGTGGGTGCATTACACTTGGAAGTTTTCTTTGTTATTCTCAAGAAATGTTACGGATATAATATATCTTTAGTATTAAAAATTGAGCAACAATATTACAATAGAACATACGATGTAGAATTCCATTAAGGTAAATGATTCTTCATAATAAAAAAGCTCAGAGGTCAGAGATAGCTGCATGCCACATTTCTTCCATCACTTAAAAAAATCTATACAGTTAAAGAAAAAAGTGTATTTTGAGGCTGAAGAGAGACTAGCTCTGAGTCTGATCTCTTTTCCATCTATTCATAAAGTTTAGCCAATGCCCCAACTTCTTTATTTGAACATCAATATGTGCTTTTGTTAATGAGTGAAGAGTGATAGAAAGAAAAGGTGAAGGGAAAACAGAAAAAGCTCAGAGCCTTGCACATAGTAGGCTCCTAGGAAGCCTTTGCCCAAACTGCTTTATTTCTAGTGCCTTACTTCTATTAATTATTTCCCATTTCTCCTCTATATAGCTTGATTGTGTGCTTTTGTATCCCCAGTGCTCAGCACAATGCCTGTCTCATAGTATGTGCTTAATAAGTGTTTATTATCATGATAACACTTGTTGAATTGAACTAAGTTGAGAAATGGAGGGAAGGCTAAAATATGAGTGATTCTCTGTGATGAAGGACCACTAATAATTGAATAATTTTAATAAGTCTTTCAACATTGTTGGGTATCAGGCTCCTCATCCCTAAAATGACTTAGATGATCTCTAGGTTTCTATCTACAATTGTATTTCCTTTCTAACATTGCATTCTTCTAAATGGGGGAAAATGATAAAAGCTTCTCTAAACCAGTTATAGAGGAACACATAAACACTACTTCAAATAATTGCAAAGCTTGCTTATTCAGATTCTGACTCTTCCCTTTCCCTTCACGCTATTCCTTTTTTTTGCACATTTCTCTGCCTGTTGTTTTTACTGTTTTATGGGAATAGAAAGCAGCATTCATTTGATTTAGCACTCATTAGCAGTTCTAGTCAAAAATATGGGGATGGAGGCAAAAGTAATTGGTTAAAGTCAGGCATGCCACTTACTTGTTATATGGTTCTCATTTATCTGCATCATTCTTGCTACCATTAGAATGGGTAATAAAAAGCTGAGCTATATTTCACTGTATTCTGATTTAAATAGTTCTTTCTAAACAAAACCAGAGCAGTTTTGAAGTAGCATGATGTAGTAGAAAGACCATTGAACTCAGTCCAAACAAGGCTCCAATGTTTACTAGGCTGTTTAAGATTGGTCAAGTCTCTTGACTTGTTTCAGAATCCTGGTTCAGTAACTTCCTCTTAGGATTGTTGTGATAAAAGCACTTTTAGAAGATTATTACATTAAAGTAGGACCATGTGTGTCAGAAATAAAAGTTATACTAGTCAGTCTTTCTCTGTGGTTTGACTTTCTTGGTTTAAGTGCCTTAGACTATTATCTATGGATAGTGGATGCATTCATAGTTCTGATGTCTGTTGAGAATTGAATAGAATTTCGCAATGTCAAAACACTTTAGGATCATTTCATTTTCTACTTCCCCATAATGCAAAACCCTGGTAGGCTACCTCTGCAAGCATGGTAGGGACAGACCTGGACTCTATTTTATCATGGTTACATATATAAAGGTGGTTATATATCTGGATTCTGCTCTCCACTCCCAGGGAGCCACTATGTTGCATTTCTAACTCAGAAGCTTAACTAATAGAAATTAAACTTTTTAAAAACTGTTTTCAGAAAACACTTTTTTAATGAATAGTTTCTCTAGGGGAGAAATTTTGTTTTCTTCAATAACCAAAACCAACCTCCTATTTAACTGCTGCTACTTTCCCCAGTGCAGCTAGCTTTGGGGAAGACATAGAATAACAAATATTTCCACCTATTTAAGCCATACCGTTTAGTAGGAATATTTCCTCTTAAGTCATTGCTTTAAAATGGGTTGAGCACAAATTCATCTATCACTGCTATCCTACACTAGTAAAATGAACCAACTTCCAGGCCTTACCATTACTGATCTTAGAATTAAGATGTGAGGTGCTGAATGGGCAAAAATAATAATAAGAAGTACAGAGCAGAGCTTTTACAATTCCATTAAAGATCTCTCTACAATAAGGACACTAATTATTTTACTCCTTTTTGTTTGTATAGAACTTAATCATATGGAAAGTCAATGCAACAGAAAGATGCTTTTGAGTGTGAGGTTAAGTAATTCAAGGCACCAGAATTCCATTAAGTAAATTTATTTTTCTGGGACATTAACTGTCAAGGAATGGAAGGCTTAAAGCTTGTAAGAATCCCTGATCCCTGGATTTCTGTTTCTGTCCAGAAGCATTACTGAAGCAGAGATGATGAGGATTCCAGGGCTGCAGAAAACAGATCATTCACAACAAATCTAGACCTTTTGTTTCCAGGACAAACCCTTTCAAACCCAGATTAGATACTGATGAATCTCATCTATTGAGCTCTTTCTTCTTTATGGAAACTCAAGCTGCCAAAATGTATCCTGGTTTCAAGCTCTACTGCTAAGGACCAGGGGTTTTTTGTTTGTTTGTTTTTGGTTTGTGTCTTCAAAATTTCTTCACAGAAACTATGGCAGTTGAGTACCTGTGTATTAATCCTTACCAATTCGTTCCCTGCCTTGCCATCTTGTTAAATTGATGACCTCACATCTCAGATTCAACCTTAGTCTAGCCCTCCTCAATACCATATCTTGATTGATTAATTTTATTTGGCAGCAATTCTACAATCTAACCAAACCCTTTATCTAGTCCTTCACCTTCCCTATCACCACAATATTGGTGGATTGTAGCAAGCAACAAAACAACCTGAGAATCTAGCTAGAATCTCTCAGTGGCATAAAAGTGAGTCACAGAGCAGACTTGGAAGCAGACCCAATGGGCCAAGCATAAAGAAAATCTGGCCAAGGAGAAGCAAGTTGCTGACCCTCATGTTAAGCCTCTACAAAGCTACTGGCTTTAAGGTTTTGACCATCCTACCTGTATTTACTTCTTACCTTACAATGATGTTTCTAGAGGCACTTCTATTCTGAATCCTGGTCTTGGAGTCATAAGACTAGAGCTTAAATCCTACCTTCAGTACTTAACTGAAATAACCCTGCACAAGTCGACCTCTGAAAGCCTCATCTATAATTGAAAATTTATCAAAAGCATGTTATGGACAAGATACTCTGCCAAGACAAAGACAAAAATGAAAAAAAGATCCTTGGGTTCCAAGTGTTTCCTCTTATAAAATGGGGATGATAACAATTTCTACCTAGTGCCGAAAAAGATTTCATAAATCCTACAATGGAATAGAAATGGAAGAATGATAGAGTTTTTTCTGTTTTGTTTTTGTATCTCAACATTATCACCCACAGGACAATGCTGAGTATTCATTCCATGAGCTTTTATTAACTGCCTACTACATCTACTGTCACTATTCTAGGCAATATGAAATCAAATATAAAGCATGACAGTATCTCTGCCCTGAAGGAGCTTATTGTGAACCCTAAAGATGAGATAGAAAAAGGGGGGCATATATACAGAATAGAATAATAAAATCAACTACAACAACTATCAATATTGTGATGTCATTGGTCTTCTTTGAAAATGAAGGACAATAAGAGTTGGTCATTTCACCCCTAAGGAACATTGGCAAACTGAGAAACCGAGAGTGAGGGTGGGATTGAGAATGAGTTTTATCAAGTCAGTTTGGCCAAAAAACTGTATAGAATTCCACTGAAGTCAATATTGAACTATTAGGTAGTTCAATAGAAAACCTCTGTTTACTTCAGTTTCCTCATCTGTAAAATGGGGGCAATAAAAGCACCTACCTCCCAGAGTTATTGTGAGGATCAAATGAGAAAATTTTTAAGTATTTAGCATAGTACCTGGTACATAGCAAGCACTACATTAATGTTAGCTATTATTACTAGCTATTATCAGTTACTTAAGCCATTAGTTGTATTTTTTCTCTACTTTAAAAATACCTTGAATCTGCCAAGTAGATATACGTTCTTGAGATTTAACATCTCCACCAATCCTGGGGCTGCTTAGCCAAATTGTTGCTCTCTATAAATGAATGTGCTGCAGAACTATGAGGGGTAAGCTTTGTCCCTTAACTTTGTATGTGGAATTATTAATAGAACACTGGATTTGAAATCAGGAAAACTCAAGTTCAAATTCTTCTTCAGGTACTTACTACCTCTGTTGACTCTACTATTACTCAACCTCTGTTTCTCTATAAAATAGGAATCTTCATAGCTTCTACATCACAGGATTGCTGTGGTAGTTAAATGAGATAACATATGCCAAGCACTCTGTAAAACTTAAAGTTCTATATAAATGCTAGCAATTTTATTAATATTATTGCTGTTAGTATTATTATTATCACTATTACAGACTAAATTCTTATAGAGCAAACTCTAGTCCTTTTTGTGTGAAATCTGCCATAACAGAAAGTACATGGCACTGCAAGAGTATTTGCTGTGTAATATTATCTCATGTTTCACTACCACGAATTACCTCTGCATCCTATGACAACATTTTAGACTGAGGAAGTCTTAAATGCGACCATAGAATTTCTCTGTATCCTATTAGCAAAGAATTAGGTTATGTTCTTATTTTTACCAGGGATGTAACCTTCAGATAGAAATCTACTCTTCTGTTAGCAAGTTGATTTAGGGGAGAGCTTTTCAGAGCCAGAATTAGGGTGAGGGTTTCAGTGACAACCTCTCTTACACACTCTGCTAAGCATTCTGATGACAGTCAAACTTCACAACGTCTTATTCCCTGAACTTGAATTATGTTCTCATGATTTTCTTTGCATATCATCAGAATGCTTTTTTTTATTCTTGAAATGGCTTCTTTCACCCTTCTCATCCTTTGAAAGCCATCCCAAAATAGAGGGGACTACCTTGACTCTTTGAAAGTGTTAGAGGAGGAATATATTTCACATATGGGTTGTATTGGCTGGTCAAGGCCCTTCCAACTCTCAGATTCTGCGAATTCCTACCCATACTTAAAAACCCACATTAGATGTTACCTCCTCCAAGAAATAGTCCATGATTCCTTCAGTTGGCAGCAGTCTACACACTCACTTCACATAGCACTTTGTTTTGTAACTCTCTGATGTACTTAACTGGAGAACACATCTGCCAGATGTTCCTATTTGTGGATAGCGTTGTCTGACATTAAGTCCCATAATCCTACTGGGCCTCCTTAGTGAGATACACAGCTACTCAAAAGAAATCAGCCTAACAATCCAAACAGGAAAAAATGCAAATAGATGAAAAACTCATATTACCCTAACTATGTAATGTAATTGGATGGGCAGCATATATATTGCAAGCTGAATTGAATTTGAGAAATCGTGTAGAACTTTCAGTTATCTAAAACTTTTCTTTGACATATATCTTTTAAATTCTACTCTTCTATATGCTTTATGACTCTGAATCATAGAATATTCCAATTTCTGAGAAGTCAAAATTATAAATGCCTCAAGGAATAATACATGTATCATGGACATTCTGCAGTGTTGAGCAACAATTACTTGTGTTTAGTATGATGTAATGCATAGAAAACTGGTTTTGCAACCAGTAAGAACTAGGTTCAAAATCTACCTCTGTCATATTCAGGGTAGACCACTTAATGTCTAAATACTCCAGGCAACTCCCTAAGACTTTAAGTTAACAATAAATCAACAGTCATTTATTAAGTACTGTGTTGAATTACAGTGAAAGTACCAATCTGCATTGGTCTAATCTCTATTCCTGTCCCTACTTATGTGTAAAATTTGACCTAAAAAGTTCAATCAATGGAAAAGGAGGTAAGCTAGTCATATAGGGAAAAAGAGGGATAACAAAGAGATAGGAATCTCTTTGGTAGTTTATTGCTACACTGGTACCCATGAAGTATTAAACAGCCTAGAGGAAGAGCTCTAATACATTGTGTAGACCCTCTATGAAGAATTTTTGAGAGAACATAGACAAGAATTAGATGTAATTTTTTAAAAATGCACGTTAGTTACTATCTTCATTAATGAATAAAGTACCCACATGATTGAAATATTGAAGTATTGAACTATAATGCTTTTCATATGTAATGTTGTATAGTTTCAGAATCCATATTGGCGTCTCCATATACCTAACTGAAGATGGGGACTGCAGCTGATCCAAGTGTTGTCCTCTAATGGAAAGACAGACCTCTTTATTTAGTAGTTACCTATAACTCTGACAAGTGTGTGTGCCCTCCACCAATTCAGATCTCAACCTCTTTACTGTTCAAAAGATAAGCTACAAACTGCCCATCCTCAAAGATTTTCAAGAATCTACCAGAACTTTAACTTGAATTCTGTTACCTTTGAGAACCCAAGGTCTTTTATTTGCCACTATGGGGCACCACAGTAGTATGATAGTGGAGTCTAGACAACACTTACTTGCCACAGTGTCTGGAACATCATGATTTTTTTTGACTGACTAAACACAGAAGGGTCTTAATAAAGTTTGTTGTTTTTAAGCATATGAGCCTTCTTCTGTGTATTAGACTTTTGCAACCATATTTTCCCTAGTAATCTTTCTTATGATGTGTCTTATTTGAACACAGTGCTATCAAAAACAGTGCTATCAAAAATCTTCAGGACCGGGGCGGCTAGGTGGCACAGTGAATAGAGCACCGGCCCTGGAGTCAGGAGTACCTGAGTTCAAATCCAGCCTCAGACACTTAACACACAAAAAAAAAAACCTAGTCGTGTGACTTTGGGCAAGTCACTTAACTCCAACTGCCCTCCAAAAAACAAAACAAAACAAAGCAAAAAAAATCTGCAGGATTAGGCAGAGCAAAAGAGATTATGTCCAGTGCATAAGCAGAAAAGGTAAAAAGGAAAAAAAATCAGCAGTACTTTTTTGGGAATTTTTTTAAAATAGAAAGATCCAACTACTTTAATTATGCTGTCTTAGGAGACATCTCCAAGATTAAAATAAAATGTGATAAGATATGGAGTTTCAGGAGGGAGGCAGCATCATAGGTAGAAAAATAATGTGTATCTGCTAGATATTCCATTTGCCCATATGGACAATCAAACAGAGACAAATGGTTAACATCTCACCAGTGTAGCTAGCGCCAACTGAAGCCTGATTAGGATTTCTGTGAATACATAAAAAGGGCCCTGTGTTTCAGAAAACTGTCTGCATTCGTCTTTTAGTCCTCAGGACCATGTTTAAACTTCTTCATTTTTCCCTATTAATGTAACTTATTCCAAACCAAGGGTATTAGGTCAGAGACTGGAGGTGCCATTATGGAGACTAGTTGGAAATCATGATTGTTACCCTCTGTTGTGCTAACTTAAATTAAACATTCTCCATCAGTCTTTCAGGTGAGCATAGTTTCTAGCATGTTCCCTCCATAGTCATTTTTTTATATAAAAAGATTTTATTATGTACTTGCTATCCTTTCAAATATATAATAAAGTTATCATGTATATTTCTTTTTTTCCCTCTTTTTCTTCCCTCTCACCCCCACCCTAGAGATGGCTCCCATTATACACAAATATATGGGGGTGTATATACATACATATACATGGATATATGTGTATGTATATATTCATATACATTTTTACACATACATATGTAAACACTATTTGTATCTGGATAAAGAACTAATAGATAGAAGTATGTATAGAATGATTTTATATAATCATCACTTTAAAATTATATGAGATTTACTACAATAAAAGCATAGCTAGGAATCTTTTGAAAAACCCTCTTAGAATGAATCTAAAAAATTTTCATTAGTAATGGATTTATTTTATGTAGTTCTTACTTTTTATTTGTTTCATCTCATTTATCTCCTCATTTCTCCTTTTATGTTGTTTTCCCTTTCTCTGGTGAAGTAAAATATTTCCAACAATAAAGTTAGTAAACCAAGAGATGGAAAAAAAATGATTTGTGTCTCTTTAGGCTGAAGTAAATTTTCAGGCTCACTAAAATTTTGATTAAATAATAAGTGAATGTGAACTTTTGGAAACATGGACTCTTAGAGTTAGAAGAGGAGACCTTAGACTAGAGGCTATCTGGACCAACTCCCCATAGGAATCCTCTCTGCTAACAGATGATCATCCCACATATGCTTGCATACCTCTTGTGATTGAGATCTCATTGTCTTGAAGAATAGTCAATTCCATTTTTTAAAAAGAAAATAATATATTTATATGGTCTATATAGTTCATCATGGATAAAGATTTGTATATGTTTCTCCACAAAAAAATAGGTGAAAATATTAACCTGGAAACTTTCTATGTTGGAATATTGCCCTTTTCATGATTGTAATTTGTTTGCATGTGGAATATTGCAGCTGTCATGGGCTAGGAGTTATAACTAATATGCATGCTGCTGATTGTTAGGAGAGGCTTCAAGTCCCTCACTGGTAACAGAATCACCAGGAGCATCTGCACCTGTCTTCCCAGCTGAGGTTAACTTGCTAGAAGGGGGGATCATTTAGCATCATGTTTTCCAAAGGGACAGTTATGGATATAAGCTGCCATTAGACTCTAAGATAACTGAGCTTTGTTAAAATGGAGACTCAGATGGAATGAAATACAGGCATACCTTATTTCATTGTGATTCCTTTTATTGTGTTTCACAAATGTATTTTTGAAATTGAAGATTTGTGGCAACTCTGCATCAGGCAAGTATTGTGGTGCCATTTTTCTAACAGCATGTGTTCATATGATGTCTCTGTGTCACATTTTGGTAATTCTCATAATATTTCAAGCTTTTTCATTATTATTATTTTTATATAGCTGTTAGAGTGATCTCTGATCAGTGATCTTTGATATTACGATTGTAATTGGTTTTGGATGCCACAAATCTTGTCCATATAGGATTAGATAACTTTATCAATATAAGGATATATATATAGAAGATAAGTTAATTTTATTAATAGATGTTGTACAGGATCTGACTGCTCTACCAACCAGGCATTTCCCCATCTTTCCTTCTCCTCAGACCTCCCTATTCCCTGAGACACAACAATATTGAAATTAGGCCAATCAATAACCATACAATGACCTCTGAGTGTTCAAGTGAAAGAAAGAGTCAATCAATGTGGCAAACTCCATTGTCATCTTATTTTAAATAAACTGCCACAGTCATCCCAACCTTTAGCTACCACTGCAAGGATGAGTCAGCAGCCATCAACATCAAGGCAAGACCCTATACCAGCAATATATATATATATAAGACTTGCTTAAGACTCAGAAGATAGCTGGAATTTTTTAGTTAAGGTATGTACATTTTAAAACATAATACTATTGCACACTTAATAGACTATAGTATAGTTTAAATATGACTTTTATATGCACTGTGAATCCAAAAAGTTCATGTGACTCACTTTATTGCAATACTCACTTTACTGTGATAGTCTGGAACCAAACCTACAATATTTGCAAGGTATGCCTGTAGCTTAATTTAGAGAATTTAATCAAATTCTGATTCATTAATTTCAGAAAACAAATAAGCTTTGTTGTAGTAGAAACTATTTCACTAGAGGATTTTTGGTTAATAATTCAGTAAAAATAATCAGGTTCATTTCAGTTTGAAGTTCAGCAAATTTGTGTGGTTTGTTTTGCTCATGATTCAGTACAAGAACATCTTTAAAACTCATCCCTTCCTCCATGACCAAGCTAAAAAAGAAATGGTGTCCACAAATTCAACTTCATCAGCACTAATTTTGGGAAAGAATATGATGAATTATAAGCATAAAAGTTTTTTTTAAATCTTCGTGGTTCAAAGCCTTTCCAAAAATAGAATAGCTCTTAAAAATAATCTGGTTTCTGTAAATTACTGGCAATCTCAAGAATATTTAGAAGGAAAATGGAGTATTCTTATATCTCTCTATATGTACATATATATATATATATATATATATAGTGAGATAAAACTAATATGTGTGTGTGTGTATGGTTGAGGTGATTTCTAACTTTTCTTACTCACAAATATATAAAAATGTTACTCCTTATTGAGCTTGTACTGAACCACCTTAATGCACTTGGCCTTTTGTACTCCAAGGGTATACAAAATTAAGCATCTCAACATAGTTAGAATGTTAAAAAAAAAAAAGGGGGGGGGGAGGCTGGATAAGTTCACTTTTCATTACTCTTTGGATTGTATTGGCCTGCCAGCATCCTTAAGGAGAAGATTTTGAAGTAACCAAACAGATCATAAAATCATAGGATTCAACCTTCTTATTTTTATACTTTCTATTTATATAGCTCTGAGCTAGGCAGTGTTAACATTTTATCCCCATTGTACAGATGAGAAAACCAAAGCTCTGAAATGACAGTGTCTGAGGGAGGATTTTAACCCAGTCTCCTAACTCCAAATCCAGCTTCTTTTCAGTAACATTTACATTCCTCCTGCCCCTGCCAACAGAAAAAAAGGAGGGAGGAGAAAAAAAACTTTCTAGTCTTGCAAACTGTGGAGAAGATGTTTGCCAAGCGAAGTCTGTGAAAAATGGATTCATCGCATTAGTGCTGTCCATGATCAACTGCCAAAGCCAGCTTATTTTCTTTGCCAGTTCCAGAGAAGAATGCCTGTAATGTTGTGTTGATGGAAAGCCATCTTACAGAACACGCTGGCTGAGTGCAGTTTTTCACTGGCTCAGGTCAGCGTTATTACAGACTTGATGGGGATACTTAGGGCCCTGGTAGGGATTTTTAGATCAGAAAAAAAAATAGGTGCAAGAGATTAGGGACCAGAATGTGTTAGTTTTATCTCGCAATACAGTAAAGCAATAAAACAGTCTGAGAACAGTCATAGACAGGAATGTCTAAACCTAACAGTTTTCTATTTCTCAAGCAGGAACACTTGCCATTACTAATGAGACCAAAGTGTAAAATTGTGGTCTAGGGAAAATAAGTAAGTAATTGTGGAAAGTTCTAATTTCCCCTGGAGAAGACAATGTGGAATTAATATGACTTTATAATGGGAAAAGAGTGCATTAGTCTCAAAGGTGGGTAAGGCTAGATGATAAATCATATCAGTAGTTCAAATGGTACTCTCCAACAAATAAGATGTCCAAAAAGTTCTGATTATCTTCTGTGCCTTTGGTCGATGTGAGAGACCATGGGAAAACTAGGTCATGTGGTACAGAAGGAATGTGACCATCTTCAAGTGCAGAATCATGTATTGTTGTTTCAGAGAAGCTCAAGAAAGATGCTTCTTTATTTGTGCTTCTTTCTCCATTAGAACATCTATGTTTTTCCCTTTACTTTAGAGAAACTTCAAAAACTAATCAGCCCCAGGACAGGGATTGAGTGAAAACATGGCGGCTATACTT
The DNA here is from genome assembly GCA_028646575.1 of Pseudocheirus occidentalis. Classification (NCBI taxonomy): domain Eukaryota; kingdom Metazoa; phylum Chordata; class Mammalia; order Diprotodontia; family Pseudocheiridae; genus Pseudocheirus; species Pseudocheirus occidentalis. The sequence goes on from CM053596.1 coordinate 175,250,983, forward strand.
TGAGAGAAGAGCAGAAGTTCTCATATGAAGGTAAAAGCTTGTGTTTTTTTTCTCCACATTAATCTGTTTCTTTGTTTTGAAATTCCTGAAACTATGAAAGGAAAATCTAGTTAAATTTTTATACATGATTAAAAGTGCTTCAAAACTGATTGAATAACTTGATTGTTTTGTGAAATTTATGTATTATGAGATATTTCATAAAACAGTTCCGTCTCTTAAAAGTATTGACGTGATGCCTGTATGTACTCTTACCTACATGTGGATTAGATATTTTTTTCCTTTCCTTTTCTTTTTTCTTTTTTGTTTTTGGAGGGGTGAAAGTAGGGCAATTGGGTTTAAGTAACTTGCCCAAGGTCACATGGCTAGTTTTGTGTTAAGTGTTTGAGGCTAGATTTGAACTCAGGTCCTTCTGACTCTGGGGCTGGTGCTCTATTCACTGCACCACCTAACTGCCCTAGATCTTTTTTTCCTAGAAGAAAAATGCCTTTGAGCTTTCCATATTATTTATTTTACAAAGTTGATGTCACCTGAAGATTAACAGCAGAGGCATGTAGATGACTCAGTGAAAAGATGCTTGGCTTGTAGTTAGGAAGACCTACGTTCAAATCTGACCTCAGACACTCACTTGCTATGTGATCCTGGGCAACTCAATTAACCTCCATTTGCTTTCCTCCAATGGAGAAGGAAATGGAAAACCATTCCAATATCTTTGCCAACAGAACCCTAGATATGGTCACAAAGAGTCAGACATGACTGAATGACTGAGCAACAAAGACTGACTAGTACTTGTACTGTTAGGACCAGTTGCATCCCCATATAATGTCTAGAAGCTTCTCTTCATCTCCTAGCATGCCACTATGGCTTCATCCCAAAGCCTGGAGTAACCCTTCAGTCTTTGTGACACCTACCCAAGTACTTAGGAATGTTAGCACAGGAATACTATGCTAGTACAGGAAAACTCTCTTCTGCCTCATAGACTCTGTTAGGGTCCTCAAACTATATTAGAGTCAATTCACTTCTGAAAATTCAAAGGTGAGATATTTGTGTAATGTCATTCATTAATTCACTCATGCAACAAGTATTCATTAAGTTCCTATTATTTACAAAGAAGTATGCTATGTGCTGGGCATACAAAGACAAAAACAAAATTGTTCCTGTGTTCAAGAAGTTTATCAGGCTCCTTGGGTATTTTGATCTTTTATCAAAAATAAAAGTCTGATTCTGTCTAGTCCAGGGATTCACTTAAATTCAGTAAATATTTATCAAGTGCCCATTATGTGCCAGTTGTCATGCTAAATGCTGGGAACAGAAATAAGACAAAGAAAGACAGTCTGTGCCTTCAAAGAGCTTACATTCTAATGGGAGAAGACAACACACAAAAGGAAACTTTTAAATGGGGAAAGAAAAAACAAGGGGGACTCAGATAGAACATATCTTGTTCTACAACTTGAAACCAGGTTGAACTACAACTGGAAAGAGGAATGAGCCAAACATGACCCTCTATGAAAGAAGGCTTTGGAAAGTGTTACATGTTCCACTCCCTAGCCCGCCAATCAAAGGAAAGAATATCCAAGTATCCAGGGATCCTTAGCCTTTTTGTGTAATGGACCCGTTTGGACATCTGGCAAAACCTATGGACTTTTCAGAATAATGTTTTTAAATGTATAAATCAAACACCAAAGTTACCAAATGAAACCAATTGCATTGAAATACAGTTACAAATGTAATTTTAAAATCCTGTTCATAGACTCCAGGTTAATAACCCAGACACTTCATTTTACAGATCAGAAAACTGAAATTCAGAGAAGTGAAATGATTTCTTTAATATAACATCAATAGTAGCAGAGTTAGGATTAGAACTCAGGTCTCCTGACTTGTAGTTGGATGCTCTTTCCGCAACACTATGATGCTGCTTGAATACTGATGTGACTTGTGAAGTTTTTGTGGCATGTTAAGGCCTCTTTTTTATCCTTGTATCTAATCTGAATTAGGATGTCTTTTAGAGTTTTCATTTACATTATTATTCATTGTACGTATATTTTTTCTACTTATGCTTTCTTCACTCTGCATCAGTTGGGACTACATCAGTCTATATAAGACTGTATCAGTCTTATGGCCTGCTGAGGCCATAAGAAACTCTTGAGTCTCACAAATCTTCAAGAATTTTCCTGCTGTGTGAGCCTAAACTAGACACTGATTGAATCTCCTAACGGAGCTCTGCAAACATTTTGGTCTAAATGTATACCCTTGGGGACAGATAGATAGTGCAGTTAATAGAGCACTGGCCCTGGAATCAGGAGGACCTGAGTTCAAATATGGTTTCAGACACTAGACTCTTACTAGCTGTGTGACCTTGGGAAGTCACTTAACCCCAATTGCCTCACCTCCTCCCTCCAAAAAACCCCAAAACATCTAAATGCATACTCTTGGTACAATGACAGGTAATCTAGGTAAATGGGGTAAAATTCAAATAGAATCAGGTGCCATTAACCCATACATGAGGATGTCTTCATGTTACATTGACTTAGAAAACTACATATGAACATTATCTATGTTCTGTTGTATTCTTATTTATTTTGTTAAATATCTCCCAATTATATTTTATACTGGTTTTGTTGCACTTGAGAAGATTGTCAGCCAATGCTGTTGGCATGCATTTAACACCTTTGCTTGATCCTTCAATAATAATCCTAGAAATTCTAGTCTCACACACCAAGCCACTCTCTTTTATTTGATAACTATCCTCACAGTGAATGGAGCTCTGGGCTTAGAATCAGGAATACTCATCTTCATGAATTCAAATGAGGCCTCAGACACTTACTAGCCATGTGACCCTGGGCAAGTCACTTAATCCTGTTTGCCTCAGTTTCTATTTCTTCATCTATAATATGATCTGGAGAAGGAAATGGAAAACCATTTCAGGATCTTGGCCAAGAAAACCCCAAATGGGATCATGAAGAATTGGGCACAACTGAAACAACTGAACAACCACAAAAAAATACTCTTATTCAGCATAATTAATAATCAGGATAGATGTTTCCTACCCAGAAAAACAAAATCCTCTTTGATATTTACTTAGACCAGCAGTTCTCAACCTGTGGGGTGCACTCCCTTTGGGGTTCGAACAACCCTTTCACAGAGATTACAGGAGTTGCCTAAGACCATCAGAAAACACATATTTCTGATAGTCTTAGGAACCAATACTGCTCCTCTATCCGTCTCCAGGCAGTTCTGCCCACATGCTGATATGCCCACATTTGAGTGTTAAAGGGTCACAGCATTAGGAAGGCTCAGAACCACTGACTTAGAGGCTACATGATTTTTTCCCCCTAGGAATACTTATGTGGTAATTCAGTTTTGAGGAACACAATTTTGCGAGCTCATATGTGTGTATGTGTACGTGTGTGTATACATATATATGTATATATACACACACATATATATGCAAAGATATATGCACATGCTGTTATTCATACAAGATACAAGTGTACGTGTGGATACTATTACCACCTAATCCAAAAATTCCTTTTTGATAGTCAAAGTTTCCATCTTTTTTATATTCCAATAAAACAAAACTGCATGGTGAATTAAGAATGATTTTCTTCAAAATGCTGCATGCAGATACTGTAAATGCTAGTCTAGTAACAAGCCAAGTTTGAATCCTTGAAAGCTGTTCAATGCCAGAAACAAGACAGAATTGATCTCTCTATTTCTATATGTGGCATGGAATCAGGGAATAGGAAGGAAAGGGGAATGAACCTATCTGAAAAGTTCCTGCCATGCTGTTCAATGTCTGAGACTAAGCACAATTTAAAAAATTTAAAAGAAGATGGATATTTGTGTGGTTCCTATTCTGATGGACATTAAAAAGGAGAAAAGAAAAAGACAAGTCCTCATAAAGAACAGAAAAGTATAAACATGGAATTAACATTGGTCCTATCTTTTATTTTGAAATCATATATTCAATAAATTATTTAAAAGGCTTAATTTTTAATGTTAACATTGTTGTTGTTAGCTGTGTCCGATGATTCTTCATGATCCCGCGGACCATATCACACCAAGACTGTCTAGGGATTTTCTTGACAATGATACTGCCATAGTTTGTCATTTCCTTCTCCAGAGGCAAATGGAAGTTAAATGCTTTTCCCAGGGTAGCACAACTAGTAAGTGTCTGATCCTGGATTTAAACTCAGCTCTTCTTGACTTTCAGGGCCAGCACAAAATCCACTATGCAATTTAGCTGTCCAATATTAACATTAATCACAAAATGATAGCTAGAAATTTGTTGTTCTAACACCCAGTTTGTGATACATGGTTTTCAATTCAATGACAATTTGTTGAGAACTTTTCCTTTGTACCTCACACTTTAATCATTACTACAGAAGACACAAAACATAATAGATACAGAGAGATAAACAGGGCAGGGAAATTGGACTATTGCACCAGAACACTATAATTGAGGAAAGTAGTAGTGGCAGCACTACTACTTCAGCAGGTAGAACCAATTGATGTTAGCATCTAGCTAGCAATAACAAATATTCTAAATTTTTATTGTTGTTCAATCATGTCTAGCTCTCTGTAACCGCATTTCAAATTTTCTTGGCAAAGATACTAGAGTGCTTTGTCATTTCCTTTTTTATATAATTTTACATAAGAGGAAACTTGGGCAAACAGGGTTAAATGACTTGCTAAGGGTCACACACCTCGTAACTGTCATATTTGAACTTGGTTCTTCGTGATTCCAGGCCCAACACTCTTATCCACCTAGCTGGATATTTAGTTTCCCCCTCATAATTTAAAGAAGATACTAGAAGATGGAGGAGTAGAAACACTAGAACTCTGCGAGCTACCCCAATACCACTTCAAGTACCTATAAAATAGGACTTTAAACAAATTTTAGAGGTCAAGAATCCACAAAAATGATGGAATAACAAAACTCCCACTGAAGGCAGCCTGGCAGGTGGCCATCACAGAGTGCTGGAAGCAGAGCCCAGCCGAATGCGGTTTTAGCCGCAGGTGATGAGGTATGGAAGAGGAATCTCATATGAATCCCTAGAGAATTATTGTCTGGAAAGAATTTCACAGGACTCGAGCTATCTGTTGACAAAGTTACAAAAGTTTATTGTTATACTGACTTAGCCACAGGCAGAAGCAATAGGGGGACCTAGAAGCTGCAGGGATCTAAGGTAGAGTTAAAAAGTTTTACACTTTGCAGTAGGCAGAAAAAGGTTAAGGGAACCTGCAAGGTGCAGAGGATAGAGAGATGCAGTTTTTAAAGCCATAAAGCTGTCAGTCAAAGGTTAATTATGCTACCTAGGTAGATAATGGTGGAGTTAGGGAGGAGTTTGGGCAGAGTTAAGGAGTGGTCAGTGCTTAAAGGGACATGCACTTTTTATATCAACTGCACAGGCGTATTGCCCATAATTCATTGGGACATCCTCCTAGGAGAGGTTACCAGGAGGTGTGGCTTTTGCCTTGTGACATCACTAGGTTATTTTTGGTCAAGGATGAATGAGATATGTCCAATATGGCTGTTAGGAGGATAGGCATGGTTGTTTCAGGAGGTGCCAAGTCTGGAAGCTACACTGATTAGGGATTCAGGAGGTACCATATTGGGAAGGAGTTATCTCTCTGATAATGTTGTTCAAGGTTTTTGGGTGTAGCTGGCCACTTAGAACAAAGGAACTATGTATTTCTGTAGACTAAAGCATTTGTTGGAGTGTTTGGGTGATGTATTCATAGGGATGGCTACTGTTGCTAGCTGGCTCAGGGGAAAGACTTTTAGAGTGGGGGCAGGGGAGAGGCAGAGTTAATGCGTTTATGGCTGGGGGAAAGTGTGACTTTTACAACTTAATTGCACAGGCTTATTACAAACTGATGCTACATACATAGGTACCCAAACACAAGTGATATTTTACAAACTGAGGTTACAGACAAAAGCATCTCAGACCCCATCACAGGTAGTCCAGGAGAGGCCATGGCTATCACGTTCATGAGAGAGGCTCATCAGCAGCTCTGGCAATTTCCAGAATCACAAACTCACAAGAGCCAAGGACAAAGGTAAAAAGTCAGTGGAACTCAGCTAAATTTGGGGGAGATAGTCCAACCTAATTGCCTTCAGAGCTAGCAACAGTCTGAAGGGCAGCCCTGCAGCTGACTCCATGTGACTGCTTCAGAAGATCCCAGCCTGCAGATTGCAGGGGGACCAAGTGATCATTCAGAGGCTAAGCGCTCTTTCCTTGAGTTGCCTGGATTGAGATCATGGTCTTGGGTGGTAGTCCTGAAATGTGTTTTCAGTGAGCCAAAGCTGGTGGCAGCTGTAAGAAACAGCCTCCTAATAGCTCCAGGAGCTGCGAAGACCCCAGCGATTTGGAACAGAGCTCTTCCCTCTGAAAGCAGAGTTTAACTACTAAGCCCAAAAGCCAAGTAACTGACTGGCAACATGAGCAGGCAAAGGAAGCAAAGCAAGTCCAGAAATCAAACCTTAGATTCATTTTTTGGGGACAAAAAGGACCAAAGCATGGAATGAGAGGAAGACAACACAGTCAAAACTCCCACACCAAAAGCTTCTAAGACAACTATGAATTGGATGGAGACCATAGAGGAGCTTAAAAAGGAATTTGAAAACCAAATGAGAGAAGTGGAAGAAAAATTGGGGAGAAAAATGAGAATGATGCAAGAAAAACATGATAAGAGTCAAGAACCTGATGGAAGAAAATAACACCCTAAAAAATAGACTGACTCAAATGGCAAAGGTGGCCCAAAAAGCCAATGAGGAGAAGAATGCCTTAAAAAGTCAAATTTGCTAGATAGAAAAAGAATCTCAAAAGCTCACCAAAGAGAACAATTCCTTCAGAATTAGAATGGAGCAAATGGAAGCAAATGACTTTATGAGAAATCAAGATACTATTAAACAGATACAAACAAATGAAAAATGAGAAGGCAATGTGAAATATCTTATTGAAAACCACCAACCTAGAAAACAGATCCAGGAGAGATGATTTAAAAATTATTGGGCTACCTGAAAGCCATGATCAAAAAAGAACCTAGAAATCATCCTTCAAGAAATTCTCAAGGAAAATTGCTCAGATATTTTAGAACCAGAGGGAAAAACAGAACTTGAAATAATTCACCAATCACCTCTTGAAAAAGATCCCCAAAAGAAAACTCCTAGGAATGTTATAGTCAAATTCCAGAGTTGCCAGATCAAGGTGAAAATACTGCAAGCAGTCAGGAAGAAATAATTTGAGTATTGTGGGAAAAATATAAAAAAAGAAAAACATGCCAACATGCAAAAATGAGAATTGTAACTTGTGAAACTTTTCTCAGTATGAGGATAGGTGAAGGGAATATAAATGTGTGTATATGTATGTATGTATGTGTATATATGTGTGCACACACATGTCTATATAGAAGGGTATATATCCATATGAATACATATGTGAGTGTGGATATTTATGTGTATGTAGACAGAGGGCACAAGATCAATTGAATATGAAGGGATGATATTTTAAAAGGTGTAATTAAGAAGTGGGAAAGGAATAGAACAAGAGGAGACAGAGACAGAATGGGGTTAATCATCTGATATAGAAGAGGCAAAGGATAACTGTTACAGTGGAGAGGAAGAACAAGAAGGCAAAAAGGGAATGGGTCAACTTTACTCTCACTGAATTTGGCTTAGGGAGGGAATGACATACACTCTAAAGTGGGTATCTTGCCCCACAGGAGAGTAGGGGGGAAGGGCATAAGGGGGGATGATGGAGGGAAGGGCAGGTTTGGGGGAGGATTATTAGAATCACACACTTCTGTAAAGGGACAGGGACAAAGTAGAGAATAGAACAAGTTGGGGGAGGGATACATAGCAAGGAAATAAAGTCAATCTTTCACAATATGTTCATTGTGGAGATGTTCTGCATAACTACACATGAACGGTCTGTATTGAGTTGCTCGTCTTTCCAGTGGGGGTGGGTTACAAAGGAGGAATGGAAAGAATTAAAAGTTCTAAAAGCAAATGATAAAAACATTCATATTCATATTTATATTATTATTGTTATTATTATTATTATTATTTACATGCAACTTGGAAATAAGATATATAGCCACTGGGGTAGGGATATCCATCTTGCCCTACCAGAAAGTCAGAGGGGTAATGGGGGAGGATACAGGAGAGAGCAGATTAGGGGAGGGGGTATACAGTGGGATCACTATTTTGGGGTGGTGGGTAGGGTAAAGAGGGGGAGAAAATTTTTAACTCAAAATCTTGTGGAAATCAATGATGTAAACCAAAAAATAAACAAAAGGTAATTATAAGAAAAGGGAGATCAGAAAAAAAATAATAAAGAGGATATTATATTGACAGGTGCTTCTCCCTCAGCAACAACATATATGGTGATTTTCTCTATTCACTGAAGCTCTTTGCTCTATGTCTCATCATTAACCTCCTAAGTGTCCTCATGGTATCCCAAGATCTTCATCCAAAGAGGCTTGTCTTCTTGTCATAGCATCTATCTCCTTTCATTTTATAGGATATCTCCTCCTTCCCCACCCTAATATAAAACTTTCTGACCTGAGATCTGAGACCTATCCTTATCTTCTTTTCCCCAGGTGTTTTCCCCAGAATCAGGAATTTCTAGTTGTGGCTCTGAGAATATGTTATTCTGCCCATGAGGCCATTTTGGAAGACATATGAAGTAATCAGAGGACAATTCAAGAGAGGAGTACCTCCAATAGCTCTCTTCCCTATAGAATGAATTCCAAACTACTCCTTTGTCATTTTAGCCTCTCTGCAATATGACCCGCCGTACCTATTCAAACAAATAGACCATTTCTGTCTTCCACACACCTTCTGTATCCAAACTTGTCATCTGAGCCATTCATTTCACAACAATTGTTTGGATACTTATTTCCTCAATATACACAACTATAGTCATTTCATAATATGAGGGATTTGGATGATGGATGTTCATTTGTTTCAACTATGTCTAACTCTTTGTGACCCCATTTGGGGTTTTCTTGGCAAAGATACTGGAGTGGTTTGATCTTTCCTTCTCCAGCTCATTTTATAAATGAGGAAACTTAGGCAAACAGGTGAAGTTATATGCCCAGGTCCACACAGTAAGTGTCTGAAGATGCCTTTGAACTCAGGTCTTCCTGACTCCATATCTGGTGCTCTATCCATTATGCTCCTATCTTCCCATAATACACAGCCCCTGCCCCAACATCAGTGTGCTGTAGTGGAAAAATTACTGTACTTAGAATCAGAAGATTAGAGTTCCAACACTGGCTTATCCATGGTTTTGCCTTTGATCATATAAAGAATTGGAGGTTTCTAAGCAAGAGAAGGATGAGATGAACTCAGTGTTTTAAGAGGTATCTGGTAGCAATATACAAGAGAAGAGACTGGATAAGGGGAAGCCACTTAAAAGACCATTGAGTTACTAAAGACCTGCCATAATATGGTTGTTGAATGGAGAACCAATAAGCAAAAAATAGACATATAAGTATTTTGAAGGTAGAATCAGTTGGATGCTGCATATAAAGAATGAATGTGAGGTATAAGCCAAACACATGCTAGCTGAATGAGCACGGTCAAATCACTTAAAACCTATTTCAGTTCAGATTCCTCATCTTTAAAATGGGTCTGAATAATGACACCTGTTCTGTGGGATGGTTATGCAGAAGCCTTTTCCTAACCAATTTAGTTCTATATGTGACATGTATTAAGCACTATATTATATATTATGATTGGACAGATAATGATGGCCAGAATTCAGAGGATGGGGAGATCAGTGTAAAGGGGAGTAGTTGCAGAGAACTTCACAAATGATGTTGAGTTTTGTGCTGGGCTTCAAAGGATAGGCAGGATTCCAACAACCAGAAATTATATGGAAGGATATTCCAAACATGAGTAAGAAAAAGAAATTAGGAAGTATGTGCAAATATGTCTTGTATTAATATTTTGTATTATCTAAATCTCATATTGTTGTTTTGGGAAGCTAGGTGGCATGGTAGATAGAGTTCCAGACCTGGAGTCAGGATGGCTTATCTTTCTCCTGAGTTCAAATCTGGCCTCATACACTTATTAGCTGCATGACCCTGGACAAGTCATTTAAGCCTGTTTGCCTCAGTTTCCTCATCTCTAAAATGATCTGGAGAAGGAAATGGCAAACCACTCCAGTATCTATGCCTAGAAAAACTCAAATGGGGTCACAAAGGGTCATACGTGACTACTGAACCAAACAACAATTCTTATTTGACCTTCACTGTAGTTATGTTCACATTCCCTAATGTAATGGTAATGGGATGTAAAATCTTCCCCACCCATTAATAGGCTTCATGTGGAGCCCATTAAGGGAAGCTTGCTTGTAGGAAGGCTTTCACACCTTTTGCTAATTTACAATTAGGCACTAGTCACTAAAGTTATGAGGTCTTCTGTCTCTGAGAAGTATATATATATATACACATATATACATATATACACACACACATACATATATATGTATGCACACACATATATACACACATACACACACTTTATATATATGCTATATATAGGATATGTATATAATATCTATACTATATATGTTTATAAGCTTATATGCTTTTATATAAGTACATATATATTACATATTACATTACATATATATTACATCAGAGTACATATATGTGTATGTATATATACATATATGTATACATATATATGTGTGTGTACATGTTTGTATGTATGTGCTCTGAGTTGGTATTTTGCTTTGGGAGTTTGCTTATGAGAAAGCTTTTGTGATTCCTTGGCTGAAACTTTGAGTGGCATTATGCTCAGAGCTCCCCAACTACTCAGATGTAAAGGCTCTCTCAATCCAGGGATGTATGTAAAGCACATAGCTGATTCAGGCAGTCAGAGCCCTGTCTATTGGTCTTTATTTCTCTGCTTGTATTTCCTCTGAAGTTCAGGGTGCCAACTTTTCCCCTGAACTAGTGAATATAATTTAAAAGATTGCTGACACCTTAAATAGCTCTCTTTCCTAGCAAAGCAAATCTAAGAACCCGTGTCAGCAGCCATCCTGGGGATGCCAGTGTGGCTGTCACCACACCTAGCTAGAGCTTTGATGGCAGAGCCATATGTTATACTGTCTTCGTATCCCCAAATGCATTTAGATGCTTAGACTATATGTGTCCAATCAATATTTGCTAGAGAATTGAATGAATCAATGAACAAATGGAAGTACCTCACTAAAGACAGTGTGTTGTAGAGAGTAGTGTCAAAATTGAGCTGGGTGTTCACTCAAATGTCAGGAATAATTTGCACTTGATCATATAAAGAATTGGAGGTTTCTAAGCAAGGGAATGACAGGATGAACTCAGTGTTTTAAGAAGTAGCTGGTAGCAATGTGCAAGAAGAGAGACTGAAAGAGGGAGGCCAGTTAAAATACCATTGAAGTACTAAATACATGAGATAATATGGTTGTAGAAGAGAGAACCAATAGGAAAAAAAGATATTTAATATTTTTAAGGTAAAATCAACAGAATATACTGCATATAAAGAATGCATGAGAGGAATAAGCCCAAAAGAACATAGCATATGTGACACCAATGGCAGAATAGGAAAGTTGTTAGAAAGAGAGACAAAGCATGACAAATTTTCCTATTGAACCTATTACTTTGGAAGTGATGGTGGAAGTTCCCAAATGGAAATATCTATTACCTCTTGTATATGCAGAAAACTGAGCTTTGAATTTGAAAACAATCAGAATAAAAGTGAGAGTAAGAACCGTTATAGCAGATAAGATCAAGGCTGTCCCTATATTTTTATGAAATAGATGATACCTATGAGGGAAACCCCTCATACGCATCCCTCGTTCTGCCTCTATCTGCCAGATATGTTAATGCCTAAAATTTGCTCTTTATTAAAATCAAAATATCCCTGAGAGGTAATTAATTTTTCAAAGTCATGTCTACCATAATATTAATCAGTTTGTTAGCCTCTTTTCTGTAAATATTCTGAGATAAATGAGATGGTAGTACAAGGACACTGGTCAGTCATACAGTGTGTGTAGGAGATAAAGAGCAACCAAGAAAGGCAAAGACGCAGTAAGAAGATGGATGAATTACTAAAGAGAAATTCCACTTAAATTTTACCTGTAGTCAAGTCCTGTTGAACTCTCCAAAGGAAAGGAGAAAAAGAAAAGCAGAGGGTCAAGACTGAGCCTGGGGAAACACTTGTGTTTAGGAATCAGAAAGAGTAAGAGGATAAAAGGGGGCTGGTTGGAGAAATAAGAAAAGAATCATACAATGCCAAGAAATCCAAAAAGGAGATGATTTCAGTGAGAAAAGGGGAAGTATTCGATGTCAAATGAGACAAAGAAATCAAGAAAAATGAGGAAAGAGGAAAAATGATTAAATTTGGACATTAGGCATTTATTAGTTACTTGGGAGAGAACAATGCCAGTAGCAAAGTGAGAGTGGAAACCATATTGGGAGGTAATAGATTTCAAGCACCAGATGACACATTTATAATTAATGATATTTCTACATATGCTTTATATAAGGTGAAATATGAGTGCAGCTAAGTTGTAAGATAGCATTCTTGATTATATACAAAGTTAGTGTTAAAATATTCAACACGTATGTTCAAATGAAGTTTCAAAATAGCTTTAACAAAATCTTGTGGAGATTGGAGATTAATACATTTAGTGTTTCCAGTCTCCAGGTTGGAGACATGTGTTTCATTCTTTTTTCATGTATTGTGATTGCAAAACATTATTACATGCTTTTAGAAGTACAATGTAAGGTATAGTTGAGAACATTTTTCTTTAATTATGCAACTGATTAATACAAATTTATTAATACCTAACAATGTTAGGTACTACAGATACAGAGCCAAAATTCAAACAGTTCCTTGCCCTCAATGAGTTATGTAGCCCATCAGGAATGGCAACATGTCTATATTGAATGTATATTGGTATATGAAAAATAGCTACAAGGTGATTGGGGGGAGGGAAGAGAAGCCTCTGGTGGAATCAGGAGCAGCTCCATGTAGAAAGTGTTATGTATGCCAAGTGTTGGCAGAAACTAGGGTTTCTAAGATGGAAAAGTGAGGGGTGGGGGGATTTGAGGAATGAGACAGTACAAAGGTATGAGGAATGGAGCATTTTGTCAGTAAGCAGTTCAGATATATCCCTCATGGCCAAATATAAAGGGCTTTCCTCATTCCTCATTTATTTTGGCCTCTTTATCTAATTTGATATGGAAGCTCATACATATGAAGGCCTTGAGAAGATGCATGGACCTTATATACTTTTATTAAAAAGGTACTATGGTATTACTCACCTTACAGATTTCTTTAACCTGAGATGTGATTTTTTTTCAGTCACCCAGCAAATCTGGCATTTAATCAATGTAGCAAGCCTGCTTTGGGGATATCTGACAGGATTTTCTGGCTTTAGTAGAAAAGTTAAGTTAACACAAATATATTGTTAAAGTAGATTTAAGCTGGGGGACCTGTCAACTCTGATAATGTCCTTTGATATCATCTTTATTGATATATAAAAAATGCCTAAGAATTAAAATTTAGTGGTAAGGACTACCTTAGCATACTTCTGTTAGCAGTTTAATAAAGGGCATTTGGAATTCAGGGATTTGTAAAATTAATAGAGTCAGTTTTGGTTCTCAGCTACCCATTGCTTAAAATGTATTTTTTTTCTTTTTTTTTAAATTTAGTTTTTATTTGTTTTCTTGTTTACATTATTCATTTTCATTACATTTTTTGAATTACACATTTTCTCCCCATCTTGCTCCTGCCCCAACCCCATAACGGCAATCCCACTGTAAAGCCCCTCCCCTGCTCTGCTCTCCTATTTTCTGGTAGGGCAGGAGGGAACTCCCTATCCCAGCCCCTATATATCTTAATTCCTAGTTGCAGGTATTGCGGAACTTTAAATTCTAGATTCTGTCTATTCCTCCCTTGTCACCCACCCCTACTAGAAGGACACTCAGTTCAATACAGGCTATGGATGTGTGATTATACAGGA
>CM053596.1:175265506-175279305 GCA_028646575.1 Pseudocheirus occidentalis
TTGTTTTCTTCAGTCAGGTTGTTGACTCTCTTTTCATGACTTTCTCACATCATTCTCATTTCTCTTTCCAATTTTTCCTCCACTTCTCTCATTTGGTTTTCAAAGTCCTTTTTCAGTTGATGTATAGCTTCTAGGCATTCTTCAATTGTCTTGGAAGCATTTGGTGTGGGAGTTCTGGTTTCTGGGCTCTCTTCCTCCCTTTCCATGCTTTGACCCTTTTCATCCATAAAAAAGGATTCTAGAGTTTTATTGGTGTTTTTATTTTGCTTCCTCTTTCTCATGTTGGCCAGTCAATTAATTGGTTGGTTTTTTTTTAGGTCTGTGAAACTCTGCTTCCTGGAGGGGGAAAGCTCTGTTCCAAATTGCTGGGGCCCTCAGAGCTGCCGGAGCTCTTAGTGGGGTGCTACAGCCCCACCTCCCAGCCTTGGCCCACTGAAAGTGCACCCCAGGACCACCACTCAAGACCACGATCCAGATCCAGGCCACTCAACGCAAGAGCCCTTGGCCCTGATGGATCGCGTCAGCCCCCCTGCTATCTGCAGGCCGAGGGCTCTGAAGCAGCCCAGTGGGGACCACTGCAGCTCTCAGCTGTTCCTGCTACTACAGCCGCCTCCCGCTGCTTCCCTGCCCTGGGAGCAGTTTGGCCGGACCGCTCTCCTCCTCCCACGTTAGCAAAATCCACTGACCTTTCTCCTAGCCTTTTTTTCCTTCTGGCCTGATAGATGTGGTAATTGTGCCTCCAGTGTAGCAGATCAGCTCTCCTATAGCCGTGGTTCCCCGCCCGATGCCCCAGGGCTTTACCCAGCCGGGTTTTTGGCTGCGGGTCCCAGACTGCTGCGAAGAGCCCTGCCTGCTGCGCTGCCTGTAGCAACAGATGTGCTTTCTGTCTTTTGGAGAGTTTTGGAGCTTGAAAATCTGTTTAGCGTCTCATTTTACGAGTTTTTTAGTGTGTTTGTGTGGGAGCTGTGGTGCTTTGCTGCTTCTATGCCGCCATCTTGGCTCCACCCCAATAAAGACTTTTTAAAAACTAAAAGTTAAAGATTATGTCACAACATGGATACTGCAGGTTCTCTCAACACTGCCTTCAGATACAACATCACTAAGATATTTGAAAGCATGGACTGGGCTGACAAATATTCCCTAGGCTATTGTTAGTGGACTGATAAAACATTATTTTTCCACTTATTTTTCAAACAAGAATATTCTTTTATCACTGTTTAAAAGTTACTTTTTGCCTGAGAACAGCCTAGATAACCCAATTAACTTGTGAGGTTTCCAAGGATGATCAGTTCCCAAGAATAACAGCCTGTGTGGAGACCACAGAATCAGATGTTAATTACCACATCACATCTTTCAGTGAAAATAGAATGGGGTAGCCTGCATTTTTATAGCACATTTATATATAGTCTATAAAACACTTGGCAATTATTTTATAACCACCCATAGGAGGTAGGTGTTGTTATTAACACCACTTTATAACTGAGGAAACTAAGGTAGGGAGAGGTTAAGTTCATTGCCCCTGGTCACACAGTGTCCGAGGCCATGTTTTAATTAGGCGTTTCTTTCTGACTCCAGGACCAGCATTCTATCCACTTTACCATCTGAACTGAACTATATTGTCTTGCTCGGCAAAGAGATTTAATTTTCTTGGGAAAACAAGCAATTGCAGACAGCTTACGTGGAAAAGCATAACTAAGAACCAATATAAATATTCAATAGTAATAAACCATAATGGAAGTGACTCTTTTTACATTGTGTAAAGACAAAACAATAAATAGCTGCACATCATCCTTGAAGCTGTAATCTGTTTGCTTATGAGCATTTCAGGGCCCGGATTTATGCTTCCGTGTGATTGCATAGTTTATCAGCTGATGCCAATTGAGTAAAACTCAGCTGACTAACACTGTTCGATGTCTTCCAGTTCAGACATTCTTGTACACTCTGACTTAATTATAAGGACAACATGGAAGTATTTCCTACTCCAGGAAATTAAGCATTTGTTTTTTGAAGCATGGTTGATTGGCATGAACACTAATGAATGCTGTATAATTTGTATCTGAGTCTTTAGATTCAGTTCTTGGGGAAATGGGAAAAACCCTGTTGTTTCAAAGTGTATTGGGAGAATTCTTGATGAATATCACTACTTAAGCTAGTCATATGTGTTCTAAGTTTAATTTTAAATATTTGATATGATATCATTAAAAATGATAAATTTTAAAAATAATTTCATGGATAAGAAAATGGTAAAATGTTGCATTTTCCCAAAGCATAAAAAGATGCTTTCTAATTTCTATTAGAAAATGTTGTAGCCTGATTTAAGAACCCTACAAAGGATCTTTGTAAGATGTAATTAAATCAAGCACTATTTTTCAATAGTGTTTTGGTCATTAAACACCTAATTCTAATATATATCAGCAGTTTATAATTATGAGGTGTGCAATTATTTTTATTATTTTTATAGCTCAGCATCTTATTCATTTGTTTACTCATTCATTAAGCATCAGTTAAGTACTTACTATGTACCAGGTAAGGTGCTAGGTTCCGGGGATACAATGACAAAAAATAAACAGTCGTCCTCAAGAAGCATACAGCCTACTACTGGTGTGTGTGTGTGTGTGTGTGTGTGTGTGTGTGTGTGTTTATGGGGGAGGGGAGGGAGAATTCCAATATAGAAAGATGCCTTAAACTATCACTTAGCGACTTTGATTTCCATAGCCTGGATGATGTTTTAAAGTAGGAGAAGTTTCCTACTTTCCTCCTTCCCCAGAAATACTTTCTTTACCTTTACCCACTGAAATTCCCATGGATTAATGCCCTCATTGTATGAACCAAACACTTAATATCTGGATAAATTATTTCATTTTTATATTTTATACAGCATACTTAGAGACAACATACATCGCTACCTTAAATATTTGACATGGTTTCTTCACAAAGTTGGAAACTCCTTTACTCCACCAACACATTTAGAAAATAGATAAATGACATGGCAAAAAAGCTCTGATGTATTTGTGGTTCAAGATATTGGTTAACAATATAATTCTACATCTCTAGTTCCTAAAGTCATTTACTTTTAATAAGTGAAAATTTCATTATTTGGCCATAGCTTATCTGACAGTTACATAACTGTATGTTAGAATAAAAAAATTTAATTCCTCAAACTTAGAATCAGAATATTAAACTATACAATATATAAACACACATAGAATAAACATGAGTGCTTTATTCTGGAGAAATAAAAGCATAGACATGTGTACTTAAAGATGACAGAAAAATTACTAGGTAGTCAATCCTAGGACTATCACCTATTAAGGCACAGAATAACAAATACCCAGACCAAGAAAATTGAAGGTGAACAGTGAATTCCCTCATCTTGCAACAAGTGTTACTGGACTGAATCTTCAGCATAATAAACTGACACTTGAAGAACCAGAAAGAAATTCAGGAAAGGAAAAATCGTCTTCCAGACAGCTATCATCCTATGATCTTATTATTAACCCTCCTCACTTTCTTCAAAGAACCAAAGATTTTTTAATCTTGTATATGAGAGAAGTAATTAATTTTGTTTTAAACTCTGATAATAGTTGGTATATATTTGTAAAGATACAGGATTAAAAAAAACAACAACTGTGCCTTAAATTATTAAATCATCATCTTTTCAAAGGAGGAAGCATTTGAACAAAATGACCTGTCTTCGGGGTTGTCTTCATTAGAGGTAATAAAAGGTTATTTTTTCACTGGATGTTTTCAGAGAATGTGAGGCACAGATTCTCTCCCCTGAGAAAGAGGGGGGAAATCCCAAACCCAGACTAGCATGGACCTTACTACTCAAGTTCATCATAGAATGAATAAATGAAGATTCTGATAGTACCTACTCTAATTCTTCACTCTCTGTCCTCCAAAAATCATCTTTACTTTCTTTTAAAGTGAGACATACACAATCACCAGCAAATATGAAACAATTTCGTTTGCTGTATTTGTTGCCCCTAGATTTAATACTCATAGCTTTAGATTTGGTAGGTTGAACAATAAACACTGATGGTAGACATTGCCAGAATTCTCCTCAGCCCCAATCCTCATTTTGAATGAAAGCTCCAGTTAAGAGTGAGTCAGTTCTCCTGCCTGATTTGCTACAGAATAAAATTGTGAGTTAGGTAGGGCTAAAATCTGCATTAGAGATGATGCTTGCAAATGGGCAGATGTTTTACTTATACTTCTCCCTTAAAAGAATAGATGGGCTCCAGTAAAGTTTGTATTAAAGTAAGTCTCTTTTATGGTAGCTAGGTGGCTCATTGTACAGAGTGATGGACCTGGAGTCAGGAAGATCTGAGTTCCAATCTGATCTCAGACACTAACTATGTGACCCTGGAAAAGTCATTTAACCTCTGTTTGCCTTAATCCACTGGAGAAGAAAATGGCAAACCACTCCATTATCTTTGCCAAGAAAACTGCATGGCCGATCATTGGCCCACAGGGCTATAAAGAGTCAGAAAGGACTGAAATGACTAAACTAAAACAACAACAATAAAATCTCTTTTATAATAAATCCTATTTCCCTGACTCAATTCTCTGAAAAAAAAAGAATTTGGTAGAAATAAAAAACCTTGGGGCGGCTAGGTGGCGCAGTGAGTAGAGCACCAGCCCTGGAGTCAGGAGGACCTGAGTTCAAATCCGGCCTCAGACACTTAACACAAAAACTAGCCGTGTGACCTTGGGCAAGTCACTTAACCCCAACTGCCCCCCCCCCCAAAAGCAAACAAAAAACAAGAAATAAAAAACCTGGCATCTTTAGATATGTAAGATATGTAAGAAATTTCTGAAAAAAAAGATATATTTTAACCCAAACTATGATTTCATCAGTATAGAGAATTCCAAAAGATGCACTTTTTTTTCAAACAAAAATTTTGAAATTTCTACATTTACCAGTTGCCTAGGGGGCATTTAGAAATTATGGGATTTGTCTGGGGTCATGCATCCAGTATGAAAGAAAAGCAGGGCTTTAACTTAGTTCTTCCTCACTATAATGCCAACTCTATCCACTATGCCACACTGTCTCTAGTATACATAGATAATACATGTCTATGCATCTCCTGATAAACAAATATACACAAACATATATGTATATATATAGACATATAGACATATATTTACATATATATATATAAGGCATTAACACCTCCCATTAGTACTTTTCCACTGAAATTTACCTTCCATTTTTACTCAGTCTTCTATCTATGGTTACTTATATATTTTCTTCCCCATTAGAATCTAAGCTCCTCGAAGACAGGGACTTTTTTTTGTATCTCCAGCACTTAGCACTTAGCACAGAGTAAGCATTTGATAAAAGATTACCGACTAGTTCTTTTATGGTTTCTGAACTTTCTCCATATCTTGAACACATGTCAAACTTCTAATACCTTTTGCAAGTGATAGAGTCCCCCTCCCAAATTTAGATCTAAAGTATTCATTGTTGCTTAGGAATAGAGACCCTCCACAATTTCTCCTAACACATGAAAAGGCTTGGAATTTGATTAATTTAACAAGAAATACCACATTAGTATATTCTGACTGTACTGGCTTTTCCATTCGAAATAGTTTAATATTCTTTGTCTTCTTTCTGGTCAGGCAAGAGAACAGACTCACTCTTACTTGGAGCTTTCATTCAAAGGTATTCTCCATCCCTTGTCAGGAGTCATATCTTAAGCTCAAGAATAGGTAGCGAATTCTGTCCTTTGATCCTGTCTAGATAACCAATTATTATTAATTTTCTACATATTATTTACCCTTCTAAAATCACAGCTTTTAATGGGGGAAAATACATGAAATACCACTGTTGCACCTGAATTCTTCCATTTCCTACAGTTCTGCTCAAAGTCTCTTTTGATATGTTCCATGTGTCTTCTGCTAAAATCATTTGCTCTCAAGTGAATCAAGAAAAATAGCAGCCTGGAGGTGTGATGGATCTTGGAAGACACAGATCTAAAATACGTGCTCCAGGGTGACAACAGAGTTCTGGGTTAGTAAGAAGAGCTCTATCTATGGCCTACTCAAGTACAGAGTCACGATTCAAAACTGTGTGCTTTTTTCCCCTTGTCATCAGTAGTAAGATTCCTCAAACCTACTAATATATGACTTGTCTGAAGTGTGTGTGTGTGTGTGTATGTGTGTGTGTATGAAAGCACCAAGCAAAGCATGATGCCTTGAAAATTGCTTTTAGCATCCTTTAGGCCTGATTCAGTCTTGCTTTGTATAGAAAAATTAAATGGGTCTCATTCACATTTAGTATGAATAGCTGCTTTTTAATCTCCACATACCTTTCTAGTCCTGGTAACAATAAAATTAAAAACAAAAAATGTGCAACAAATACACCCAAAAACCCCAAAGAATTTCCCCATAAACACAGAGTTTCATGAAAATCAATCAGCAAAGGAAAAGCAAAACAAAACATCAGGTTTAGTATGATTTTGCTGAGGTCCTATTTTCGTGCTTATATTCACGACTAAAGTATTGAATTTTTTTATTAATTAGTCAATTACTTTTAGTTTTCAACATTCACTTCCACAAGATTTTGAGTTCCAAATTTTCTCTCCCCTCTCTCCCCTCCCCCCATCCCAAGAAGGCAACCATTCTGATTACCCCTTCTTCCAGTCTGCTGTCCCTTCTATCACCCTAGCATCCTTCTCTTATAGCCTTCCCTTCTATTTCCCTGTGGGGTCAGATAGATTTCCACACAACATTGCCTATATATCTTATTTCCCAGTTGCATATAAAAGCAATTTTTAACATTCATTTTCTAAAACTTTGAGTTTTACCTTCTCTTCCTTCCTCTCTCCCCACCCACCCCTCATTGAGAAGGCAAGCAAGCACTTTGATAAAGGTTATATATGTGTGGTCATGGAAAACACTTCCATGACAGCCATGTTGTAAAATGCTATTATTTCCTTCCATTCTACCCCCCCCATTTATTCTATTCTCTCCTTTGACTGTGTCCCTTCTCAAAAGTATCTGCTTCTGAATATCCCCTTCTCCCTTATGCCTTCCCTTTGATTACCCCCTCTTATCCCTTTTCCCTCTACTTTTCTTTATTGTAAGATAGATTTCCATACCCAGTCGAGTGTATATGTTATTACTTCCTTAAGTCAAATCCAATGAATGGTTCATTCATTCCTTCTTACCTCCCCTGTCTTCTCCTCCATTGTTAAAGCTTTTTCTTGCCTTAATTTTATGTGAGATAATTTACTCCATTCTACCTTTCCCTTTCTCCTTCTCATACATATACATATACATATACACATACATATACATACACATACATATACATATATGTATACGTATACATATACACACACATATATGTATTTCCTCCAATTACCCTAATACTGAGAAAGGTTTCATGAGTTACAAATATCATCTTTCCACATAGGAATGTAAACAGTTTAACTTTAATAAGTCCCTATGATTTCTCTTTCCTATTTACCTTTTCATGCTTCTATACATTTGTGTATTTGAAAGACAAATTTTCTATTTACTATGGTCTTTTCATCAAGAATGCTTGAAATGCTCTATTTCATTGAATGTGTATTTATTCTCCTGAAGAATTGTACTCAGTTTTGTGGGGTAGGTGATTCTTGGTTTTAATCCTAGTTCCTTTAACTGCTGGAATATCATATTCCAAGCCCTCTGATCCCTTAACGTAGAAGCTACTAAATCTTATGTTATCCTGATTGTGTTTTCACAATACTTGAATTGTTTCTTTCTGGCTGCTTGTAATATTTTCTCCTTGATCTGGGAGCTCTTGAATTTGGCTATATTATTCCTAGGAGTTTTCCTTTTGGGATCCGTTTTAGGAGGTAATCATTAGATTCTTTCAATATCAATTTTCCCCTCTGGTTCTAGAATAATAGGGCAGTTTTCCTTGATAATTTCTTGAAAGATGATGTCTAGGCTCTTTTTTTGATCATGACTTTCTGGTAATCAAATAATTATTAAATTATCTCTCCTGGATCTGATTTCTAAGTCACTTGCATTTCCAATGAGATATTTCATATTGTCTTCTATTTTTTCATTCTTTTGGTTTTGTTGTAATTTCTTGATTTCTCTTAAAGTCATTAGCTTCCATTTGCTCCATTCTAATTTTTAATGAATTTCTTCTTCAGTGAGCTTTAGGACCTCCTTTTCCATTTGGCCAGTTCTGCTTTTTGGATCTTTTTTATAATTTGAGTTAGTCTATTTTTAAGGTCTTATTTTCTTCAGCATTTTTTGTGGGTCTCCTTTAGCAAGGTGTCAACTCATATTTCATGATTTTCTTGCATCACTCTCATTTTGAATTCCCAATGTTTCCTCTACTTCTCTTACTTGATTTTCAAAATCATTTTTGACCTTTTCCATGGCCTGAGACAAATTCATATTTTTCTTGGAGGCTTTGGATAATAGAAACTTTGACTTTGTTGTCTTCTTCTGGTTGTATGTTTTGATCTTCCTTGTCACCAAAGTAAGATTCTGTAGTCTGATTTTTTTCTGCTGTTTGCTCACTTTCCCAGCCAATTACTTGACTTTTAAAACTCTTTGTTAAGGTAAGTCTCTGCTTCCAGTATGGAGGGTATACTGCCTCAAACTTCAGGGGATTTGTGCAGCTGTTTTCAGAGATATTTCTATGGACCTGTAAATTTTCAATTCTTCCAAGGTTGTATGATAAAAGGAGAGGTGTTTACTCCTCTCCTGGTCTGCACTCTGGTCTGCCCTGGAACTGTGAGTAAGATTCCCCTTCCACCACTACCACAAGCTCTGCCATGCTAGCTCTCTTCCTAACCCCAGGACTTTGACCCAGGACTGTGACCCAGGTCCAAATACAGGTAAAGTAAGAGAATCTTGCCTTAGTACCAGCAAAGCAATCCCTCCAACCCCCCTCTGATCAGCTGCTCAATGCCCCCCACTATCTGTGGACCCAGAGTTCTGAAGTAGCCAATGCTGCTACTGCCACCAACACTGCCCTAGAGCTAGGGTCCAGGCTCAAACTTGCTCCTCTCTCACCCAGGTCCAATAGAACTCTCCTACTAACCTTCTAAGTTGTCTTTGGCATTTGTAGTTTGAGAAGTCTGGAAGCTGCCATAGCTCCCATTGATTCAGTCCCCTGAGGCTTGCTCTGGCCCCATCTGTGGTGGTGCAGCCCATGCTAGATTGTGCTTTTCTCTTAGACTGGTGCAACAGACCTTTCTTGTTGACTTGCCAGGTTGTCTTGGGCTGGAAATTTGTTTCATTCTATCATTTTGCATGTTCTGTTGCTCTAGAATTTGTTTAGTCATATTTACAGGTATTTGGAGGGGTTTGGGGAGGAGAGTTCAAACAGGTCCCTGCTTTTAGTCTCTCATCTTGGTTCTGCCCCCTTGAATATATTTTTTAGGTTGGGTTTGAATTCAATGTAATTCCATGTTCTGCACACTCTCAGTAAAATGTTGATGCTCAATAAATAAGGCTTTTAAGATCTTTCTACACTTTCTACTCAAAGGTCTGGCACCAAACCAAGAAATAGGTTTAGAGTAGAAGTGGATCTTTGAAGTTACACAGTCCCACCCCCTCATTTTGAAGATGAGGAAAGTGAGGCACAGAGAACTGTCACCATTAATACATTTTTCTTCCATCTGCCTTCATAGTTAACTTTGCTCCTTTTCCTTCCACCTTAAGAGCAAAGATCAGGTCTCTGCATCTCTCTGGTCTCCTAAAATGGAGTCCAGCAAAGGCAGATCACTCAAATGTTTGCCAAATGGAATGTAATTAAAAGTCTTTGCTTCCCCTGCCCTTTCTTTCTCCTTCACTCTTCACTCTTGCAGGCACCTGGTATACCTAGCCATCAGACATGAAATGCAGAAGATGGTAGCATGACTCAATTTTGCCCTCTGGAAGAACCCCATTTCAAAGTTCAATGACTGATAGTCAAGTGTTTCATGCTTCATATTTCACTCAGGCTCCCTCAAGTCAGCAGTTGTTTCTTCTACATATCAACAATAATCACGTATTAAATGCCTACTATGTGCTAGTTATTACACTAAGTGAAGGTTGCCTTTATCACTCAGCTCCTTAACTGGTGGATGTCCTACTCTTATTGAATTCTTCCCAGTGAAATTCACAATATCTCCTCAAATTGCCAGAGCATATAAATTTTAGTCTATTGTAGGAGATAAAGGCAGCTTCAGAGCCAGAAAGACCCAGATTAAAGTTTCTCTTTCAACATATATTATCTGTGTGAATCAGGGCAAGTTTCTTAAATTCCTGGGCAATCAGTAATTTATAGAGCAGTTACTGATGTGCATTAGTAGAGAGAATTTCCTTAGTGGAAGGTACCTATGATAATGAAATCACAAGTCTAGAAAAAGACAAATAAAATCAAATGACCAAGGAATTCATTTTCAACTTGAATCTTTTGTATATTGCCCTTTTTAACCACCCCATCTCCACACACTGTTTAGTTAAAATTCAATTAAATTTTTCTAACATTTATAAAAGTTTATATGCACATCACTGAGCTTGAAATTGAGGATACAAGGATGAAACCTGCCCCAGTCTCTGGCCCCAAAACAATTAAAATTTTAAAGCATTAATTAGATTTTTAGTTAGAAGGAAGCTTAAACATCATCTAGTCCAAACTTCTCATTTTATAGATAAAAATTATGGACCAGATAAGTTGTGAGCTATTCAAGGTTACACAGTAGGTGACAGAAATGAGTTTACAACTAGAATCATGTCAATCAATAGGTGCTTTGTGGAAATTCAGAAAACAAAGACATAATTTCTGGATTGAGAATGGTCAGGGGAAGGGGTGGCATTTCATTTTGAGGTTGATCGATGACAGAAAGAAAGAGAAAGGGCATTTGAGATAGGGAGAACTCTAAGAACAAAGATATGCATGTGAGAGAGTATAAGTCATGTTGAGAAGACTGCAAGAAATCTTGATGGATTTGGGGTTTAAAGTAAAGGTATTTGGGGAGATAAGAATGGAAGTATAGATTAATGCACATTATACTTCCATTTTAATTTTATTTTATATGCAATAGGAACACACAATAATTTTTTTAATGAAAGAATGACAAAACCAAAACTTAAAATGTAGTTCATATAATATCAGTACTATAGCCAAAATTTTGGATGACCTTTTATCTCTCCAGGTCTGTTCACTTTTCATTTCTGTTCTACAATCTTTTGGCCAACATAGTGGGGAAAGTGAGGAAGACTATGGGGATAAAAATGAAGAAGAGGTAAAATTCTTAGTGGTCAAATCGGCCATTTGAATCCCAAATTCAACTGATTTGGAATATATAAATATTGAAATACTTGTGCTTTTTTTTTACTGGTTTTTCAAGAATTCTAGAAGAAGCCATTGCCACCAAAGGTCACATTAATCAGTTTTCACCTCTTCTTCTCTGTTTGTTTGACTATTTTGAAGAAGAGGAATATTGTTATAGTAGATATATTAGTAGGGATATAAAATTTTAAATCTTTACATTTATTTTTCACAATTTCATCAATATTTTAGACTACAGAGTATCAGTAGTAATATTGTGAAAATAGTACATTACTCATATGTATTCTGTTTTTAAGCTAGATATGCATAAAGGCTTAAAATTTTAAAATGAGAAGATAATGCCAGGTAAAGCTTAGTGCATTTAATTACTGCAAGAATAGCTCAGTGGCATTGTTAGACTAATTGATATTCTTCCTGTTATAGACATATGAATCAATATTTCTTAAATTGTCAACTGGGAGAAAGTTTCCCCAAATCTGGAACAGATTAAGCTATTGTATATTTGTATTTCACTTAAAAGACAAATACCATTAACTACTTCATAATACTCTGGGAGTACTTTCCATTTTATCATTAATGATATAATATTAACTATGATTATGGACTGATCTCACTTTATTACAATGAATGTTACTAATCTTACTTTATTTCAGCTACTGTTGTTTTGATGACTCCATGATAACGAGATTACCTTTAAGGGTTGACTGTATACATGGATTCTTGAATGGTTGTAACAGGAATAATAATAATAATAAGTAGCTACTATTATACCATAAGGTTGGAAAATATTTTATATGTTATTTCAGTAGACAATGACACATTTTTAGAAACCATATATATTATATATGTAATATATTATATGTACATACACACATACATGCATACATACATATATACATATACACACATTACATCCTCATTCATTTAATTTAAGAATTTCAAATATGTATTTTGAAAAGAAATTACCCCCTATAAACAACCATAAAATATGACTCTGGACAAAGTCTAGGACTCTCAAACTCACAAAAATACAGAAAACACATGTTTCGCGGAAGGCAGCTCAGCAGCAGGGGATCACTGCGGCAGCCTGACATCAAAACGCAGCCAGGCGCCAGGGCAGTCAGGAGGAGCCAAGCCGAGCTGCCCCAGCCAGTCTACAAGAGAGAAGATCTACAGCCTCCAGCAACTCCACATCTACCAAGGTGTGAAAAATAGGGATTAGAGAAAGGCAGCTCAGCAGGAGGGGCTCATCCTGAAGGCCTGAAGGCCGGAAGGCAAGACCAGCCCAGCCCAGACCAGACCAGCCTGAAACTGCCATGCAACCAGGCTCCAGGGAGGCCAGGAGGAGCCGCAGGAGGCTACTTCAGAGAAGATCTAAAGCACTTCAAGCAATCGTCACATCTACTAAACCAGGATTAGAGGTCAGTGAAAGTGAGTGAAGCTTTCAAGCTAAATTGGGGGGAGGAAAAGCAGTTTGGCCAATCTACCCCGAGGGCAAGGAAGCAGTAGGGGAAGGGCAGGAACTGCTTCAGAGCCCCTGGCCTGCGGATCCCGCACGGGGCTGAGTCAATTGATCAGGGCCAAGTGCTCTTGCATTGAGCAGCCTGGATCTGAATCGTGGTCTTGGATGGTGGTCTTGGGGTACGCTTTCAGCAAGCCAAAGTTGGGGCGGGGCTGCAACATCCCCCTAATAGCTCTGGCAGCTGGGAAAATCCCAGCAATTTGGAACAGAGCTTTTCCCCCTGGAAGTAGAGTTTCACAGAGCTAAAAAAACCCAACCAATTAATTGAAAGGCCAACATGAGGAAAAGGAAGCAAAATAAGAACAGCAATAAAACTCTAGAATCCTTTTTTGTGGACAAAAAGGATCGAATCATAGAACAGGAGGAAGACAACACAGTTAGAACTCCTACACCAAATGCTTCCAATACACTTGAAGAATTTCTAGAAGTTACAGATAATCTGAAAAAGGACTCTGAAAAAAAATAAGAGAAGTGGAGGAAAAATTGGGAAGAGAAATGAGAATGATGCAAGAAAATCATGAAAAGAGAGTCAACAACCTGACTGAAGAAAACAACACGTTAAAAAATAGATTAATCCAAATGCCAAAAGAGGCCCAGAAAGCCAATGAGGAGAAGAATGCCTTAAAAAGTCGAAATTGCAAGATAGAAAGAGAATCTCAAAAGCATTCTGAAGAGAATAATTCCTTCAGAATTGGAGTGGAGCAAGTGGAAGCTAATGACTTTATGAGAAACCAAGATACTATTAAACAGTTACAAAGAAATGAAAAAATAAAAGAAACAATGTGAAATATCTCCTTGAAAAAAACCACTGACCCTGAAAATAGATCCAGGAGAGACAATTTGAAAATTATTGGTCTAACTGAAACCCATGACCAGAAAAAGAACTTGGAAAGCATCCTTCAAGAAATCCTCAAAGAAAATTGCCCTGATATTTTAGAGTCAGAGGGCAAAATAGAACTTGAAAGAATTCACCAATCACCT
>CM053596.1:175285802-175313209 GCA_028646575.1 Pseudocheirus occidentalis
GATCAGAGTCTGAACGGAGACTGAAGCAATACATGCTATCATTCTTTTCAATGTCTGGCTTTTGTTTCTCTTTTCTCATTGTTCACTCCATTGGCTATAACACCTATACAACCGCACGATTGTATAATGTGAAAGAGTTTGCAGATCCTATACATGATTGTATGCCACCATGGGGGGGTCGGGTGGGGGATGGCAAGGAAGGGGAGAAAAATCTACAACTGAAGTGACTATGGAACAGAATCTTGTAACCTAAAAGTAAAGAAACAAGTCAATAAAAAAAAAAATTTAAAAAAAACCTAAAATAGCAATTTGTATGGTTTTGGCTATTGACAGGCATCAATTAAGTACCTACTCTGTGCTACACAGTGTGCTAGGCAGATGGGGGATATAAGTACAGAATTCTGTGGCCACAAGGGGTTTACATTCTACTAAGCAGAGACAGTAAATATAGGGTACACACACACACACACACACACACACACAAAACAGTGATAACAGGGGTGGGGAGATTAACAACTAGGAGAAAATAGTAATGATCTTTTGAGAGAGGCAGAAAGAACCTTAAGGACTCTCTAGTCTCAACCCTTCACTTTAGAAATCAACTTACAGATGCTAGGAAAATTAATTAGCTCCCCTTAGGTCACAGATCTAAGTAGCAGCAAACCTAGAGGTCTTTTAGACTTGCAATTTCATGTTCTTTTTTTAAAGACTACAAAATGTTGCAATAAAATAAGTGTTGTGGACATTTTGGTCTTTGAACAAATATACAAAGGATCTGTTATTATGTTTAAAGATATGGAACTCCTGATATGGGAGTTACCCCCACTAAGCATACTGCATATCTAATTCCATGGCATTTGATAAATGCAGAAAGTTGTCTGAGGCAAAAGAGATTCAGTGACTTGCCAAAGGTCACACAATTAGTAAATGCCAGAGGGCTTTGAATCCAGGTCTTCCTAATTCCAGGGCTATATTCACTCCCCTTCATCATTTGCCTCTAGGAGCTATGGTAAAGGAATAGTAAAAGTATAAGCATTCACTGACTCTTCATGATCTAATAGTTAATAAGGGTAGTAAATGAAAGTCATATTTCTGAATTAAATTTCTAAGTCTTCTCAAATATAGTCAACTGTATTATCCATTCTAATGAATGAGAAATGGCAGCAAAAACTATCCAAAATAGTACTGAAATTTTTAAAAGGTCCCTGAGACTTTGGAAGGCTATTTGTACTCAGACTGGGACATGGCAGGTGAATAAATCTATTTTTTCTTTTTATTTAATTCACATCTACAGGTTTATTGAATGTCTGCTCTGATTAAGCCACACTGTTGATCTACCTTTTCTTGAACTATTACTTGGTTTGTGGTATGTGTCAGACTTAATTCAGGTTGCTTTTTGGTTTAGTTGCAAACTAGTCATGCTTCTTTTTTTTAATGAAATAATAAAATGCTAAGATATTATCAGTTATTTATCTAAGGAAAGTAGAACCAAGTGAGAGGCTAGCATCAGTTAGGGGCTGGATCAGAGACATTATAGATTCCACTATTAGAGAAAACAAGTGTGGAAGAAGAAGGGAATACTTTAGAAGACACTATTGAACATAGCAGGTAGATCAGTGGTTCTCAACCTTCCTTAATACAGTTCCTCATGTGGTGACCCCCAATCATAAAATTATTTTCGTTGCTACTTCATAACTGTAATTTTGCTACTGTTATGAATCGTAATGTAGACATCTGATATGCAGGATGTATTTTCATTGTTACAAATTGAATATAACCCACAGGTTGAGAACCTCTGATTAGATACTGATTGCCACAAGAACCAACCAAGAAACTTAATTGAAAACTGGTTGAAATAACAGCTTCTCATATTGTTAATGAGTAGTTTTATGATATGTAAAGGCAGGGTCTTCGGCTACTTAATGGTTAAAAATAAGCTGAACCAAAGTAGTAGAAATTTCTGAAGAAATCCAAAGTGAAAAGGATTAACAAAATAAAATATTGTCACTACTAAAAAATTATGCTGCATGTGCCTTTTAAAGCTGAGGTTATTTTTCCCTTCATTTCTTTTGTTGTTGTTTTTATTTGGTTGTGATTTGTATGTTTGTGTCTATACATGTATGCATTGATATATGTATGTATATATGTATGTACACATATATACACATATATGGATGGATGGATGGATGGATATAACTGGGAAATCAAGCCTCATGCATATACAAAAAATCTCATTTGGTACAGAAAATGATCATACCATGCAGTGTGACTGTATGAGGGATAGAGCTTATACAAGAGTTTGAGAGAGGAAAGAGTTTTTTCTTGCTTCAGTAGACAGCATTCTGTTTCTAGACTTTCTTCAGGGAGAGATTCTTGAAATAAGAAAAATGACTTTGGGAAGCAGCAGGCAACTAGAGGGTCTAGTACCTCAACATATCTCTGTTTCTGAGCTTGCCTCTCTAAATATATAGGGAATTTTCCCTTGGTTGAGATGAGGGGCACTCATGGTTGAGCTGAGATACTTTATTCCCAAGGACAGAGTTCATTCAGTGTATGTATTGTTTAACACAGAGAGTGTATTGTCCATATGATATGTGTAACTCCTCTGATTTCTGTTTGCTATCTGCTTGGATAAATGAGTTTATTTTCTATTCGCCATTTGTGATGATTTTTTGTACATCTAAGATTTAGTCCAGAATCAAGTCTTTGAATATAGCTTGGGGAATTCCTCCTTTCATGGATGGTGAACAGAAAAGTTGTTTGAACTAATACATTATTTCCTTTAAATGAGTAATATTTAAAGAGAAAGATATAATTTTAGACTAGTAGCCTTTTTCTAAGGAGAGTAGCATGGCTATCTTCATGGCCCCCTTTCCTGTTCCCCTCTAGAAAAGAATCAAAGTTTCCCTTAGAAAGAGGTGGCCTAGATCACAGAGTTATTTACTTATATTTCTCTGTAAGCTTCATAGAGTTAACTCATTGGGCATACTATAACCTACATGGGCAACAGCACTATATACTTATACATATGCATATAATTACATATGCATACATGTGCATCTATCTATATACCTGTACTGATAAGAGAAAGAGAGACAGAGATATAACAGAGTTCCTGAGATATAGCATTTAATAAATTCAATAGATAGATAGATGGATAGATTTCATTGAGTGCCATATTTTAGGAACAACATCCACAATTTGGAACATATCCAAAGAAGGAGAATCAAAATGGCAAGGCAAGTACATACCAGATTGAAGAGTTTTAGAATTTTAACCTGTATAAAAATATTTGGTGGTGTTAGGGCTAGTGCAGAGGTATGGACGTGAAAATTGCATTCAAGTATCTGAGGGGCTCTCATGTAGATGAGGGATTTCATTTATTTTCCTTAGTCTCTGATGAATGAACAAGTAACAATTGGTGGACATTTCCGAAAATATTCCAGATAACATTTCTATAAAGAAAGGCTTTTGAACACTTTAAACTGTCTAAAAGTAGAATGGAATGCTTTAGAAAGTAGTGAGCTAACAAACACCAGGGGGTCTTAAGGTGAATACTGTATAATTATCTTTCAAGAATATTGTTAAGGGGATTCCTGCTCTCATATATGTTGGACTAAATGACCTCAAAGACCACTTCCAACTGTGAGATACTGTGTTTATCCATTTTGTTTTTCAGATATATTTTGTAAGAGTGATAAACAGAGATACCAAGGACATTTCTTAAGTTCCCCCCCCATTAAAAGTGACTCTTGTATAAACTTACATATCATCCACAAAATCCTACAGTATTATAACAGTGGAAAGAAGTGAAGGCAAAGTACTTGGAGAAATTACACAATCATCTCTGAGAATTTCCCTTATTATTCAGATTTTAGGTTATGACCCAAGATGTAATTGATATCCTGGGAACCAAAAACATTTTGACAAAAAATAGTGAAACAATGCTGCAAGGATACATAACACAGTAGTCTCTAAGAAATTCCTGATTTGAACTGCATAACTCTTTGCTCTCTGTCTGTTCCTTTGATTCCATGCTAGGCATGAGTAACATCACTTGGTTCAGATCTTCACTAGGAAATTTTTTAAATCAGGTGTCTTGGTTGTAAAGACCTTTTTGATATCTAATACAAAGGGTAGGTATGGGAATCTATGGACACCATATAGGAAAAGACTCCATTCAAAGTTAACACGGGGATGCTATGGTTGTACCTCAGATGGTGAAATTCCAGGGATTGTGTTTTCTCTTCACATTTGTTACTCCCTGCTGACATACTGACCAGCTCCTCTCTTGCTCCTAGACAAGTTATCAGGCCTACAGACACATGCCAGAGAGGATCCTGGAGCCTCTGGGATTATTTGGGGTTGGTGGGAAGGAAGGAGATAAACAACTACTGCAGTTACCAGTAGCCACAATAGATTCTCACCTGGAGGGCAAATTCAGCCTCCCCATTCCCTCAGTCACAATTTTCCTCAGTTTTACCTTTCTGCTACACTTGACTATGTGCTAACTAGACCTCAGGAGCAGGGAGGATGGAAGTGTAGCTTTGAGGGTACCTTTCCTCTAATTCATTCCTGTCTCTCACTTCCTCTGACCTCAAAGGGACCCTTTCCCAAACCTCCAGGCTGCTTGTACCCCAGTATGGAAGGGTGGGAAGAGTTAGATGACCTTCCTTCACTTTCTCCATTCTCTTACTCCTCCCATCAATTCCCAAGCAACACCAATTCAAAGGAATGGTTATAGACACACTTCCCAATACCTTCCTTCTAGAGCAAAATAATTTTCTCCAGGTGCCAGAATTCCCAATTAATTGCTCTGGAGAAGATAGAGAGTTGTAGGTATTTCAGTTTGTATAAAATACAAATCAATAGAAGATTAAAAGGTCAACAAAAGCATTAGTGGGAGACAAATGTTCTGCACAGTGATTAAAACACTTAAAGATTTTTGATACTTAATTGTATAACAAAGTTTCATATGAACAGGTTCAGGAAAGTTTGTGCTTAGTGTCAATTAGAACTTCATTTAACTACCTAGTAAGATCAATGGACAACCTTCTTGGCAAGGTGAGACTTTCTTTAATGTCTTCCTTAAATTTTTTCCCCCTTCTTTCTTAGACCAACCTTTTCCTTATTCAATGCTTAAAAAAATTACTGCCCTAGTCAAATGTTTAGGTCACGTCTGCTTACTATAAAGTAATGTGAAGAAATGACAGTTATACAATGAAGTCCAGGACCATGGACAGTCACACAGGAATATTAAGGAATAGATTTACTTGTATCTATATGATGAGAGATTTTACTTGAATGCTAATGAAAAGTCACCTTCGGGATTCAAAATATAGTCCAAGTATAGAATTAGCTAGTTTAGCTGTCTTTTGGGGTGGGTCCCATAGGTAGTAGGAACTTGGGATGCACCAGTAGATCTTACAATTTATTGTGTACAAAAGCAATCCAGTTGCTTTTGTCACAACTCTTCCCCAATCTGTAAATCTTGACTGCATCCCATTCTCTGTGGTTTGCCAAGATTCGCAGCCAATACAATAATGTAATTGCCAACAGTTCCTTAAACCCTGCTCATCTCAGGGATTTCACTGTCAACACACTTCCATCTCTCTCAGTTGAGTATTACTCTTCAAAGAAATGAAAAGCAACCCTTCCTCACAAAAGACTGGGAACTTCTGGTCTACAGTCTCCAATTTTGTTAAATAATCTCCACTGTTAACAGAATATACATAGGTTTTAAAGATCTTAAATATGTTCTCTCAGATCTATCTTCTGAGTTTGAAACACACAGCTTATCACTGGAAAAGAACCAAATGTATTACATTTACCTTTGGTAGTCAAACTGTCATCAGGTTTTCCTGAAAGAAAAATAGATGTTCAGAGTTTTAGTGGGATTCTTAGCATAAGATCAAACATACCACTTTTTATTGAAGTAATTAAAAAGAAACACAGAAAAAAAATCTACTCCTTTCCATTATAATATCTAGCCTTTCATTTGAAAGATAAATAATTGTACTTCATTTAAATTGTGCAATGCATCTTTATCAGTAAATGAATTACATTAATCCATTTTACATTAAATACACACATATAAACATATATTATATGCAATATGAAAATATCAGGTAATTTGTAGTTTACATGCATGTACCATTTGCCACCTTTCAAATCCCATACTAGCAAAGAGTTCAGAGAAAGACAGAAAGAATATTTATGTTGCAGAATACAACCACTTGTCACAATTACTTTGGATTTAGCCATAAAACAAGTGGGATCACACCAAGAAGACTATAAAAGGTAATACCAAAGTGGATAAACAAAGGACTGATACACAGCTTCTCATAGATGTGACTTTCAAAGCAAAAACCTGGAAAAATAAAACGTTTTTAATGAGGCATTTGTTATTTGGTGTACTTTTTCACCAAATTCACTTTTTCAAAGATTAGAAGCTCAAAACAGTAGCTTTTGGATGTATTTCTGTTTATTCTTTGAAAAATATTTTCTTTTGTGGAAATCTGAGATAAAATATTAAAAGATAAAATGGAACTCTTAACTATTTTAAGCCACTGGTATTTGAGGCTGAAATTAAGAAAGTTCTCTATGTATATTTAAATATACACAGTATGATTTTTTGAGGACAAAATAAAATAGATCTTTAAAGTAATCTATATCCTGTGGTGGATGGAAAGGCACCCATTAAATAATTTATATCACTAGAGTACCAAACAAGAG
The DNA here is from genome assembly GCA_028646575.1 of Pseudocheirus occidentalis. Taxonomy (NCBI): domain Eukaryota; kingdom Metazoa; phylum Chordata; class Mammalia; order Diprotodontia; family Pseudocheiridae; genus Pseudocheirus; species Pseudocheirus occidentalis. The sequence goes on from CM053596.1 coordinate 175,292,538, forward strand.
AACACAATCTCTTTAATGTAGTGGGAGAATCTGACTCAATGTATATTCATGCTTCTGCTTGGTGCATTAGTTAGCTCCCATGGACATAATTACATGCTCCAACATTGTCAAGAGAATATGTGCTTATTTAATAATAAGGTGATTAATAGTTTTTATTCCAATAAAAAAGTGAGTTCCTAGAAGACAGACACTATATCTGTCTCAGTTGTGCCTAAAATGGTAGCACATATGATCTGGCATGAAATATACCTTAATATAGTTTGATGTTCATTTAGTACCTAATAAATGTTAGGGTTAAGGAGTTAGGGTTAGAGTTGGATGTGAAATTAGGGTTAGAATTAGAGTCAGGGTAAGAGTCAGAATTTATCACTCCGTGAGGCACTGTGGTTGTACCCAAAGAGTTATGATGTCTAGCACTTGCTCTCAAGCAATATGAATCTAATTGCAGACGAAAGTACCCTTTAGCAAGCTACTAAGTAACTACAAGAGGCAGTATACAATTACCAAAATATGTGTTGGACTTTGTTTTCCAGGGGTTCAGAGAGCAAGAGATCACTCTGGGATGCTCATAAAAATTACCACTGGCCACATCCCAATAATGGACTAAAATGGCATTAAAATAAATACAGTTATTCCAGGTTAGGTTATCTCTTACCACAAGTAAGGAAACCTAGGTAGCTTGGTTAGGGTTTGGAGATGGCAAGTAGTGGTATTAAGCAATGTATTTCTGATGGCTACACCAACCTGTGTCCAATTCTAATGATGAAAATGAAAGTGGGGGAGCCAGAACTGATGAAGTGCTGATTTTTAGGATGACCCACTTTAATGTTATTATGGAACTGTTTATTTTGCATCATGGTTTATTTGCATCATGGTGCAGTAAAAATAATGTTGTATTTTGAGTCAGTGTATTCATAGATGCATTACCTAGATTCATATCCTATTTGGTACCTTTGGAAAAGTTACTTGTCTTCCATTTAATACACATGTAGCTTTGCAAAGTACTTTACTTCTCTAAGACTTCCTTTTCTCAACTGTAAAATGAAGATGTTGGACCTTGAAGATCCATTTGAATTCTAAATCTATGATGTTAAGATTATAAGACCTTTCCATGGAGGAGCAATATGGGTGGGGTACCTATTTTTCCTTGGTAAATTTGCTTGTATGTCTGTTTCATTAAACAGTGTGCCATTGCATAAGTTGTGTATACCCAACCATTCTGTGAGCTATGATAGTTATAAATATGACACAAAATTGTGGTATCTGTACACTTGACAATATCTGAGACTTTCTTCAGTATCTTGTATGCCTGTGCCAGAGGTTATAGATTCATTTCTTAGACTTAATTTCTTTACTTTCAATATACCATTTTCTTTTCCTTCCCCGGAAAGCATCAACAATCAGAATGTAGTATTCTGAACTCATCCTGATAAAGCAGAAAGGGCTATGGACTTGGGAGCAGACAAGCTGGAGTTTTAGTGTCAGTTTTACCACTGAGTAGCTGGTCAAAATTGGGAAAATGACTGTATCTTTCTGCATGTCAGTTCCCTCATTTATAAAATGAAGATATAATGCATTATTAACTTTATAGGATTGTTACGAAGAGCAAGCAACAAAACAAATGTAATGTTTCTTATGAAGCACTGCATAAATGAGAGCTATTATCATGAATAATTTAAGATGATTGATTTAAAGCTGGAAGGAACTTCCAGCACCTTCAGGAAAAACCTCCTCATTTTCCACATGAGAAAATGAAGACTCAGCAAAGTTAAATGGCTTAACACAGCTCACAGATGGGAAATAAAAGAGGTAGAACTTGAATTCACATCTTCTGACTCCAAAGTCAATAACTTGTTCATCATGCCATGCTACATTCCTTTTATAAGTCTCCTTGAGGGCAAGAACTATGTGTTTTGTATTTTTATCTCCCTAAGTGTTTCAAACAGTGTCTTTCCAAACAGTATCCATTTCATATATGTAGGTTAAATAAACAGCACAGATGTCATTGTTTTCAAATTTGTTAAACTTTAAAAACATATTCCTTTTATCCCTGTGATGGCTAAAAGACCATGTATTATATACACTTTGAAAAATGTAATACTCTGCTGAAGAATAGGTATGAAGTGGCTTTACAAAGGCCCTAAATCAAATTTATAATTCAAGTCTCTAGACTTTCAGTTTGAAGTTCATTTCTGTTATGCAAACAAAAATATGCCTGATACCTGAAACAACATATGATGAATCCTTCCTAAAATAACCTTTTAATAATTGAGGAAAATAGTTATCTAAAATCTATATGGATATCAATGTCTATTTACAATTTATGCCTTATTCTTCCAATTTAAAAAAAATAAATGATTCCATGTAGCTAGCCATTAAAAAAAATGCTGAGATCATTTCATTTCCATTCTTCCTCTTGGGAAAGGTGATTAATTATGTAATCAAGCAGACTTTTCAGTCTTATTTTTCATGTTTTAAGCATCTTTTTCTTTCCATACACTATTTTCTGCCATATTTCTCATTCATTAATCTCGAGTATATAACAATAATAATAATAATACAATAATTTTCCTTCTTCTATCATGACAAAAATACCTTCAAAGAACTTCAGCAGGTTCATTAAGTTTGATTTCTACTATCTGAAAATATCTAGGCAATCTCTGAAGAAAATTGATTTTATTCTTCTATTATTACTTTTAAATAAGTTTGGTCAGATTGCTTTCATAAACAACATTAAAATCAATGGCCTAGCCATTATTGTTTCATTAATAATTTTACTAAATAGAACACTGTCCAATATTTATCGTCTCTTTGCAGATAAATTTTCTAGTGATAAAAACCTGGAACCCCAAAGGACAAGTTTAAAATTCCATTTTCTCATTGGTTTGGCTGAGACAACATTAGCATATTCTCCCACTTGACAATTAGAATAAATATCACATTGAAATACAATCCATTTTTCAGCTTTTCTAAATCTTTGAATAGCATTCTTCAATCAAGTGTTAGAAAAGATGATCTCTAAGGTCTCTTACAGGTCTGATAGGCTATGATTACATGAAACCTTTATCTGAGAATTTACTCTCTTTTCTCATGGGACTCAAAACTGTAAATCAACTCTTCCTTAAGTCAATTCTTTACCAAGATGTAAATAAAAAATGAAGGAACAAAATGTCACTAAGCAATGCCCAAATTATTTCTAGAATGTGTCTGAAAGTCATATTTTTCTTTTGACCTTCAATAAGAAAAACATAGACCACATTATGGTCAAAGTTCTTCTTGCTTTCTGTAGTTAAAGGTGCTGAACAGGAATACCAGAGTTCATATTTAGGGGCTTGGTTTTCCTTCAAAGTCACTGGCCAAGAAAATCCCAATATTGATAAAATCGTGGAAGAATGAAATGCTTCCTGCAAAAGCAGAGTAAAGACTACCACTGTTCGTTGCAAATAATTCTCCCTTCTCACACTAAAAGTAGTAATTTTTTTATGTTTATACTTCATTCAGTACAGAAGGAATCTAAAGATTTCCATGTAACTAGGAATTTTTTATTCCAAAGGCACAGGTTATACTAAGTCCTCTCTCTTTATTTCTAAACATAGAGAAATGTAAATAGAAATAATTGATTTTGACAACATTATAAAAGAAGAAACAATAATATCACCACGTTAAACTCTGTAGCAGTGAGTGCTCTATGTCCTGAAGGATTGTTCAGAGCATCACAATTCTTTAAATAATAAAGTTAGTTTATTTTTAAAACTGATTTAGCTTGAAGAAAACTGACAGCCAAAGGGAAATTAAAAAAATCAATTAAACTAAAATTCAGAGCTTTCAGGTCAAAGAAAAATTATACACAAGCAGTCAAAAAGAAATCTAAGTATCATGGAGAGATATAACACTCACCTAATACTTGGCATCTGACACTTTAAAGAAAAGGGGAGCTTGGAATGTGATATTCCAAAAGGCAATAGACAAAAGATTATCTATTCACCAAAACTGAGTAAAAATTTATGAGGAGGGTGGTAGGGAATGGATCTGTAATAAAATATAAGATTTCCAACTACTCCTGATGAAAATGACAAAGTTAGTCATTTTGAAATGGAATGCAGGTATTGAGAAAACTATAAAAAGGTACAAATATTTGTTTAATTGAAAAAAGAGTAAATGAGGAAGGGTTGTTTACATATTTAATAGGGGAATAGGAAAAATGGTTTTTTCACAACTTTAATATCTTTTAGGGTCAGAGAGATAGGTCAGAATGAGAGATATGTGCGAAGTTTTATTGTGTCCTAATACTCTTAGCATAAGACTAAATTGGGAAGGACATAAGAACTATATTGGGGAAGAAAAGAGAGGAAAATCACTACTATACAATGGCTATACAAGGAACACTTTATAGTCATGGAAAAAGGGAGAGAATGAACAGCCTTTGAACTTTACTTTTATCTGAACCAGATAAAGGAGGACTGAATACAATTATACAGTTGTTTCTCTCTCTGTCTCTCTCTGTCTCTCTCTCTCTCTCTCTCTGAGAGAGGGTTGGAGCGAAATTTATTATGCTTCAATGAAACTAAAAAAATGCAGGGAAGCTATCATGATTTCAGATAAGACTACAGAAATATAACTCTCTCTCTCTGAGAGAGAGAGACAGAGACAGAGAGAGACAGAGACAGAGACAGAGAGAGACAGAGAGAGACAGAGAGTTCATCCTATCAGTATGTTAAACTCAAAAGAGAAATAGGAAGGTAAAGGGTGCAGTAGGGAGGGGTCTAGGGAGTCAAAGATGGAGGACAGGATAGAAAATAGAATAGCATGAAGAAAAATTGGAGGGAGAAATCTGAATAAATTAAAAGGAAAGGAAGAAAAAGTAAAAACCCAAGATGAAGAAAAGAACTTCAATAGAGAGGGTACAGGTTGTTGTACTTATAAGACTGCATGTGTTAAGCAAACTTCCTCTCTTTTACCAATTATTTGTAAAAGGTCAAAGCAAAGAGAAGAAAATGTGGAAGAGGATGGGATGGAAGAAAATATGCAATTGACAATCATAACTCTGAATGCAAATGGAATAAACTCACCCATAAACCAGAACAGGATAGCAGGGTGGATCAGAAAGTAGAAATTTGTCAATATATTGTTTATAAGAAATGCAGAGATTCACATAGTATTAAAAAGAGGGGTTGGAGTGAAATTTATTATGCTTCAATGAAACTAAAAAAATGCAGGGAAGCTATCATGATTTCAGATAAGACTACAGAAATATAAACATGATAAAGAGCTATAAACAGCAAAATTATATTATGCTTAAAGACAAGATAGATAATGAATCAAGATGAATTCTTAACATACAATTACACAGATTTTTTGGGGGGGGATAACTAATAAAAGAAGTAAATATATAATCACTTTTTTTAAAAAGAGAAAAAGCAAAATTTTCATACCAAAGGTGAAAAAGAAGAAATCAAGACAATTGAAATGAGAATAAAGGAAATTATTTGAAACCATTTTTGCCTAATTATATGCTAACAAAACTGATGGTTTTCTTTATTTCCATTTTAATTGCTTTTAATTCTTTTTTGCTTTTGATACAAAAAATGTGGCTCTTCTCTCTTAAAAACACTTAAAAAATATAGATGAATACTTCAAAAATAAAATATTCATTAGCAAAATAAAGGGCTATTTTAATAAACCAGTATCAGAAAAAGAAATTGAACTAGGAGGAATAAAAACCTCAAAGACCAAATGTATTTACAATATAAATTCTGTCAAACATTAAAAAAAATTACTACACGAACTGTTTGTAATACTAAGAAGAGAAAGCCATCCTCCCATTCCTGTTGTTGTTATTATGCAGATATGGTTTTAACACCTAACCCAGGAAAGACAAAGCAAAAAACAAAGAAAAAGAAACCCTAGAAACCAATATAGTGAATGAATATAGACACAAAAATTATAGGTAAAATATTAGCAAGTAGGTTACAACAAAACACTATCACTAGATTTGGTGTATATCAGGAATGCATGTTTGGTTTAACATGAGCAATAATTTAAATATAATAAAACATGTAAATAACATAAAATAAAAATGATATTATAATATCATTTAATACTGCAAAGGCTTTTGTCAAAATCTAACACTTCTTTCAAGGAAAAACTAGACATTATAGTAATAAATAGACCTTTTCTTAATATAGTAAATCATGTCTATCTAATTCCAAGAGCTATTATGTTATGTGATCCAGTACAGTGAGGGGCCTTTAAAATAAGGTAAAGTGTTAGACAAGGATACCCATTAGTACCAATACTATTTAACACAATGCTAGAATGCTAGCTAAAGCAACAAGACAAGAAAAACACTGAGGGATAAGCATAAGCAAATATAAAAAAGGCATTGCTTTTTACAAAGGCTGTAATGGTATACATAGAAAATCCATGGGAGTCAACTTAAAAATAATTTAAACAATAATTTGAGGAAAGTTTCAGTATAGAAAATAAATTCATATAATCATTAGCATGGCTGTATATTAACCATAAACCAAAGCAGGAATTTCATTCAAAATTCCTAGAGTAGCTATAAAATATTTAGAGGTGTATCTATCAAGATTGACTTAGAAACCACAAATCCAAAAATGAAGTGGTCTTTGCAGAAATAAGAAAGGTCTAAATAATTAGAGAAACATTTTTTGTATGTGGATAAAATGAGTTATGTGATAAAAGCGTATGTAGATAAGTTGAGCTTATAAGATAAAAATGATAATGCTATTTGATGAACTTAGTGGTTAGCACTGTGTCAGTCAAAGAAAGGCATATTTTATGGAGCTAGAAAAACAACAGATTCATATGGGAGAACAAAAGGTCATGAATTTCAAAAGTAATTTATGGAAAAATGAGAAAGAATGGAGTATATCAGTATCAGATCTCAAAAGATATTTTAATATTAAGTAATTTGGTAAAGCTTTATAAATAAAAATTCCTTCACTGGAACAGATTATATACAGAAGGAAATGAGCACAGTAGCATAGTGTTCAAAAAACACTCAAGACACCACTTATTGGGGGGAAGGTCTTACGGTTTATGAAAAAAAAACTGCTGGGAAAATTTGACACTACTATGGAAGAAATTCTCCTTAGACCAACACCCTATATCACATACTGAGGTAATCTCCAAATACTTATGTGATCCATATATGAAAAGTCACATCATAAACAGAATAGCAAGAAGAAATTACCTTTTAGATCTATCGATCAGCAAAAGTTCACGATTATAACTGTTTAAGTATTACAATGGATCATGTAAGTGATAGTTTTTTATACTATAACTTTTGGGGGATGTGGCAGGAGACAATATGGAGGAAATTTATGTGACAGAAATACAAATATTTAAAATTTAAAAAATTAAATCATTAAAAAACAATCCAAAGTACAGTTTAATGAAAATGATCTACTCTGGGGTGGCTGGGGTGCAGTGAATAGAGAGCACTGGTCCTGGAGTCAGGAGGACCTGAGTTCAAATCTAGCCTCGCACACTTAACACAAAAACTAGCCGTGTGACTTTGGGCAAATTACTTGACCCCAATTACCCTCCAAAAAGCAAAACAGAAGAAGAAAGAAGAAGAAGGAAGAAGAAGAACAAGAAGAAGAAGAAGAAGAAGAACAAGAATTAGAACAAGAAGAAGAACAAGAAGAACAAGAACAAGAACAAGAAGAAGAAGAAGAAGAAGAAGAAAAAGAAGAAGAAGAAGAAAATGATCTACTTTGACTTTTATATCCAATACCAGGTAGAGAGTGACAATAACTTACATTTATGTAGTACTTTAATACTTGCAAAGTACTTTATATACATTATTTCATTTAAGTATCACAAAACCATTAGGTAGGCATTCTGAGTATTATTATACCTGTTTTATATAAAAAGAAGGAAACTGAGGCTGGGAAGAGTTAAGTGATTTGTTCATGGTTACATAGCTAGTAAGTGTTAGATCTGGCATTTGAATCCAAGTATTAGAGATTCCAAGTTCATCTCTTAGCAATCATAGCCTTTTGATGAAAGAATAGATGGAACCCTTTGAAGTTTTTTTTTGAGGAAGTTTGTCATATACTAGGAGACATGTGAAGAGAAATATGATGGAGTTCTCAGAAAGTCAATGTAGCTAATACTTTATTTTTATATAGCATCCTTTCTTCAGAACTCAACACTTTTACTATATACCATCTTACAAGACTACAAAATATCTCTATGAGGCTTTATGTTGTAAATATTATTACTTCCATATTTCAAAAGATCTGTAGTTTCATCAAGGCAGGGATCTCTTCCACTAGCACAGATCACACTATTTCTAGGGCATTACAGATGGTCTTCATAAATTGCTGTGGACAGAAGAAAAAAAATCATCCAAGTTTCAGGACAACCATGTTCTAATGCCTAATATTCCACTGAAGGTTCAAATTAAAGATGGAAATACTAGGAGATTAAATAGTGTTCACAAGGGCACATAGTTAGAGAACAGGATATTCAAGAGTTTGACCACAGTTTTATGGCATTTAAATTCAATTATTTGTTATTTTTCTTCAGGGTTGATGTGGACTGGGATTGGGTAAGGATTTATGAAATTAAAGAAATTGAACTTTTCAGAGATTGTAAAAATCTTTTGTTTAACAAGTATCTTGAATATTAAACCAATGAAGCCTCGCTGGGCTTTCATTTTGGTCAACTTAATGAATGATCATGTGGTAATATGTAATGACGTAGCCACGGCAGCTAAGTATGATTATATCAGTTGTGATAGTATATGGGTTGGAAGCTAAAAGTCCATATTGTCAAGTACTCTATTTTTTGAAGTTCCTAGATACTTTGTTTCCAGATTAGACACAGAAAATAATTTCTTTCCTTATGTGGGACAGGCTTGAAAATAGAAAATTAGGATAATTTAAAGATGTGTCTTGCCCTTGGTTATAAATGTAGTAACAAAAATAATGAGCTACAATTGCAGGACCACACAGAGGAAATAAAGCTTTTCTATAAGTGATCGGACCAGTTGGGTTGAATGGGTTTCATCAGTATACTATAAAACAAATTTATATCAAAGACTCCAACCATTAGTGATTTCTTTTATCTTATACACAATGGATTATTATTAATAGAATTAAGAAAATAATAAAAAAATTTTCAAAATTATTTCCTATTTATGTTTCATCTGGTTCTTTCTGTCTCCACTCATTAATGTTATTGTATGAAGGCTGTGATATAGTCTTTTTTATCTTCCACTTTTCTGATTTATCTCTGAAGCTTAGTCCTTGAAGTACGGCAAAATAAAGGCCAGTTTGGTTATGTTTATGAAAGCTATAAAGGCTACAAGTGTGTCACTCTGGTTTCAATGTAATTAGAATACAGCCTGTTTATTTGATCTACAAGTAACCTTGGCTTATTTTGCAATGTCAGACTGAATAATCAACCCCATCCCTTCTCATGAAAAATATCAATGAAACCATAAATCACCATCTTTTTTTCTTCAGGTTGAGGTTAAAAACATATCACTCTGCTTTAAAAAGGGTGACCCCTTTTTGCAGAGTAATGCATTCCCTTGGACTTAGCTGGAATGATGAATAATGATTTCCATCACTGTTGGCTGTAATGCATACCTCTTGAATACCACAAATCTTTGCATTGATGAATTTGCATCTGAATGTCCTTGGAGGCCTCATTTGCCTACTTTGGTATTAGGTTACAAAAAAATTTTTAAAAGTTTTAAAGTTAACTTCTTTCCAGCCCAAATTCTTATTAAAAAGAAAAGGAAGAACTATGTGCTGTTAAAATTCTTTTTTGACATTCAAATCATGTTTGTACCTTAGGGGAAAGACCAGAGGCTGACATCACTTGCATGAGCTTGAGAAGATTAACCTACTTTACATTACTCTCACTGAACTGCATTCATTTATCATTAATTTTCACCACAGTGTCTTTAACTATTAGGTAAAATGACATTTTTATTTTCTATATTTAGACCAATTATTATAAACTTAATTTAATCTGTTCAGTCCTCATTGGATACTCTATACAAGTAATAATGTACAATTCAAGTGATCTCTAGGTTCAAGCATCCCTTGAGTAAGTGTGAAAGATAACATTCACATTAGTCTTTCAGGAAGCATGATGTCCAGTGGTATTTAACTACTTGGTCATCAATTCCGTCATTTCCACCTTTGTGAAATCTCTAGTATATATCCCATTCTTTCATCTCACACTGCAGTCCCTCATCACTTTGTACCCGGACTATTACAATTACCTATTGGTTGCGTTTTCTGTTACAATTCTCTCCTCACTCTAGTCCATTCTCAACTCAGTCGTCAAAGGGATCTTTCTTAAGCATAGGTCTAAATCCCCACCCACCCCCATTCAGCAAATTCCACTGACTCCAGTATCAGATATAAAATCCTCTATTTGTCTTATAAAGCTCTCCATAACTTGGATTCTTCCTGCTTTTTCAGTATTATTACATGTTACTCCCTTCCAGTGACACTGATCTCTTTACTGTTCCTTGAACAAGATACTCCCTCTCCAGATTGAACATTTTCACTGGCTGTCTTTTATCCCTGGAATGCTCTTCCTCACATCTACCACCTTATTTTCCTGGCTTCCTTTAAGACTCAGCTAAAGTCCCACATTCTACAAGAATCCTTTTCTGATCCTTTTTGTTGCTTCCCTTTGAGATTACTCCAGATTTGTCAACATCGTATGCATTTTTTTGTACATAGTTTGCATGTTGTCTCTATATTATACTGTGAGCTCCTTGAGAACAGGCACTGATTTTGGGGGCATTATTTTCACCCTCTCTAGCTTCCCCTATCCCTTTATTTCCCTTCACTAACCCAGTAGATCAATATACTACCCTTTTTTGCATTCACTATTGACTTTGACTGGCATGTTTTGTTTTTTTTTACTTTCTCAGAGAAAAGACAGAGAATAGAGTGGAAAAAGAAGAGTTGAAATGGAGGCTAACGGGAAAGGTGACATGAAAAACAAAAAGAGAAACTATCTAGGCTCCTACTTTTCATAGGGCCACCTGTTTACTTTCTGTGAACTTTGCCTGTGAACAGGCAAAGAAAATCTGTGTGCCAGGCATTTTTGTTTTGAACATGAAATTTAGCCAGAACATGGATCATAGGAAACATCTGATTTCTTTCTGTCTCCCCCCTCCATGTTTCTATCTTCCTGATTACTTTAGGTCCTTATGGCTCACCTCAGCTAAAAACCAAACTATTTCTTCAATAAAAAATTAAAAAAATAAATCCATGACTCAGGCTTTTCCTAAAATCTTTCTGGTAAAATAAAACAAAACAGACCCTACATCTGTCTCCTCATTCTGGCCCCACAGAATAACACTGGGAGCAATTGATGGAAATGACAGAGAATGAATTTCTGATAGAAAGAAAAAACATTTTTAACAATTAGTACTGTCCAACAAGGACTGGGCTGCCTGTGGGTTTAGCCAGTTTCCCATTCCTGAAGGGAGATTAGATGGCATCTGATAAAGAATGCTGTTGTAAAGATTCAGGTAGGAATTGGATTAGATGACCCCCAACCCTAAGATGTTGTTATTCTTCCCCAATCTCTAACAGTTTCAATTTCTGCTTGTCTCTGGTTAATTCACTCAAAAAACAAAAACAGACAAGCAGCAATAAAACAAAAGGGTGTCTCAAAAGTCTCAGAACAGGTTTAAATCTAAGAATCTTGAAAGACTGGGAACAGAAAGTTACCAAGTTGAAGGGGCAACCAGCCAGGGCAGTAAAGGAACAGATTACAACCTTCTTGTTGTGTGGAGCTAATCATGAAAGCCTGATGAACTTCCAGCCTGAACAAGAGAGGAAGACCCTGTCTATCTATGAAAATACGTATATATAAGTTTAAGTTTAGTAAGTTAAAACCTATGCTAAGACTTTTGGGACACCCTTTATGACCCCAAAAGTTTTACCTGGTCAGAGCTAATATTTAACCCCATCTTTCTCCATTTAAAAAAAAACAACACAACTAAGCTAAGAGAATACATGTGTATATATGTATACACACACGTATATACACACATACATACATACACATATTATATAGATGTGTGTATATATGTATACATTATATATGTGTATATATATACATGCACATATATATGTATACATTGTTAAAGAGACTGAGACTCTGTGTGAAAGCAAGTGGGAATGTGTTATTATGATTATTCACTGTGAGAGTAGGTGAGAGGGAAAGGGGGTGTTAGACAGAGAATCACACCTTTACAGAATGCATCCCACCTCCTTGCAGGTTTACATAACACACACACAACACAGCTGTTTGGCACTGGTATGGCTACATCAGTACTGATTTTAGATTAAAAAAACAAAAGAGAAAAAGAATCTACTTTGTCATATTTTAGATTTCTGAATCTATGCATTATATGTGATTGGAGAATGCTTTTCCTAATGATATTTTGCTGTGACTTAAAGCCTTTTTTCATACCTCATAGGCATAAAATATACAGGTTATAACTATTACCTCAACAAATCGTGTTTCATAGTAATGTCACTAATGTCATTTTGCTTCTGTTTCATTTTGAATAGTAGTCATTCTTTTTCATAGGCACTTATAAATTAAAATTAAAGGAATTTTGGAGGTTATTTAGTTCACCTCCTTCATTTTCCTGATGAAGAAATTGAGACCACAAGAGGTGAAGGGATTTGCCCATGGTTACTCACACGGGTAGTGCGTAAATGGCAGAGCTGGGACTTAAAATCAGATTCCCTGACTAAAATCCAGGAGGCCACTGTCTAAGTTAGAAGTGAGCAGGATGTCTCTGGTCAATCAGAAAATGTTGCCGGGGAAGTGGTTAGAGAAGGGACCCTGAGGCACCAGAATCAGGAAAGGACAAAGAGAGGAAGTGAAGAAGAGAAGAAGAGAGAAAAAAAGATGGATGAGAAGATGAGGTGAAAGTTTGACTTTGCCTGGCCAGAAAATAATGGAACAGACTGAGAACAACTGAATGGCTCTGGGTATTTTCTCTAACTGTCCCACATGCCTGGAATGCTTTCCCTCCTCATCTCCCTCCTTGTCTCTGCTTGCTAACTTTCCAGGCTATTTTCAGGTCTCAACTACAATCTCATCTTCTACAAGGAGACTTTTCCAACACCTCATAATTCTATTGCCTTCCTTTAAAAACGATTTCCTATTTATCCTGAGTATAACTTGTCTGTACATATTTCCTTGCTTGTCTCCTCTATTAGATTGTGAGCTTCTTGAGGGTAGGGACTGTCTTTTCATACTTTTTTTAAACCCTAGTGTTTAGCACAGTGATTGGAACATAAATGGCTGTTGTTGTCATGTCTGACACTTTGTTCATCTGTGGACTATTCTGTTGGTGTAGTTTTCTTGGCAAAGATACTGGAGTGGTTTGCCATTTCCTTCTCCAGTGGATTAAAGCAAACAGAGGTTAAGTAACTTGCTGTAATGTTAATGGGATATAAGATCTTCCCTGCCCATTAATAAATACGCCTCATTTGGAGCCTGGTAAGGGAAGCTTGCTTGTAGGAAGGCTTTCACACCTTTTGCTAATTTCTAATTAGGCAGGAGGGTTGTGATGCCTTTTGGCTCTCAGAAGTATATATATCCCGACTTGGCATTTTGCTTTGGGAGCTCCCTTATGATAAGGATCTTGTGATTCCCTAGTCAAGATTCTGAGTGGCCAGAGCTCCCTGACTGTTCAGATGCGAAGGCTCTCTCAATCCAGAGATGTATTTATAGTATATAGCTGAATCAGGGAGTCAGAGCCCTGTCTGTTGGTCTTTACTTCTCTGCTTATTTTTTCTCTGAATTTCAGGGTGCTGACTTTTTTGCTGAACTAGTGAATGTAATTAAAAAATATTGTTGAGCCGTTGAACAGCTATCTCTCCTCATAAAACAGATCTAAGAACCTACGCTAGCAACCATCCTGGGTATGCCAATGTGGTTGCTGCTACACTTGGATAGGATCACACAGCTAGTAAGAGTAAGGCCAAATTTGAATTCAGATCTTCCTGATGCCAGGCCCAGTGCTTTATCCACTGAACCATCTAACTGTTATATAAGTAGGCAATTAATAAATGTTTACTGACTGACTGACTGGCTGGCTTTCATAGGTAGTCTTGTCTCTATTAAATAATTCATCTTAGTCCCTCTTACTAAAGAAACATGATGTTGCTGTATCTAGCTCATTATAACAATGTTAAGTATATTATTCCTCAGAGAGCGAGGCACATAATCCCTGCTACTTTGATGCTGAAGCTGGTGGGTTGTTTTGAGAGTTCCATGCAGCAATAAGGCTAAAACAGATTGTATGTCTTTTTGTTATGTCTGGCACCAGTACTTGAGTCACTGGGAACAGGGTGTCACCAGGTTGTATAAGGAGAAACAAGCCAATTCATGGCAGAAAAGAAGCAGGTTAAAGCTTCCCTGTTGATTAGAAATGGACTTAGCTGGGAATAAGTGAGGCACTTCTAGCCTGGGCAAGATATGGGGACCCAGTGTCCCTGTGTTTATACATCTATTCACATACACACATATTTATGTATTTATAACTATATTTCTCAGATACCCAGGCTCAAAATGCACTCTACTCCATTGTAGTTTCTGTTTCTGGCTCAACTTGGATCAAAATACTTACATAACACCTCTTCAGACCACTTTAGATAACCATGAATAAAACATAAAAGATTTTATATATTGTAAAGAAGCCCCAATCTCCTCTATATATTTTTAAATATGATGATGATGTTGTGAAATGAACAATTTATCTCCAGGTCCTTTCTCTATTTCATAACTTATGCTTTCTTCCATCCCTCTCCCTTTACTTCAACATGTAATCTCTCTCTCTCTCTCTCTGTCTCTCTCTCTTTGTCTCTCTGTTTCTCTCTCTCTGTCTTTGTCTCTGTCTCTCTGTCTCTGTCTCTCTGTGTCTCTCTCTCCATACCCCACTGAGTACCACCTTACAAGGTGATCATTAATCATGGTAATGCTATTGTTTTAAAAGGCAACATGATGTGTAGGCATAATAGTAAGATGATAAGAACCGGGAACTAATTATTCTAGAGTCAGCATTAGTCCTTCGTTGTTTTCATCATGATGGCTGCATTTTGAAAGAGATGTGACAAAAAAAAGATTTAAAGATGAACAAATATGATTAAACCCAGAAAAAGGTTTATGATCAAACATTCACAAAATTAAAAACTTATAGTTAGAAGGGATATTAGATGCCATCCATTTCACTAGAAGTCAAGGGAAATTAGCTGGAAGACCCCAGTGGTTTAATCAGTTTTTTCGACAAGTATTTTATAGGACTATAGTATCACATATTTAGAACTGAAATGGGCCCTAGTTCAATCCTTTCATTTTACATAGGAGGAAACTGAAGCTAAGACAGGTAAAGGGACTTGCTCCAAATAAACAGCAAAGATGATGTTTGAATCCAGGCCCTCTAATTTCAGATCTGTATGCCCAGCCAATACTGTTTAGATTCAGTCTTGTGATACAGTTGTGCTATGCAAAAAGAATTATTGTTAAAAGGACATTGGCCAGTCATTTGTAATTTGTCTCTACTAAAAAGGAAAAAAAATAGACTTGTAGTGAGGTATTGTGATTCAATTTCAGAAGGCTTTTATTTTATTTTATTTTTTCTTTCTTTCTTTCTTTCTTTCTTTCTTTCTTTCTTTCTTTCTTTCTTTCTTAGGAGAAGGTAGGGCAATTGAGGTTAAGTGACTTTCCCAAGGTCGCACAGCTAGCTTTTGTGTTAAATTTCTGAGGCCGGATTTGAACTCAGGTCCTCCTGACTCCAGGGCCTGTGCTCTATTCACTCTGTCACGTAGCCTCCCCAAGGCTTTGATTTTAATATTAAGTACTTAGTCTGCCAAAGGAATTGTGAACTCTCCATCTACAGAGTTCTTCAAAACTAAAATAATTCAAGAAATCTTCCAATAACATCCTCCCTGATGCTTCATTGTTGGGAGGAGGTAACATTGGACCTCAAGCTGTATAAAATCCTGCCAAACTGGAAAGGCTCTGTTTACAAAACAAGGAAAAGAATATTGTTTTATGCCTAGGCTAGATAACTATAGAGAGGCTCATTACTAGTGCCTTTTTCCTTTAGTAATAAATTATTTTGTCACAGCTACTCATCAACATTGTAGGAAGTAATGCCCATGGTGATTCAATCAGGGATCATGTGAAGAATTCAATTATTCAACAAAGGGGTGGCTGTTGTCTGGGTGTTGTGTTGCCTAGAAGCAGATGATCCATTGGAAACCTAGAGTTCAGAAAGTTCTTAAGAAGTGTAGTAAAGCTGAGAAACTGTAACTAAATTAAATAACACCATGAATTGTCCAACACTTCTCACTGGGTCATGTTGATCTCACACCTAACCAACATGTAAGGCTAGCAAATTTCTGCAAAGAAAAAATTAACCACAGATTTATTTTATTTTCTGCCTATGGAATTAAAGGAAAAACTCATTACTGAAAATGGTATAGCTACAAAATGAAAGCAGAGGATTAAATCACTAGCCTAGGGAATTAAATATCCTAAGGCACACATGGTATATTTATAGATTTTTTAGCTGATGCAAATTAGGATCATTTAAATTAAGAATGTACACTGGGACTCTCCATGGTCCAGGTACTGTACAATTGCATGGAAACATGTCAAGGGAGATAAGAAACAATAAATAACTCATGATCAGCAATTAACTCTCTAAGTTGACAGTCTACTATTTGTGTATCCAAGCTTTAAATGAATATTTGACAAAAGAATGGATCTACTAAAAGAGAGGAAAACTTTACACTGCTTGTTGGAGAGTGTGGATTTCTTCATTTGTCACATGGTAAGTATGAAATCTGGTAGAGTTGCACAGGAACTAAACTGAATGGGAGATAATATGCATGGGAGTATTGAATTAACATGGGAGTACTATACCATTAATACTAAATTTTATGGGGTATAAATACTGTGGAAAGATACTAATGAGATTTTACATTAATAAAAGGAGAAACTGTAAGTTTAAATTTACTTATGGAAGCATTATTCTTGAAGGACAGGAGAATATAGTACCAGGGGATCTGTAGAGTTAAAGTAGAGTTAAAAGTAGCTTATGAGGGAGGAATATCTAATTTAGAAAAGGGCCACCACTTATATCTATGGTTGGGGTAAAATAATTCTGTTTCCCTCTGGCTTTGTTTGCTGTTGTCATTCAGTTTTTCAGTTGTGTACAACTTTTCCTTACCTGGTGGGCCCTACTGTCCATGGAGCTTTCTTGGCAGAGAAACTAGAGTAGTTTGCCATTTCCTTCTCCAGTTCATTTTACAGATGAGGAAAGTGGGGCAAATGACTTCTTCAGCTTCACACGGCTAATCAGTGTCTGAGGTCAGATCTGAACTCAGGAAGACCAATCTTTCTGAATCCAGACCTGGTACTCTATTTACGACTTAGCTACACAAGAAGGAATTTATTCAATAGCTAAATAATAACCAGCAATTGTGTAATGCCTTAAGGTTTGCAAAATGCTTTATAAATTATCTCATTTGCTCCTCATGACAATCTTGTGAGGTCGTTACCATCATTAAACCTATTTGACAGATGAGGGATCTAAATCTGAGTGGGATTGAGTTGCCCAGGGTCACAATTACTAATTGTCTAAGGCAGAATTTGAACTCAGGTCTTGCTGACTCCAAGTACAGTGCCTTATCCATTGAACCACCTAATCTGTATTATTGAAAAGAAAACCCACATCCTTGAGGCAATGGACACATTGAAGTCTTACGGCTACAAATATTCTTTTACATATTTCTGTTTCTCACAAAACACTTGTGCAGCAATCAGCCTAAGAATTCTTAATTCCATTTAATGGGATGAGAAAATCACTGACCTGCCTCTACTTAGGCAACTGAAAGATTCTTAGCACCTTTCTCCCAGGGTTGTTGTGAGGATTAGATGAGATAATTTATGCAAAATGTTTTGCAAACCTTCAGGGACTATATAAATGTTAGCTATTACTATTACTCTGTGTGAAATTACAAGTCTGAATATTGAAAAAAAAGAGGGAGAGAAATGAGCAAAGGCTCACAGAGATTAAATGACTTTCTCAAAGTCATACATCTAGTAAATTTCAAAGCCTGAAAAAGTCTGTGGGGCAGCTGACAGTTCTTACAGTAAACTGTTTAACCTATGATAGAATGCCCACTCACAGTCATGGAAAGAGATGGCTTGAGCCCGTGTGGTGGGGCTCCAAGACTGTGGGATTGGAAACCAGTAGATCTGAGCTCACTAGCTACGTGGCTATGAGCAAATCATTTAACCTTTAACCAGTTTTCTCATCTATAAAATGAAAATAATTATGTGATCATTCTCCCTACCATAAAAGGCTATTTTGATGAACATGATTCATAAATGTTAAAGTATTATATGTATATATATAATACTTATATATATTATACATATTATTATATATGATACTTGTATAAAAATGAACTATTATGATCATTACTCTTAATAATGAAAATAAACTGGTAAGTCAGTTTATTGAAAAGATAAGGAAGGCAATATAGAAAGTTTGGGGAGAAGTAACTTCAAGGTTTTGTGTGTGCATCTGTGCATGTTAAATGATCAATCAGGTAGGTTTGCCTTTCTCCCAATACTTTTAAGTGTTCAGTAACCTTTTTTATTGTAAATTCAGTTTCCTTCCCTGGAATGGAAATGAGACACTAATCTAGAGTTTCCAGGATCCCTTCTGGATTCTTTCTTATGAATGAGGTTCCAATTGTTAATCTGTCCCTGTGCTGTTTTGGTAGTCATTTTAAAAGTCCATTTGTGTATTTTAGTCACTAGCTACCCCATTTTTATTTCATCCCTTTAGGGAGGGGTTCCATTCAATCCTAGTGATTTAGCCACATTTATTAGAAAACAAAAAACAAAAATATCTTCAGGTATTTGAACTGATCCTTCCTAACAAAATTTGCATGATTTATGTGCGAGTGAAACAGAAACATATGGATTACATTTTCTTGAAATATAAATTGGGTTGGGAATGCTTGAGGAAAAGCATGGTAGAAGTATCACACAAAAATCTAAAAGCCCCTCAAATAATTTGATATATTCAATGAAGCTAGAATAAGGTTTAACATGAAAAAAACAGCTGGTTAATATGCAATAAACACATAGTAAATATGATACTGATATATTGACAATATCCATGTTTATTAGCAATATACTGACTACTGTACTAAAACCAGGGAAGGTACTTACATTAAGCTTCTTTAGGAGCTTTTTTTTTTTTTACTGTTTATATGAATACATACTGATAAGTCTCAAATGTGCATCACTCAATTGAATAGGACAATTCCAACAATTAAAGAATAATTTTAATAATAACTATTCCATCAGAAAGCCCATTTCTCAATTATACTTTGTGCCCTGCAGATGCAATCTATGCACTGTTTTCCCACAGGTCTCTAAGCAATCTCTTGAGGGTACAGAGTTTGAGGAAAAATAAGATCAGTCCAGTGCCCCAGTTAAAATATCACCTAAATAGTGTACTGTCTTTCATACACAAAAACGTCACTGAAGACAGTAGGTCACAAGTTTGTAGTTGTTTTTGCCAGACATGGAAAAGCATAATTCTAAGCCATTCACGTTCTACAAAGTGGCTATATTTATAATATTGTGCTTTCCCCCCACCCCTGCCTCAGCATGAAACTAACTTGTAAATACATAGGAAATAAGCCTGACACTTTGATCCATTAAGGAATCTGACAAGTTCATCCCCCTTATAAAAACATCAATGGGGAGCCAAGATGGCGGTGTAGAAGCAGCAAGGTCCCACAGCTCCCACACCACCACCCTAAACACCCATAAAATATGAGCCCAGATCAAGCCTAGGACTCTCAGACTCACACAAAAATACAGAGAACCCATCTCTCGCTGAAGGCAGCTCGGCAGCAGGGGCTCATCACGGCAGCCAGGAAGGGAGGCTGGAACAGCCTGAAGCCCAGACCGCAGCCAGTCTGCAGGAGAAATCTACAGCCTCCAGCATCTCCACATCTGCCAAGGCGTGAGGAACAAGTATGGGAGAGGAGCAGCTCGCACCTCAGTGAAGCAGAGACCCGGCCAGCCCAAAACTGCAGCCGTGGCCACGCTAGGCCCCAGGGCAGTCTGGAGGAGCTGAGTCTCCCAAACCTCAGCGTGAGTCTGCTTCAAAGAAAATCTAAAGCACCTGCCTAAGGGATGTTTAAATCCCCAGAGACCGGTTAGTGAAAGTGAAACTTTGAAAATTAATTTGGGGGTGGTAAAGCAGTTCAACCAATCTGCCCCCGGGGCAAGGAAGCAGTGGGGGAAGGGAACTGCTGGAACCCTGGCGGTGCCCACCAGGCTGCTTCAGAGCCCCTGGCCTGTGGACTCCGCAGGGGGGCTGAATCAATTGATCAGGGCCAAGTGCTCTTGCATTGAGCAGCCTGGATCCGGATCATGGTCTTGGGTGGTGGTCCTGGGGTGCACTTTCAGCAAGCCAAATCTGGGGGGACTTGCAACACCCCCCTAATAACTCCAGCAGTTGGGAAAACCCCAGCGATTTGGAACAGAGCTTTCCCCCTTGGAAGCAGAGTTTCACAGACCTAAAAAAACCAACC
>CM053596.1:175313709-175334524 GCA_028646575.1 Pseudocheirus occidentalis
TTCTCTTATTTGGTTTTCAAAGTCCTTTTTCAGTTGATGTATAGCTTCTAGGCATTTTTCAATTGTCTTGGAAGCATTTGGTGTGGGAGTTCTGAGATCTGGGCTCTCTTCCTCCCATTCCATGCTTTGACCCTTTTTATCCACAAAAAAGGATTCTAGTTTTATTGGTGTTTTTATTTTGCCTCCTTTTTCTCATGTTGACCAGTCAACTAATTGGTTGGTTTTTTTAGGTCTGTGAAACTCTGCTTCCAGGCGGGGAAGCTCTGTTCCAAATCACTGGGGTTTTCCCAACTGCTGGAGCTATTAGGGGGGTGTTGCAAGTCCCCCCAGGTTTGGCTTGCTGAAAGCGTGCCCCAGGACCTCCACCCAACGCCACGATCCGGATCCAGGCCGCTCAACAAGAGCACTTGGCCCTGATCAATCGATTCATCCCCCCTGTGGAGTCCGCAGGCCAGGGGCTTCTGAAGCAGCCTGGTGGGGGCCACCACTGGTTTCAGCAGTTCCCTTCCCCCACTGCTTCCTTGCCCCGGGGGCAGATTGGCTGACCTGCTTTACTACCCCAAAATTAATTTTCAAAGTTTCACTTTCACTAACCATCTCTGATGACTTGAAGATTCCCTTAGGCAGGTGCTTTAGATTTTCTTTGAAGTAGACTCACCCTGCGGTTTGGGAGGCACTGCTCAGCGTGGCCGCCTTGCCTGGCCAAGGGCTGCGGTTTTGGGCTGGCTGGGTCTCTGCTCCGCTGTGGTGCGAGCTGCCCCTCTCCCGTCCTGTTCCTCATGCCTTGGCAGATGTGGAGGTGCTGGAGGCTGTAGAACCTCTGAAGACTGGCTGCGGTGCCTGGCTCCTTCCCACCTCCCCGGGCCACAGTCTCGGCTTCCGGCTGTTTCAGTCTCCACTTCCAGTTGCTGCGATGAGCCCTTGCTGCCGAGCTGCTTTCAGCAAGAGATGGGTTTTCTGTATTTTTGTGAGTCTGGGAGTCTTAGACTTTATCTGGGCTCATAATTATATGAGTGTTTAGGGTGGCGGTGTGGAAGCTGCAGGACCTTGCTGCTTCTACACTGCCATCTTGGCTCTGCCCCCTGACCTTTCTGTGTTTATTGAGATAATCATATAATTTCTGTTATTTTTATTATTGATATGGTCAATTATGCTGATAGTTTTCCTAACGTTGAACCACCCCTAAATTCCTCTCATAAATTATTATGTCATGACAAATTTCTGTAATCTCTTTGTTAATATTTTATTTAAAATTTCTGCAACAATATTCATTAGGGAATTTGGTCTATAATTTTCTTTCTCTGTTTTGGTTCTTGGTGGGTTGAAGAACAAATAATAAAAATGATAGGACATTTAATGAACAATGATGACAACAATGAGACAACATATAAACATTTTGGGGATGTGGCCTAAGCAGTCTTTAAGTTTAATTTTGTATGCCTAAACATTTTTTATTAATAAAAAAGAGAAAGAACAGATCAATGAATTGGGGATGCAACTAAAAGTGCTAGAAAATCACCAAATATAAAATGATCAATTAAGCACCAATTTAGAAACCCTACAAATTAAAGAAATTAACTATGTTAAAAAAAACAGCCACATAAGATTAAAAAAATAAGCTAGGAGCTATTTTAAGGGAAAACAATGAAATAGATAAATACACTAATTTAAGTAAAAAGAAGAAAGAAAAAAAGCAAAATTATCCACATCAAAAATGAAAAAGGAGAATTCACAACAGAAGAAGAAATAAAGCATGCAATGAGAAACTATTTTCTACAACTACATGCAAATAAATCCAACAATTTAAAAGACAGATGAATACTTAAAAATATAAAATGTGCAAGTAAACATAGTAAGTAATAGAGAATATAAACAACAGAATTTCAGAGAAAGAAATGGAACAGAGTACAAATGAACTTCCAAAAAAGAATGAAAAAAACTTCAGGATCAGATTTATTTATAAGTGAATTCTGGCAAACACTCAAAAGCAAATAATTCTAATATTATATGTTAGCTGCAAAAATACTAAAAGAAGTTATCCTACTAAATTCCTCCATGACATATATATGATCTTGATACACAAATGAGGGAGTGTCAACTCAGATGAGAAAACTATAGATCTGTATTCCTAATGAAGATGCAAGAAAAATTAAATTTAATATTGGCAAAGTAGTTAAAATAACATATCATAAAAAGTATATACTATGATCAGGTTGGATTTATACCAGGAATTCATGGTTGGTTTAATAAAAAATATATAAATTCTTTTAATAAAAATGTATAACAAATCATATAATTACATCAACAATTCCTAAAAAACCCTTTTGAGAAAGTGCGGCACCCATTTCTGTTAAAAACACTAGAAAACATAGTAATAAATAGATCTTTCCCTAAAATGATAAAGAGCATGTATTTAAAACTGAGTGGCCATCATATGTGCGCAGGCACACACACACACACACACACACACACACACGGAGAAAAATTGGAATCCTTTCCAATAAATTCAGTGGATGAACAAGGATGACCATTGTCACATTGACATAATACTAAAAATACTTAATATAAAAAGAGAAGAAAAAACAAATAAATTCATAAATATAGGTAAAGAAGAGGGCAAAGTACAGCTTTTTGAAGATATGATGGTATATTTAACCCTAAAGAGTAATTAAAATTAATTAAAACCATTAATAACTTCAATATACATGAAGATTATAAAATAAATTCACCCAAATCATCAGCATTCTACATGATACCAATAAAATTCAAGAGGAAGAGATAGAAATAAAAATTCCAATATTTAAAATGATTACAGAATGTATAAAATACATGAGACTCTAGCTTCTAAGATAGACACAAGAACTTTATAAATATAACAATCAGTGAGCATTTACAGAAATACAGGCCCATTATTGAAAAATATTGTTTGTTCTAAATGAGCCAATAAAGAAAAACAACAATATATCTAAAGCAATTGACTTATCAATGCCATACAAATCAAACTATTGAAGGAGTACTTTGTAGAACTAGAAAAAATAATGAATTGTGTATGGATGTAAAAGGTCTAGAATATAAAAATAAATAATGAAATAAATGAGGACAAAAGGGGGCATATAAGTGCCAGATCTCAAACCATACTACATAGCAGCACTCAGTGAAACAATCAGATGTTGTTGAGAGACAGACAGAGGCAGAGACAGAGACAGAGAGAGACAGAGACAGAGAGAGAGAGAGACAGACAGACAGAGACAGACAGACAGAGAGACAGAGACAGAGACAAAGAGAGACAGAGAGAGACACAGAGACAGAGACAGAGAGAGACAGAGAGAGAGAGAGAGAGAGAGAGAAAGCTAAACACATTAGGTAATGACTTTTTTAAAATTAGAGACCTAACATAGGAGATAAAACTTATTTGGGAATGGGATGAGATGAATGTCATCTCTACTCTCCAAATTGTTATAGGAGTTGTTCTTTTATAGGAGTTGCTTTCTTATAGCATACACAGGATGAGTTAGTATACTTTTGTTCAACCACAAAAGGTTAACCAATTTGTGCAATAATTTATAGAACATTAAATTTAACAATAAATAGCATGACAGTATTTCTCCTAGGATTATTTCTATTTGTACCTCATTGGAGAAATATAAGAATAAAATGATAAAAAATAATTACATTTATGCAATACTTTCTAGTTTAATAAAATGTTTCCCTAACAACAGCCCACTGAAGGGCAAGTATTATTATGCCTGTTTTATAGATAAAGAAAACTGAGACTCTAAGTGGTTAAGTAAATTGTCTGAAATCACATAGCTAAAAAGCAGCAGATTAACTAAGGTAATAAAATTATGCAATTATGTATTGTTTTTGAAATACAGTCAATCAATTTAAATTGATTATCAGCATTAAAGGTGAGGGTGAAACATTTCCTGTTGAGCTTGGATTTCCAGAGCAAATCCATGCCTAGCTAAGACAATTTAACTGTACCCTTTGAAAGGGACTCCAACTCCTTGGAAACAACAATCCATCCACTAGAAAACAAAACAAAACATCAACAAAAATTCCATTTACAGGAGTC
The DNA here is from genome assembly GCA_028646575.1 of Pseudocheirus occidentalis. Taxonomy (NCBI): domain Eukaryota; kingdom Metazoa; phylum Chordata; class Mammalia; order Diprotodontia; family Pseudocheiridae; genus Pseudocheirus; species Pseudocheirus occidentalis. The sequence goes on from CM053596.1 coordinate 175,317,785, forward strand.
AGGAATTTTTCATCAGCAATTATGTAGTCAACAGAACTAAAAACATTCCAGACTTAATAGCTTATTAGCATGGCAAATCTAGGAGAGCTATCCAGCAAAATGTACTTGACATCTCTTCAGGGCTAGTTGGTCAGGAAGATAGATTTTAGTCCTGCCAGGGATTAGGGTGACATTGCCTTCACCTCTACAACAGGGGCTCAGAACTGCAACAGGAAAATGCAGTTCTGCAATCAGAGCAGGGTTATGCTTTGAATGGGAAAATTGGAGGGTTATAAAATATTATAGCTTGGAATCTTTCTTGGTGCTAGGGGATTAGGGGATGATCGAGCCCAGAGAGCAAGAGCAAGAGCAAGCCCTCTGGAGGTTTGGGGAGGGGATAGCAGCAACAGATTGAGGAAAGAAATAGCTAGAGATCAAAAGGTTCCACTGAGATTTTTTTTTATTTTCAAGATTTTGTTCTAGTGGAATAAAAGTAGCAGCTTTAAAAAAAACACACCACATTTCTGTTTCCACTACATCGATATCTAAAGGGGGAGGAGAACATCTGCTTTAATAGAAACTAATGAACTAGGGAGTGTTCAGAGGATAGGGCTTTGAGTTCACATTGTATGAAGATTAGAGATGTTTAGCTTACATTAGACATATATCTGTAGGGCTATTGTATTGAAAAGGTGGTAAATTTCCCCTTCTGTAGAGGTCAGTAAGCAGAATCTAATAAAACATTTGTTGAGTATGTCATATTGTGGATTCCATTCATGTATGGATGAGACTTGATGGTCATTTAGACCCTTTCTAATGCTCAAATTCTGTGCTTTTGTGTCTATTATCAAAGAATGATATTTGAAGTTGTCCATTCAGGGAGCAGCCTAGTCATTTTCCATGGGTATTAATTAGATGATTAAAGAGAATCAACCAGTGAAAAAGAATGTGATCAAGATACCATCTATCTACCAAAATTCAGCACTATAAAACAAATTGCTTTTATTCAGTTTTTGGTGAATATGAAGAATAAACTGCCAGTCAAAATTCTTGATATAAAGTTCTTGATATTACTGAACAATAACGAATTATAGTGAAAACTTGTATATTGCTTTATAGCTTACAAATCCCTTTATATGTACTGTCTCATTTAACCATCAAAATAAAACTTTTTGGTGGGCATGACAGCTAGGTATTGATGAGGATACAAATGGTGCCCAAAGAGTTAAAAATAATATTAAGGGTTAACTTTGTGAAGCCCCTAGTTTGTTCTGTAACCCTTATCTTGAACTCATACCAAAAGAATTGCTTTTGTCTACCTTATTCTGTGTCCCCAGGGTCCTTTAATCTTTAACCTGGGTCCTCCTGCCTTGTCTTTAAATCCTTAAACCATAAAACTTCCCCCTTGTCCTGGACAACAAAATTCTTTGTCTCCCTCATTCTAAGTCATAAATTTTCCCCTCTCTCCCTTATCCTGTCCTTATAAAAAGAAGCACCTGTCTTTCTATAAATTGCTAGTCCTTCTTCCAGGTTTAGCCCACTGCTTTTATGTCAGTAAAGCCCCCCTTGGTTAGGAGAAAACCATCTAAGTGAATTCTTTCACATGTGAACCTGTTCTTCCAATTCTGACCTCAACAGTATTACCAGTTCCATTGGCAGGTAAAGAAACTGAGAAACAGAGAAGATGTGAGCTGCCTCGTGGTAGAGCTTGTGTCAGGTGTAGCATTTGATTTCAGCTCTTTCCCAACTCCACATTGTTGTTTTTCTACTGTACCAATTGCTTTCTCTTTTCTCCACTTTTTTTCCTGATTAATGCACAAAACCCAGAATGGAATATTTGAAGGCAAGTTACTTTCTGTAAAATTCATTTCAACCATGTCTTGGAAAGAATTGATTGAAAATGACACACAGAAATCGAAATTGTGTTGCCCTCAATCCAGGAGTTAGACAAACTAAGTTTCTCTTCCAAATCAAGAGTAGGCCATGTTACATTAGAAGAGAAAAGCAAAGTCAGGGTGCAAACTGATTTCAACCTCAGAAGACTTATTAGTAGGCAGAGAAAGTCAATGCACAATTTAAAAGGAAAAAAAATGATTTAAGCCGCGCCACTGCTATTATAACTGGGGGCAAGCTTTGTCAATGATTATTTAATGCTTTGCCCTATCACCACAAACTTATCTCCATCTGTTCCTTTTGTGTCTTCCTCTCATTCTACAGAACAGAAATATTTCCCACTGTGTTATTAGATTCCCTATTATGTGCCACAGTTCTTGGTCTGAATATCAGAATTGAGCATCAGAAAAAAAAGTGGGTTTGCCCTCCAAGTGTCCCCAATTCTCTGGAGTACTTGCTATATCACTATCTTCCCCACTCCCTTCCAACTTCTGAGGTTGTTCTGAAATTTGTTTAAATGAGAAAAAGATTATCTTAATGCTTATGAGCACAAGTACTTTCAGAATCATGCAATTGGTGTCTCCTCATCTCTATTAGGGCAAGAGTTATGGTTTCAAAAAACCTTTTTATTAGAACAGCGGCATTTCAGTTACTGAGTACTTGGGAGAAAATATATTTCAACATCCTGAAGATTCCCTCTGCTTGATTCTAAAAGATGGCTTTTTTTTTATTTTGCTAGAAACCATTGAGGAAAATCAGTTTGAAGAAATTTATAGGAATAAGAGAAATCCTGCTTAACACCCATTTAGCCATAACCAGAGGGGAAATTTCAAATTTGATGGTATCATCAGTGAAAGCTCTAATGGATAGACTTTTGGCCCAGGGGTTGAAAAGCCTACATTTTACCTATATCCACAGATGACTTTGTGTTATATCTGACATAAGGAAAAAAGGGCCAGATCATACTACCTTTAAGAATCCCATCATTTATTGCTGCAAAAAAAGCCTTAGTTAATATTCTAGAAACTGATACCAAGTACAAGTAGGGCATTTTGAAGGGAACAAAACATTAACAGGAATAGAGTCATCAGGATTACAAATATTTATATAATATAATGACGCTTTCTGAATATGTAATAGATATATTGCACAAAAATCTTATTATTCAAATTTCAGCACCTTTAAAATTGGACTCAAGTTGGAAGGGACCTTTGTTATTTTTGTTCAGTCATTTCAGTCATATTTGACTATTCATGACCGCATTTGGGGTTTTCTTGGTAAAGACACTGCAGTGATTTGCCATTTCCTTCTACAACTCATTTCACAGATGAGGAAACTGAGGCAAATAGGGTTAAGTGACTTGCTTAGGGTCACATAGTAAGTGTCTGAGGCTGGATTTGAACTCAGGTCTTCTCAACTCTGGGCTCAGCGTTCTATCCACTATGCCCCCTACTTGCCTCAGAAGGGGACCTTAGAGATAATGTATTCCAAATCTTTAATTTGATAATTTATAATGTTTCTTTAACTCTGTCTAGCTAATATTTGTATATCTCTGGAACCAGAAGTTTAGGCTAACTGACCTCTAGCTATCTGTAATACAACATAATCCTTTGGATTACAGGTAGAGCATGGAGATGAATTTTTAATATCAGACTAATTTTGAACTCTTAAAAGGAGCAAAGTAAAAAAAGAAGTATGCTTGAGAATTTAAAGTCATATGTCTGCATGGCACAGTGGAGAGCTCTGGCTTCAGATAAAGGAAGACCTAGGTTCAAGTCCTATCTTTGATATAAAATGGCTATGTTACATTGGGGAGGTAATATAATGTCTCAGTTCACCAGAAAACTTGAAAAAGACTCTCAATTGAAGAGAAGGTACTAATATGCAGTGATAGAAGAATTTCCTCATAAGGAATTCCCTATAAAACATGAATTTATATGTCTAGGATTTCAGGTTTCTGTATTGCATTAGTAAGAAATAAATATGGAAGACAGTATTTTATGCTATAGAAAACACTTGGCTCTCATAGTTGTGAAAAATTTTATATTGGACTTTGCAAAGGACCGTACAACTCATTATTTATGTACCTATTTGACTCATAGAGACACATTTTTGACTACTAGGAAATCACTGAGGCCTTCTGATACCTGTCAGTGACTTAAGTGAGGAAAGAGCAAGTGAAGCTCTAATAAAGAAGGCTCTTATGGGAGATACTCAGTTTAAATAAGAAAAATTTTCTAACTTCAAGGAATTTATGGTACAGGAAGTACAATATCAAAAGAGAGCTATATTGTACAAACTTACCTGATGAGTATATTTGTTATTATTGGTCTTTTCAGTTGTGTTCAACTATTTGTGACTCCATTTGGTGTTTTCTTGACAAAGATTCTGGAGTGGTTTGACATTTCCTTCTGCAGCTCATCTTACAGATGGGGAAACTGAGGCAAGCAGGATTAAGTGACTTGTCCAGGGTCACAGTATATTAGGGAATAGTAAACTAAGTATATAAGTATATTAGGGAATAGTAAACTAAGATACTCTATGAGGTAGGTCATTATTAGGTTACTCAGATTTGGTTTGGAAAATCAAGAAGACTTGAATTCAAATCCTTCCTTAGACACTTACCTAATCAGGTGATCCCAGGCAACTCACTAAAGCTTTTTTTTATGCTTTTGGAGGGGGGAGGTAGGGCAATTGGCCTTAAGTGACTTGCCCAAGGTCACAGGGCTAGTGGGTGTTAGGTGTCTGAGGTAGGATTTGAACTCAGGTTCTTCTGACTCCAGGGCTGATGCTCTATTCACTGTACCACCTAGCAGTCCCACACTAAAGCTTTTTGGGTGTTATTTACATTATCTGTAAAATGAGAGCATTTGATTCAATGGTCTCTAAGATTTCTCTCAGCTCTGTATCCATGTCTTATAGGGCAGGAGTGTCAGGAGAGTTTCCCAGAAGATAATATTTGAGATGTACTTCAAAGAATGTTTAAAAGCAACACAAGAAAAGATGGTGAGGTAGAGTATTTCAGGTTTGTGCAGTGCCCTGATAATAATAGGCATGGATGTATAAGAATGCATACATAGTGGTTTCCATCTTTAATTACTTAGACTAAATGTCTGAAGATGGTCATGGACTATGAGGAGGGGAGGCAGAGTGTGGGCACTCACCAGTCAGAGTGAAAGACAAATGAGGAGGGAGAAACACTTTATACACATTATCCCATTAGATCTTCAAAACATCCCTGTAAGACAAGTACTTTTAGCATATTCAGCCTTATTTTTCAGAAGAGCCAATCTGAATGGAAGGAGAAGCTTTGACTACTTTTAAATTTTGTTTAGGATTGACTCTGGTCAGGCTACCATTCTATTGTGATTATATAATGCTTCCCTGAACAAATAAACAAAATTCTTACCACCAGGTTCTCCATTAATTAATTCATTTGATCATTTAATAAATAATTATTAAGCATCTGCTATGTGTAAGGTAGTTGCTTAGTCACAAAGTCAAGTATTCTGTCCTCAGCATTCTTTAATGCTATTAAATCCTGAGAAAGAAAGGTTATTACTTAAAGTCTTTCAGAAAATTCAATTTGTATTTGTCTACACAGCACATTAGCAGATAGGAACTGGACTTGTTTTTTCACTGGTCTAGGTAAGTGCTAGGTGAGGAAATTCTCTCCATACATGTAGGTCAACATCTTTGCAATTTACAGTCTTAGAGATTTGGTTAGAGCACTAAAAAATGAAATGGCTTGCCCAGGGCCAAACAGTAGGGGCTTGTTAGAAGCCAGGCATGAACCCAAGTCTCCCTATCCTTGGTGCAACACCAGCTCTTTTATCTACTATGCCATACTGCCTTGGCAATTACCTAGTTAGTGTGAGTTAGTCAAACTAATTAATTCAAGACCCCAGAATCAGTCACTTTTATATTGGTACATCTAACTTTATTTATATTAGTTATGTTTTTCAAAGCCACATATAAATTTTTATAAATTGAATTTATCAATTTTAAGGCAACAAGACAACTGGCTTATTAAAGGAAATCTTTGATTAATCTTTTTTCTTTTACTGCAATGCATCTGTTTTGTAAGTTTGGATTCTCATTATAGCTTACTTGTGAATGATTAAGTATAAGTGAAGGGGGTGGAGGAGTGGACTTGATCACAGGGGAAGCAATGTTAACCTCTATAACAGCACTTAAGTTGTTCTTTTAAGTTCTCTAAGCTCACACTAGTTGTTATTTGGGGTCATTAATTTTAAGAAAGCTATGAACCATGTAAATCACAGGGTGACCTAGAGGATTATCCTCTTGGCTCTGAAGGAGTTCCTTCCTTTCAATATGTAGAAAATCTTTGTTCCCCAATGTAATGGCAATGATAATTTGAAGATATTCCATGCCCTCTAATAAGCTGAATGTAATCACATGAAGCCTGTGGCTGGAGGAATTTGCTGAAGGGTAGAAGAGAGCGCACAGGAAGCTGTGGGTCAGAGCAGTTAGAGGGAGGAGATAAGACACAGGCAAGCAGATAGCTAGGCTTGTAAGTGTTTGTTTGGGCAAAGGCTATAGGATGGTATGGCTACCTGCTGTGTTATGGTGTATTAACTTCTTTGTTGCTATGAAGGATTTGACTTTCTGGTGTTGAGATTTGATTTTCTGGTGACTGAATAAATGTTTCACTTCTGTCTTCTATGTGGAGAGTCTGTTACATTATGCTATTCAGAATTGTGCTGGCATATTATTCATAGTCACTGTCTGTGCTGTGAATATTGCACTGGCACTACACTCGAACAAAAGGAGAACCTTGAATGGATCTACTCACTGTTTCCATAGAACCTCATGAAAAAGGCAGTTAGGAAATTGTCAGGTTTGTGTTTAGAAGAAACTGAAAATTTATTCTAGTCACAGCTGAAAAAATACCTCTTACAATAGCTGTATGGTCAAAATAAAGAAATGTTGGTTACATAAATTGAGTGAATTGGAAGGTGATAGATTCATTTTACCCAGAGATTATTGATTAGTAAATTGGACAATGATAAATTGACAAAACATCTCTAAGTGTTGTACAGAGTCTGGCTCTATTTTAGGGGTGGGGAACCTATGGTTTTGAGACCACATGTAGCCTTCTAAATCCTTAAGTGTAGCCTTTTGACCGAGTCTTTTTTTTTCTACAAATTTTTCAGATTTGGATTCAGTCAAAAGGCTTTTTAAAGCTCTAGAAGGTCACATGCGGCCTCATGGCCACGAGGTTCCCACCTCTGTTCTATTGTATGCAATATTTTGTTCAAAGCTTTGAAGGAAGACCTACATGCTTATCCAATTTCTGGGTAAAATGAAGACAAGAAAGGCAAAGGATAATTAGATATTACAACTAATAATGAGATATTATAGACAAAAGTATTAATTGAAAGAATCAAGGTGTACAGTACTTACACTGGACAATGTATCATAGCAAGTGAGATCAAACGTAATAGACACAAATGAAAAGCACTACACACAGATTCAAAAACTAACTGTACAAGAGTGAGGTTAAATGGTATTTCATGTGATCTTTCAGTAGATTGTAAATCGAAAATGATCCAGTATTATTCTCTGGCCACCAAAAAAGTCAACGCAATGTTAGGCAGCATTACCAGAAGTATAATACCAGGACAATGTAATTAATAAATTTACTATAGTGTTCAATGGTCCTAAAATACCCATTTGGAATATTATTTTTAGTTCAAAATGTCCCATTGGCAAATTAGAATGTATCCAGAGGCAGATGACCAAGATGGCAAAGGTTCTGTAAAACATGTCATATGAGGAACTGAAAAAGATACTTATGGTTGGCATGATACCTGTATTGAAATTTCTGAAGACTATGATGCAGAAGAAAAAGCAGACCAATTTGTTATAACTCCATAAGGTAAATTGAGGAAAAGTGAATAGTAGTTACAAGGAGGTAGATTATTGGCTCCATGTAAGGAAGAACTTTCTAATAATTAGAGCTGTTTGAAAAGAGAATGGTTGAAATGTTGATATGGTAAGTTGCACAGTCACTGGATGGAATTCAAATAGAGGCTGGATGACTATCTCTCATTGATCTCATAGAAGACATTCTTGCATGTTATTGTGAACTTGGATGAAATGACCTAGAAGGTACTTTACAACTCATAGTTTCTCTAATTCTATGGATTTTTCTTGATATTCCTGTATTTTGTATTACAGAATTTTAGAACTAGGAGTTCAAAGATCTTCTAGTACAACCTAAACTTCTTCCCCTACTTATAATTTCATTTCATTTCAGACTGTCCTATACTTGAGGGTCTTTTTTTCCCCATACTGCTGTCACATCATTTATCTCAACAATGAAGGTTATTTTACTCATTCATAAATAGCTGGTGCAACACATTATTTTTTCATTTAGTTGATAAACATTATGCAAATAGGGACATTTAGTAGAGAGCAAACTTTTGAAATCTGTAAAAAAAAAATCACATATGACTTAGGTTGGTAATGCCAAATCAAATGATCCCTGGAGGCATACGTTGACTTAGAAAACCACAAATTAACATTGTCTATGTTGTATGGTATTTTTATTTTGTTAAACACTTCTCAAGTGCATTTTAGTCTGCTTTGAAAGTAATTACAGCCTCCTGGCCATGAATTTGATGTCTCTGACCTGCTTGTTACAATAGTCAACAATAATCATATAATCAACCAGTATTACTCTATATTGATGCTACATGGTCCAAGCCACCAGGCTTTCTCAGTAATTATCCAGTTGATGCTATAAACAAAAAGATGGATAAAATGGTCTAGATTCAATTAGTTGACCTTATGTCTGAAATTTGTATCTTGAATTATCAAAGCTAACTATTTTTTCAGTTCTAGCTTAGAACTGAATTTTTGAGCATGATGTAAAGATGTTAGATTGATTTCCCATCATTTTTCCTTCTTTTTTGTTTCTTTCCTTTATATATATGTATATGTTATATATTCCCATTTTAAACTATTGACATTCTGGGGATACTACAGAAATAATTAAAGTACCAAATTCAAGTAAATTAAGACTATATTCTCTTTATCCAGAGTCAATGATTACATATGGTCTCCAAAGGTCCCTTCTAATTATAATACTAGTGACTTGAAGATAGTACTTGAGAAAAACAGAATGGAGAATTACTGCCTTGTAATATTGATCAAGGCTTCCACCAATGTAAACACTGTATATGGAAGTAAAACTACTTTCCATTTGTAATTCTGTCATTCAACGAATTATGCTCAATTCTATGCAGGCACTGTTTTACTCATTTCTATTATTCTTAATTTATATGACTTTTATTACATGGAAAAATATTTAGAAAATGGGAAAGTAAATAGAATACTCATGTTAAAGCTGTGATTAATACAGATTAAAAACTTGAGTTGAACTTAAGTATCAGGTAATTTTCTTTCAAAACTTTCATTCTTGTAGAAACATCACAAGTCGTAGAATATTTGACTACAAATTGCTGAGATTAATTAAGTGTGACAGGCTCTTATATAATGGACTTCAAAAGCTGAATATTAAGTGAAAAATTAAGCACAATTGCCTATTTTTAAATATGATGACAATACTAATTATCATTCTCTAGATAAACATACATAATTATAATAATTACACTATAACAATAACCCATTGCTGCTTACTATTATAAACCATACGCTATTATTCAGTATCCTATAATATACAAAATTTAATTGAAAGTGCTAGCTTAGCATAATTCCCATAAGCCATCATTCTTTAATATTCTAAAATGAATGAGGTTTTCGTTGAGCTATTAATTGATACTGACAAGCAATAACCACTGGAATGAAACTGCAATTATGAGCAGTAATTAATCACATTTACTGTCATCTCCAGTGTCAAACAAAATTCAATAATGCTCTAAATAGTAAAAAAAAATACATGTACACATCAATGTATATGAATAAGTGTGTTCATATATATACCACATATATATTTCAGTTTACTTAATGAAAATCAGAAGTGAATTTGCTGGAGTGATTAAACAATTCTCAATATTTTCCTTCTTGTGCATACCTTTGGATCTAGCAATACCACTGCTATGTCTATATCCAAAAGACACCCAATGAAAAGAAAAAAGGACCTAATTGCTCAAAAATATTTATAGCAGCTCTTTTTGTAGTGGCTAAGAACTGGAAATCAAAGGGATGCCCGTCAATTGGGGAATGGCCAAACAATGTGTGATATGTAATTATTAAGTAATATTACTGTACTATAAGAAATGACAAGCAGGATGATTTCAGAAAAACCTGGAAAGATATACATGAAGTGATGCAAAGTGAAACAGACAGAACCAGGAGAACACTGTACACAGGAACAGTAATATTGTAAGATGAAGAACTGTGAATGATTTAGCTATTCTCAGCAATATGATGATCTAAGACAGTGCCAGTGGACTGATAAAGCACACTATACATCTCCAGAGAACTGATACTGTTTGAATTTAGATTGTAGCATGCCCCTTTTCACTTTCTTTCATTTTTTCTTTTATCTGAGTCTTCTGTACAAAATGACTAATATGGAAGTGGTTTACCGTATTGTACATGTATAATCTGTATCTGAATGCTTAATGTATCAGAGAGAGGAAAAAGGAGAGGAGGAATAGAATTTGGACCCTAAAACTTTAAGTAAAAATACTAAAATTATACTTCTTAATTATCAATATCCTATTTTCTATTTGAAGAGGAAAGTTCATTTTCTGAGAATGGTAAAAGAAACCTGTTTCTCTTCAGTCGGTATTTAAAATTTGCAATAGAGCCTATTTTCACATCACCCTTATCTGATTTCTACATGTTGTATCCTTATGAAATAAAAGAAACCACACATACAGGAGAAACCATTATGGAAAATATGAACTAGTAAAGTCTTATTAAGGACTAAGGATCTATTAAGAGAGGTCTTAAAAACCATAATAGATCACTGTTGCTTTGGACAAGGGCAAGGAAGTCTCCAGATTTCATTTTCTCTCCCTCATTATCTTTAATTAACAGGCCAACCAGCAATTTTCCTTTCTTCTAACCTAAGGCAACCAGCATCAGATTTTCTTATTGTCCCTCTAGGCATAGTTCTGAACTGACTGTAACATAGCTGTCTGGTTGTAGAAGCCTTTTCTCGGGAATATAATATATTACCTGGTATGATGTGAATTGGTCATTAGAACTGAGTGAACTCCTGGATGCAATGGTACAAGAGACCCAATACCAGCTTAAATGGGATATGTTAACAAAGATAGAAACTGAGAGCCTCAATAGGCAGAGGACTAGAATGCAGAATGGTAGATTTTGGAGGAAAAAAAATCATAAACATTGTAGAATGTTTGGCTGGCATAAATATAGCTAGAGAGATTCTCATTTGCTTGAATAGTATACTTCATTACTTGTGATAAGCTTATCTGCTAGGATATTTAAGAAAATCTATAAAGCCTTTATGTAACTTAGTTGGAAGTGATAACATCCATTCTCTCAACACTAAAAGACTCAGAAATACTCCGTGCAATCATATGCCTATAAGTAGCATATGTCAACATTAGAGCTATAATTAGGTTGAAGCAATCAAGGAGTTTGTCCCAGGGCCCTACTACTGAGAGGGTATGGGTAGCATTTGTATTTCTTCAGTAGCTAGGAAGAACTTAGCACTTGGTTAACAATGATTATTAGTTAAACTGGGAAGCAACCAGAGGAAGAACTTCCTTCCTCTGATGGCTGCATCTCAGATGAGACCATCATCCACACCATCACACCATGCCTTTTGCCGTAGTGTGACCTCCATTTCTCTCCTTTGCAAATATGATGTGCAGAGATTTCTCACTCCACATGACAATGTGTTCCATGATTCAAGGATTTTCAACAAAGGATGTCAGTCCAAACTGATTTTGTCATAGAAAGATTTGAGGATGTCTTTTGCTCTGCTTTACCTAGGAACATTTTGTGGTGCTTTCATTAGGAGCAGAACTTCTAGATATGGCTCTGGTAAATATTTTCTAGATTGCACATGCTATATAACTCTAAACTTGAAAAGACATAAAAAAGACATTGAAAAATATCGTAATGCTAATAGCAATTTGTACTTTCCATGGAATATGATTTAAATAATAAAAATCCCTAGAAATTAGAATTAAAGAGAAAAACCAAAAAAAAATTTTTTAGCATTTTTCCAGATCAACAAATAATAAAATTCACATGATTGTTTCTGCTTTAAATACTGAATTTATGCCCACTCTGGATTCATACCAATTACAGTAATACCCATTACTGTCTTTTTACTAGTCAACAGAGTAGGTAAATGGTCAAGACTTTGACTTCCACCTTGTTTAAAATTCCATTTTCTAGACTTCTTTACTATTTCTTTCTTGGTTGTTTAAGTGCTCCTACTTACTCTGCAACTAAAACAATTTTATAGGACCATTATTTTTTCCCCTAAATGCACCAGAACTTCTGGCTCAGATTGATGTTGTTAGAATTATTTTTCTTCTTCCTTTTTCTTCTTTGCTTCTTACTTAAGTATAACAGAAACCATGAAACATCAAAATACACTTTAATCCAAAGGCAATATATAATAGTAATAGTTTTGTCAGGAATAAAATTAATTACCACTGTCAATGTCACTCCTCCAGCTTTAAAATATACACATTCAGGGACAATCTCTTTCCTATAATGATGCATAAGTCTTCATAAATTGACTTGTCTTTGAGATGGCCTTGGATTATCAAAACCAAATCAGAATTCTTTGCATAATGAATAAAATACAACTCCTAGGTTTAAGTGAAAGGAACAGATTCATTTGAATATTATTTGAGAAAATGATCAAGTATTATTATCCTCAGTCTTAGAGATTAACTCTATTTACTATTTTGCAAGATTGAAATTACATTTCTCTAATCATACAAACTGCAGTGATTTCAGCTAACATAGCTTTAGCTACAGAAATTAGTTTAGAATTTGCTTCCTAATGTGAAATTATCCCTGCATTCCTGGTATAAATCCCATTTAGTCATAATGTATAATCTTTGTAATATATTGTTATAATTTTTTACTAGTACTATGGATTTTTGCATCCATATTCATTAATGAAATTGGTCTATAATATTCTTTCTCTGTTTTACTCTTCCTAGTTTAGGTATTAGTAGTACCTTGTTGGTTTCACAAAAAGAATCTAATAGGATCCCTTCTTTGCCTATTATTCCAAATAATTTATTGAATATTGGAATTAGTTTATTTTTAAAAGTTGCAAATGATGTTTAAATGTTGTAATGTTGGAGATGATGCTTAAATGTTCATCCTTCTCATCCTGGTGCATATTTTTTTTTCCTTAGGAAGCTCATTTTTTTTTTTCACCAAGGGAACTTCATTCTTATACATCATAACACCAGGAGAAACTAGTTCTAGTTTAAAAATTGGCTCTAGTTTTCCCAAATTGCCTAGAAGTAAGTAGCCATTGATTCTCCTGAAGGCAAAGTACTATAAGATGCCCAGTCCTTCTGCTGCACTTCTCAGTCCCTCTTCTTTCAAACAACCACGTTAAATTTATAGCCGTTGTGATAAAAAAATAAATGAAAATTCTACTCCAAAGACTGATGATTGTTGTTAATCTAGAAGGATTACATATGTCTCATATTATGTGCTACAGAGGCCTGTTTTTGGTTCCTTTCTTTTAAGCATTTTTTAAATCAGTTACATGGATAAAATGATAGCATATTTAACAAATTTATGAGTGACATAAAATGAGAGGGATAGAAAATATGGTGGATAACAAATCTGAGATCCCAAAGATATCAATCAGTGAGAATGATGGGCCAAATACATGTAGATAAATTTTGAAAGGGAAAAATGTAACTATTCAACAAATATCATGCTGCAACCTAAGACATCTATTCTAACAGATTTTTTTTTTCATCAGTAATATAAAAGTTGTTCTGGTCATATATATCACTTATTCATATTCTGTTTTAAAGAAGTGCTTTTCTCAACAGCCTTAAATATTAGTCCTTAATTCTTGCACAAGACTTTGCATATAATTGTTCAATGAATCAGTTGAATACATAATGAATGAGTGATTTGAAGTGCCAATGAACCCTAGGTCAGAAGACTCAGGTTATAGCCTCAACCCTGACATAAACTAGCAATTCTCTGTGGGTCTGTTACTTCATAGATAAAATAGAAGAAAGGGATGGGAAAAGGACTGGATGGTCTCTACCTCTAAAATTCTATAGGTTTACAATAAGCCTTTACTTTTATTTTATTTCTTTACTACCAACCTCTACCTAGAATATATGGTTTCTTTGTTTTAAAAAATACCCATTCAAAAAACATAACAGTAAAAGGTAATTGCATATGAAACCACAAATCTCTGTTATGTGCATCTTAGTTTTTCACTTTTAAAAAGTATACATAAATTCAATCTTTTTTTCAAAACTCTCCTGCTTGTCTGTTTTCTTCTGAACTCCTTTCTGTTCTCTTCTATTCATTTTCTATTAAATATATTAATTGCCTTTTTTCATTCTCTTTTTTTGGTGATATTTTCCTTAAACTTGTTCCTTCCCTGCCACCCTCAGCCAACCAACACCATTGAAAACCAAACCAAACCAAATGCTTGTAATAAATAAGTAGTCGAACAAAATATATCCACACATTTCCCATATTTGAAATAACATCGTTCTGCATTCTATATGCCCAGACAATATACCACATATTCATCCACTCTGTGTATAGCTTAGATATATCTAGACAGTTATATGTTTCCCTCCCTGCCGTCCTCCCCCAAGAATTGTGCTCTTTGAAGGCAGGGATTATATGTATCTTTATTCATATCCATGAGAACTTAGTATATAATTATTTAAATCCATTGCCTACTGATCAGAAGGTGGGTTGTTTGCTTTATCTTCCATCTGATTGATTTGTGTGTGGTTTTATTGCACTGGTAAAGGTTCTTAAGTCTTTTAAAATTATTGTTTTTTCTCCTATTGTTTTTGTGTAAAGTTTTCTTCTGTTTCTATTCAATTTCTTCTGCACTAGTTAATACATGTATTTCCAGTTTTCTATAAAACTATCCCATAATTTCTTGTGTTGTAATACTATCATATTGTATTCATATACCATAATTTGCTGGACCATTTCATTATTGATGGTTACTCCCTTTGCTTCCAACTCTTTGCTACAATAAAAGACAGTTGTAAATATTTTAATATATATGGGTCCTTTTTCACTTTCTTTACTATCTTTAAGGTATAGATATAATAGAAGTATTGCTGGGTCAAAGGTTATACAGTCTAGTGATTTTGGGGGGTATAGTTCCAAACTGCTTTCTAAAAGGACTTTAATTCCTAGCTCTTTCTGTAGCCCCTCCAAAGGTTGTCATTTTTCTTTTTTTGTTATCCTTGTTAATCTGATAAGTGTGAGGTAGAAACTAAGAGTTAATATTAATTTGTATTTATCTAATTAGTAAAGATTTGGTACATTTTTAATATGACTGTTGATTGCTTGACTTTCTTCTGTTGATAATTTTCTGTTCTTACATTCTGAGCTTTTATCCATTAGAGAATCATTCTTTTCTTACTTATTTAAATCAGTTCCTCATACATCTTGGATATCAGACATTTATCAGAGAAAAATGGTTGCAAGATTTTTTTGGCCAGGTTAACTGTTTCCTTTTCATTTTTTTTTCTTTTTGCTTTTTGGAGGGCAGTTGGGGTTAAGTGACTTGCCCAAGGTCACACGGCTAGTTTTTGTGTTAAGTGTCTGAGGTCAGATTTGAACTCAGGTCCTCCTGACTCCAGGGCTGGTGCTCTATTCACTGTGCCACCTAGCCGCCCCTGTTTCCTTTTCATTTTAACAGAATTGATTTTGTTTGTGAAAAAATTTTCAATATTAGGTAACTAAAATTATTCATTTTACCTTCTGTGATCCTTTATCCTTTGTATAGTTATGAATTATTCTCTTATCCATACTTGTGAAAGGAATTTCCTTCTTTATTCCTTTAATTTATTTATGATATGACCTTTAAGGTTTAAAACTAATTTATTCTGGGCCTCTTTCCAGTTTTCCCTGCAGCTTTTTTTAAGCTGTGCTTCAGATTTCCTGGCCTTTATAGTCATGACTCAGTTGCATACTTCCCTTGTAATGTAGAGCCAGGAACCTTCTCATGTCGCAATACCTTTGCCTCCCATTGGTGAATTCCTTCTAGAACTCCATTTTAGGGATTGATCCAGTGCCATTCTAACCTTGAGGGTTGGGACCATCTTTCTTTTTGCTTATATTTGTATGTCCAGTGCTTATACTGTGCTTGGCACAAAGTAAATGCTTCATAAATCCTTGTTGTCTTCCTGACTGGAGTCTTTGGATTTATTGAACACTATACTGCTATGTCCATTTGCCTATTTATATTGTATACCTAATCAGTTCTAATGATTGACTTTAAAATTCTTTAACCAATATCAAATAGTTTGGGGACTGTTTTGAAGTATAGTTTGAAGGCTCTTATGAGCAGCTTTACAGTTTAAGAAATCAATTTCCTTGAGATTCTTTACATTTTATCTCCCGAATAAATTTTACAATTATTTATTTAAAGTTACATTTAATTTAATTTGAAATTTTTAAATGATTTATTCTTGTTCTATAAAGTAATCATTTTGTAGTTTGGTTGGTATGAACCCAAATAAGTAATTTAGGTGGTTGTTGTAGGCCAAGACTTTCAGGGTCCTTGGCCACATAGCTCTCCAGTTCTACAAAGGTCATTAGGCAGATATGCAAGGGAAGTATAATCTTGTTGGGTGGATGCCCTCATTGGTTTCATGAATATCTATTTATTTATTTTTTATTTTTTTATTT
>CM053596.1:175335024-175348867 GCA_028646575.1 Pseudocheirus occidentalis
GGTATAGGTAAGCCCTATACATCCTGACCCAAAAAGATAACCCTCACCTGAATAAAAAAACCAGTAACACAGAAAGAACCTAAGCTAGTGGCAATCCCAAGATTAGAGGCTGGTAATTACACAGTGGATAGAGAGCTGGACTAGGAAGCAGGAAGACATGAGTTCAAATCCTGCCTCAGACATGTACCAGTTGTGTAGCCTTGACAAATCACTAAACTCTCTCAGTCTCAGTTTCCTCATCTGTAAAAATGGGGATAAGAAAAGGACCTACCTTTTGGGGTTGTAGTGAAAATCAAATGAGATAATATTTGTAAAGGTCTTTGCAAATCTTAAAGCACTACATAATGCTACATATTATTAACTATAGTCCTGATTATATCTATACTATTGTGATAGATTTCAGTGTGATAACAATTTAGCTCCTGGAGCATGCTGTCTCACACATGGAATTTCAGTAAAATTCCTCACGTTGAAGGTAATCTGTAAGTCAACCACTACTCAAAACCATAGCTCATAAATTCCCACTGAAACAGTTAATAAGCACAGAACCAACAAAAATCATTTTATTAATAGCATGCCAAATTAAGTGACATAAGATTTCTTTCCTGTACATGTACAGTGCATGCTTCCCCAGACTAAAATACCACCAATGGAGAGGCTCATATTCCAAGGACACAATGGAACATTATGAAGACATACATGCCAGGAGTGGGCATGTGTATGAAAGACACATTATGGTACATGTCAATTGATTGATAGATAAACAAGTATTTGAAATCATAGGATGTGACAAGCACTATTCTAGAGGCTGTAGAGACAAAGTCAAAAAATAATAGAAATAATAGATACGTCCTTCAAGAAGCTTTCATTCTACTATGAAAAACATTTTCATATAAAGGATTATCAAAAGACATCCTAAAGAACTGTGATTGCAGTTTGTGTTTGTGTGTGTGTATGTGTCTATGAGACAGAGGCAGGGACAGAAAGACATTCAGAGAAACAGAAAAAGAAAGGGAGGAAGAAAGGAGGGGGGAGAGAGAAGGAGAGAGAGAGGAGAGAAAGAGGAGAGAGATGGAAGGGTAGGGTGGAATGAAGTGAGAACTACTAGCAGCTTGGAGAATCAGGAAAGGCTCCATGTAGAAGATAGTACTGTAGCTAAGATAGGAAGGATAATGAGCATCATAAGAGATAAAAGTAAGGAAAAGTACATTCCAGAAATGAGAAACAGTCAATGCCAAGGAAGGGAGATGAGAAATGGAGTATAGTTTGTAAGGAACAACAAAGATATGTTTGACTGGGCGATAGCCTATAGAATATGCAAAGAAGAGTAGTTTATAAAATTGGCAAGGCAAGTTGGAGCTAAGATAGAAAGAGCTTTATTTTTGTGTGTATGGGTAATCCTTGTTGCAGTAAAAGACTTTAAAAGATAAGCTTTAAAGGGAGTTTATATTTGATCCTAGGATTAGGAGGGAACCCCTAGAGATTACTGAGTTGAGGTGTGACATGGTCAGATCTATGCTTTAGGAAAATCATTTTTGGCTTCATTTTGAAGGACAGATTGAGGTAGAAAGATGAAATAGAGAGAATAATCAGGTGTTGATTGTAGTAATGTAGGAAAAAGGTGATGTGTGTGCTTACTTGAACTGGATTGGTGGCTATGTGAGTGGTGTAAGAAACAGGAGTAGAATGAAAAGACTTGACAAGTGATCAATCAGGTACAAAAGACCAGCATAAAGGACTCCTCAGATCCTGCTCAACTACCAATATTTTCTAGTAATGTCATTGAACTACTCTATGATGGACATTTCATTTCTCCACTAGGCGAGCCATCTTTGCTAGGAACCTGTTCTCTTCGCTGGCATTTATGTCACTTCTGCTCTCTGCCCAACTTATGGGCTTCTCTTCAGGGCCACATACTAACCATCCAGAAATAGTAGTATGGCAGCTCTTAAATCTGTCCACCTATCTAGCTAAAGACTGCTGAGTAAAGGCTAGGCAGAGTGTATGGAGGTTAAGATTAAGTATCTTTGGATTGCTTCTCTAATACTGAATAAAAATCTGCTGTCCCAGATAAATCTCAGATTTAGGGCTAAAAAGTCCTTGCAATTCCCATGTGACCCATTATAGAAATCTTATAACCCTACAAAAAAACCTATTTTGTGGGTATTACCAAGTAAATGTCACAGAAATTGTAAAGAACTGGGACTACCAAAGGCACATTCATTGCTTCCAAAACCCTTGTCCAGCTTGACATACAAATAAATTCATATGTACACAAAAGACAAGAAGGCAAATTTCATATCCTCCACTCTCTTGATCTACTTTCCAACTTTCATCATATGTGCATGTGTGTGTGTGTGTTTGTGTGTGTATCAACAGTCAACAAAACAAAATACAAAACCTTGCTGCTTCTCTATGAGGGAGTAAGGAGGAATATGGTGAGAGATATGTTTGTTCATTTTTTTAGGAATCTAATTATTCATGGGGCAGCTCAATGGTACAGTAAAGGGGGAGCTGGACCTAGATCCAGGAAGACCCAAGTTCAAATCTGGCCTCAGATATTTGCCAGCTGTGTGACCCTGGGTGAGTCATTTAACCTTTGTCTGCCTTGGTTTCCTCATCTGCAAAATGGGGATAATATTGTTACCCTCCTCCCAGGGTTATTGTAAGGATTAAATGAGATCATTGTAAAGTGCTTAGCACAATGCTTGGCACATAGTAAGTGCTGTATAAATGTTAGTTAGTATTGTTTATATATTATTATTAATTATTATTATTATTAAAATGTAGCACCTACTTCCCAGGACTATTGTGAGAATCCAATGAGATAATAAATGTGCCTGGAACATAGTCAATACTATATAAATGTTAGCTAGCTATTATTACTTATATGTCCTTCCCAGTATTTCAGGGTACTATGTATATCTCCAGAAAAGTCTGTATAGGGTTATACAGTGAGCTCCTGGAAACCTTGGGAAGGCAAAGTTACAAAGAAGAGGTTGGTAATGATGACTTCCTATCACAAGGTCAGCAACAGCTGCATCGTTGATAACATCTTCTAAGCCTTTCCGTGTTAACTTGGGCATGATTGTGTCAGCAGTCACAGGACCTTCTGCTGTTGTAGGATCTTGGCAGTCAGCAGTCATGGGACCTTTATGGTGAAGAAGGTTGAATTTCTTTTTCAAGTGATGTTTTTCTATTGTTTAGTCATATATCTTAACTATTTCTCCGCTAGGAAATGGGTATCTCTTTTGAATATTTTGGCAACTCTTCCTATATTTTTATGGTAAGTGATATTCACTATATTTGCCATAAACTCTTTCAGCCACCTAATTAAATCTGACTTATACTTCAAGCCACAGTTTAAATCCTACCTTTTCCATTAAACCTGCCCTGACAACTATAACTTAGAGTGATCTTCCTCTTCTCTGCCTTCTCACAGCATTTCTGGATTTTATCATTCATTTGCCACATAGGTTTCATAGATTTTGTAGGATTTAGAGTTAAGTAGCACATACAGCCTTATCTGTACTCATTATCTGTGTCTGTATGTACTGTCTCCTCCAAGACAGGGAGTCTAGATAGTTCCTTAAGAATAGAGTTCTACTGATATTTCTTTGTCTCTTCCTCCCCAGCATTCCTTGATCAGGGTAAGCACTTGATGAGTCTTTGGTTTGTCTTTGTTTTTGTTTTAGCACTCAATTTTTTTTTAAATTCCCCCCTACCCTAGAGAAAACTACAATTAAACACACACCTGCACACACACACACACACACACATACACAAACACACACGTGTGTCTGTGTCTATATCTCTATGTGTGTATATATATGCATGGATATATACCTATATGCATACATAAATACATTCACATATATGTAAAACCATACTGTTCATACTTCTAATTATAAATTCTTTCTCTGGAGGTGGTAGCATCTTCCGGCTTATGTCCAAGTTTTTCCATTTTTTTCTAAAATCAACTAGCTCATTATTTCTTATAGTACAGTAGTATTCCATTATGATCACATTCCACTGCTTATTTAGCTATTCCCCAATTAAATAGTATGTATCATTTAAACTGATTTGATAGGTATAAGATGATATCTCAAAGCTGTGTTAATTTGCATTTCTCTTGATGAATACTGTTAAAGGACTATGTAGTCAGTATTGTACTGGAGCAAAGTACATATTTTTGGTGGTTCTCTTATCAGTGTGCCAATTTATTTTAAAAACTGAAATAGTTCTTGGAAGCCATGGATTGTTTCTCTTGATTTTTGATAAACAAAGCCAAAAAAAATCATTCAAAGTATCTCCTGGCCCTTGGAACAGTGTAAGTGTTTAACAGAGGTTCCTTGAATTGAATTGGTTGAATTGCTTTCCCAGGAATGTTAGGATCACATCATTAAATTAAGGCCCAAATGTTTGCGAGCATCATGGGCTTCCTCATCTCCAGCAGTTCTTGTCTTGTCTCAGACAGTTTTATGTGTTGTGTTCACAAATGTTTCTGCATGCTTTTTGCTGGAAATTATTTTAATACACACACACAGACACACACATACACATGTAGTCTTTTGGAAGCAGACTGGTGTCCTAGACCTAGGACCTGTGAAATGAATTAAAGGAGATGTTGCCTTGTGTCACAGAACTTCATATACCTGAAGCGTTGTGCACTGCTAATCCTTGGGGATCAGAAATTAGCCATCACTGATGAGAATTTGTTTGCAGATCTTAGTTGCTATGCAATGTACGCCTTTAAATGAGCCTAGTCTTCTTAGCTTCCAAATATTAATCTAGCATAGTGCAAATTCATAATACTTTTGAAAACAGCAAGCACAGTGCTGCCTATTTGTGCATCCTTCCTTCCTTTTTTCTAGGTGCTAATTCTGGTAGTGCCAGAATCATAGGATCAGAGCTCTGGAGCCTGAAGGGGTCTCAGAAGCTGACTAGTCTAACCTCCTCCCTTTATATATGTAGAAAGTGCAACTCAAAGAGATTAAGTGATTTACAGTAGCCAGTTACTCAACCTTTTTTGCAAACTGCTTTAAAAACTATCACTATATGGTAGCTTAAATACAGCAATACCATCGGAGGAATTTGTCTGCAGGGGTGTCTTCGCAAACAAAGACAAAGGTCCACTCAGGGGGAAAGGCTTCTCCCTAAAGAATATTTGGGACTACTTTGCCTGCTGCTGGAGAGCTAAGGATGGCAGGAGGATGGTGGAGTTACCAAACATGAAGGCCTAGAAAGCTGTGTTTGACATGAAGTTCTGTACCTTGATAAAAAAAAAAAATTGCACATTTCAAATCTTGAGGCTTTGACTCCAGGCCAGATCAAACCAAGACTGAGATGTCACAGAAAAGCATAGGGGATAGCTGCACAGCATAAAGTTGCAGGGAAATTTTCCATTTGTGTTAATTTAATCTGCACATGTGGCCAAAGCCAGACTGAATTAATTCAAGCATCTTCTGAACTAAACTAGATTAATTAATGATCAATAAATTAATTTCGTTCTCAATTCTCCAGCTTAGATGTTTGGACCACTCATTAAGTCAACTGGCAAATATTAATTGGAACCGACTCTGTGGCCAGTTAGCACTGTATTTATTGCTATTGGGGAAGGAGGAGATACTAAGGAATAAAAATTGACCCCAGCCCTCAAAGAGTTTATAATCTAATCAGATATGTTATTAGTATATGTGAAACAATGACAAATGGCACATTACAGAAAACACAGGCTTCACAATGCCTTTTATGTAATTTCTAAATTCTAAAACTCTAATGTAGTTTATAGGTTAGCTAGAAACCAGAAGCCAAGTGCACTGGGAGGCAAATTAAATCCCCTCTCTGGTGTGGAACGTGATTCTGCTGATCATTTGCCTTCTTAATTTTGGCAGCCTTTTTTCATTTGTCACAGCATCTGAATGAGACTATATTTTTGGACAATCAGGTAATATAGTTTTCATCAACTTTCACCAACTTGCTTTCTAAAGCTTATAATTACACCTAAAACTTTATTTATTAACTTTCAAAATTACACCTAAAACTTTATTTATTAACTTTCAAAATCACAAACAGATTTTATGAGGGCTCTCTGTCATTAAGTGCTCAATTGTATAAAGCAGACTCAAGTGTGACTATACAAAGACTATCAGTAAGGACTAAGCAGTAGAAGAAAGACCCCAGGTAGGAAATAGGCCTTGAACTGAGCCTTGAAGGCTGTGTAGAACTTAATCAATAAACATTTATTAAGCACCTACCATGTGCCCTGCTCTGTGATAAGCTCTGGGGATACAAAAAGAGGCAAAAGGTAGCCCCTGCCCTCAAGAAGCTTGCAATCTAACAAGGGAAATGATACGCATCCAGATCTATACAAAGTATGGTTTATACAGGATATATAGGAAATAATTAACAGAGAAAGGAACTAAAAGTAAGAGAGGTTGGATAAGCTTCCTGTAGAAGGTGGGATTTTAGTTGGGACTTAAAGAAAGCCAGGGAGGTCAGTCTGAGGAGAGGAGGGAGGGTATTCCAGGTATGAGAAACAGCTGGAGAAAATAGTCAAAGCCATGAGATGGAGTGTCTTGTTCATGGAACAACCGGAAGGCCAATATCACTGGACTGAAGATCCCACTGTTGGGCAGTGAGGTACAAGGATTTTTAAAGGCAGGAGGGGGCTAGACCTTGAAGGGCTTTTGAATACCAAACCGAACATTTTGTATTTGCTCTTGGAGGCAATAGGAAGCCCTGGAGTTAATTGAGTCAGAGAGGGGGGTTTACATGATCAGACCTATACTTTAGTGACTGAATGATCTTGAAGCAGACAGACCCACCAGCAGGTTATTGCAGAAGTCCAGGCACAAGGTGAAGAAGGCCTGCACCGGAGTGGTGGCAATGTCGCAGAAAGAAAGGAGTGTGTTATCAAGAGATATTGCGAAGGTAAAACCGCAGGCCTTGACACTAGCTTGGACAAGAGGTAGAAGAGAGAATGAGGAATCTGGGGTGGAAAAAATATAAATTATGTCTTCCTAAGAGCAGAGGAAAAATTTAAGTGAAGGCATCAAGATGGGAATAAACATGGTGTTTTTATGGGTCTGAAGACATATTGGAGAGCAATGAGAAATAAGATTATATAGCTAAGGCTGGGTAAATAATGGCAAGGAATTTGGAAAGCCGGAGAGAAGCATTCAGATTTGATGTAGAAGGAAGTAGGGAATAATGGAAAGTTTTCAAGTGGGGAGAGAGGTAACATGATAAAAACAATGTGTAGCAAAAATTAATCTGATGGCTGAATACAAGATAAATTGAAGAGCCATATTATAACCAGGTATAACTACAATAGCTGCATTTACATAGTACTTTAAGAAGTTTCTAAAGCACTTTGCTTTAGAAACACAATTTCAGGTTATGCCCCTAATAACTCTGGGAGGTTAGTACTATTATTATCCCCATTTTACAGATGAGGAAACAGAGGCAGTCAGGGGTATAAGTGAGATGCCCAGGGTTAAGTGTCTGAGGTAGGATTCAAACTCAGGTTTCAGAACTCTATGACAAGCACTCTATCTCACCACCTCGCCGCCTCCAGCAAGGAAAGAGCCTAGAGAAAGGGGGCCTCCAGCTAGGAAGCTATCGAAGAAATCCAGGTATAAGGTGATAGTGGCCTCAGCTTGGGTTGTGGCAATGGAGACCAGGAAAAAATGAACAGGACTTGGTGACAGAATGTGGTAGATAAAGGATAAATTAGAAGAATTCAACCTTCCAAATTGAAAGGATAATAAAACCATTGATAAATATCAAGGAGTTGGGGAAGGGGGGAAGGAGATGGAAAATGATGAATTTTTCTTAAGATAATTGATATTTGATGTGTCCAAGAGATATCAATGTGGAAATATCCCCAAGGCAATGAGATACACAAAACTATAGATACAGATTTCACAGTCATCAGCATAGGGGTTGTATCCATGAGAATGGATGAGGTTTCCAAGGGAGAGAGTATAATCAGTGAAGGGTAGGTGCACCAATTAACCAGATACTTACTGAATGCTTATTTTGCTTCAATGACATTTGTTAAGTTTGTTAATTGAAGGTGCCTATAATCCTCTGTACTGTGCTCACACTATATTTGCTCAAATAAGAATTTTATGGAATCCTTCTTTTTCTATCATATCAATGAGATTTTTTTCCTACTAACCAGTGATTAGTGCTCTGGAAAAAAAATGTGTACAGGAAACTATTCTGTCCTATATTAGATATTTGACATTCTTATTATGTATCCTCTATCGGCCAAACTACTAAGGGACACAGTACCCACAATATGGGCTAAACCTATAGTATTCCATAAAATACTTGTTCAATTGACTTGGAAGGATTACATGAAAGAAGTTTTGACTCTCAAAGAGGTGACAGAGAAGCAACATGGGAATGAGGCACATTATGGATGAAAGAATCTGTTAGGGAAAGTGGTAAGAGCCAGGGAAGGAAGAATAAAGGTTCTGGAAGGAGAAGAGGAGCAAGAGAAGGGAAAAAACATTTATTAAGCACCTACTATTTATCAGGCACTGTGTTAAGTGATTTACAAATGTTACACCATTTGATTCTTACAATGATCCTTGGAGGACAGTGCCCATTTTAATTAATCCTATTTTGCAGATACATTACATTACTCCATTACATTAAGTTGCAATTTAATTAGCCTTATTTTACAGTTGGGGAAACTGAGGAAGACAGCTATTAAGTGACTTGCCCAGGGTTACCCTGCTAGTAAGTAAATAAGGCTAGATTTGAACTCAGGTCTTCCTGACTTCAAGCCCAGTGCTCTCTCCATTTCATCATCTAGCTGATGAGTTTTACAGGAATCAGGGAAAAAAAGTGTAATGATGGAGTTATGCATGGGAAATTGGAGATAATAGCAGCTAGTCAGTCCTAAACAATTAGCTGAAGCTAGATAAATAGTATATAGCATGAAAATTTTAGCTTTCAAACCATGACTATTCACCCAAATCAATGACTCTTCTTATTGTGCTATCCAGTTTACCTTTTCGGTTCTGCAAAGAATAAAGTAAGATTGGCTTTAAAGAACCATTGTGCTTATAAATACTTACATAGACCTAACCTCTTTTATTATTGCTGTTCAGTTATTTCAGTCATGTCCAACTCTTCGAAACCTCGTTTGGGTTTTTCTTGGCAAAAATACCAGAGTGGTTTGGCTTACATTATATAAATGGGATAGATTATACCCACATGCAGATGTATGAACAACGTCATCATAAATCATTTACAGAGGCAGATATACCCAATACTGGGTCACCTTATCCTGGTTCATGCCATAGAAAAGAATGAAAGAAACCATAGTGTCCAAAACCTGCTGTGGAAGCCGAGCTAACAATGGCCAGTACTATGAGTGCAAACCCACAAGGCAGAGATCCCAGAACACATCATGGGGTCAAGGCACTCATGGAGCTGATTAATAGAAAACTCCAAAATAACTTTGGAAATAGAGCTCTGTCCAGCCTTGGTAATACAGTCATTCCTTTCACATCATGGGGATTAGGGGCACAGCACCCCGCCATCTGGAAAGCCATGTAAAAATTTTTGGCCCTCCCTTCATACTAGAGAAGTCTGAATTTTTTTTCTTTTTCTTTTGTGGATTGTTGATATTGTACAATACTATACATACATTTTATGCATTTTTGAGTCTCTAAGATTTTTCTGTGGCATCTGCTGGCCTTTACATATCTACAGCTTCCGCAAAACTCCCCCCAAAATCCCATTTAATTTCTCGTGCCTGGTGATATATTGAAACCACGACAGGGAAAGTTGTGATGTGGAAATGATAACTGTATACAGGATGAAATGGTCTCTCTGACTTAGTGCTATAGGTGAATGTGAATTCATGTTTATTTGTTTATATAGGATTAAAAATGAAAGGCTTTCCCCTGCACTGAAAGCTTCAAAGATCCATGTAAGCAGAGATTGAGAGCTGCTTTATTTGTGTTTTGAGGTGCATATGTTGACAGGGGTGGGGTAATTGTTAATTTTCATCCATTCCAGGGAGGTTTGAACATTCTCATTCTTCTGACTGTGACTTCTTACCTTCTACTGCTCAAGAGTGTGTGTGTGTGTGTGTGTGTGTGTGTGTGTGTGTGTGTGTGCATGCACATATTTAAAGAAGGAGGAAACTCCTTGGAGCTTTATTAGAAGGAAATAATAGTTCTCTGCTCTGTGGTTACCTTTTTCAGCAATGGAACATACATCAGCTGGTAATGGTTAATTACTTTGCATAGGTGCATTTTGGTCTCTTAAGGAGTAAAATTGAATTTCTTTCTCTTAGCCTGGAAGAATACAGACATTTTGTGAGGTTTTTATTTTATTTGGATCACCAGCAATGGCAACATTTTAACCATCTCGATGTGGAAAAAGAATAGGAATATCTCAAAATTTTAAAGAACAAAGTTGAATTTTTCTGACTTAAACTGGGCAGTATGTCAATCAATATGCATTTATTAAACACCTGCTATGTGCCAGGCTGTACGGATTCAGATGCAAAAAATGAGCAATCTTTACTCTCAAAGAGTATGTATTCTATTGTGAGAGTTGACATTGAGAGGAATGTGGTGTGATGAATAGAATACTAGACTTGGAATCAAATAGGAACTAGCTGTGTGACCTTAGGTAAGTTACGATCTCTCTGGGCCTCAATTTCCTCATCTGTAAGATCAAAGAGGTTGGACCCCTTAAGTCCCTCACAGTTCTAAATCTATGATTTTGTATACAAGTAAAAGTATATACTAAATAAATATATACAGAATAAATGCAAGGTAGTTAAGTAGAAGGTAATTAGGGAGAAAAGGCATTTGGGGGAATCAGGAAAGGCTTGTTATGGAATGTGGTGTTTTGTCCTTGTCTTAGAACAAGAAAGGAACTCTCTGAGGCACAGTTGAAAAGGGAGTGCATTCCAGGCACAGAAGCAGAGGTAGGAGATTTAGTGCTATTATGTTAGAAACTGTATATAGACCAGTTTGGCTGGACCTTAGAGTACTAGAATGGACATTGATTAGGACAGTCCCCCTTGCATTACTTATTATTGATTGCCACTGGGTTAAACCCATAATAGGTATTCCATAAAACACTTGTTCAATTGTCTTGGAAGGAGTCATAATCTGTAGGCCTTTGAAGGTCACTTAACCTCTCTGCCTCTCAGTTTCTCTTTTTGTGGTAAAAAATGTTTCAGGATACAAGAAAAAAAACTCTAAGATATTAGAACCAAAGTGGTTTTCTTTTAAAACAGGAACAGGCCCAGCATATATCTAGGCCGAACAATTTAGGATTCTCAGATGACATTTTTATAACCCAATGCCTTTTGATGTATGTAGCTGGCACAAATTCTAGGACCATGTGGTACTCCTTTGGCTCATTGGTTTGCCACTGGACCAGTTTTTATAGCTATCCCTAAGGTGTATACAATGTGATAGAACTAGTATGGACCAGTGCCACCAGCTCAGCTGCAAGAAGGAGATCTGTAGCTGTCTCACTAGGCATGAAAATAGCAATGAGATTCCATTTCTTGCCAAATGTATTTTCTTCCCCGAGTTTGCTCAAGAATACCACTGATTTCTATTTGCATACTGTGCTTTTAATATCTTCCTTACCACAAGTTGTCTAGGACTTGGTTAGAGTACTTGTGCTAATGAAATCAAGACTCCAGGTTTAATCCCTATTAGCATCAGTTAGCTATACACATGTCCACAAAAGGCTACCAACTAAACTCCTAACCCTAGCCGGTCGTCTTGAAGCCACATGTCTCAATTCTCTAGCATGGAAGGGAGCAAGGGCAGACTTGGGGGAGTAATAGCCCTTCTACTGCAAAAATAAAAAGTCAAAATGCACATATGATTACTATCTTTGTAGGTGAAAGATGCATTTTCACAAATGAGTTACAGTCTATTAATAAATAAATTTCAGAAACTTGAAGCTTTCTGAACTCTCTCCAGGAGTTAGAGAAAGAATACTGACTCACATCTCTGTGGCACTTTATGATGTACAAAGCGCTTTCCTCACAGCAGCCTCATGAGGTCGACAGCATAAGAGTTCTGATTGTTCAATACACATTTTACAGAGGGCTCATATGACTTTCTATAATAATGCAGCTAGTATGTCAACTGTTTTTGGTGGAAGAAAGGTCAAAAACTTAAATCATAAATAAAAACACAATAGGTGCAGACTGACAATTGGATAGCTAATCCCTTTTTTTTAATACACTGATTCAGTTCAATAATCTATGACTAGGTAATTTTGATGTGCCTGGCCCCATGCTAGGTTTCTGGTGCCAACCAAATAAAAAGTTAGCCTCAAACAAAAAACAATTATCCTCATAATTTAGTCAATGAAAACAACTATTCCAAATTCTTCAGCCTCCATTCTTCTTTTTACTCCTATAGACCAAGTGAGTTATTGTGTTTTTATTTTCTTGAAAGATCCAGATAATAACTTCAATTGCTCCCTTTAAAATGCCTAGGTAAACTCAAGTTGTTGTTGGTCCTTCCTTCTCACCTCACTTTATACCCTGGAGCCATCAGGGCCCAGTGGCAAGATATACAACAGTTTGATTGGAGATGGCCCCCAATGCAGTGGGAGACATTGGCCTTTTTAAGCTAAGGTCTTTCCCAGGTCTCAGTTTGACTGAAGCAATGCCCATTTAGTGATTAAGGCTAGGTGAGAAATGAGGCAAAGAATGCCTTCTTTTACCTAGTCAAAAATAAAAAATACAACAGCTGGGAGGGGAAGACCTTCAGGGTTTCTGGCTAAAATAGAAACACTTGCAATTTACATTCACCCTGAGCCATCCAGGGCCCAAAGAATGACCAGGAGGAGCTTGATCAGTGAGAGCCAGAGTGATTTGGGTTGAAGGTGTGGTCCTTAAAAAAAATCTAACCTGAAAACTCCAAGGTTTTGGGAGATTTCAGAGATCACATTTGCTTTCCTTTGGACAGAGCATCTGCAGGTAAGGGTATTATACCCCATGTGGACAGATGAATAGGAAGGAGGGGAGGAAAGGAAAGAGAAGTGTTGGGTTTTTTTATGTTTGCAAACTACAAGTTCTAGTTTCCAATTCTACCCTTTGTAAACAGAGGGAAAAAGAGAGGAAGAGGAAGAAGGAAATGTGTTGCCAAACTGGAGTGGCCGCTTGAGTCCCCAGTGGGGCAGCTCATACTACTCACAGGTTTGGGTTTGTCCTTCATTCTGTAAATGAAACGTGACATCAGGAAGGTGAGGAACTCAAGGTCCGGCAAAGGCAGGTCTAGTATGAACATCCTTGCATTCTTTCTGAGATTATTCAGGGGTTAGAAAGTGCTATTATAGAAAAAATGAAGAAAGAATATTCATAATGTTATGTTATGTGATACATTCAAATAAATAATGATAAAATATTAATTAATTTACCTAGATTGCCCTCAAGTGCCACGATGAGATTATTCATGCATGAGTGACACATTCACTTATTAGTGTCTCCAGGGATAGGGCTTTCTCTGTTACCCTTATAAACAGACATAAAGTTCATTGTCACATTGTGTGGGACACGAAATTAGTGAAAAGCTTCTCAGTCTGGAATGTACCCCCCCCAGTGCTGTACCCTCCCCCTTTCTCCTGTCAATTACTTTTATCTTCCTTTGTCTCTTCCCGCCCTGGTGAGGGCCGTCCCATCTCCCTCCCCTTTCAGTCTCAGTAGGGAAGGGATTGGTAAAGTGAATTTTTCACCAATGAAAAGAGGCAGTTGGCCAGGAGAGGGGACGTCCTAATTAGGTCTTTAAAATCCTAGACCTGATCTTTGAAGCCCTCTCTCCCAGCCATC
>CM053596.1:175348967-175371019 GCA_028646575.1 Pseudocheirus occidentalis
ATAGTGTATTACAATCTCTTCTACTTATGTTATTGATCATTAGTTGCAAAATATTCAGCCTTTTCCAGCTTAAAATTACTGTTGCTAATGGTCTTTTAATGTGAACGAGATTTTATTCTTTTCCATTATTGTTTAGTGTGGCTTTTAGAGACTAAAGTAATGTGTTGCTCACCCCTAAATAGAAGATAAGACAATTGAAAGAGGGGAAATGAGATTCAACTTTATGAGAGTTAACTTCAGAAAGTCTGATCACATTTTTGCCAACAGTTTTCAAGCGTGTTATCAAAATCTCTGTCTGTACATCATGTTTAATAACCCATTACAAGTTCCTCCATAGATGACACCTCCCATTGTATAGGTTGCAGAAGATGGGCAATTTTCCATGAAGCAAGTGTTGGGGAAAGCTGAGATTTAGTGGGTGTTCCTTTCCATATGTCATCCGAAGTGTCCCTGAATTAAACATTTTTGTTGTGTGTCACCAAAATATGTGTTGGCTTGTGGGGGAACATTGCATCTTCTGTCCTTTATATTCTTGATTTGGAATAAACATAAACTGAAATCAGATTCTTTATTGAAATGTATGGTGTTGGGTAGCTAAAAGTGCTATTGCTACAGAACTGAGCAGTTCTGGTGAACCACCAACTGGACATATGTTCTTCTAAACCCTGACAGGTTATTACAGTAGGAAAGTTAGTCATTTTCAGGGCACTAACTGCCTGGTTACCAATCATTCATTAGGAATATGGAAATGGGAATGGTAAGCAAGCAAATGCACTAATTGCATCTTTATCTGTATCAAATTAGAAATGTGCTTCCCATATGCTGTGTGCTTTTGCAAGAATCAGAAGTTTTCTGCATCAACATTCTTTCTTTCTGTGTTTTCTGAGCTGTTGCTTATTTAGGTTAAAGGAGAGAAAGCTAAATCAGGAAAATTGAATCAAGATAGTGAAAAAATTCTAGGAATGTGAGCAACCATGTCTTAGAAAGCCCATCTGTTCTAAGATCCATACAAACAAGGATAATGTATGTTTCAAGGGGGCTTACCTAAGAGATCATCACAATAAGACTGTAGTGCACTAGCTTCATATAGCAGAAAGAATCCTGGATTTCTTAGAATAAGAAAGCCTAGGTTCTATCACTTACTAACTTTATGATTATGCCAATCATTTAAATTCTTGGAGAATCAGTTACCCAACCTGTGAAATGGGTTTGATAATATTTACAATCCAAATGAAATAATGTATGTGGGGCACTTCCTTAAAGTCAGGTGCCCATATAAATGTGTCACTATTTTTCCTCTACTTCTGAAATGAAATGAAGCAGCTTTATGGAAGGACAATACTTCATCAAGATTTTGAAAATCCCCAGTTTTAACAGATCTTTGTATTCAAAGAGTTTATTCTTGCATCTAACTAGAGCACCTTGCTCCAATTGAAACCTATTTTCTTTTGTTTTGCCCTCCTAGAAGATGAATAACAACTGTTTCAATCCTCCAAGCAATGGTCTCTCTTCTACTTTTCAGTCATCATGTAGGTGACCCCCTACCCTTCTCAGTCTCCAGCTAAGCAGACTGGACTCCTTTGATTTCCCATTACATGTTCTATTTTTCATCACATTCATACTTTTATTGGCTTTTTTCTTCTTTGAGCCTTTTATTCTCCATGTCCTCTTAAAGTGTGGGATTACAAATTGCAGAGTCTATTCTAATGATAGTTCAGCTCTATATTTTATTTATATTTAAGGTTTATATTTATGTTTATACTTATTTATTTTTAAGGTTGACAAAGTACTTTTCTCCCACAGAATACTATGAAGTAGGTCATATGACTCCCATTTTACATTTGAGGAAAATGAAGTTCAAGTTGTGTGATCTAAGTTAGGGCAAAAAACTCATGTCAAAATTGAGATTTGAACCCAGGATTCTCTTTACTATCCTACACTGCCTTCAAGAGTCTGCACTGTGCCCTGTAAAGAACCTAATTGTTCTACTTCTCCACTTGATTTTTGGTAAGTAAACCAAGTAAGGTTATATAGAAGTCCTCATACTCAACTATAAACTATATGAGGGAAGTTGTCATATCTTAAGCAAAACTTCTTAAGAAGTTTTGCTAGAGCTTGCACACAGTAAAAACTTTATTTTGTTTGTTCAATTTAACTAACCTGGTAAATAAACCAGTTAATTGGCCAATCTATAAAGATTCAAGTTCCATCTAGGCCAAATGATTCATAATACCACCTATATATTTCATATGACCTGTTAACTCTTCCAATAGGTGCTCCCTTTGAATTGAAATCAAGAACATTGATTCACATATAGATGACTGCTCTTAATATGAACCCCACCCAGCCCCATTCTCCCTTCTGCATTCCCTTTCCTGTTTGTCATCGAGAAGATCTGCTTTTGCTACAAATTTCAAGTTTTATTCCAACCTTACACCGTATACTTAATTACTAAGAAAATTCTTCCTGTGCACTGGGATGCTGGGGTCTCCTTACACAAGAGTCATGATCCTCATCCCAATAGCTATGTAAGCCAAGTTGTTAAGATGACTTTCTGCTCCCCCCCCCAACACCTCAGGTCCTTCATCCCCTCCTTCTCTTCTCTGGCTACTTAAGAAGTTTAAGATGCATTCCTAAGCCTACCTATTTGTCAAAATAATTGTTTAATCATGTCACTTCTTAGCTTTACCCAACTGTACGATTTAATAAAGGGATTGTTGGACATGGAGTTGATGCCACAGTGGATAGAGCACTGAGCCTGGGGTCAGGAAGGTCAGAAGTCAAATCCAACCTCACACACTTACCAGCTGTATAACCATGGGCAAACCATTTAACCACTGCCTCAGTTTCCTCATCTGTAAAATAAACATAATATTAGCACCTACCTCCCAGATTGTTTGAGGATTAAATGAGATAATAATCATAAAGTACTTAGCATAGCGCCTGGCATATCATATATACTGTATGGTATCTATTATAATTATTAATCCTGCCTCTGAGAGTTATTAGCTGTGATATTTGAGGTATTTCACTTAACCTTTCATTGCCCCCAGGCAACTCTCTAATAGAACAATCAAGCAAGCAATTAATAAGTGTTATTTACTTACACTGTGACAGACACTGTGGCACTGAGTTTACAAAGACAAAAATGAAACAGCTCCTGTCCTCAGAGAGTTTACATTTCATCTGGAGAGATACCATGGAAGCCCATAAGCATATTCAAATCAATACAAAATAAACTCAAGGTAATTTGACAGAGAAGACACTAACAAGTAGAGGGTTGTTGTCAATTGAAAACCCATAGTTGATCTCCATTAGTAGAGGAAATTTCTGCACTGGAAATTAATCACATCAATGAAATTATAAGAATAGACCAGAAATTTTAGAGTAGGGGGCAGTTGGTGATATAGTGGACCAAGCGATGGACTTGGAATCAGGAAGATGTGAGATCAAATCTCACCTCAGATATTCACCAGCTTTGTGCCCATGGGCAAATCAAACCTCTCTCAACTTTGGTGTCCTAACCTGTAAAATGGGGATAATAACAGTACCCACCTCCCACATGATTGTTAAGAGGATACAATTAAATAATATTTATAAAAGTGTATATATACTAGCTCTTATAAAGCTCAATGTAAGTGAAGAACTTTGCAGACTATAAAGTGCTATATAAATGTCAATATCATTTTCCCTCTCACTCTACTTATAGAAACAACTTCAGTGTGGGAGTTTTGCTGCCTTAAACTGCAAGAGATCAAAACTGTGCAGATGGAGGCAGCCAAGAAGTACATAGACATGAGTTCAAAACCTTAAGTATGTTTTCCTCAAACCAAAGTACTTAGAAGAAAAGAACTTAGTCTCTTTGCAAATCTATGTAGAACAAAAGATGCTACAATTTCAAATAATTTTAAAACTTCTTTGATTTAATTGAGTTATTGCCATTAAAAGCAACACAAAGAGAACATTTGAAAAGGAAAACTGCCAAAGAATAAATAATTAAAATAATTAGCACTTTTACATAAGACATTTCCTGGGCTGGATGAGTTTTTCAAACTAAGAAATTGAAAGCAATATCATTACCATCAATTTTCAGTGCTTCCTCTGTACTCATTAGCCCTTGCCCACTTTGGGAGGAGGGTGTAGAACTCAGCAGGGTTGGGAGGGTGCAATGTTCATATGATGGACTGGATATTGTAGAAGAGTGACTGCTTAGCCACTCCAGGGCTATATTCTATAAAAAATACTGTTAAAGTGCCATGGGGACATATTTCTAGAAAAATGTAAATTTCCAAAGACTCAGGAACATCTCTAAATACTGATACCAAGAAGTTTGATTGGCTTCTGAATTAATGTAATTGCATACATTGATAGTATGACCTCTATTAAGAAATTTGCATAGAATCACTTAGCCATTTCAGTCTGTAGATTACTGTATTTTTTATTCATATGATTCTAAGAGAACAATCTGACTGTTGTTGTTCAATTCAAAAATCACAGACATGACTTCATCACTGGTAGGAGAGAGATGTAATAAAGAAGGGTACTCCCATCATGGAAATTTCCCTCCACTAAAGCAGAATAGCAATTCCCTGCAATTTAGTCTTGGAGAGTTGCCGGGGCAGTGAGAGCTGAATGACTTGAGTCATAGATGTAAAACTGAAAGAGGGCTTTAGAATTCATCTGGTCTAAATCC
The DNA here is from genome assembly GCA_028646575.1 of Pseudocheirus occidentalis. Taxonomy (NCBI): domain Eukaryota; kingdom Metazoa; phylum Chordata; class Mammalia; order Diprotodontia; family Pseudocheiridae; genus Pseudocheirus; species Pseudocheirus occidentalis. Next base: position 175,353,661 of record CM053596.1, read on the forward strand.
TTTAATCTTACAGATGAGAAATTTGAGACTCTGGAGGCTGTGACGGGTATAAGTTCACAAAGTTACAAAATAACAGGGTGAGGATTTGAACTGAGGTCCAGTGATTCCAAGTTTGGTGCTTCTTCTCTTGGAGTCAGGTTTTCTGGATGCTAAGGTCAGACCTCTATCCATGCTTATGCTGACAATTTGCACATTTATATATTTACAATTAAATAATAACATATTAAATGTTACAATGAATGGAAGAATAATGGAGTAAATCATACCAGGAAACCAGGACTAAGAAGGAAGTTAAACAAAGAATCTTAGATCCAGACTTGGAAAAAGTGTCAGCAGCTTCTAGTTCAACCATCTCATTTTGCAAGTAAGGAAATGGAAGCCCAGGGGCAGCATGTGACTCACCCAAGATCACATAAGTAGTAAGGGTCAAAGGCAGGACTTAAACTCAGAATCTCTGCCTTCAGAACCAGGGTTTTACTTTTTTGTTTGTTTAAAGATCAAATTTATTTTTTATTGTCTTATAGATAATAGCTATATTTATTGAGTTACTCATTACATAAACAGTTTACATATAAAATTGCCCTTCATGTAAAGTATCCTTTTCCTGTAGACAGAAAGAACAAAAAACAACAGCCAGATTTTCAAAATATACTTCATGGAGCACTTGACTGTTGGATCTGCTCCAGTGTCCAGCTCTCTTCACAATTAAGGTTTTAAATGGGAAATGAAGACTATAAGTGGTTCATGTTTGGCCTTCTGAACTCCATCATCACAGTGTCAGTGATGGCACATGCTTCCCGTCCCTTGCCTCTATCAGCTTTCCTCTCCCAGGATAAAGAAGAGGGATGAAGACAGCAAATTCCCTTCTGGAGGGGCTACTAGCAAGCTTTCAAGAATCCTTTTATAGGAAACTGCTTCTCATCTCAAAATCTTATAGCTACCTGGCCAAACTAAGGCACTCCCCACTTGCCTGCAGGTAAGACTGGACTATTCCCATGGCTTCACAAAGACACACACCCAACTCAAGTTTGGTGACTGGCATAGCCACCTGTCAGCACATAGCTGTATCTGCCAAGGCCAACCAGGGATAATTTTCTACTATACCAGGAACCTGGCAGAAAAATTAGTTCTAGGAGATGTCAATGGGTTGGGGTTAGGATGTTGAGTAATAGAGACAAGAATTAGCCCAGTATCTCAGTTCCATACACAGGTCAGAGTGCCCCAGTCTAGTGTCCTGCATAGGAAGGAGCAGAAATTTAACCTGCATAGTTCTAACCAAGTAATCTGAGCCCCAAATCCAGGAAAAACCAATGGAGACATAAGGCAAGTCTTGCCCAGTAACATCAGGGAAGGGGTGTTCTCTGTCCTAGCTTTAGTTTGTCTCTTCTGCCTGGGCAAGGAAAGATTTGGCAAGGTGGACTTGTGGTCAGGGAGAGATAGAATCCATCAGGTGCAGATAGTTCTGATGACAGCCAAGGCAGAAGGCTAGGCTTTTGAGAGACTTCTTACACCTAACCTAAGATCTCTGACATTTTTATGAAGCACAGCTGTTTAGAACCTCCACAAAAACTTAAGAGCACTGTGGGGAGGAAATGCTGCCAAAGAAGTCCCTGAGCAGAGCAGGGGAAGAGAAAGAGTGGCCAAATCCCACCCACTTTTCTGGGAATCCAAGCAAACCATAGAAATGAGGCTACAGTAACGTCAATGGGAGATCTACCAAATGAGGCTTCAGGACATCTCCATTCCAGCAGTTCTCAACCTGTGGGTCATGACCCCTTTGGGGGTTGAATGACCCTTTCACAGGGGTCACCCAAGACCATCAAAAAACACATATTTCCAATGGTCTTAGTAACTGAGACACACCTCCTCTATCCATCTCCAGGCAGGTCTGCCCACATGCAGATACACCCACATAGGAATATTAAAGGGTCGCAGCATTAGGAAGGTTGAGATCCCCTGCCCTATTCCTTTCCTCTAAGGATCACCTGCTCAACCAGTCAATGAATATGCATTTATTAAGTGCCTACTCTGTGTCAGACACTGTGCTAGTCAGGCACAGGATACAAGGCAAAAAGGAAATAGTCCCTGCTCAAGGAGTTTACATTTTATCAGAGGATTCAGTTAACCAAGAACCATCCACTTTTGAGTATACCTAAGAAAGGACTTAGACGAGGCAGAATTGTACAGAGAAATTCATGAGTTCTATTTTCTCTGCACTTTTCCTTGCACCAGAGTAATAGTTCTGTGTTCTTGACATTCACTTATCTCACCAAGTCTTTGGATCATATTCAATTCTATTGTGATGAGGAACATTTGGATGATTATGACTCTATGACCATCTGTGTCCCTTGATTTAGAGACTAGGAGAAATGGCAGTAGAAGAAAGGGAGAAGGAGAAGATGTAGCAAAGAAATTCCTGAAAAAATAAGGGTAAGAGTCACAATGCAAATAAAGTAAAAGCAAAGACTGGGTCAACAAGTCATGGAGCTAAAAGGGCCAAAGGGAGGAAGTTAGGGCAATATCAACACCACAAAAATCACAAGATCTGAAATGGGAACAAGTGAGAGGGGAGGAACGGTCTGGACTTCAGCTGTAATGTTGTGATATTGAGAAAGTAAGAGGGGCCAAACTAGATAGGAAGGTATCCTGATTTACCTTACTTGGTGAGTCCGTAGGCATGTATGTGTGTTTTTAAATGAAGTTGCATGTGACTGACCCCATCCTCCAACTTCTCCTAAAATGTCTTCAGGTGGAAGATCTAACTACAGCTTTAACTAGTCCATGCAGCACCACAGATGCGGAGATGGAAGGAGAGGAAGAAGAAGAAGGGAGCAAGCACTTAGATGGCACTGTGCTAAGCCCTTTACAGTTATCTCATTTGGTCCTTACAACCACCTGAGAGGCAGATGCTGTTATTGTTACCATGTTTACATGGTGAATGTCTGAAGCTGCATATGAACTCAGGGCTTCCTGACTACAGACCCAGCACTCTATTCACTCTGCTACCTAGTTGCCCGTATAGGGGAGCTTAAAGGTCATCATTTTGGCCTCAATGAGGCCTCATTTTACAGACAAGGAAAAGGAACTGAGGCCAAGAAAAAAAGGAATAATTTGCCCAAGGTCATAGAGCTAATAAAGACTAGGAGCAGGTCTGGAAGTCAGATGCAGCTGTCTCCCAAATCCATTTTTTCTACTGCACCAAGTCTGCTCTTCAAATGAGGTTAGCTGAGTATTCCTATTATTACCAAGACACATACATATGGTATTGTTCTGGGAACCATTCATAGTAATCTTAGATTTCAGAGCCATGAAAAAAAGCCTTTTCTTAAAATATGTAGTTATCATGCTTTAAATATAATCCAGTAGATCGAATGCTAGATTTGGATGTGGAAGAACTGAGTTCAAAATCTACTTCTCTTATTTACTACCCATGTAACTGTACACCACTAAATCTTAGTTTTCTCATTTCTAAAATGAGATGTTTGGACTAGAAAATCTCAAAGCACCCTTCAAACTCTGAATCTTAAAAAAATACAGCGTGAACAAGAGTGTCAGGTTTGGCTTAGCAGAGACCTAGGTTCAGCTCCTGCTTAGCTACTTGTGGGACCTTGGGACCTGTTTAGGATTTTCTCACTTAAACTATCTGGGCCAACCTCCTCATTTGTAAAATGGAGATAATAGCTGGGAGGAAAGGATTCTTGAAACCTTAAATAACTACAAAAATGTGAGTTATTATAAAGATCCATAAAATATTCTTTCCAGATGCAAATTCTGTGGTTTAAGACTTCAACAACTGATCAAAAAGCTAGATATTCAATTAATTACTCAGTTGCTTGTCTACACAGTGCAGCAAATGGTTTAATGCACCATTTCCTGGTTGTTAACTGTATTCTTTTTCCTCTGTGGAAGAATTAAAATCTAGGTGGGTGAGGAGAAAAGAAAGAGAAATGGTCAAAATAGGAACTGGTTTTGTTTACCTAAGCAGATTTTTACTAGAGCTTGGTTTTTGTTGGGGAGAGGTGAGGGTGGGGGAAGGATACTAATTAATTAGAAAAGAATACCATAGAAGAATTGAGTTTTAATCTTGTGTCTTTCTCATGTACAAAATAAGAGGGGCTAAATTAGATGTCCTCCCTCCAATGTGACTTCTTGCTTCACAATTAGATAATTCTCTAATCATTTTGGCACCACCTGGGTACTCCATAAACAAGATGTGGAGAACCTGAAAAATCACTTAATTCTTTTGTTATTTTTGTTCTTTCCTCCTTCCTTCCTTGTGGCACCTATGTGGCACCTCACAGTTGTTTTTATTTGCATTTCTCTAATCAATAGTGATGTAGAGCATTTTTTCACATGACTACAGGTAGCTCAAATTTCTTCCTTTGACAACTACCTGTTTGTATCAATTGGGGAATGACTTATATTCTTATAAATTCAACTCAGTATTTTAGAGATGAGCCCTTTATTGGAGACAGTGGCTATAAAAATTGTTTCCTAGCTTTCTGCTTCTCTTCTAATATTTGGTTGCATTGGCTTTGATTGTACGAGAACTTTTCAATTTAATGCAATCAAAATTATCAACTTAGCTTTTCATAATATTCTCTACCTCCTGTTTGGTCAGAAATTCTTCCCTTCTCCATACATCTGACAGGTAAACTATTCCTTGCTCTCCTAATTTACTTACAGAATCAGCCTTTATATCTGAATCATGCACCCATTTTGACTTTATCTTGGCATACAGTATAAGATGTTGGTCTATGCCTAGTTTCTGCCATATTATTTTCCAGTTTTCCCATCAGTTTTTGTTAAATAGTGAGTTCTTATCCCAGAAGCTGGAGTCTTTGGGTATGTCAAACAGTAAATTACTATACTCATTGACTATTGTGTCTCATGTACCTAACCTATTCCACTGATCCACCACTCTATTTCTTAGCCAGTACCAAGTAATTTTGATCACTACCACTCCTTAAAAACTGGTATAGTTAGGTCACTTGCATTTCTTTTCATTAATTCCCTTAATATTCTGGACTTTTTGTTCTCCTGGATGTATTTTGTTAGTTTTTTTCTAGCTCTACAACATTTTTGGTAGTTTTAGTATGTCACTGAATAAGTAAATTAAGTTAGTAAGAATTGTCATTTTTATTATATTAGCTTGGCCTACCCATGAGCAAGTGATATTTTCCCAATTATTTAGATCTAACTTTGTTTGTGTAAACAGTGTTTTGTAATTGTGTTCATATAGTTTCTGAGTTTGTTTTGGCAAATAGACTCCTAAATATTTTATGTCTGTAGTAACTTTAAATGGAACTTCTCTGTCTCTTGCTGTTTGGCTTTGTTAGTAATATATAACAATGCTGATGATTTATGTGGGTTTGTTTTATATCCTACAACTTTGCTAAATTTGGGGTTGTGTTTTTTCCAAAAGTTTTTTACTTGATTCTCTAGGATTCTCTAAGTATAGCATCATGTAATTTGTAAAGAGTGAAAACTTTGTTTCTTCTTTGCCTATCCTAATTCCTTTATTTTCTTTTTCTTCCCTTATGGCTAAAGCTAATATTGCTAGTACAATAGTTAATAACACTTGTGATAACGGACATCCTTGTTTCACCCAAAATCTTGTTGGAAATGCTTCTAGTTCAGCCCCCATTACATATAATGCTTGCTGATGGTTTTAGATAGATGCTGGCTATCATTTTAAGGAAGACGTCATTTATTCCTATGCTTTCTAACATTTTTAATAAGAATGGTGTTGTATTTTGTTGGAAGCTTTTTCTGCATCTACGGAAAAAAAACATATGATTTCTGTTAATTTTATTTTTGATATGGTCAGATATATTAATATTAAACCAGTCCTGCATTCCTGGTATAAATACTCCCTGGTCATAGTGTATTATCCTTAAGATAAGATGACATAATCTCTTTGCTAATATTTTATTTAAAATTTTTGCATCTATATTCATTAGGGAAATTGGTGTATAATTTCTTTCTCCGTTTTAGTTCTTCCCAGTTTAGGTCTCAGTCATAAAAAGAATTTAGTAGAACTCCTTCTTTGCCTGTTTTCCCAAATAGTTTATATTGTATTGGAATTAATGGCTCCTTAAATGTTTGATAGAATTCGCTTGTAAATCCATCTGACCCTGGAAATTTTTTCTTAGGAAGTTCATTGATAGCTCAGACATTTTTTTCCCCTGAAATCAGGCTATTTAAGTATTTTATTTCGTCTTCTGTTACTCTGAGCAATTTATATTTTATAAATATTCATCTCTTTCACTAAGATTTTCAAATTTATTGATATGTAGTTGGGCAAAATAGCTCTGAATTATAATTTTTATTTTCTTCCCATTGGCGGGGAATTCACACTTTTCATTTTTGATACTGGTAATTTGGTTTTCTTCTTTCTTTGTTTATATCAAATCAACCAAAAGTTTATCTATTTTATTTATTTTTTCATAAAACCAGCTCTTAGTTTTATTTACTAGTTCAGCAGTTTTCTTATTTCAGTTTTATTAATCTCTTCTTCGGTTTTCAGAATGTCTAATCTGGTACTTGATTGGGTATTTTAAATTTGTTCTTTGTCTAACTTTTTTAGTTGCATGCCCAATTCATTTATCTCCTCCTTCTCTGTTTTATTCATGTAAGCATTTAGAGATATAAAACTTCCCCTAAGAACTGATTTTACTGCATCTCATAAATTTTGGTATGTTCCCTCATTATTATCATTCTCTTGGATGAAGTTATTTGTTTCTATGATTTATTGTTTGATACACACATTCTTTAGGATCAGATTATTTAGTTTCCAATTAATGTTTAGTCTACCTTTCCATGGCCCTTTGTTACATGCAATTTTTATTGTATCATGATCTGGAAAGGATGTACTTAATATCTCTGCCTTTCTGCATTGGATTGTAAGGTTTTTATGCCCTAATACAGGTTCAATTTTTGTGTAGATGCCATGTACCACCAAGAAAAAGGTATATTTCTTTCTATCTCCATTCAATTTTTTCCAGAGACCTACCATATCTATCTTTTCTAAATTTCTATTCACCTCTTTAACTTCTTTCTTATTTAATTTGTGGTTAAATTTATCTACTTCTGAGAGAGGAAGGTTCAGCTCCCTCACTAGTATATTTTTGTTTTTATTTCTTCCTGTAACTCCCTTAACTTTTCCTCTAATAATCTGAATGCTATACCACGTGGTGCATATATGGGTAGTAATATTACTTTATTGTCTGTGGTACCTTTTAGCAGGATGCAGTTTCCTTCTTTATCTCTTTTAATTAGATCCATTTTTTCTTTTGCTTTGTCTGAGATCAGGATTGCTACCCTTGCTTTTTTTTTTAAACTTCAGCTGAAGTGTAATATATTCTGCTCCAGTCTTTTACCTTTACTCTATGTGTGCCCTTCTGCTTCAAATGTTTCTTCTAAACAACATATTGTAGGATTGTATTTCTTAATCCACTCTGTTACCCACTTCAGTTTTATGTGAGAGTTCATCCCAATCACATTCACGGTTATGATTACCATTTGTGTCTTTCTCTCCATCCTATTTTCCCTGTTTATGCTTTTCTGTCTCCTTTTTCCCTTTCCCTCCCAACTTTTGACCCCCCACCTTCCTCAATCTTCCCTTCCTTCTACCAGCCTGCTCCCTTTTTTCCCCTTCCCCTTAATACTTCTTCCTTCCCTTCTATCCACTCCATCCCTTTTCTTTCCTCTTTCCCTTACTACTCCCTAGTTAGACTTCTATACTTAACTGAACATATTATTCCCTCTTTGGGCCAAATCTGATGAGAGTAAGGGTCAAACAATGCTCATCTCCCTCGCTTCTATCCCTCTACTGTAATAGGTCTTTGTGCCTCTTCAAGTGATGCAATTTACCCTTTTGTGCCTCCCCTTTCCTGTTCTCCCAGTACAATCCCTTTTCACCACTTAATTAGATTTTTATCATCACATAAAAGTGAACTTATACCCATGCTCTCTGTCTGTGTATATTCCTACTGAATGCCATAATAAAAATACAGTTCTCAAGAGCTACAAGTATCATCTTCCCTTGTAGTGACGTAAACAGTTTGTCCTTATTGAATAACATGCTGGGTTTTTTTCTTTCCTGTTAATCTTTTTATGCCTTTCTTGAGCCTTGTATTTGAGGATCAAATTTTCTGTTGAGCTCTGGTCTTTTCATCATGAAGGCTTGGAAGTCCCCTATTTCATTGAATATCCATCTCTTCCCATAAAGATTATGTTCAATTTTGCTGGGTAATTAATCCTTAGGTGAAACCCAAGCTCATTTTCCTTATGGGATATCATATTCCAAGCCGTTAAGTTTAATATTTTAAGAAATGCTGGATCCAATCACTCCCAGTTTAATGATTAAATCCTTATTTAATGATTGGGAATTTGCAGCACTGCAAGGTTAAGTGACTTAGGTTATGCGACTTAAACAAGGTTTTCACAAGGTGTAGAATATTAGAAATTCAGTTCCTTCTTTCCTTTCCCTATTCAGTAAGACAAGAAAGAAAAATATCTGAATGTTCCTGTAACCATCTCCCCCACTGTCACCCAAATTAAACAAGGTAAGGATAGTTGCAAATAGATATTTTTGTATTTGAAGCTACTTTTCAGCATGAACACTAGGTATTCTAAATGCCCTCTGTGCCCCCCCAACAGTCTAAGAATAAATGTTGAATTTCTTATTGTTGTCTTTCCTATTCTGATTCCACTGAAAAATGAAACTTTCTCTGAATTACAGCTGAAATTCTTAGGGCTGAGTAAAGACATAGTATAATTTTTAGTAAGTGCCAACAATTTCCATGTGAATGGGGCCTTTATTAAACATATTTTAACACTCCTGTAGATTAATAATGTGTTAGCAAAAAAAGACATGTTGAGCTTAGCTCAATTATCCTTCCATCCCAATTATACTGTGACATTAAATCTTGTGACATTTCATAAGAAAGGCCATTTCACCCATGGCTACCTCGAGTGCAGACAATTTATGCAACAGTGTTCCCATAGACAAAATTATGAAAAGCAGGCATTCTAATATGCTGATATGTCTAACTGCTCATGTAAATTAAATAAGGCTTAGCAAAATATATACATTGTTAATATTGTGATTACCTGGTACCTGAGACAAAAGAAAGATTGAAATTAACCACACCAACAACTTCTTCATAAAATTAAACAAATGTACACTGATAAAAATAGAAAAAAAAGATAGGAAGTAAATAGGATTTTGAAATGTGTTCATATCAGTGAGGGGCCAAATGGAAGCTGATTTGAAGAACCTGTATCCCTCTAGCACAGGTTTTGGGCTTGAATCAACCTTAATGTTTCTTTAATATATAGTTAATTTGCCTTTAGAGGTTTCCTGAGACTGACTTGTCACAGAGTAACTGAAGCATTTGAATTTAACCGTTGATTCCTTTATCTTTTAGCTTGATTTTAACCATTTTAGTTCATAAGTTCATTTGCATGCCAAATAACCCCTCAAAAGTGGCAGATAGGCAGACAGTGGTGTGGGTGTGGGGAGTAATTAGGTAGGACAATGACAAAAAGCTAGTAGGATTGATCCCCTAACTGCCAACCACTAATTTATTATATAACATCTGCTTTTTAGCCACACTGTGGAAATAAAGTAACCAAGGCTCCAATATTAGGAGATTCTGACAAAGATGCCTATAAAATGCAGAGGTACCTTCATTTATAGTATTTGGGTCTTGTTTACATACTGAAATGACAACCAGCAGAATTTGACATTTTTACTTGGGCAGCTAGTTGGCACAGTGGAGAGCAGTAGACTTGATATCAAGAAGACCTGAGTTCAAATTCTGTCCCAGATACTATGAAAAACCCAGTATTGGGGATCATAGGACTTCCCAAGCAGGGTCAGGGAGTTAGACCAGATGAGGTTCCATTGTTGACTGCTCCATGAAAGCGTGCCCTCAGGAAGATCCATGTGATATGCCCCTTAACACAGCAAAGCCTTTCTCACTGAAAGAACTCAGAGAGTGGGCAGAGGAAGACATTTATTATACTTCTGGAGAGAAAGCAAGTGTATTGCTCACTAGGAACACCCACACTGATACAGGAGCAGGAGTGAGGTTATACAGTTCTTGTTACAGTTTGGTTTAGTTCAAATTCCTCACTTTATTTTCCTACATCTTACAGATTATGTAGATGTGGTAGTGAGGATACTTGTGACCAGGGCATGACCTCTAAGATCCCAGCTGTTTGTCACACCCCATCTTTCTAGTTCCCCCTGGCCCTCGAATGACCATTGTCTTAGTAAAATAAGATGAATGAGCTTCCCCCACAGCTTGGGAGTGTTAATTATCTCCCAATAGCATCTGTGAGGGCAAAACAAGATGCCCTGTTATTCCCTCTTACAGATACCTGTTAGTTGTATGCTCCTAGATAAGTCACCTGACCTCTGTCAGCCTCAGACAAGCCTTTCCTTGTCTATAAAGTGGGGATAATAATAGCACCTACCTGGCGGAGAGGTTGTAAGGATAAAATGAGATAATATTTGTAATGCACTTTGCAAACCTCAAAGCACTATATGAATGTCTATTTGTTATCATTGTTATAGTTATTATTTTTGTGCCAAACTACATTGGCTAATTCCTATCTCCACTCTCATACTGAATTTAAAAGTTAACCCAGCTGTTTTGATTGTAGAGACAAGGGAGAATCAGCTAGAGACAAACTTTCTAACCTCTGAGTGTATCTTGCTTTAGAAAAAAAGAGCTCTATGATAAGTGTTTCTTTTTAATGATCTAGGAGAACAGAAAGTTATTCAAGTGAATAAGAGCGAAAAATCATAGCTGGTGCTCCAGAGATCAGTCTCTTTGTTTAGCAATTGCTATGTCTTCTGTGCAGAAACAAGAATCATAGATTAAGAAATCATAGAATATTAGCCCTGGAAAGGCATTAGAGGTAAGATAGTACAATAGTCTCCTTTTATTGATGAAAGAACTCTGCAGACTGACTAGTTCGGGATTACACTATTAGTTAATGACAGAGCCAAGACATAAAAATCCTTTTGTTTTGTTTTTAACCTGAAAATACTGAACATGTCTTCTGTGTTGTCTCAAAGGCCTGGCAGATACTTTATAAAGCTAAGGATGCTGACCTCAGTGTTATCATTTCTGTCAGTTATTGGAAGGTCTGGTGCCAAACATCTGTCCATACTATTTCCTTTTCATTTTTTTTACCCCAAAAGGTTAAGAAAAAAATGTCATAAGGTAGGGACAATTGATAAAATATTTTCTGCTGAAATGGTTTATGCTTGACATGTACAGCAGCTGGCAAGGTCTCTGACCACTGCCATAAGCATACCCAAAGGGAAAAGTGATGGCCTCACAAGGTCATATCAGGCATAAGCAACAGCTGCGCCTGTGGCACAAATCACCATTGGCTGAATCCCTATTATTGTACTAAGTGCCTCCATCGATGGAAATAAATCTGCTCAGTCACAGACATACAAAATATTCTCAGACTGACACACACTGGGTATGCCATCCTGGTTGCCTCCCCCAGAGAGAAGAAATATCCAAGTGTACATATACACCCAGAAATAGGATGCCAGACAACCCCAGTTAGGCTGTTTCACAGCAAGGAAGCTCCTGAGTTACTTCCCTCCCTCCTTTTATATTCATTCTGCCCCAAACGATGCTGAGGTTTGTACTTCACTTAAAAGGCAGATGCTAACAGTATCCTGTTACCTTTCTGTACCTTAATACCCTACTTCACTATTGCTGCTGCCAATGTGGAAATGCTATAAAGGCTAAGACTTCTCCCTTCCTTGCATCTCAGATATGCTTTGTGACTTTTCCTTTTAACTCTGTACCTCATTTTAGGATTCTTCCTCCTCCAAGTCTGCCCCACTTCATGGAGGATGGATGGGACATCTCTAGACTCCTTTTAAAACCAGTTCATCAGTCCTGTGGCAAAGCTGGTTTCTATCCATTCCCTTGACTGTCTTAACAGTAGTTGTGATGCTTGGATTAGCCTTTATCATGTTTTCCAGAGTTCTCTTATCAGCTGCTCCTTTCCCAGTCAATGATCACTACATATTTACCTGCTGCTGTTTTTTAAATAAGTTCTATGTAGTTTATTTTGTCCCCATGTCTGCTTATTGGATTTCCAATCCTCCTTGAAGATGTGACTCAAATGCTTCCTCTTCTGGGAAGTCTCCCTTGACACTTCTAGTCACTAATGATCCTTCCCTTCTTGGACCTAAAATAGCATTTGATATGCATCTGTTATGTATTTATCATTCATCATTTCGCATCATAGTAAGTTGTGCACTCATTATAGATTGTGAATGTATGTCAACAGGGATTTTTATCACATTAAAGGTATATACCTACCCCAGCATGAGAAACAACAGAATATAAACAGACTCTTGGAATTTTCAGAAAGGTTCCCCCGTTGACACATAGTTTCACGACAATGTGCAAGCCTCCTTTAAATTCCCGGATAAAATCCTGCCTTCTACAGCAGAGGAGTCAAACTCATGGGGTACAACCTGAATAGGATTAAAATGTAATTGGGAAATGTTTAACAAAATTAATAAAAATACAATATAACATAAATAATATTGATTTGTGGCTAAGTCAGCATGATGCTAGAGATCCATTTCTATGTGAGTTTGACACTACTGTTCTGTAGGAAACCTTTCTGATGCCCTTGAATTCTAGTTCCTTCCCTGTCTTGGTCATTTCTGATTTGTGCTGTATATAGTTTATTTGTTCATAGATGGTTGTGTGTTGTCTCCCCCATTAGACTGTAAGCTCCTTGAGAGCAAGGATTTGTCTTTTGCCTTTCTTTGTATCCCTAGTGCCTAACACATAGTAGGTAACTAATATTTATTGACTACCTGTCCTCAGGCAACTTTCTAGGCCTTTTTTTTTCCAAACTAAATTATAGATCTGCCTCAGTGAAGAGAGTTACTACACAGATGAAATCATATGCCTTTGAGGGGTTTTTCCCCACATAATATAGTAGGTACTCCAATGAATCTGTGATCCCATCAATGAAGGTATACCTTCCAGTGATATATACTGAAGTCCATTCATGCCTGGCCATCCTTGTGGGACCTTTTCCATATCCTCACATAAGTTCACCACACTGGATCCACCCAATATGCAAGTGTTCCTCTACATGAAACCTTGTCCTCATCTTTTCCTGTCTTCTCCAGCAGATTGCCTCACTTATCATGCCCCCCCAACCCCTTATCTTCAATCTGTCCCTATCTACTGGACCCTTTACTCATGCCTACAAAAATGCCCCCCTCTCCTCTATTTTTCAGAAGTCTTAACTTGATCATACCTTTACTGAGAAATACAGTCCTCTTTCCTTTCTTAGTTAAATTTCTTGAAAAACATCTATACTCAGTTCCTCCTCTTCCTCTCTTCTCATAAGTCCTCATAAACTTTCTTTGATCATATTTCCAAATGTATCACTTAACTGAAATTGCTCTCTCCAAAGTTACCAGTGATCTCTTCATTGCCAAATATAATGGCTTTATAGGTTGTCATTCTTCCCGACCTCTCTGCACCTTCTGATACTGTCAGCTACCCTATCCTCCTTAATAACTCTCCCTTCTCTGGGAAATAATAACTAGCTAACGTTTATAGAGCCCCATGTGCCAGGCACTGTGTTTGACAATTCTGATTTGTTCCTCATAGTTTATGATAATGATCTCTCACCTATCTAGTTCTTCGTAGTCTATTATGCTAGCTCACCCTCCATGTCATGGTCACTACTGTGGATGTCCCCCAGGGCTCCATCCTGGACCATCTTCTCTTTTCTCTCTGTACTATTTCACTTAGTAACTTTGTAGGTTTCTATGACTTTTCTGTTTATCTCTATGCAGATAAAAGATAGATAGATAGATGATGGATAGATAGATAGATAGATAGATAGATAGATAGATAGATAGATAGATAGATAGATAGATGGATGGATGAGTGATAGAGAGATAGAGAGATATCTGGATGATATATATCTGGAACACATACACACAGATACATATGTATGTATATTAATATATGTATATATATATATGTATGTATACACACATGTGGCTGTGCGTAATCTCATTCCAGTTTTACCTCATGAGTTGCCTTTTGGACATGTTAAATAGATATTCCATAAATATCTCAAATTCAACATATCAAAAACAGAATTTATCATCTTTTACCCAAAACCCACTCTTTTTCCAAACCATCATCAAAGGTACCACCATCCTTCCAAGTCATTCAAATCACAACTTTAGTCTTCTTTTTGACGCCTCACTCATACCTCACTCACCTACTTCATCCAATCAATTGCCAAATCTTGTCAATGCTATCTCTTTTTTCTCTTCCCTCTCTACTTCTCTTTTATTTTTAAAGGCCTTATTGATATATTTTGTTTTTACTTTACATTTACAAGTCACTCCCATTTTGTGAGAGGTCTCTTGTAACAAAGGTAAGACAGTTAAGTAAAACATTGTTCAGTTGTTTCAGACTTTTTGTGATCCCTTGTGAGGTTTTTTAGCCAACGTATTGCAGTAGTTTATGATTCCTCTCCAGTTCATTTTACAAAGGAGGAAACTGAGGCAAATAGGATTAAATTACTTGCCCTGAGTCACACAGCTAGTAAGTGTCTCAGGCCAGATCTGAACTCAAAAGATGAGTCTTCCTGACTCTGGGCCTGGAACTCTATTATGCCACCCAGATGCTGCTGACATCCCAATGTCTGGGAGTCATTCATCAGAGGCTGGATAAATATGTATTTCTTCCTGTATCCCTCATTTAATATTTACCCCACCCATAAGTACTCTGTAATCCAGTAACATTGGCCTCCCTTGCTGTTCTTCAAAAAAGATACCCCACCTTGTACCTTCTTGCATTTTCACTGTCTCCCATGGCTAAAATGCTGTTTGTCCTCATCTCCTCTTAGCTTCTCTGGCTATCTTTTAGTCTCAGTTAAAATCCTGCCCTCTAAAAAGCCTTTCCTAGGCCCCTTAGTGCTAGTGCCTTTCTCCAGTATATATTTATGTGTACATAGTTGTTGTCTCCCTCTTTACAATGTCAGCTTCATCCGAGCAGGGACCATGTTTTTGTCTTTCTCTGTATCTCCTAGTGCTATGCCTAGAAACAGTGAGTGCTTAATAAATGATTGTTGAATGACTATAAAACTGACTCACTGACTGAAACTTCTTTACTGAATCATTTCATTTTTGAATCAGATATTTTACTTATTATTTAATTATTAATTAGTTAAATTAATTAATTAAATTAGTTAAAATATTAAAAGTTAAAATTTATAAATTAATTAGTTTAATTATTAATTATTAATATTTACTTATTATTCATTTACTGAATCACATTTTTTTATCATCAGAAAACTCTAAACACAGTTGGGTTTTGTATTCCCTTCATCTCCTTGGCAATTGTGTGCTGATAAAGGTTGTGTGTACTGTGGAAGATCATTTTCAAAAATCTATCTGATCCCTCCTAATACCCTCATCAAGGGTGCCTCAATATGTCTATAGATTATTCTCATAAAAATTTTATATAGATAGGAAAGTAGTCCTGGTAGACACTTAATAATAGTGGTTGAAGTTATAAATGTGAAGTCCAGTAAACTGTGCCCACAAGATTTATCTTGCCTGAATGACCATCTGCCTGCTGGGTAAGCGGGTTAGCAGGATAGCTTTGTAGTACATTAGCCCCCCTAAAGGAAATGAGCTCTCCACTGTCACTATGGGCTCCAGGGCAAGGAAATGATGAATCTCTCCTTTTTTATGTTAAGTTTAATAGTGGTATATATAGTGGTATATAGAATGAATAATACATGGTGCTCCTGTGGACATTTTTCATTGCCCCTTCTGCAATTAAAAAAAATCATCTCATGCCACTAGTTGCAAAAATTATAAGAATAATTAAAAAGAAAAAACCTATCATATATAAACCAAAGTGTCTATAACTGTTATAATAAACATATACTACATAATATTGCCTAAAGGCAGCTTTCAGCCTGGAGTCAAGAGGATCTGAATTCAAATCTGGCCTCAGAAACTTACTTAGCTATAAGACCCTGGGCAAGACACCTAACCTCTGTTTACCTCAGCTTCCTCAATTATAAAATGGGAGAAATAACAGCACTCACCTTACAGGGTTGTTGAAAGGATAAAATAAGGAAATATTTTCAAAAAAAAAAAGTAGCATAGTGCCTGGCATATAATAGATGCTACATGAATATTTATTCCCTTCCCACCTTCATTTTTGAGGATGACAGTGCTGGAGGTAATCACAGCTACTTAGGTTGGGTCTGTGGCTGAAAAACAAAATAGGAGGACCAGTCCTCCTCTTGACATTATGTACCTGGGGAGACTGGCCAATCACATCACACATTTCTGGGTCTTTATTTCCTTTTATTTTATTTAATTTTTTTATTCATTTATTTCTTTTCTTGTTTACATCATACATTTCAATGAGATTTTGAGTTACAAATTTTCTCCCCATCTTTCCCCCAACCACCACCACAAAACAGCCATCCCACTGTATAAACCCTCCCCAATCTGCTCTCTCCTATGTCCTCTGCCATCCACCTCTGACTTTCCAGTAGGGAAAGATGGCTCTCCCTATGTCAGTGCTGTATATCTTAATTTCCAGTTGCATGTAGTTAATAATAATTATTATTATTATTACTGTTATAATTATATATATATACACATATATTTTTAACATTTGGTTATAGAACTTTAAATTCTAGATTCTTTCCCTTCCTCCCTCATCACCCACCCCCACTGGAAAGACAAGCAATTCAATACAGTCTGTACATGTGTAGTTACACAGAACATCTCCACAACAGACATATTGTGAGAGACTGATTATATGTCCCTCCTTCCTATCCTGCCCTCCTCTTGTTCTACTCTCTACCTTGTCCCTGTCTCTCTACAGAAGTGTGTACTTCCAGCAAACTTCACCCCCACCCTGCCCTCACTTCCATCAACCCACCTCTTATCCCTATACCTCCTACTCTCCTGTGTGGCAAGATACCCAGTTTAGAGTTTATGTCATTCCTTCCCTAATCCAAATTCAATGAGAGTAAGGTTGACCCTTTCCCTTTTGCCTTCCTATTCTTCCCCTGGTTAATAGTTAACTCTTGCCTCTTCTATATAAGATGATTAATCCCATTCTGTCTCTCCCTGTCTCCTCTCATTCTAATCCTCTCCCACCTCAGAATTTCAGCTTTTAAAGTATCATCCCTTCCTATTCAATTGATCCTGTGCCCTCTATGTAAATATATATGCACATACTCAGATATGTATTCATAGGCATATATATACCCTCCTATATAGACA
>CM053596.1:175371519-175419874 GCA_028646575.1 Pseudocheirus occidentalis
CCCTCCTGAATCTGCCAGACAATCACCTAGATTCAGGAGATGAAAGGTGCCAGGCTCTTGTCCAGTCCTCTGAGATGAACAGTTCCCAGGTCCTTGTCCAGTCCTCAGGGCAATCCCCGGCACACACTGAAGTTCACAAGGTTCAGCACACCTCAAACCCTTCAGGACTTCTCTTGCCTGGAACTCAAGGATGAGCCAGGCCACCAACAAAGTCCCATCCTGTTCATGTCTTCAGTCAGCGTCACTGAGGAGCCAAATCCAAAATCTGTCCTGTCTCTGTAAAATTCTTCCTTATAAGCACTGGCCTTCTCCCAAGTCAACAGGGGAGTGTCTCAGCCAGTAGCATTCTTCCAAGTGAACAGGGGAATTCACACCTTTTCACCAAGGGACAGAGTTCTATACTTAGCCCTAAGTATCTGTTCTACTTAGCCCTAAGTATCCCATCCACTTAGCCCTAAATATCCAACAAATTGATTAGGATTATATTTTCTTTCCTTTTTTTTTTTTTTAGATTTTTCTTTTTGCTTTTTGGAGGGAGAAAGGTAGGGCAATTGGGGTTAAGTGACTTGCCCAAGGTCAGAAAGCTTGTTTTGTGTTAGGTATCTGGGGCTGGATTTGAACTCAGGCCCTCCTGACTCCAGGGCTCGTGCTCTATTCACTATGGCACCTAGCTGCCCAAGGTTATTACTTTTCAAAGAACGCTGACTACCTGTATGACTTTGGCAAAGTTACTCAGATTCTCTGAACCTCAGATTCCTTATTTGTAAAACAAAAGCATTTACCTAGATGAACTTCAATGTCCTCCCACCAAATCTAAAATGGTGTATCTTGTGAAATTTGAAAATCACTTAAAAATCACGGCATAGAGCCTGGACTTTTGATTTCACTGATATGAAGACCTTTCAGGTAAGGAAATTTTCTTCTATCAACGTAGTTCAGTATTTTCTTTGTGACTTGCAAACTCATAGAACTGTCCAGAGCCCTGAGGAATAAAGAGACTTGCCCAGGCTAACATTGGCAGTTTATGTCAGAGGCTGAATTTGAATCCCGATCTGCCTTGCTTTGAAGTCAGTTTTCCATTCACTTTACCATATTATTCCCAAAACAAATTGTAATGGAAAATGGCAGATGAGGAGGTTAACTAAAATAAATTATAGAACAGAAATGTGGTGCCAATAGGACTCATTAATGAATTTTCTAATTATTCTTGCCTTTTGTGGACATTGAAGCAAATTTCATTTTCAGCTATGATCCATCTATATTTTCAATTTATTCATGAAAATATAATTGAACTTCATAATTTTAATTTTTTCCCCATGATTACTACTGTAACCATCAGCATTGTTTCTACTTTCATTGTCTCTTGCCAAGGAATGATTTGATCTCCAATAAGCCTACTAGGATTTTGGTCACCAGAAGTCAAAATGGAAATTGGAATGCTGGGTAATATGGAGACAACAGCAGTGGTGATGGTAATCAAGTAATGGATAAACAAAAAAAAATTAAGAGATGCATTGTCAGTAGTATGCTGGTAAATGTTTAACAACTGGCTGACTCCTTGGGGAAAAAATGTTACATTTAATTTGCATAATTAACATTTTCTCCATAATTTTTAAAGTCTAGACAGTCAGCCAAAACAATAAATCAAACCTCTATTTATAGTGTTTGCCTTGGTGATTTTTAAAATGCTCAAACTGAAAATTTAACAATTAGCTCTAGGAAACAAGGTAGAGCTGGTTCCAGCACATCCCAGGATATAATCCACTGAAAAAGAAAAGCCCATTTCTCTTCACTTCGAGTACCACACAGACAACAAATCAGTTCCTGATAGAAATAATGGAAATCCTTCTTTGTGCACAAAAGTTCAAATACAGGCCAGACTTTGCCCCTAAATTTGACTTGAATAGGAAACAAGTGTATCCCGTAATTGTGTTTTTAGTGCCACAGATACATCTGAAATGTTACCAGTCACCTATGTCAGGGTCAGCCAAGCTTTAGCTGTTGCAGTGTTTTCCATAATGCCGGGGCTGTAATTTTTGTGACTCATTGTTATATGTATACAGTTACAGTTTTACATAGATTTTTGTAACTGCATTTGTTATCCTTTCTTACTCTGAAGAATCCAAATGAATCAATATTATTTGTCATGGAATATAAACATACTTACACATAGTGATACAGAGCTATGATTAATGCCTGTACTCTGTGGTTACCAACTTTGTATAGTGAAAGCATATTCCCCTGTCTTCTATGGAATTCAAGTTAGCATTTCATGTGACATCCCCAAGGAAGAGGAAAGCTGATCAGCATCTCTATGAGGTCTTTGATTCCTCACTTGAGAGAATAATCTAAGGTTATCCTCCGGGCACTTGCCAAATAATTGGCATGTATCATGAATTTTAACTGTCCTTTCCTTTTTGCTTTTACCCCTCAAATAGGCTGAGTTCTCTTCTCCTTTTCCTAATAACCTCATAGATAAGATGCTCATCTGGGCCTAGGTGACTCTGTGCCATCTCATACCATACATAAGATCCATTGTGTCCTTTTTAGCAAACTTTAAGTAAAGGAGGTAAAATTCCAGTCCTATATCCGTATCCCCATCAACCGATTGATGCTCTCAAATGCTGAAGGAAGATCTAGCATCTGGAAGAGGAGGTATCAGATAATATCTTGCTCCCCACTGAACACCATCCTGGAACCGCTTAAAAGGAGGGAGTATGAACATATGTCAGAGGAGGGACCTTTCTTATATAAAAAGGGAAAGCTGGGAAGCTAGCTTTGGGACTGACACATCATCCTAGCTTGGAGAGCTACCTTAGAATAGTCCCAATCTGAATGGCATTTTGGAGACCCATAGTATCCTATTCCCATCTTCAGTCAGATGCAAATAAAATCTTTTCATAAATATCCTTTGTAGTATAAGTCTTGGGTGTGGATTTCCTTTTTCATTCCCTACTGTGGACATTAATGGGGGAGCTAGCTGGCACAGTGGATAGAGTGCCAGGCCTGGAGTAAGGAAGTTCATCTTCATGAGTTCAGTTCTGGCCTCAGACACTTAAACTAGCTGTGTGACCCTGGGTAAGTCACTTAACCCTTTTTGTCTCAGTTTCCTCATTAGTAAAATGAGCTAGAAAAGGAAATGACAAACCACTCCAGTATCTTTGCCACAAAAACCCCAAATGGGGTCACGAAGAATCAGATGCAACTGAATAATGACCTAACAAAAACTGTGGACACAGGGTTATCATATAATAACTTATCTGTAGAGGTCACCAAACGAAGGAATTGAACTGGATAGGGAAAACCGGTCAGGTCTTCTCCTTAGTTGTAAATTCCTCAAGTTCAGGAAGCCCTTAGTCCAACTGCTGCAATGAGAAGCCCTAATCAATAGCCTCCAAGGAAGTGCTGGCATTAGTGGTATCTGATTGGGAAGCCACTGGAGGGTCTCATGCCAGACCTTCTACTCTAGGTGTTACCAGGTAAGAAAGGCAGATTCCTCCCTTTTATCTGTTTTGTCTGAGAGGTAGTTGTTAAAGTAGACCAAATGCTAGACCTGGAATCAGGAAGACCTAGGATCAAATGCCTCTAATACTTACTACTTGTGTGACCATGGACAATTCACTTCACCTCCCCCAGCTCCAAGAACCAGATGGAGAAAATGAAGATGACAATGATATCCTTGCTGGACTGTTGTGAGACTCAGATGACATAATGTATGTATAATAGTGTGTAGCTAAGCCAGAGCAACCGGGGCCTTCTGAAATACTTTGCAAACTTTATAGCCCTATATAAATGTCAGTTGTTATCCCTCCCTTCACTTAGAAATAGGGATTTCACTGCAAAAGCCACTAAAATAACCTTTCCACTCACCTTTATGTCCTCCAGATTGGAGGAGAACATTAAGGAAATTGGAAGGGCCACCAGGGTTTCAGCCTCCCAAAGTGTTTTGTGACTAGGGCTCAGTTTTAAATTTTCAGATAGGCTATACGAACATAGGACTAGAGTTGGAAGGGACCTCAGAGTCCTTCTAGTTAAACCTGCTTATTTTCCAGATAAAGAAAGAGAGGCTCCAGGGGGTGGGGTTGTTCACAGTCACATAGGTTGGCTCAGAGGGAAAATTTCAACCTAGGTCCTCTGACTCAGGAAAGACTCGATAATTTTTCCACAAAACAATGGTGCTTCCTACCCAGTGCTGTTGTTCACAGCTGCTGGGCAGTTCAGTGGAGTCTGGCTGGAAAAGTAGGTACCAAAAGGGAGCAGTGTGGATTCTATGAGGTTTCCAAGGTTTGTAACTAAGAGGCAGGATACTCCTGGGTGAAATGAGAAAAGGGTGGGGTGAAGAGGTGAGGAGAAAGGAGGGTAATCCCTTTATAAAATCACCCCACTCCCCTATATTCTCCCATACACACCTTTGGGATGAAGTACGATGTAGAAAAGGAAAGAGGACTAGGGCTGGAGGTCACTGGAGACGAGTTTCAGCCTCCTCTTCACTCAGGAAAATCTTACTGAAATTCTGGGGTCTGAGTACTGTCTCTCTCTCTCTGTCTCTCTCTCTCTGTCTCTGTCTCTCTCTCTCTCTTTCCCTCCCTCCCTGCCCCCCCATCTGTCTGTCTCTGTATGTCTCTCTGTCTCTCTCTCCCCTTCACTCCCCTCTCAAACATAATGGGGAACATTATTTTTCACTGTATTATCTGAACATTTTTTTTCTTTAAAAGATGTATGATTTTAGGAATGCAACTTTTATTCAGCCAGATATGATAGTGTGGCTGTCTGATTATCCTAGGTTAGCCACAAACACAATACCATATTTCCATTCTTTTTATCCCTGGCATACTATAGTCCAAGTAGGGAGGAGGCTCCTCAGTGGGGGACAGTAGAATATAGGGAAAGGGTGGCAAAAGCCTCTTCTTCCTGAGAGGGAACATTCATTGCTAGGGCTCTGCCAAGTTCAAAACCCAGAGCATAACCCCAGTGCAGGCAAGTTAATATTACTCTGAAAGTATGAATCCCCTCAAATGCTGACAGCCACCTTTAAATTTGCTCCATTATAGCACAGCTGAATTCAATTTCTTTTTTAATCTTTTCAGGAAGGAGAAAGGTGGATGAGAGCAAAAAGAAGGCATAAAAACACAGCAGGTAGTTATACATACTTTTTTTTCTGGCTTGTCAGAGACATTAGTGTTAAACTCAGGCTAGCCAGAGAAACTTTTAGCCCTTTTAGGTCCTTGGAAAGTTGTAAAAATGAAAACCAAAGTTTTAAGTTGTAAGGGCACAATAAGGTTGAAATAGAGAAATGGGAGCCAGATATAAGAAGGAAGCTGGCCTAGAATATGCTTTTGTTTGAAATATTATGATTCCCTTAGGGAATGCTTTCTCAAGCCACTCTCCATTGAGTTCAATTCAACAAGCATTTATTAAGATCCTGCCATGTGCTAGGCATTATTCTAAGCACTGGAGATTATAAAGATAAAATTTTTAAAAATCCCTACCTTAAGGAGCATCATAGAAGATGACACCTGAGTCTAGCCTTGTAGGAAGCAAAGTATTCTAAGATAAAAGGAAGAGGTGTATTCTAGGCATGGTGAGGAACTTGTGCAAAGGAATATTAGCTGGGAAAATTATCATTTTATTATGATAATAAATTATAATTTCTTTTTATTAAACAATTCTTTAGTATATGGGCTAACTGGGGAGAATATAGGAGGCATTTAGGAAAAAATGTAGGTAATATCAAAACAAAAGATATCAATTAAAATTTAATTTTAAAAAGGGAATCTTTATTTTTAAAAGATTTTAATTCGCCAAATAAAATGGTTCTTGACAGAATATGTGGTCTGCTATTTTTAAGGAAAGTCTCTGGTTCAGTCAGATTCTAATCAAACTACTCAATTTTATTCCTGCCTTGGTCCAAGTCTTTCCATTGGTGAGTGACTACAGCAAGTCTTACCCAGCTAACAGCACAAGGGCAGGAGCTTCATTTCTGCCTTTCTTTGTATCCTTAGCAGTTAGCACAGGGCATACAGTAGGTTAGTTAATAGATGTTTGTTGGCTTGACTCCCGTTTATGTAAGCAGAAAAGATTCAACCTCACTGCTCCGCCTCTCCTCCTGTCAGTTCAGTGGAGGAATGGAAGGATGTGCATAAGTACCAATGTTAGAGGAGGTTCTACCTTTATTCTAGTTTCCCTCTGCTATTTTTAATATATAAAAAACTTATTTGGGTAAGAGGAAACCATCAGGGACTCCACAAGCATATGTGGAAATCAGTCTCTCTAGCTTCAGGTTCAACTTCTTAAGATATAACCATTAAAGGTAATTTTGAAGAGATCCAGTCCAGCTCCTTAATTTGCAAATAAGGAATCTGAGGTCCTGAGAGTACTTGTCAAGATACTTGTCCAAGGTCATACTGGGTAGTAAGTGACAAGTTGGGATTCCTGAATCAGGTCCTTTGCCTCCAAATTCAAGACACATTTCTACATCTTATACTATACTACTTTTCTCTCCACTGAGATTCTTGCCATCCCTGTGTTTACTAGCTATGTGACCCTGGGCAAGTCACTTAATACTGTTTGCCTCAATTTCCTCATCTATAAAATGAACTGGAGAAGCAAATGGCAAACTACTCGAGGATCTTTGCTGAGAAAACCCCAAATGGAGTTAGAAGTCACTAAAATTACTCAATCACTACCACCACCATCACCACCACCATCTTTCTCTTGGGCTTTATCATTCCCCACTACCATGTACCAAACTCTGCTTGCCATGACACTCTTTTGTAGCTGTTTCCAGGAGGAAAGGGCTTTGGATTTCTGGTTTTTCACCGGACCTGTCCAATAACATGGACTAAGTCAGATGGCTTCATGGTGCTTTCTCTGGACATTCGCTTTCCTATCTTCCAAGTAAGCTTCTCTTAGCCTAGCTAAATTTGCCCTGACTCCTTCCCTTAGTGATGGTCTTGAGATGTCATGGTTTCTTCATCTATTCACCAGAGTCCAAGGTGTCATCCATCGTCAGTTTCCTCTTGGCATAGCAATTGCTCATAGGAATTACAGAGAAACTAGTTTAAAATGTATCATGCCACTAGGATGATTATAATATGATCCAAAAGCTCTCCTTTGACATGGAGCAGAGGCAGCTATTAGCACATTCCCCCATCTGAATACGAAATACAATTCAGGAAGGGATTTGGTATGTTTTAGTGTTTGAAAAAAAAATTCTCCCTTTTGAATTTTCAACCTTCTTTCCTTTTAATTTTATTGATTACATAATGATACGCTAGGAACACAGATGTCTCTTTAGTCTCTGTGGCTCCATTAGACACTGATATATGGGTAAAACAATTTTTTTTATCATATTATCATATTTTTTAAAGTACTAAATAAATGGATAGCCAAGCTCCTGCCAAAGGATTGAGCAGATGAAGGTCAGAATAATTGTGGTGCAGTTAGTACGACTTCAAAGGTTAGCCATCCATTTTTATTTCTATGGCATTTCATGGCCTTTGGAGTTGCAAACTGGGCTATACAGTTTTTTTTAAACAAAAAACATACTTGACTGGGGTTTTAATGGCTTCAGGGAAGAAGATGGAGGAGTTCATGCTTTCTTATTTTCCTTTTCTTTTAAAGACTGTCCAACTCTAAGTTTTTCTGAAGTTCAGTGCACTTCCTTGACAAGTTATTTGTAGAAAATAAAATAAAATCTATATTCCTTATGATTCATGCTTGAGATTTATTCTCCAATTAGGCCTAGGCCTCTCTTCTTTATGGAGCAAGATTTGGCCCAGGGGAATACTAAATCCTTTAAGCTGATGGGAAATCATTACCTGGTTGATCAGTTGGGATTGACCAATCCTTAGACAGCAATTCAGTGGTTTTTAAAAAATGAAATAGGCAATTATAGGTTATTTCTTAGTAAGAAATTCTAGTTGCTTCTCAGAAGCATTCTTCTTACAATTCAATGAAAATAGCACAGTAAAGCGAGTACTGCTTAGATGGGTAAATGCAGGGATTCAGCAAGAGAAATTTAATTGGGCTGTTATGTCCAACTTCAGACGTGATAATTATCCAGGAATGATTTTCAAATCATTCATTCATCCATTCACTTGTGCACATCATAATTCAATTTTTTTTCTTGGTGGTATGGAACGCCATTGAGAACAGAGACAAAGGTGAAGCCCTAGTTTTTACCCTTAATGAAATTGTAGTATAAGCTGCAATGTGAAAAAAGGTGAGGAACTGAAAGGGAAGACAAGAACAAACATGTTGAATCACTAGAAAAGAAATGCAAAGTGAAAATGAGTAAGTCTAAAATACCATCCTATAGATTGTATATCCATGTTCTGAAAAGATATAAAGTAAAGGGATGGGTCAAAGGATGCAGTAAGGTATAGATGTCTTTAAAAAAATTCAATTTATTTTTAGTTTACAACATTCATTTCCACAAGATTTTGAGTTACAAATTTTCTCCCTGTCTTTCCCCTACCCACTCCAAGATAGTGAGCCTACTGAATACCCCTTCCCCCAATCTGTTCTCTCTTTTATTTTCCCCACCCCACCCCCAATTTTCTAGAAGTGTAAGATGGATTTCTATGCACCAGAGCCTGTATATCTTATTTCCCAGTTGCATGTAAAAAACAATTTTTTTTAACATTTGTTTTTAAAATTTTGATGTTCAGATTCTTTCCCTTTTTCCCTCCTTACCCACTTCCACTGGGAAGACAAGCAATTCAATATAGGTGTTATGTGTATAGTTAAGCAAAAAGTTTCCATAGTAGATATAATGTGAAAGACTAACTATATTTCCCTCCATCCTATTGCACCCTGCACATATTCTATTTTCTACTTTGACCCGGTCACTTTTCAAAAGTGTTTGCCTCTAACTACCCTCTCTACCAATCTGTCCTCCCTTCTATCATCCCCCTTTCATCCCATTCCCTGCAACTTTCCTGTAGGGTAAAATACTCAATTGGGCGTGTATGTTATTCTCTCCTTAACCTAAATTCAATGAGAGTGAGGTTGGCCCATTCCCTTTCATCTTCCTGCCCTTCCCCTCCATTGTGACAATTTTCTCTTGCCTCTTTTTTATGGTTATAGACCATGGAGGAGCTCAAGAAGGATTTTGTAAATCAAGCACCCTATTCTATCTCTCCCTTTCTCCTTCCCAATATATTCCTCTCTCACTTCTTAATTTTATCTTTTAGATATCATCACTTCATATTCAACTCATCCTGTGACCTCTGTCTATGTATACATGAACATACAAATGCTGATGCTCACATATCTATTTTGTATATACATATATTCTCCTATACATACATATATTGTATGTGTGTATATAAATATGTGTGTATGTATGTGTATATATAATATATTATCTATACACAAACATACATTCAATACACACATACACACACATATTCCCTTCAACTATCCTTATACTGAGAAAAGTCTTATGAGTTACAATTATTGTTTTTCCATGTAGGAATGTAAGTAGTTCAACTTTAATAAGTTCCTTATGATTTCTTTTTCCTTTTTACTGTCTTATGCTTCTCTTGCTTCTTGTATTTGAAAGTCAAATTTTCTCTTCAGCTTTAGTTTTTTCATCAAGAATGCTTGAAAGTTCTCTATTTCATTGAATGACCATATTTTTCCCTGTAGCATTATACTCAGTTTTGCTAGGTAGGTGATTATTGGTTTTAGTCCTAGCTCCTTTGACCTCTGGAATATCATATTCCACACCCTTTAATCCCTTAATGTAGAAGCTGCTAGATCTTGTGTTATCCTGATTGTGTTTCCACAGTACTCAAATTGTTTCTTCCCGACTGCTTACAGTATTTTCTCCTTGACCTGGGAATTCTATAATATTCCTAGGGGCTGTCTTTTTGGGATCTTTTTCATGAGACAATAGGTGAGTACTTTCTTTTCTATTTTTCCCTCTGGTTCTAGGATATCAGGTCAATTTTTCTTGAGAATTTCTTGGATGATTTCTAGGCTCTTTTTTGATCATGGCTTTCAGGTAGTCCAATAATTCTTAAATGATTTCTCCTGGATCTATTTTCCAGGTCAGTGCACTTTCCAATGAGATATTTCACATTGTTTTCTATTTTTTCATTTGTTTGGGTCTGTTTTATAGCATCTTGATTTATCATAAAGTCATTAGCTTCCATTTGCTTCAGTCTAATTTTGAAGGAGTTACTCTCTTCAGTGAATTTTTTGAATTCTTTTTCCATCTGGCCAATTTGACTTTTAAAGACATTCTTCTCCTCTTTGGCTTTTTGGGAATCTTTTGCCACTTGAGTTGCTCCATTTTAAAGGTGTTCTTTCTTTCAGTAAGGCTGTTGACTCAATTTTCGTGATTTTCTTCTATCATTTATTTCTTTTTCCAATTTTTCCTCCCCTTCTCTTACTTGATTTTCAATATCCTTCTAGAGCTCCTCCATGGCCTATGACCAGTTCATATTTTTCTTGGAAGCTTTTGATGTGGAAGTTTTGACTTT
Source organism: Pseudocheirus occidentalis (assembly GCA_028646575.1). NCBI lineage: Eukaryota > Metazoa > Chordata > Mammalia > Diprotodontia > Pseudocheiridae > Pseudocheirus > Pseudocheirus occidentalis. Next base: position 175,382,013 of record CM053596.1, read on the forward strand.
GTTGTCTTCTTCTGGTTCCATGTTTTGATCCTTTTTGTCCCACTTCACCCCCCAAAAAGATTCTATGGTCTGATTATGCTTCCTCTGTTTGTTCATCTTGCCAACCATTTACTTGACTTTAGAGCTCTTTGCCATCGTAGAGCTCTGCTTCCAGAATGGAGAGAGCTGTGTCACAAATTTCTGTGGTTTTGGCTGTTGTTGTCAGAACTATGAGGAAGATGCCCTTTCTATAGCCACTGCGAGCTCTGGCACACTAGCATTCCTTACCACGAGAGCACCACCCAAGACTGCAACCTATATCTAAGCAGGTCAAAACAAGAGTGATTACCCCCTGAATGGGTGCTTGGTTCAGGTCAGGAGCTCTGGAGGTAGTCACAGGCACCATACTCCCGCCACCTCTTGCTCCAGTGGCAGGGGCTGGACTGCACTCTTCTCTCACCCTGAATCACTGGGGTTCCCCACTGACCTTTTACTTTCTCTTTGTTGTTTATGGGTTGAGAAGTCTGGAAACCACCATAAGTGCAGTTGATTCACTCTCCTGAAGTCTGCTCCTCCTGGTATGTGTCACTGGTTGGGGCCATCCCATATCTGGACCTGAATGCTTCACATGGTACTGCACTTTCCTCTCAGCTCAGTGTGATAGACTCTTCCTGTTGGCCTGCCAGGGTACCTTTAGAGAGAAATTTGTTCCTCTCTGTCACTTTTTGGATTCTGTAGCTTTAAAATTTGTTTAGAGTCATTTTTTAAAAAATAGATATTGGATCTGGTTAGTGTGGGAGCTCAAGAAAGTTCCTGCTTTTACTCTGCCATCTTGGCTTCACTCCAGAAGATGTCTTGAAGGAAGTGAGCTTGGAGCCATGTTTTGAAATCATATTAGAGTTTTATTGTGGTGGTATTAGGAAAACATACACCTACTGGATAACATACATTTCCTGAAAGAAAGCAATTATAACTCTCACATGAACAAAGGCCAATGAACTCTTAAGTAAGGCACTGAGATTAAAAATTTTAAACTTAGGTTATATTTTCATCTTAAATCATAGTTCCATTTCTTTCATCTTTCCATTTATATCTTCATTAATGTGCTAATGAGACTATGATCTAATTTACATTATACAGAACTTGTATGAAAACAGAATGAGGCAATGCTGATTATACTAGATTCTTTCAGTCTTTAGATGAGACCCATAATGCTACTGGTGAAGAAAAGAACATGGCCTCATTTGAGGATGCCTGACATCCAGCCAGAAGTCCATACTCCTTTTACTTATTTTTTAATCTGACTTATAATTTTTTTTTCTGGAGCTCTATTAGTACAGAATTCCTTTAGATAACCCTGCTCAGTCATGATCTACAGCAAACCAGGTAACTTTGCAAGCTGTATTAACCCTTTCAACTTGCTAGAGAATGTTTCCAATATATTGCTTACCGATACTTTTATTGTTGGTTATTTTTCCATAGAGGAAAAAGGACATTTAATAAATTCATTAGTGGCATTTGTTTTTATCAATGGGGTGTTTCTGTTTATATTTACATATCCAAACAAATTGTTTGCCTTGATTACCAGCCAGTAATAATGTGTTGGCATTTTATAAGTACTTTTGAAGATCATAAGTATTGAATTTCATAGCAGGAAGCCAGAAGGCAAATATTTTTACATGGCAATACTTCTGATTAGATTAGGACATAATCCTTAATTAAACCAACAAACAATTAGTCTTGAAAATAAAAACAATACACAAAAGTACAATGAGTATATTTCCTAAATGTCTTTTCCTGTTGTGGATATTAGCTAATATCAAGTATTTTTACATTATGACATCCTAGAAACTGCCCATTATACAACCCTTTCCCCATTCCCCCAAACCCCAAACCCACCTCCTTTGGCTTGAGTTTCTTTATTTTTCACCTTTTTTCTCCTTTCTCCTTTCCCTTTCCCTCTCCTTCTCTTTCCCTTTTCCTTCCCCTCCTTCCCCTTCTCCTTCACTTCCCTCCTCTTCACTTCCCTCCCCTCTCCTTTCCTCTTTTCTTTCTTCCCCCTCTCTTCTCTTTTTGCCTTTGCTTTCATTTCCTCCCCTTTCCTCTATTTTCTTTCCTCTTTTCTCTTTTCTCAGGAAATCACTTAACCTTTCTCAGCCTCAGTTTCCTCATCTATAAGATTTAAATAAAAAGACCTACCTCTCAGGGTTTCCTATGAAGATAAAATGAGACAGTATTTGTAAAGCCCTTTATGAAGTTTTAAATGCCATTAAATATTAGCTATTTTTATTTTTCCTCCAAGTTCCAGCCCAGCTGGACCTTTATCATCAGAAAGTTGATCACACACACATGTGCTATGCATGTATATATCATACATATGTATTACATACATATATATGTGTATACACATGTCCATAGCAATTAATGAAGACTGTTATATCACAAAGGAGTTTCACTGTACACTTTAAAAGGAAATATGAAATAAACCTGGAATGGTAGGTTGTATTGTTGTTGTGGACTTTGAATCAAATGAGAAATGGAGGTTGGAGACTTGGCATGAGTTTCAAGAGCCCAAAGTGGGAGTGGGGCATAAATTGAGAGAATATTACAGGGAATGTGTAAAAAGTGGTCTTCAGAGATAACATTTGCATATATTCTACTTATGTGGGTTGATTTGTTGGGGCTGATGCTTTAGAGAATTACTCTTTGCTACATACATCAGGGGTTCTTGGCTGTTTTTTTTCTTTTTTTTGTATTATGGACCCATTTGACTATCTGGTAAAGCTTAAGGAATGTTTTTAAATATATAAGAAAACACAAAGGATTAGAAGGAAACAAATTATACTAAAATACATGATCTATGTATCTGTCAGTCTATGTATCTGTCTATCTATGTATCTGTCTATCTATGTATCTATCTATCTATCTATCTGTCTATCTGTCTATCTATCTGTCTATCTATCTATCTATCTACCTATCATCTATCAACAAATTCATGGACCTATGTTAAATAACCCCTGACTTATACTCTATTGACAATTGGCAGTGAGTAGTCAGATAAGACTCCCTCAAACCATGAACCAATCCTGAGGTACCCACCTCCACCAAGGTTAGGGCTGGAAGGTCCCAACCTAGGTTCACAAAAGGTGCAGTTTATTTCAAACATTGCTAGAAAAGACCCTCAACTTCAGCTTTTTCTTCAATGGAGAAATAGAGAAAAAACATCTGTGGTGATAGAGCCAGAACAGTAGCTAGAGATAGAAAATGGGGGTGGGAAGCACAGAGAAGAAAAGGCCATTAAAAAGAAAAGACACAAGCTGACTATGAAGATCAAAGACAGACCTGCAAGAGAGCAACTGCTACCAGCACTACAAGGTCCCTTTAGGTCTGCGGATATTTGGAACAGTTGACCTACCCTTGGGTTTCCAGTTAAACACAGACAATTTCACCCTCATTCATTACCTTTTAACAGAATAGATTATGGGCAATTATTCACATACACCTGACATAGGCTGACCAATATACATGAACTTACATATCTCACAAATGATTCTAGCATAGCATACCCAGGGCATGTAAACATCAGCACTTGAACTTTGCTCTCAGAGAGCCTTTCCCAACTATTTCCCTTCTCCTTCATGCCAAGATTTCTATTTTCACTGGAAGGTCTTCAGGACAGGGATTGTGTCCACTAATGGATTCTATATACTACTATGCACAACAGAGATTAAAAAACTCTTTTAAAAACAGTCTTCAAATGCTCAAATTGCTTTTTTCAGAGTCTAAATGACCAGTTATTCTATAACCCTGTGGACAACAGAACTGAAAGAAAAAGGCTTAAAATAAGTAGGAAGAATTGGGGCTAGATACCAAGATAATATAAATAATATAATATGGCATAATAGAACATAATATGATAGAACATGATACAACATGACATAAGATGCTATGATATGATATAGTATGATATGGTATGGTATAATATAAATATAATTATACAATAATAGTTACTGAGAGGTAGTGGGGCATACTGTATTGTAAGCTGGTCCAAAAGCCAGGAAGACATGGGGTTAGTAAGACTGCTAGGTGTGCAATAGCTAGAGCACTAGACCCAGAAACAAGAAGACAAGTTCAAATACAGCCTCAGACACTTACTGAGATACCCTTCGCAAGTCATTTATCCTCTGCCTGACTCTATTTCCTCATTTGCAAAAATGGGGATAATTATAGTACCTATCAGGATCAAATGAAATAACATTTGTTAAGTGCTTTGCAAATGTTCGTGCACCACATACATTTTAGTTTTATCATTAAGCCTCGCCTCTGATCTCTCCTGGTTGTGAGACTCTGAGCAACTTGGTTTCTCTCAGTGCTCTAGCCAGCACTTTTTTTTTTAGAACAGGGAAGGCAGGACAATTAGGGGTTAAGTGACTTGCCCAAGGTCACACAGCTAGTAAGTATTAAGTGTTTGAAGTCATATTTGAACTCAGGTCCTTCTGACTCCAGGGCCAGTGCTCTATTCACTGTGCCACCTAGCTGCCTCTCTAGCCAGCACTTCTTAAACTATGGGTCGAGACCCCATGTGGGGTAGAAAAACATTTGATAGCAGTAAAAGGTTTCTGGCAATGACAAAATCCCATTCAAAATGAAATCTGTAATGAATCCAAGGTGTTTCTGGCAGCATTTGCCCACATAGTACAACTTCACTGCAGTCTCTATTCTGAACACAAAGCATTCACACTTTGCACTGCACATGCCCTCAGGCCACACAGTGACAACCAACACTGCTGAAAGGTGAAAAGGAGTCCCAAGTGGAAAAAGTTTAAGAAGCCCTACACTACGCAACTCTCTGAAACTCTAAATTGAAAAGAAGTGCTGACCTGCATTGGAAGAGGGATTTCCTCATTTGGGAGTTACCTATGCTTAATGAGACCAAAGGTCCAGTCTATCCCTAGTAGTTATGAAACAGGAATAAATGCCTAACCAAAGAAATGCCATCATGGTTATTTACTCTTGAGATCTTTAGACCTCTAGAAATAAGAGTTTCTCAAATGTTTAATTTGTTTTTTAATTGTACTGTCACCTAAAGGTCATTTGAGATGGTGGGTGAGAGAGCCATACTAGAAAACATGTAAAATTTAATGGGTGTAGGCTAAGAATGAAAATTTTTGCTAAGCTATTCCAAGTGATGACATCAGAAGAATGTTCCTGTGCAAAGAACTAAGGAATCAGAATAAACTAAGAACTGATTATGACGTATTTGAATATTAATGTTACCAGCTGATATTCCTATAATTCACCATATTTCATTTGCTTCTCATCCCAGATCTATGTCGTTTTTTCCTATTTGCTGCTTCCATGATTTCACAGTTTTTTGCATTTTCTTTAAACAGTCTTCACCCTGTACCAGAAATATACAAGCTATATCCCTTCTAAACTGTGATATTTAATCTTAAATGTAAATATTGCTATGAATTTTACTCAGACTACAGTTGCCTATCCTCAAATATCTTGATGCTTTCCTGGAGATTAATCAAGGTAAGTATGAATTTAGAAATTTTAAAGAAGGTAGAAAATACCAAAAGTTAAAAAATTCATTCATGTGACTACAAATTCATTTTTCATTATTGTATGTTAGCAACATTTGAGTTACAATATATTTAATAAATGTCTTTTTCATTAGGTTTTGTTTTTTTTTAACAGCTTTTGAGTTCCAAAATTTCTAAATCAGAAGGGCACTTATTAAGCACCCAACTGTGCACAGCTTTGCTCTTTATAGATTCTACAGAAATTAAACTAACATCAGGCATGTACAGGTCCTTTTCTCTGTGAGTCAGTTATTTACATATTTAGGATGACCCAAACTTACAAATGAGCTTCTCTCTCTCTCTCTCTCTCTCTCTCTCTCTCTCTCTCTCTCTCTCTCTCTCTCTCTTCCTTCCTCCTTCTGTCCCTCCCCCCTCCTTATCTTTGTGTCTCAGTCTCCAGTTATTGCTAGGGAATATGTAACTCCTTCCTCCCTTAGATGTCCAGGTAGAGGGCTACAGGGAATTAGAATAATCCTCATTTCCTCAGGAGGATTCTTGGAGGACTGTGAGACAATGAGGAAAAGTTTAGGTTCTTCTTTATCTCTAGACCTTGGATCCTTTTTTTGTGTCATAGATTCCTTTGGCAGTCTGATGAAGTCTGTTAATCCCACTGCAGAATCATGACATAAAATAAATAGGATTACCAAGTGCAATGCCATGCACAAGCAGCTTTCCAGAAGAATGTTACTGTGAACAGCTTTTAAGGTTCTGATTACACACTATAGTGAACATTCTATTTATTCCATAACAAAACAAAGCAAAACATTCACAGAAAATCAAGGTACAGTATTCACAGTATTACAACTTATCACAGAAAATCACAATATAGTATTCACAACAGCTTATCATTAAAATAACCACATAGTTTTCACCAAAGTGGTCACAATATTTAGTGGTCACAATAAAGAACAATCATCTCAAAGTACAATAGTCAAAGTCTTTTTCTCATGGGACACAATAAATTAACTCAATCAGCACTTATTCAGCAATCAATTACTAAGTATCATTAGTCACTAAGTACAGTCATTAGAAAATACACAAACCCTCCACCCCTAGGTCAAAAGTAAACCATGTTATCATCACAATGTTCAATATGTAAGGAAAGGTCTTTTCTTCATCTTGACCCAAGGCAAGTTCTCAGAAATCTCTGTTTCTGAGGAGACAAAGCTTAACAAAGCCACAAGATACATTGCCAGTGTCCTCATCAATTCACTCTCTGTCTGCAGAACAGTCTCAGGACCCCTCAAAATATCAGCAAGACCCTCTTTCAGGATTTCTGTAAATGTAAAACAAGAAAATCCTTCTTCAGGGCTTCTGCACCAACAGCAAGGTCCAGGACCTCTGCAACAATGGCACTCTCCTTCACCAGCAGACAAATATGGCAAAAAAAAACCCCATCAAAACAGACAGACAAAATACTGGCACCACAGCCATGCTTCCTCAGTCCTCCAGCAATTCAGCTGGCCCTAGGACCCAGAAGAAATCTGGTTCTCAGAATCAAAATCACTCCTCCCAGGTTTTCAAAATTAAAATCATTTTCTCCAGCCTGGGGGTGGGAGGGCTTTCCTCTTCAGCCTTCAGTCTCCACAATTCTTGTCCAAAGAAGATTCTGACTCAGTTCTCAATCCAGCAGTACCATCACAGCCTCCAGATGCTGCTGAGAGAAACTCTCTCCTCAGCAGAACAGATTTTGCCACCAGATTCTGGTCTCAAGAAATGTTGGCCCTGCCTCTCTGGGGCTTTTCTTATGTATACACAGCAGTAGCTTTCTGTTTCAGCAAACCCCTTCCTGTTATGTCAGCAACAGGAGACAGGAGTTCATACCTTTTGTTTCTTTCACAGAGATTTGATTAGTTACTAAGGGCTAAGTACCTGCTTACTTGTTAATACAAAAAGGGATCTGCACATTCAAATTAATTACCATTACCCCAAGGAAATAAATTTTATTGAAAAATTGCTATCAAAATATTTTTTAAAGTTCATGAACCCCAGATTAAGAATCCCTGCTCTATGATCATGAGAAGTGTTGATGCATGTGGGAGTCACAGAGTCAAGGTACTGGGGAAGAGGTGATATTAAATTAAAAAATTAACTGTAGCCAAGTTGAAATTGGGAGAACAGACTTATGAGTATTGGGAAAAGTAGTTCTTAACTTCTGGGAGACCTTTTGTGTTAGGGCTTGTGTGTTAGAACTTAGTACAAGAGAAAACTTCTAAAATAAAGACCTCTAGAGTTGCATTTTTGAATTGATAGACATTTGGGAATTTTAGAGATGGAGAGTCATTTCTTTAGGGAAAAGAAATAATCACTATCTATTGGAGGCTAAGGAGAACTTCAGGAAGCAGGAATGATAAATCTAGTGAAACAGGACATTGGAAAAGACCAAAATGGGAAACTGAATCCAGTCAAGCAGCCAGTGAGATCTGCTGAGAAATGGTGGAAGTTTGAGTTCCAGATCCAATAAAGCAGGAGGGATGGAAAAAGGGACCAGGATATTGAGTAATAAACATTGACATTCCTTGAAAACTAATGGAGATATGAGTTGTAGGAAAAGTGATAGCATGAAGGTGCACATAAATATGAAGTAAAATCCCCACTAACAACAACCCCACCCTGGGTGTGCTTTGCTGAAGTTTTATCCAGTACAATATTTTCAATGATTAATATTATATTGGCCTTTTAGGAGGAACTGCTCACTGATGGGTATTGTCATTGTCTATGATCTTTGTAAGATCTTTTTTGTTTTCATTGACTTATAAATTAGCCTGTCTATGGTTTGATCCTTTTGAATATATATTTTTAAGAGTTGGTGATTAAAACCTGAAGCATGCCATAGACGTTGAATTTCCTAGCTTGTCTGGGTGAGCCAATAAGTTAGTAGTAGCCCAAAACATTCCTCAGTCATTTTTATCATGAGTAAATCATAGACATAAGGATAGATAGATAGATAGATAGATAGATAGATAGATAGATAGATGGATGGATGATAGATAGAGGCAAATGGATAGAGGCAGATAAGTAGATAAACGCAGATAGATAAATAGATGTAAATATAGATAGGCACAAGACATTTATTAAATACTTTGTGTCAGGTATTCTGCTAAACACTGAAGATACAAATATAAGTAAACAATATACTTAACTCTTTAGCCTCAAAGATCTTAAATTTTAATGGCAGAGGACAATATGAAAGAACTGGAAAAGGAAGGAGGGAAGGGTACCCTCATGGGAGCTGAAGAAGTCCAGAGCATATATGGAACTGAAAATGAAGTGAGCCTGGTCTGGAGTCACTAATAAAAGGCTAGTTTGGCCTGGGGACTCATCAATCAGGAGAGTGGATCTCAGGATGAAGGTATCTCCAGGCTTGAGATGCTGCTGCTAGGAGTTAGAGAAGTACAAGGAATGAATCTAGCTGGGAGGGAAGTGAGCATGGCTGGGGCCTCTCATGAAGCATATGAAGCTAAAAGACACCCTAGGGGTCATCTAGTCTAGTTCTCTCATTTTAGTGATGAGGAACTAAGGGGTAGACAGGTAAAATGACATGCCCCAAATCACAAAGGAAGGAAGGAGAAGGACTGGCATTGGAACCCCTGTCTTCTGACTCCTTAATATAATAATTTGATGCCACAATATTACCCTGCCTCCCTTACAAGGAGAGTGGCAGTATGAGAACTGCATTTAAGAAGATAAATGCAATTTGAAAAAAATCTATGAATTCACCTTTGTTTTGAACGTCCTTTTACTTATTTTTAGCTCAAATACACTTTTCAGCTCTTTGACAAGTGTTGTTGTTATTGTTGATTTTTGCATGCTAAAAACAGCATCAAAATGATCCAGATTAACCTTTAAATCATTCAAACTTGTCATTGGCTTAGTTCAAAATGCTGACTATGTCTTCATCTTGGGAGGTACAGAGCTTCCCTTGTTAGATTTCTGTTTCTCTTTCTACCCTGTAGATCTGATTTTATGCACTGTTGTGAAAGGGGAAAAAATAGGACCGCAGCTGTATCTTAACAACACGAACTAAAGCCACCTTTTATTTCAAAATCTTTAGAGGTTTTTTTTAGACAAAAGTCTATTGGTTATCACTGAGGCTGATTTATAACTAAAGTCTCTTTAAGTCTTTAAACTAGGCTTTCCCCCTGCCTTACTTGAATCCATGGCATATACCATACCATAGGCAGTGCCATACTTCAAACTAATGCCAAATAATGATGAAGACAGAATGATAGCTTTTGTAGTACAAACAATATGGTCCCTGTGAACAGTAACAGAATTCTTATTCATCAGCATAGGGATCATAAGTTTATTTGTTGGACCTGATGAGTTTACTAAGTGTATGATAGAGAGAGAAGAGAAAGGGACCCAGGACATAATCCTGAGGGATACCTATGGTTAGAGGGCATGATCTGGAGGAGAATCTAGAAATGGAGATAGAGAAGGAATGGCCACATAGGTAGGAGGAGAACAAGGAAGGAGTGGTGTCCCTAAAACTAATGGAAGAGGAGAGTATCAAGGAGGACATGATGATCAACAATATCAAAGGCTGAAAAGAGGTTTCTGAGGATAAGGATTAAGAAATATCCACTGGATCTGACCACTAAGAGATTAATGATAATTTTAGAGAGAGTCTTTTTTCACTTTTTAAAAATTTTCTTTATTTTTCTTGAGGGAGCAGTTTTGTAGAATGATAAATTTGGAAGTCATATTGTAAGAGGTTGAAAAGAGCATGAGAGAGGAGAAAGTGGAGGCACTTATTGTAGACGGCTTTTTCATAGCCACAAAGGGCAAAAGAGATATAGGAACAGATATTGGCAGCAGACAAAATAGAGGCATTAAGATGGGGAAGATGGGAGAAAAGGGAGCTCATGGCTTCAATTTTTCTGTAAAGTAGGAAGCAAAGTTCTTAGCTGAGAATGTAGGGGAGGGGAACCACGGGAGGTTTTAGGAAGGATGAAAAAGGATAGTAGGATGGCCTAGCAACAGTGAGGGCTCAGTTGAGGTTGTACAATATAAATTTTTATTGGGATCAGAATGGATGCATGATTTGCCCCAACTTCATTCAGCAGCACATATGTTAGGAGTGAGGACAGCAGATGGTGAGAGTGATGCAAGGCTGAGTCTTGGCAAAATGATGAAGACACTAGGGATTCAAGAGAAGAAGACAGAGCAGAGCTGAATTGGATCACAAGGGATCAAGAGGGAGCAAAGAAGAGAGAGCAGTGAGGGCAGGGGAGAAGTCTTGGGAGAGAAGTGAGGGGACAAGGGATTAGAGGTCACAGTGCTGATGAAGAGTTGGGTTTTGTGTAAGGAAGTGGTAAAAAGTCAATATATTATGGTCAGATAAAGGGAGTTCAAAATTCTTGAATATGGAGGTGGTACATTTGTGGGTGATTGCAAGATCAAGGGTATGGCCATCTCTTTTATAGCTGAGGTAGGGAGAAAACATAACTAATTGTAAGTGAGTAGGTTGAGAAACTTCATGGTTACAGTTTGAGGGAAAGTGAATATGTATGTTAGAGTCCCTCCCCTCATCCCCAGTCCCTCCTGAAGGCAGGAGTTAGGGGAAGAGTAAAAAACTATGTCATGTGGCAAATTTGTTGAAAAAGGAGGGAGGTCTGACCTGGCTGTCTGGAGATAATAGCTACCAAGATTTGGATTGAATAGTAGGTATTAAGGGCATGAACCTTCAAGGAAGAGAGGTTATTGAGTGATGGAGGTATGGAGAGGACCTGGAAATGGCAATGGTGAGCAAAGAGTATTTCAACTTCCCAGTATTGACCAGCGAGCCAAGGGGAACTAGGGAAGATGAAGCCTAGAAATAGTGGTCAGGGAGAATGCAACCAGCAGAGAAGCCAGATTTTAGTAATAGCTAGGAAACAAAAGTAGTGAGAAAGGAAAAGATTTAAAATGAAGGGAACCTTGTTGCCTATGGAACAGATATTTCACGGGGCCAATGGAATTTGTATTTGGTTGAAATACTGGGGTGGGAGGGTTGAGGTGGATAGGAAATAGGAATCAAGTGGTGGGAGGTGGGGAATGGAGTTTGAATGATGACCTATAGGAACTCAAAATCACTGTTATGTGAAGGCTATAATCGGGTGTGAGAAGGTTTATCATTTCATGGAGGGTACTACTCTACTCCCAAAAAAGAATGGAGATCAGCTGGAGACAAGTGCAGTATGAGATGGGAAGCACAGTCAGATAATCTGATGGGAGGGCCTTCTTCACTATTCATCTCTCCAAAGAAGAGACAGAAAAAGAGACATGGAAGAGAATGAAGTTGAACCTACACAGCAGGAGAAAGAAGTCCCAATCACCACCAGCATTCCACTTTTTCCCTCAAGGGGGGACAGGTGCATTAGGAGATGGAAGGCTTGAGGTCAAAAGGGAAGTAACTCTTCTTTAAGAGCACTGAAGGTTCTCCATATCCCAGATGGGAGATGAGGGAGACAACAAGTGTTAGCAGTTGCCTTGTTCTGGCACATAGCACAACTTCCACAGATGGCAGTTATTGCTTTGGGGCAGATGGAAGACACTTGGCCAGACCCAGCCCTGTCTGGGCCGGCCTGACTCTTGCCATTGTCCCTCAGGGGATATGCTGAACTCAGCAGGAGATGGAAAGCATGTGGATATTTCATATTTTATTTTCATTTCATATACTAATAATTTCTAGGCCATATAGCAAAGGAGAGCAAAATCACATGGGGGACAGGATGAGGGAGGGAACTATTATTCTGTCTATCACTGTTATGTTGTTTTCAGTTATGTCCAAACCTTCATGACCTCATTTGGGGTTTTCTTGGCAAAGATAGTAGAGTGGTTTGTCATTTCCTTTTCTTAGCTCATTTTACAGATGAGGAAACTGAGACAAAGAAGGTTAAATGACTTGCCCAGGGCCACATACCTAGTGAATGCCCAAGGCCATATTTGAATTCAGAAAGATGAGAGTTTTTGACTCCAGACCTGGAACTCTCTCCACTTTGCCACCTAGTTGTCCTCTGTCTGCTGCTAGAGTTGTACTAAGAATTCTTTCTGTGAGCCCACAGAAGATGAGCTTAAAACCTAATGCTTTTATTCAACTACAGAAAACAATTCTTTAATCCACTGTTATAATAGTTCGTAGAATATTAGTTATAAAATCATAAGAGGATACTAACTTGTCTCAGTACTATTTATATCTGATTTTCTTTGAAATAGATGGTAATGATGATGATTATATGAAATGAAATTCAAGAAGTTGCATGGCGTTGTTTCAGATTGAAAAAAAAAATGAGCATTTCTTGGATATTTACAGAGGTACAATCAAGTGGCTAGAATGATTCCCCAGAAGCTCTCTGTCTTTATAAGTTAGCAGGAAAACCAATCCCTGTCCTATAGTTACAAACTTCCAAGTGTCCTTCGGAATCAATAAATAACCTGTGTGGGATCTGGGGCATCATTACAGGGAGAAGTGTAGCCCACATTCACCCAAACATTGATCTATAAGCACTTAAGAGCAGTATTTTAATAAATGTTTAATAGATGTCTCCATCAGAAAGATAAGAATGAAATAGCAACAATAACAATGACAAATCCACTGGATGGGTGATGTTATTCTCTAGGAGCTTTGAAGTGAGTTCTTTTTGTTCTTCTTGATTTGAAATTCCTTTGACCTGAAAACAGTACCTACCAAATGTGTACAAAGACATGACATGATGGCTAGAATTATACCCCAGAAGCTCATTACTTTTCATAGACTGAAATAAAACAGAAACCTAAACTATAACCACAGATCCCTAAATGTTGTGGAGAATAGATTGTGCTAACAGCAGACCATTATCATGGATTGAACTGTTGCTTATCATTGCCTGGACATAACACCGATCAATAGCAAATCAAGGACCTTTTTAATAGATGTCAAATACTCATATAATACACAAGCTATGTATTATGAGTTCCAAAATGATAGCAAAAGCTTTCAAAATCAGAAGACTGGTAAGAGGAGATCTATATGATACAGGCATAAATCAGATAAGGTGCATCCTTCTGGTCCTGTCTGCTCCTGGACTTGTGCTGAGGATGCTCGCAGTGAGTCTACAGAGGCCAAGATTACAGCCCAATGCTTTTATTCTACTACAAAAAAAAGCACTTATCTTGTCCAGTTGTGCAACAGTCTGTAAAACGTTAAACATAAAAGAATAATAGAGTAGTGACTTGTCTCAGGACTATTTCTATCTGAAACCTATTGATAAAAGGTGAGAATGATAAACATAATATTTTTGGGTGGGGTCCAGACCTATAACTTTATTGGGAAAGGGCAATTTTATGGAAGGATTTTTTTTTTACCAACATATATTCACAACTGCACTACAGCCATGGAGAGCTGCCTGGGGGTTCTGAGAAGTTAAACAACTTGAAACAACCAGTATGTGTTAGGATGGGAATTGAACACAAGTCATCCTGGCTCTGAGACCACATCTCCATCCATTATAATCACATTGCATCTGAAGAACAAAGCAATGACAACAACTCAGACACATTTTACCGTTTTCCAAACTGCTTTCCAAAGCAAGCTTTGCACTTAGTTTTTTTGAAGCCATAAACAATTTCCTTTAGGGAAAGTCTGTTTCTCCACTTCCCAACAGTGAGCAACTAACTGTTTCATGATAGAGCGTAAGAGATCTAGCCAGCACCATGTGAAAACAAAACTCTGTGGAGGGTAAAACACTGTGCCTCATATGCCAGTTTCTCACTGACTTTTTCAGAGGACACTGAGGTGCTGCATCTCACCTATAGTCATGGATAATTGAAATTGAAATTTACCTCTTTTTCTTAGAAAATTACAGCAACATTTTGTGGTGGCAAAGTATGGGAAATTGAGATGATGCCCATCAATTGGTGAATGTCTGAACAAGCCATTGTATGTGACTGTAATGCAATACTATTGTACCATAAGAAATGATGAGCAGGCAGATTTCAGAAAAACCTGGAAAGACTTACATGAACTGATGCCAAGTGAAGTGAGCAGAACCAGGAGAGCATTGTGCAATGACCAAATTTGATAGGCTTAGATCTTCTCAGCAATGCAATGATCTAAGACAATTCCAAGGGACTCATGAAGTGAGTTCTTTTTGTTCTTCTTGACTTGGAAAATGCTATCCACATGCAGAGAAAAAAGTATGGAGTCTGAATGCAGATTGAAGCATACTATTTTCACTTTTTTGTTTTTTATTTCTCTTGATTTTTCCCTTTTGTTCTGATTCATCTTACACAACATGACTAATATGACTGTACACATATAACCTATGTCAATTTACTTGCCCTTTTGGGGAAGGGGCAATGGAGGGGGGAGCAGAGTGAGGGAGAAAAAGTTGGGAACTCAAAATCTCATAAAAGTGAATGTTGAAAACTAACTTTATATGTAATTGGAAAAAAATACTATTAAGAGGGAAAAAATTAGAGCAAAATGATTAGATTTTTTTGAAACTTTAGTAATTGAGAATTAATAGGTTTCAAGACAAATGAAACAGGATCTATTAACATGAGCTCTTAAAGATCTTGTGAATTTTTTTCCTGGTGTGATTAGATTAGCATACAGACAGACATTTAATTTGTTATGGAAAGGATCTGTGTTTTCTTTCATGTGCACATGCCCTCCCTTGGCATAGAAACCACTTCTCTGCTATTTAAGAGATGACTTTCATGAATTGCTGTGCCTGAGGGGAAAAAAAATCATCAACTGGTAACCAATCTTTAAGTCAGGAAGAGACCTTAGAGTCATCAAGCACAACCCCTGTATTTTATAGATGAGGAAACCGATGTCCAAAGCGGTTAACACCTGCCCAGGTCATGTAGCTAATAAGTAAATGAAGTAATATTCGAATCCAGGTCTTTTTGATTCACCCTTAACATTCTATCCACTATACCATGCTGTCTTACTAGTGAAGAATCTCTCAGAATTTAGGACAGTTTGGATGACTGCCACACAGTATGTTTCCAGGTCAATACTCAAAGTTTTTCCAAATTGGAATAACCTACAATAACTTGCATGCTGCTGGCCTACTGTTGGATCACCCAAGGTTACTTCCATATGCCAATGAGGCACCAGAGCAAGGCATTAGCAGAAAATCAGAAAGAAAATTTGATAGGAAAACAGATTATTTAATATAAAAACTAAAAATACTGTATTTTATAATTTTTCATTTAACATCTTTCCCCTTGCTTCCATCCCCCCTTCTTTCCCTACTTTGCTCTCTCCTCTCCTCTCCTCTGCTCTCCTCTCCTCTCCTCTCCTCTCCTCTCCCCTCCTCTCCTCTCCCCTCATCTCCCCTTCTCTCCTCTCCCCTCCCCTCCTCTCCTCTCCTCTCTTCTCCTCTTTCCTGTCTTTCTTTTTCTTTCTTCTGAATACATTATTATTTACTATTTTCAGTAGATGGCACATACTTCTGACCTTAACTAACAAATGCCTAATTTGCATAGAGGTACATTTCCATCAGAAATATTTACTGTATCTTTTTCAGTGCCTTGGGATATAGAATTTATGCATACATGCACTTTAAATCATTACTGGGCCATCCATCATCCAGCAATGAAAAGTTATCTCTTTTGAAACATAGTTGTCTCTATGGTTTTTGTTGGAGCCTTATGAATGATTTTAATGGTGACATTTTCTGTAGAGAGAAAGCAGGGAGACAATATAGTAACTTACATGTATCCACTCTTGGCAACAAAATATTTCCTAGCCTGGGCAAATTAGGCCCCATGATGCAGATAAGTAGGAAGTTAGAGAGAATGCACATGTACACAGTGAAACAAAATTTCTTAACTACTCTAAAGGGAAGTGGTGATTGAGCGAGGTGGGGAAAAAGGAGGAGGAATGTTGATTGTCAAGAGTTAAGTCAGGAAGATATTGGAGTGGTATATAGCAGGAAGGTAGTTGCAAAGGTACTTTAAACATGGGTACATTAAGAGAAATTATAGCAGATTAACATGCTATTGGGCTGCCTTATGCCCCAGAAGGGACATAAGTGTAAGAGACAGTCAGCCCCAGAGGGGACTGTAACTAGAAGTACAGTCACAGGGAGTGAGTAGTGGTGATTCAATGGGCCAGTTGCTATACCTTCAAGTAGATTTGTGGATGAGTAAAGTGGGACTTTCTCCTGAAGCAGCTACATATCCTAGGCAGTCTGCTTATTAGCTGGTGGCATTTCTCCTTTATGTCTAAGTATAATTTTTATTGCAGTGGGACAGGGAGAGAGTCAGAGATTTATGAAGCATTTACTATGTGCCAGGGACTATTATTAGTGTTAAGGACACAAAGACAGGCAAAAACATTGGCCTTGACCTCAAGTAGCTCTCATATTAATGGGAGAGACAACCTGTAAACAGCTACATATGTAAATACAGCACAAAAAAATGTAAAATAAATTTTGCACATAAAATTGAAATACATATTTAATATAAATGAATGGTAATCTCAGTTGAAAGGGACTACCAGGGAGTATGTAGTATGGAATGACCAGAAGACTGAGGAAGGTCTCTTGCAGATAGGAGAATTTGAGTTGAGTCTTGAATAAAATTAGCAAGACCAGAAAGCAGAGGTGAGTAGTAAGAGTATTCTAGGCATGCAGGACAGTCTATGATAAGGCTGGGGATCTAGAGATGGAGTATAGTGTGCAAGGAACAGCAAGAAGGCCTGTGTCCCTAGAGTACTCACAGAGAAATAAAGTGTTTCCTCACTGTTGTGTATTGGCTGGCTAGCTCATTGAGAGTTGTAGTAAGGGGCCAGCTGAGCTCAGTTGCTCATCTACTCAAGTGGGGAAGTAGATTTTCATGGAAATAAGATAATCTTCTGAATCCTCCATCCCCCCAAAGGAAGGAGGGAATGCAATTTTACTTCCATGCATACATCTATCACCACAGCCTAGAGAAGGGAGATGTGGAGGGGCTCATGGTAACTGTGTGCCTTAGGGAGCTCTATTATGTGGATGAGGAATTTGACTTATTCTGGTGGTTCTAGAGGGCCTCCTTGGCTTATTTCAAGTCCTAGGTAACTTACAGAAAGCTTTTCCAATCCATCCTGATTCTAGGGCCTTCTCTCTGTTGAGTCTTTCAAATGCATCTTGTTTATTTAGTTTGTTTGTACATGGTTGTTTGTCTTTCTTTGCATCTCCAGCACTTAGCACACTTTGGCAAGCAGTAGGCACTTAGTAAATATTGATTGACTGACCGATGAGAAGCTTTAAGAGGACAGTAGAAGCTAAGAGAGACAGATTTGCCTTAATGCAAGGAACAACTTTCACAAATATAATTGTCTAAAAATGCAGTAAGTTGCTTTGAGAGGTAGTGAGATTTGGTGATAGGCCATAGAAAGATGGAAACCAACACAATCCCTGCCCTCAAGGGTTTTATTATCTAGTGGGATAAGATATAGAAATAACCATAATGTCAGGCAGAGTATATGTTAAATGTAGAAGAAGTCAAGCAGGGTATCACAAAAAACTGTTAGGAGGGAGCTTTTGTTTCTATGGATCCTGAGCTGTATCTTGAAGGACAAAAAGCACAGCAAAAATTGAAGGACTCTTTTGCCTCTAAAAGTTCATGGTTAATATTCTGTGATTTTCAGGAGGCATATCTTCCCATAACAGTCACATAGCACTGGGTGCATACAAAGTTAGCACATCCTAAAAGAGGGTTTAGCACAATTGAGGCAGTTATAGCTTTATTCTAGCTAGAGTAAAGAGGGTGGGTGCTGCTGGGATGGCTTCAAAGGCACACAAGCTATGCTTCCCTCAAGGGAAAAGTGGATCTTTTCTTCTTGTGACTACTGCTAATGCCCTCACCTATCTGTATTCCCACTGGGTTAGCATCTGCCTTCAGGGAGGAGGGAGAGTAAATCACAACTCATATTGACATAATGCTTTAAGGTTTATAAAATGCCTTCATTACCAACAGTCTTGTGAATGAGAGAAAAATATTATTGTCCCCATTTGAGATGCAAGGAAACTGAGGCACAGAGAAGTTTAAGTGTCTCACAGAGCTAAGAAATCAGAACCAAGGTGTTCTGCCTCAGGGTCTATTACCCCTTTCTATCTCCCATGCTACTTTTGAATAATTCACATTCATGGTACACTTTAAGTTCTACAAAAGGCTTTTCTCATAACAACCTCATTAGGTATTACAGTTGCCATGAAGTTCTGAGAATTTACAAGACTTGCCCATAATCTGATTCTAAGCTCCATACTCTATTATGGTGATTATACCATATTAAGGGATGTTAGGGAGAAGAGAGAAGGAGGTAAGATTAAGTCCTGGAGATACTGGAACAATGGAGTGGGGGATATAATTGCAAGGGTGCTTAAACATTATCACATAAGAAGAAAACATAGCAGATTAACATATCATTGGGGTGCCATGTGCCCCAGAAATCATAGCAATGTTAGAGGCACATTGGGGACATAGGACCATGGTTACTGGCAGTGAGCATTAGTGATTCAATAGACCTACACCTTCCAGTAGATTTGTAGAGAAGGAAGAGAGTGGAACCATATTGCTCTTGAGGTTGGTAGAGTAGAATAATAATAAATTGTTAGGTTAGAAGAAATCTCAGGAATTATTTAGTTCTGTTAGAACTCAAGGAGGAACACTAGACTTTGACAAGGTTAGCAGAATATGACTAAAGGGGTCAGCAAGATTAATGTGTGTTTGGTGGCAGAGATGACAGAGTGCTGGAGCCAAGTTTGAAGGGTTCCAGAGAGCTGATTGTTAAATTTTCAGAGTGCACATTTATACCACCACTACCATCACCACTAGAAGTAGACAAATGCTACAAATTAGGACCCGATTTATTGTTAACTGTCTAGATTTAAGAAAGTGATAGAGAAAGTGTTAATAATGAAGCCTACACTTAAAAGTGTATCTTACACATACATTCCCCTATCCTTAGCCAGTTAAACATTTACCAGTATACTCTTGGGCTGAGACTTGAGACCAGCTGACTAAAAGATTACTCAGATCTTAGGGAGAGGAAGAAGAAGAGAGAGAGGAAGAAGGAGAGGAAAAGGGAAAGGGAGAGGGAGAGGGAGAGGGAAAGGGAGTGGGAGTGGGAGAGGGAAACACCTAGGATTAAGGCTTAGCCAGAGTGAGGGAGTAGGAGAAGGCCAGGGAAGGAATAAGCATTCCAATAGCACCTATTATGTCCCAGGCACTGTGCTAAGTACTTTACAAATACCTCATTTTTTTTTTTAGAGTGCGGTTGGGGTTAAGTGACTTGCCCAAGGTCACATGGCTAGTTTTTTGTGTTAAGTGTCTAAGGCTGGATTTGAACTCAGGTACTCCTGACTCCAGGGCCAGTGCTCTATTCACTGCGCCACCTAACCGCCCCCAAATACCTCATTTGATCCCCACTAGGAGGTAGGTGTTAGTGTCCCCACTTTACAGATGAGAAAACTTGAGGCAAACAGAGGTTTAAATGATTTGTCCAGGGTCACACAGCTAAGCCATATCTACGGTTATATTTGAACTCAGGTTTTCATGCCTCCAGGTCTAGTATACTGCCCACTGTGTGGCCTAGCAAATTATTCTGGTGAAACCAATAAAACACATAGGAGAGTCTGGTCCCAAAGTCAGTTTGGGGAATCAAGAAAAACAGCCATAATAAGACAGCCAGGTAGTAATTTAGAGGCAAATTCACGACTATAGTGGAGATTTGGGGGAAGCAGAGAGTGTTTTTATGTTAGACTGTACCAGTTTATTTAACCATTCCTCACATTCCATGGTTTTTCAAACCTTCACTATCCTTGTCCTCTTTCAAAGGTTCTCTATTTTGCCAGTCTCCTTTAAAATGCAGCACTTGGGACTGAAATCCAGTTTTAAATCAGGTCTGATTGGAACAGAGTACGGCATATTACTATTTTCTTGATCTAGATAATGATGTAAGTGCAATCTAACATTATTAGCTTCATTTTTTTTAAAGCAGCTGTGCCATACTGTTGACTCATCTTGAACTTGTGGTCACCTAAGATCTCTAGGACTTTTTCACATAAACTTCTGTCAAGCCAGGTCTCTGCCATCCTGTATAGGTTTTTTTCCTTCTGAATCTACATGCAAGAACTTACATTTATCCCTATTAAATGTCATCTTGTTGGTTTCCACTCATTTATCTACCCTGTTAAAATCACTGTGAACCTTGATTCTGTCATTCATCATATTAACTATTCCTTTCAGCTTTGCGTTACCTGAAATTCAGATAAGCATGGCTTTTATGTATTCCACTGATTTGATGAACAGGGTAAGGCTAAAGACTAAACTCTGTAGCACATCCCAAGAGACCTATCTCCAAGTTGACATCAATCTATTAACAGGCACATATTGGGTACAGTAATTCAACCAGTAAAGAATCCTCCTAATTGGGCTTCCATCCATCCAACTCAGATTTCTCCACAGCATCTACAAGGGCATCATGAGATAATTTTTTACATACCTTGATGAAGTCCAGGCACACTTTAATCTACCAGGACCCCCTTGTACCCGTCCAGTAACCCTATCAAAAGTAGGAAATGAGTTAGAACACAATAACTATTAAGAATGAGATATTGTGCAATGCAGAATTAACCAGCAAACCTGGTTTACAACTTGGTCCAGACTCATTGGATTATAGAAAAGAATTGAGTTAGATACACTCAGAATTTAGACTGATTTCTATACTACATGAAAGAACGAAGAATAAGCACATTGAGGTAAACAATTCAAATGTGCTCCAATTGGGAATATTAAGAAGAAAATACCTTTTTAATGTCTGTAATCACAAGAAAATGATGAACTAGCAAATTAAGGTGTTTTATGTTGGCATAATGAATTAGATTATTTAAAATCCTCAGAGACCAGAGACTCTATTGGGTTTTTTATTGCTATTAAAAATTGAAAGAACTCCCCTGCTCCCCCCTCACTAAAGAAAATTGTAAACATGATTTGTACAACAGTAGCAATAATGTCAATATCATGTGTGTGTGTGTGTGTGTGTGTGTGTATTCAAACAAAACTGGATATTTGTACTTCTCATGTGAGTCAAGAAAAAACTTCTGAAATCCTAATTAAGAATTTTGGGAAGTGTAGTCCTGGAGGGGCAGTACTCTATTTTACCTGGTAGAGCTTAGATTTATTGTGAGCACTGAGCTGGACTTTGGACTTGAGTCATGCTGAGAGTTTTGTATGAGTCTGAAGAATAGAGAGAGGAAACAGAGTCCTAAAGGGAACAACCTTTCACTGGGAACAACTGTGGCAATGTGATGGTAATGAGGTCCCTTCAGGCAAGTTGCAGTGTGAATTCCAGGAATAAGGGCTTAAGGTCTGTGCTCAACTAAATTATTGACCAAGATTCCAGAGGATTGAGAGAGAAGAGCGCTACCTACTTTATGACAGATAGATGATAAACAAATATGCAAGAATATGGGACACATGTTCAGAAGTGACCCATGTAGGGAATTGTTTTACTTGATCATGCTTAAGTGATACAGGGATTATACAATTCTTTCTTTCTTTGTTTCTTTCTTTCTTTCTATCTACCTGTCTGTGTATCTATGTATCTACGTATCTATCTATGTATCTGTCTATCTATCTATCTATGTGTCTGTCTGTCTATCTATCTATCTATCTATCTATCTATCTATCTATCTATCTATCTATCTATCTATCTATCTATTTATCTGTGTATCTATGTATCTATCCATATATCTATCTGTCTGTCTGTCTCTACCTATGTCTGTCTGTCTGTCTGTCTGTCTGTCTGTCTATCTATCTATCTATCTATCTATCTATCTATCTGTCTATTTTTCCCAATAGATGAGGGAAGGTAGAAAGGAGAGAGAAAATGAATGCTTGATAATTGTTGCTTATTTTCCTCTCCTGCTTCCTTTCTCTTTTGCAGCTAGGTGGTACAGGTAGGTGGTCAGGAAGACCTGACTTCAAATCCAGATTCAGGTATTAACTAGCTGTATGACCTTGGACAAAGCACGAAACTAGCCTGCCTCAGTTTCCTTATCTGTAAAATTCAGATAATAATAGAGAATAAAATAAGATAATGTTTGTAAAGTACTTTGCAAAGCTTAAAGTTTTATATAAATGCTAATTATTATTTTAAGATTTTGTTATCAAGGATGGCTTTCTGGGTAAAGGAGGGGGAGAAGACATTAAAAGTGAATATGATATAAAAACAAAAAGGTATCAATAAAAAAACAGGGTTAAAAAAAGTATATAAACTAAGCATAGCAGGACGGCTCCAGTGGCCAAGTTTTATCTCTATAGAACAGAGAACTAAGTAAAGTTGCCAGCTGTCACTATCATTTTGAGATCTGAAGAAAAAAAGTTGCAAAAGGTTCAATTTCCAACCAACTCTCTATCTACCTGGTGCTTGCAGGCACTTCTCTCTGATTTTTATCCCAATCTCACAAGTACCTTCTGTTTCCTGATTTTGTTTCATATTTTTAAAAAAATCTGTGAATCATCCTAATTGTTTTGTGACACATGTCTATATTAATTCTATGGTAGGGAAGGCAAATGAAGGACACTTCCTGAAAATACAAAGAATTTAACCAGGTCAGAGATTTAAATATCTCTCTAAAATTTTAGGATTTGTCCCCTAAGGGACTCCATGAGCTTTATGTGCAAGAAAAATTTATGGTTATGATGTTAGTTAATCATTTAAAAAATAAATTTCCCCCAAAGAAGAATCTAATTGGATCAGGTACTTTAGAAAAGGAGCTACTGTTGTAAGCAGATTCAAGGGGCTTAAATCAGGAGCACTTCCCAGTTTCAAGGGTATGGATGCATGAGAGGTCATTGCCTCTCTTTCTCTGCCTGCAGTGGATTATCCAGAGAAATTAAAAAGAACAAGTGCCCAGCCAAATCTTGTCCACCATGATACCTGTTGGTGACACAGTTAAATAATAACATATTCTACTCATATTGATGAATTTATACCTGAAAATCGCTGACTATGAAGGAGCCTTGTTTTGCCTTGCTAAAAAGAATCTGATTATTCACTTTTCCATGCTGTTAAATATTTTACCAACACTGATGTCAGTCAGGCCATGTCTATACTCTGGAAACTGGGGCCAAGGCTTTGAGTCCATAATTGATAATTGCATTTTACAGTGGCACTGACCTCCTGTTGTGGCAAAAAACCTCTCCTTCTTAAAGAAGCAATTATATTCCATTGCCCTAAAATTGACAATTGGTGCTAATAGGCTTTGCCAGTGTAGACATGGTCAAAGGCATGGTTCACCACAACAATTTCATTATTGTTTTTCTAACCTTTAAAACTGGTATATTCCAGGATTCATTTAGAACACTATATATTGTGAGAGAGGATTTGTAACTTTTAGTAGAGAGATAGTGGTAAAAACATGCTTCAGAAGCAAAAAGAACTATAAGGCCAGAGAATTCAGTGAAGGGGGACTTCTAATTCAGATTTAGGGAAGGAGAATCATGGGGTTATGGGATCATAGAAGGTCACAGATAAAAACTCAAGGGACTCTTAGAACCCATCTTGTCCAACCTAGTCATTTTATAAATGAGGACTCTGGGACCTGGGGAGGTTAAGCAACTTGCCTGAGGAAACTTAACTATCATTCTAGAGTATAGATTGGGGAAAATACCATTGAGTAAAATATATACAGAAAAACAAAAGACTTAACTCAGCTTCTCATGGAAAATTCTTTGTGTAAAAAAACCACATTTTTATTTAGTTTCCATCTCCAGTAGAATGGCAATAATATTTTATGGACTCCCTAGTTTCTCTTAAAGAACTAAGTAATTATTTAGACACATTCAGCAGGAAAAGTCCCTGTGGATGGATTCTTGGTTAGAACTTCCAATGTATGCAAATAATACATAGGTCAGAATTTGCTGATTTCAAGAATGATTGTTCTTATTTCAGTATGAAAGAGACTACCTTGTCTCAAAGAAAACCCCTCCTTCAAGATTTTTATTTGATAAATTTGGCTTTAAAAACTACTTAGGATCCCCAGTGCTGTTTTTCCATTCTAATAAATGCAATATTTTTTAATTCTTAAAAATAACTATTTTTTTGAAGAATCATCAGCAATCACTTTGAATTTCTATTACAAATTGAAGATGGCATAAAATTACCTTCACTATACTTTTATAATAGACCAGTAAAGCAGCCTTTGTGTAAAGATGGTGAGTAAGGAAAGCTGTCACTGTCTGACTACAGGGAATTTACTTAGTCTCTCAAGCATCTATATAATGTGCCCTAACTCAGGCTGGGTTGTGAGACAGGAGCAAGAAGGAGATCTTCACTGGGGAATTGTAGCAAGAATGAAAAAAAAATTACAAAGAGTATATGCCTGATTCTGCTGTCTGTCCTGGGAAGACTTGATCCGCTTTGCCTGGTACTTCTCAGGACTAAGGTTAGGGAAACATTCTTGTAAATCAGGTAAGAGTTTAGAAGCAGATTAAGTACCTACTATGTGTCAAGTACCAGGCTGCAATGTTTTACAAGTACCACTTCAGTTTATCCTTGATATTGTGGATATACAATCGTGGAGGGTAAGTTTAGTCCTCTCAGTTATTTATGACTCTTTGTGACCCCCATTTGGGCTTTTTTTGGCAAAAGTACTGCAGTGGTTTGCCATTTCCTTCTCCAGCTCATTTTACAGATAAGGAAATGAGGCAAACAGGTTAAGTGACTTGTCCAGTGTCACAAAACTAGGAAGTGTGAGGCTAGATTTGAACTCAGGAAGGTATGTCTTTCTGACTTCAGCCTTAGTGCTCTATCCACAGAGCCAGACAGCTGCCAAACTAGTTGTGTGGCCTTGGGCCAGTCATCTAATCTCTTTGAGTCTCAATGTCCTCATCATAACTCATGAGTGAGTTATATTTCATTATATGTACAGTCTCTTCTAATTTAACAATTGTATGGTTTTGAAATTATGAACAAGGTCCAATATTCTATTTCATTCCATTTGACACATGAAATGAACTGAATATCTGCTTTGAGATAGTCATTGAGTCAAGTGCTATGTGGTAATCACTGGAGGACAGAATCCTCAATCACCCTTATGGCAATATGTTCTTCTAGAAAAGACAAGCATGTTAATGGCTATATAACAAGAATATGATTGCCATAGGAGTGGAGCATAAATAGGGCAGGGGATTAAGTTTTATAGGGAAATAGGAAAGGCTTCATAGAGAAGGTGGCATTGGATCAGGGTCAAGAAGACCAAAGTTCAAGCTCTGCTTCAGTCACTTACTAACTATGTGATCCTGGCCAGGCTACTTAATCTCTGTCTCTGTCTTTTTCTGCTTCCTTTTCTTTACCTGTAAAATAGGGATTATAGCAGCACCTGTTTTGAAGAGGTGTTGGAGAGATCAAATAAAATAACATAAAATGCTTTGCAAAGCATAAAATGCCAAGTAAATGCAAGCTATCAAAACTTTTCTCATTATTGCCATCATCATCACCAACATTATTATAAGGAAGTAGATCCTTTCACTTGGCGATATGCGTGGAAGGTATTTCAGGTAGAGGGAATAGTATGGAACAAAGGCAAAGAGGTGGGGAAGTTCTTGGCATTTAGTGACCCATGGACAGTCTAGTTTGACTACAGCATGGGCTGCATGTAGGGAAATCATGATGAATAGGACAAATTCGAATCATATTGTGAAGAAAATTGGATACCAGATGTTTTGGCATTTTAGTTTTAGTAGATGGACAATGGGAAGCCACTGAAGGTTTTGGGGGGAATTGGATGATCAAAACTGTTGATTCCCTAAGATTCCCTTTGTGCTTGAGGGAGGGCACTGGAATAACTGAGACTGATACATACTTTCTTATCCCTGTCTATTTTTGTATTCTTTTCCCCAATGCAACACCCTAGGATGACTAATGTCTATTTCCTTAATGGTGTTTGAGTATTTCTTTTCCTCTCTTGTGACAGAATGAGGGGTGTTGGTTCCAGCTTATCAGTGTGTGCTGGTGTGTAGGAAATATTAGATACTTTGTCAATTTCATCTCTCTCTTTTAGGGTATAGTGCTGCCTTAACTTCCATCGATCTATGGACACCTCCTTGACAACATGGAGGTGATTGGTGTAGACTGTGTGACTACAATTAAAAAATTGTCACAGAATCAATCCAATATTGCACATGGAAGAAGGAGAACAGTACAGCTTAAGTGTGCCTTCTGAAAGCAAGGTAGGTATTGTGTCTATGCTAGGTTTTGCCATTAATAATTTTGACACGCTACTTTCTAAAAAAATTTTTTATTTTAAGGAAAAAGAGAAAAACTAAAGCTTATTGAAAGGAGAGCAAAGAAAGCATGACAGCTCTGAGTGACAAGCCTTCAGAACAATTCCCATTTTCCATGGGTATGACCTTGTTATCAATTCAAGACTTTTCCTATTTAACAAAACAAGTGTTGGAATTTTATGTATTAGAATTCATAACACAGAGCAGCTTGGCTGGTCCATCTAACACCAAAAAGTCATGCCTGGAACCTGGTGGAGCTGATGTTCTGATTTGCCCTTTAGGAGGTGAGGATTATTCAAATGACTAGTTATTCTCAGGGGTTCTGTACTCATTCTCATTATAGAAGCAAACCAAGTACACACACACACACACACACACACACACACTTTGCCATTACCCCAAGTCTCTCTTAAGCCTTTTTTTTTGCCTTTAGGGTTCCAGGAAAGTGTTTTCAAAAGGTTAATGTCTCATTTACTGTAAACATATTATTGCAGCAGAGAATTGAGGGGTTTTAGGTCTATTATTCATAAATTAACAATCTAGTGATAAAAGCAGATCATTCACAGAGATTGCTAATTTCCCTGAACTTCCCTTTAATAACAAATGATTAATCTGCATACTGATGGAGGGTGAGGTGATCTTAATTCTTTGGTTTATCCACAGGCTATCACCACTCCTTAAAAAAAATCCCACTGTAATGATTATATATGAAAGCATTTTTATCATCTGTCTCCCAGTAATGTAAAGAGATAAAGCAATTCATCAGCAAGCCACTTGTACTCTCTTTCAAATTAAACAATCTGTTAGATATTCTTTTCTATACAGAGCAGAAATATGATAGATTTTATTTCCTGGGATTGCAAATGATTCCTCAGCTGACAAGTCTAAGATGCTGCTGCACCAGTGGAAGAGAAAAAACTTTCTAGAAGGCAAAGTCATCCTTAAACTTAGAGCAGATGAAGTCCTCGGGATCTCTAGTACAGTGTCAGGTCTGCAGTCTTGGAATGACAGAGGCTGAAGGGGTGACTAGATTCTCATTTGAAAAACCATAGGGGTTCACTCATCAACATATTTGGTTTTTTAGATGAATGTCCACAGCAACGACTTCAGGAAGCTACAAGTCTGTGACACTGTTAATTCATTGCCTCGAAAACCTTGGATTGTCTGGCAAGGATTCAACTCCATTACCCTGGGCCTTACTCTACCTCTGTCTGCCTGGTACATTGTAACAGTTCACAGATATCCTGATGTTCCTGGGCACTGCAGGGAATTTCATCTGTTAAATACAACTCACAGGCAATGTCTATTTACAACAAAAATGATCTTGATATTTTTTCTACCCAGAAATCAGTTATCTTGCTCGTGCCCAGATGTATAAATAAATCTCTGACTTTTCAATGCTTCTATATACAGAACTCTAATAGGCAGCCTGGATCTGATCAGGAGAATTTTGTCAAGGGGGAAGGAAATCATGAAGCACCCTGGGAAGTCTTTTGAGAAGATACAGATATATTGCAGCAGGTGCAGTTTTATGCATTCTAAAAGACATTTGAAAACAAAAATATTCTACTAAAAATGCAAACAGGCCTAGAATTATTATGAAGAAGCAAAATGATGCATAGAACATTTAGCCAGCAAATTCAGACAATGTATAAAGTGAGCCTGTGTTGGGTATTGTCCTAGGTACTAGTGGCAGACAGATGTAAGACACAATTCTTATCCTTATGGTATATTTGCCTGGGTAGGATAATCTCAGATTTGGGAGAGTCCTCAGAAGGTATGTAGTCTATCACATAGATAGGTAGGAATCCATTCAATGGCATCCCTCTCATGTGAGCATTCATTTTCTGTCTGAACACCTCCAGTGATGGGCCCTCACTACTGACCAATCAATCAAACAACCAATCAATAAGCATTTATGAAACACTATGTGCCCAGTTGGAGCCATTTCTAGCTCTGGTCAATAGAAAACTGTTACTTTCAGTGTAAAGGGAAAAACAACCTGCAAACAGCTGCATATAAACAAGACAGAGGCAGGATAAGTTGGAGATAACCTTAGAAGGAAGACTCTAACATACCTCTTCCTCATTATAGCCCTTAAGAGATCTGAGTGTTGGGGCAGCTACAAGGTGCAATGAATAGAACATCAGCCCTGGAGTCAGGAGGACCTGAGTTCAAATCCAGCCTCAGACACTTGACACCCTTACTAGCCATGTGACCTTGGGCAAGTCACTTAACCCCAATTGCCTTGCCTGCCTTCCTCACAAAACACCAAAACAAATTAAACAGAAATCTGAATGTAGCTCAGCTTCTGCCAAGCCTGAGAAGGTTTCTCTGTGAGCAGCAGCACCACCCAGGCTTCATTGGAAGTAGGACTGCATGAAGATATTTATCCTGCCCTCCCTACACCTTCTCTTCTCCAAACCAAATGGTTCCATTTCCTCTAACAGATCTTCCCATGGCACAGTTCTGATGTCCTCCTAGCTACCCTGTAGCTCATCAATGTCCTTCATAAAATGTGGTGCCTAGAACTGAACATGATTGAGTGTAAGTTACTTTTGGCTAAAAAGCAATGACAGAATTTGTATTTTATATTAAAAGGCTCAGAGGTAAAATGAGCTCAAAAAGATGAAATGTTCTAGTATTTTTTTTTCCCTTTTTCTCAAGAGTGTGATCTTTTTCTTTTTTGGTCCTAGATAATCTACACAAATAATTACTTGAATTATCTATTATCCTGATAATGATTTTACCCCTCCACTTTACTCTGGCCCTAGAGATACATCTCCAGAGAATTGTTAATATAAATTAATCCTGATTCTATGACCTATGGATGCATCAGAGTTGTGACTCTTGGTTTGGATTCAGGTTTTTAGTCTTCTTGCCTAAATGTGTGTGAATGTTGCTACTGTGCTAGTCTCAATATTTTAATGAGCTCTGATAGGCTCTTGTACCAAGACCTAGAGGTCTGATCAGTCCTATATCTGTCAGAAGCCAGAGAATTCCAACAGTCCTCTACCACCATATGAATGAATGAATGAATGAATGAGTGAATGAATGAATGAGTGAATGAGTGAATGAACAAATGAGGAATGTGGCACCATGGAAAGAAAATTGACCCTATAGTCAGAATACTTGGGCTCAAATCATATTCCTAATACTTATTATCTGGGAGACTTTAGGTAAGTCATTCAACTTTCCTGCACTTCAGATTTCTCATCTGTAATGAAAATATTGGACTAGATGCCCTCTGAAGTTCTTTCCAGGTCTAAATCCATGCTCCTGTGCTACCTGATTATTCAGAGACTCTGATGAGCCAAACACTGAGCTAGCATTGGGGGTAAAAAAGAAAAATGAAATAGTCTCTGCTCTCAAGAATTTGGCAGTCTATCAAGAAAGATGATGTGTATATATATGGTATATACAAAATAGAACAAAGGCATTTTTCTTTTTTATGGGGTTGGGGAAAGGCCATAGTAAGTAAGGGGACTGGGAAGTGTTTTATGTAGAGGCTAGCACTTAAGCTGTATTTTGAAGGAGTGCAGGTATTCTAAGACAGAGGGTGAGGAGAGAATAAATGCCAGGCATGGGGGATAGCGGGTACAAAGTCACTGAGTTGGAAGATGGAGAGTCATGTGTGAAGAATAGTATGAAGGCCACTCTGGCCAGACTGTAGAGTGTAGAATGGGGAATACAGCCTTCCAGGAGGTGAGGGTTATTCACATGATTGGTTGTTCTCAAGAGTTCTATACTTATTCTCTTTACAAAAGCAGGCCATGATTAACACACACACACACATATACACACACATTGCCACTACAAAAAGTCACTTTTAAGTCTTCTTTCCATGCTTCTTCACGACATTTTAAATTTCTTACAGCACAGTAATATTCCATTAGATTCATGTACTACCATTTTTTCCAGTGGTTTTCCAGTGGTTTTTCATAATCCCATTTGGGATTTTCCTGGCAAAGATACTGGAGTGGTTTGCCCTTTCCTTCTCCAGCTCATTTTATAGATGAGGAAACTGAGGCAAACAGGGTTAAGTGACTTGCCCAGGATCCCATAGCTAGTAAGTGTCTGTGGCCAGATTTGAACTCAGGAAGATGAGTCTTGCTGACTCCAGGCCAGGCACTCTATCCACTGAGCCAGCTAGTTGCCTCCACCATTAGTTTAGCTATTCCCTAATCAATATCAAATGCTGCTATAAGTATTTTGGTCTATATGAGATCTTTTTTCTTGCCAATGACCTTCTTGGGGTATATGCCCAATCGTGGAATCTCCAGGTCAAAGGGTTTGGATTTTTTCATCATTTTATTTGCATAACTCCAAATTATTTTGCAAAATGGTTATATTGATTCATACAAAGCTCCATCAACAATGAATTACTGTAACTATTTTCCCACAACCTCTATGATATTGAATATTCTATCTTTTGTCATCTTCTCCAATTTGCTGGGTCTGAGGTAAAAACTTGGGGTTGTTTTGATTTGCATTTTCTCATGATGAATGATTTTGGAGCATTCTTTCATATAATTACCAATAATTCACAATTCTTCTTTTGAGAACAGTTTGTACATATACTTTGATCACTTATCTTGAGGGACGTAAAGAGTTTTCAATGCCAAATAGGAGAAATTATATTTAATCCTAGAGACAATAAGGAGCCTTTGATAATGAAGAATGAAATGAGAGCAACACCAATGTTGTTTCAAGAATGACTTTGAATGAAAAAATTATTTTGACTATTATAAATACCCAAATTAGGCATAAGAGAAATGAAAAAGATGTTGTCTGCACCTAGAGAAAAAAGTGATAAGTGGAAGCATGTATGGTATGGTTTTAGAACCTCTTTCCATGCATATATCTATTTGTATCTAGCCATCTCTAGGATAGGGAAGGGAAGAGAACAAAAAAGGGAAAAAAGAAATTTACATGATAATTTTGTTATATATTTGAAAGGAACAGCAAATTATGAATAGTAGATTTGCCTTTTCATGCACAATTGTCTTTTTTATTATACTATGTTATGGAAATTCTTGTTTTATTCTAGAAACTAAAAATAAAACAAAATTAAAAAAAAGAATTTTATTGAGTAAGGAAGTGCTATAGTCAGATCTGTACTTGAGGAAGATCTCATACCCAATTCCTGAATCTTGCTATATGACTTCAGGAGAGTAAAGTCTGTGATTACTGGTATTTGATTTTGATTGGTACTGTATCAGATAGACAAAGGCCCAATGAATTTCAAAGAGAGCCTGAACATCCTCTGAGATTAGATGGATTCAGTTGAATTGACATAGATTGGCACAATAGAAACTCTGGAACTTGTAGCTGAGCAGATTTTTGGTTATGATGTTCAACGCAAGTTAACCAACATTTATTAAGTGCCTCCTATGTTCCAGGCATGGTATCAAGCTCAAGAAACACATAAATGAAACACAAAAGAACACACAGTTCCTGCCTAAGAAAAACATATGATTTAAAAGGGAGATACGAAATAGAAGTATCCTGTAAAGTTGAATAGCCTACTTTGGGGATAATAAGGACATGCAGAGAATTACATGAAAATCTGAGAAAGATCATTTTTAGTTGCAGGATCAGGGAAGTCTTGATGGAAGAAGAAGCAATGATTTGGGATACAGGAAAAGAGAAAGACTTCAATTGGTATGGAGAAAAAGAGAATATGTTCTAGCCATGAAGGATGGTCTATACACATGTATAGAAACTGGAGAGAGAAAGAGAGTTCTAGTACTATCAAGGAATTAAATTTGGTTGGGGAATATAGAATGGGGAACAGGGCTGTGTGAAATAAAGCTGCCAAGCTAGGTTGAAGCTAGCCTTAAATTGCCCAGGGCCTTAAATTTTGTGCTAAGTAATTTTATTTTATCCTAAATATGGTAGAAAGAAATTGAAAAGTAGTGAGTTTGTATGTTGTGGGGGTAGGGGTAGTAGTGACATTGTCTAGGGAAGACCTCTATAATAGGAAGCTTATTTTAGTTCAGGCAAGGAGTGATGAGTACATGTAGTACAGTATAAGTATAGTGGAACATAAATGTGAAAGATATGTTGGGTGTAGAATTGATAGAACTTAGTCATAAAGTGGATATAGCAAATAAGGGGGTGGGGGAGAAGGAAAGTGAAAGATGATTTGAGATTTAGGGCTTGGGTGACATGGAAAATTGTATTGCTGTCAATAGAAATAAGAAAGCTGATAGCGGGGCAGGATTATAGGATAAGAAGATGAATTCAGTTTTGGACATTTCTTGACATCAATGAGATGTCCAGGTGAGGCTATTCAGGACACAGGATATGTGAGATTTGAGTTCAGGGAAGATGGCTGAATACATAACTGTATACTATTAGTGGCTACAAGCATAAAGTTGAGAATTGAAGCAATGACAATGAATGACATTGGCAAGGATTAGAAAAGAGAGAAAGAAGAGAAAAGAACCAGGTGATAGAGCCCTAGTGGGTACTAAAGCTTAGAGGAAATAAAGAAGAGGCAGCCAAAAAAGAGGAATCATACAGATAAGAGGAGAACCAATACAGAGCATTATCATGGAGTAGTCAATAGGGGCAAATGGTAAACACTGGTTAGGAAGCTGAGAATAAGCCATCGGATTTGGCAATCAAAAGGGTAGCAGTTGTAGACTATCTAATATAATGAATATTATGAATATATAATGAAATATAATGAAAAATTTCCCAATAGCTAGAGAAGTCCCAAAGTGTAATGGGAACCATGAGTAGCATCTGATAGACAGCTAGGCTAACAAAATAGAATGATTGGTTTAGAGTCAGGGAAGATCTTAGTTCAAATCCTACTTTGGGCACTTACTAGTTGTGTGACCTCAAATAAGTCACTTAACCTCTCAACCTCATTACCCCTTACTTCAAGCTATGAAGAGAAGGAATAGAGTTGAATCAGTGCCACGTGGCTTCCCACTTCCAGACCACCTTATTCACTTTTATGCCCCACTATTTTCTCATAGCGCAGTTAGGTGGCTCAGTGGGTAGAGTTCTGGGCCTGGAGTCAGGAAAATTCATCTTCCTGAGTTCAAATCTGGTCTCATACAGTTACTAGTGGTGACCCCGGGCAAATCACCCTTCTTTGCCTCAGTTTCCTCATCTGTAAAATGAGCTAGAGAGGGTGGTGGCAAACCACTCCAGTGTCTTAGTAATGTAAACCCCAAAAGGGGTCACAAAGAGTCAGACACAATGGAAAAATGACTAAACAAAAACATCTTCTCACAAACAAAAATTAATATCACCATATTTATCTTTCAATATATTGGCACATTATTTACAAAAAATAGCACCTATATCCATCTTTAACACAGTTCTTTTTATCCTGACTGCTTCTTTGGTGTCTTATTTTTAACTTCTTTCTTCTCTACCTGTGCTAACATCCTACGTAACTCCTTATACATGGTAGCTACTTAATTCATATTTCTTGTTCTTTCACAGTAATACCTATTTCTCACATAACCTACCTTTCTTCATTCCAATGTTGTTTACCCACTCTCTTCTGGCTCTCTTATTATAATTCTATACTTTCTGAGTTGGAATGTGAAAAGTGCTCCTGATACTGAGAATGGACCCCAGTGGGAATTTACCTTCTAGTCAGGGAGTTCTGCTGAGGCAGTCAAAGTATCTCTTATTCCTTCCTTATATTGGGGGCAAAGATCTCTTGGGAGAGAACAGATTGCTGTTGGGCTACCTATCAGACCAATAAACTCAGCCAAATGAAATCAGACTTGGACTTGGATTTCAGATGCACCATTGTAGTAAATGAATTTTTGAAATAACTTGGTGAAATCCAGGGTCAGCTTCACCAGTGGAGCCTCAGAGTGCATTGACTTACACACTGGACATTTGTCAGCTATTTTTTTAGAAAGATTTTCTTTCCCTCTTTTGTGTTGACTACTACTTTTTGCTAATGTGTATCGGTAGGAAAAGCTTTAGGAAAGGGACAGAAAGGCAAGACCTGGAAAACTTTAAAGATGCTCTGTTTTTCAGTGTTTGGATGCAAGCTGTCAAAATAAGAAACTGAATTGTAATTAAATACTATAGTGTTTCGTATAGTAGGCACCAACACAAATGCCTGAAAAATATTCAATCCTGTAGCATTATCAAAGACCTACAGAGTCTACCGGGGTGGGGACCGTACAGACTGGAAGCCACATGTGGCCCTCTACATCATCAAGTGTGGCCCTTTGACTGAATCCAAAAATTCACAGAACAAATGTGGCCTTGAGGGCATGTGTGGCCCTCTAGGTCCTTAAGTGTGATCCTTTGACTAAATCCAAGGTCAGTCAAAGGGGTGCCACATGTGGCCTTGAGGCCACAGGTTCCCTACCCCTGGAAACCCAAAGGTCTGGAGATGAATTGAATTGATGGGCATTTTTTCTTTTTTATTCTTTTTTTTTTAACACAAGTAATATTGGCTCTTTTGATTCTATTATAGGTAACTAGATGCAAGACCAGGTAGAAAGAGTGCTGGACAGGCACAGTGTACAGAATACTGAACTTGGAGTCAGGAAGACCTGAGTTCAAATTTGGCCCCAAACACAAGCTTTGTGACCCTGGGCAACTCAATTAATCTCTCAGCTTCAGTTTCCTTGTTTGTAGGATGGGTATAATATTAAAAAAGTAACTACCTTCCAGGTTATCATGCAGACAAAATGAGATAACACTTGTAAGGCACTTTTACAAAACTTAAATAACCATATAAGTGCTGGCTATTATTACTGTGGCTTGTAAAGCTCTCAGTAGCCTCCTAGACCAGGAGTGTGCTGGAGCCAGCTCAGATGGGCTCTGGACAATTTAGGAAGCTGAGGTTACAGTTGAGAGATTGCTGGGCCTGGAGTCTGGAGGACCCGAGTTCAAATCCAGCCTCAGACACTTATCAACTGCGCACCCTTGGGCAAGTCACAACCTGTTTTCCTCAGTTTCCTCTCTAGCAATATAGCACCTACCGTGTTGGATTGTTTTAAGGATAAAATGAGATGTGTGTAAAGTGCTTAGCATATTGCCAGGCACACAATATAGTAGGTGCTAGATAACTATTAGTTACTATTTTTATTAGCTCAATGTTAACTTTTCAGTGTGAGTATTAACATCTAGAAAATTAGCAAACACTATAAATCAGGATTTTACTTATTGTTCTGTTGATTGTTTAGACTTTAAAATGTATGAAGACAATATTAATAATACAGATTCAATTTAGTTGTGTCCTGTGAACTTTTGTTTTTTGGAAGAGTTGCTAAAATATTTGCCATCACACCCCTGTTCCTAGACTTGCTAAATACAAAAAGCTCCAGGGAATTGCAAACCCTCTGAGTCACCTGGTCAAAGTAAAGCTTTTGGCAAGGGCTAAATGCTCTTTTCTTTCCAGAGGGCAATTTGAATTTCAGCTCTGTGCCAACTTCCCAGATATTCTCCTAGCATGAGTCAGCACCAGCTCTGAACATCAATCTGTACACCAGGTCCAGGCTCCTCGTCTCTATCCCCTTAGTCCCTGGTCCTGTCTCACTCAGACAAGAATGCCATAAAAACTCACTGAGCTTAACTGGTTTGGGTGGTCCCTTCCTCTGAACTCCCTGTGGACCTATTTCCACATCGTCCTTGACTCCCCTTCTTACTGTGTTTCTCTTCAATAAAACTAGTTTACTTTACTTTGTCTCCTCAGACTCTAGTTATCCTTCCTTGTCCTATACCTTAGAATCACAAAACTCAAATTGCATTAAAACATGGCTTCTGTTGAAAACAAAGGAGGAATAAGAATGTCTTTCTCCACTAGAAATGGTGGACTCAAACATAAGGGAGAGGAGGGTGCTATAGGCAGGAAGGATTAAAAAAAAAATTTTTTTAAATCAAGATTCAAATTTCTACCATTAGATTTATTATGCCAAAATTTACCACTAATACCATTCTAGGTAGTTCTTAGACTGACTTTTCTTCTAACAGAAGTTTTCTCTCCTGGTTCTGGAGGCACTTCCTTTGTCCCAATGTCTCAATGTCTACAAACCTTCTGCTGTGAAATATTAAAATATGTTTACAAAAATAGGCGTCTTTTCATATGACACTATTTCCACAACAGCCTGAAGACCAATGATGAAACAAAGATGTAATGGATGTAGGATTTACATATTTTCACAAAGCTATTAGAGGACTGATTTAAAGGAGAGAAAATAGATTTTTGTTAATTTTTTAAAATAGATGGGGAGAGTACTAGAAATGTGAAATGTTAGATATACCTACAGAGGAATGAACTGTCTTACTAGATTTATTTAGTTGTTTAATTTTGTCAAATGTGTTTCAGAATCTACCAAAGAAATAGCACAGAATATTAGCGTTGAAAGGATCTAGAGATAATGTTGTCCTTGCTTCTCATATTATCAAAAAGGAAATAAAGAGGGAGAAGCAGGAAAACTCCACAGCTCCCACAAAGACACCTCAAATACCCATAAAATATGACTCTAAACAAATTTTGGGGTTCTAGAACTCACAAAAGTACAGAAAAACATATCTTCCATGAAGGCAGCTCAGCAGTTGGGAAGGCTCACTGCAGCACGTTGGGAGCCGAAACCAGCCCAGCTGAAACCATGGCTTGGTCCTGGGACAGCCAGGACAAGCTGCAGCTGGAGTCTTCAGGAGAGTGGATCAGCAGCAGCTATGGTAACTTCCAGAATTATCAAGCCATGAGAAATAAGTAATAAGTGAAAGGTTAGTGAACTTGGCTAAATTCGGGGGAGAGGTCTGGCTGAACTGCCCCCAGGGCAAGGAAGCAGCACAGCCACCTCCAAATGGCTGTTTCAGAGCTTGAGGTCTGCAGATTGCAGGGGGGCAAACAATCATTCAGGGGCTCTGGCCTTAACCACCCTGGATCAGGATCATGGTCTTGGGTGGTGGTCCTGAGGTGTGTTTTCAGTAAGCCAAAGTTGGTGGAGGCTACAGCAGCCTCTTAATTGCTCCAGTAGGTGCAAAAATCCCAGCAATTTTGGACAGAGCTTTCCCCTCTGGAAGCAGAGTTCCACAGAGCTA
>CM053596.1:175420374-175473115 GCA_028646575.1 Pseudocheirus occidentalis
GTGTTCCAAATCGCTGGGGTTTTCCCAACTGCCGGAGCTGTTAGGGGGGTGTTGCAAGTTCCCCCAGCTTTGGCTGGCTGAAAGTGCACCCCAGGACCTCCACCCAAGACCATGATCTGGATCCAGGCCGCTCAACGCAAGAGCACTTGGCCCTGATCAATTGATTCAGCCCCCCTTCGGAGTCCGCAGGCCAGGGGCTCTGAAGCAGCCTGGTGGGGGCCGCAGCGGGTTCCAGCAGTTCTCTTCCCCCACTGCTTCCTTGCCCCAGGAGTAGATTGGCTGAACTGCTTTACCTCCCCCAAATTAAGTTTCAAAGTTTCACTTTCACTAACCGTCTCTGACTATTTGAAGATTCACTTAGGCAGGTGCTTTAGATTTTCTTTGAAGTAGACTCAAGCTGCAGTTTGGGAGGCTCCACTCCTCCTCCACTCCTTGTGGCTGCCCTGGTGCCTAGCCTGGCTGCGGCTGCGGTTTTGTGCTGGCCGAGTCTCTGCTCCACTGCAGTGTGAGCTGCCCCTCTCCTGTCCCGGTTCCTCATGCCTTGGCAGATGTGGGGGTGCTGGAGGCTGTAGAACCTCTGAAGACTGGCTGCGGGGCTTGGCTCTTTCCCACTGCCCCGGGCATGTCCATAGTCTTGGCTTCAGGCTGTTTCAGTCTCTGCTCCAGGCTGCTGCTGAGCCCCTGCTGCCAAGCTGCCTTCAGCGAGAGATGTGTTCTCTGTAGTTTTGTGAGTCTGAGAGTCCTAGACTTTATCTGGGATCATAATTATATGGGTGTTTAGGGTGGCGGTGGTAGAGCTGCAGGACTTTGCTGCTTCTCCGCCACCATCTTGGCTCCATCCCCCAAACTTGAGTTTGATGTGAAGAAAAATTTCCAATCAATTAGAGCTGTCCAAAAGTAGGTTTCCTACTACTGGAACTTTTGGGGCATAATTGAAGGATAGTCATTTTCCAGGGATTCTTGTCAAATATAGATGGGACTGGATGCTTCTTGGGTCCCTTCCAACTCTGAAATGCTGTGATTCTGGAAAGTAAAGACATGATTTTCTGTGCCCTGCTTCCTCAGCAGAACTAGACAAATAGAGGGTGTGTAGGGTTGATTCTCCTCAGATTTAGAAATAGAATTTAGAATCTTTGTGTTTGGAAGTATGCCACTCCAAAGATTTTACTTGTGCCTGTGCTGTCCTTGATTGAGGGAGCAGGGACTCTGGTCCAGGTCCTCTGGGTCCCCAGGCTTCTGGCTGAGAAGGGTTACCGAAGAGATAACCTGGCCTTCTTGAGGTTTCTCACCCTGAGAGAGGGAATTACCTGCTCTGGATAGTAGAAGCAGCACCAGTCTAAGTACTCTTAAGGTAGATATTTTTTTCTTAACATAAAACAAGTCCAGCAACTCAAGCTGTCCAGCTATTGAATAGGCTAACTTGAATGAGTTCCCCATAACAAGAAGTCTTTATTCAATTCATTCATTCAATAAAGATGAATCATCTACTATGTGCAAAGTACCAAGGGATACAAAAAGAGGCAAAAGATGGTCCTTGTCCTTAGGGAAGTTACAATTAAATGGGAGAGACAACATGTACAAACATATACAGTATAAGCAAACTATATGCAAGAAAAATAGAAAATAATTAACAGAAGAAAGGCACTGGGATTAAAAGGAACTAGAGGAGGCGTTCTGAAGAAGGTGGGATTTTAATCAGATCTTAAAGGAAACCAGGGGTGTCAGAGAAAATGCCCAGAATTGAGAAATATAATGTCTTTTTCATGGAACACCAAGGAGGCCAGTGTCACTGGATCAAAGATTATGTATCATAAATAAGGTCTAAGAAGACCAGAAATGTAGAGGGGGCTAAGTAACAAACATCTTTGAATGCCAAACAAAGTATTTGATATTTGTTCCTGAAGGCAATAAAATGCCACTGGAGATTATTGAGTCAGAGGTAGGGAGAGGAGAGGGGCTTCCATGATCTGACTGTGTTTTAGGAAAATCATTTTAGTGACTGAACCAAGAGAAAATAGAGAATGAGAAGATGATGAGGATATCCATAATGATAGAAACAAGGCTCTCAAATCTGAGTAAGGAATGAGTATGGCCTTGGTATTATTTCTGAAAAGGAGAAACTATCCCAAAGAACAGAAGAAAAGATAACAGAATCAATATCTAGAGATTTGTTGAGGTGCAGAGTCTTAAAGGTGAGGAAGTTTATCAGTAAAGTAAGGGTTGTAACCATTTGCTAAGTTTTGAACAAGTAAAAGCATTGAGGGAGAGGGCCCAGGGAAAGAAGAAAGGTTTAGAATAGTTGTTCTGGGGAGGATGCTTAATCAGAATAGATTGATCAATGCAATCAATCAATCCACAGACTTATTAAGTGCTTATTATGTACCAAGCAGGGCAGGTAGGTGATTCAAAGGATAGAGTTCAGGGAGCTAGGAGTTACGAAGTCTTGTGTTCCTCAGTTCAAATCTAGTCTCAGACACTTAGCTGTGTGACGTTGGGCAAGTCACTTAACTCTGTGTGCTTCAGTTTCCTCATCTATAAAATGAGCTAGAGAAGGAAATGTCAAATCACTCCAGTATTTTTGCCAAGAAAACTCAAAATGGGGTCAAGAAGAGTCAGACACAACTGAAATAATACAACAAAAAGAATTGTACTAGGCACTGTGCTAGGCTCTGGGTACAAAAAGACAAATGTGAAACACTCCTAGGCTCAAGGAGGTTAAATTAAGTATATCATGAGAAACAGCATGCATAATTTGGAGTAAATACTAAATATTAAAGTAAATATAAGGTAATTTTTCAGAGGAGAGGCTCTAACAGCTGAAAGGACAAGAAAAGACTTCCAGGAGGAAGCATTTCATGTGAGCTTTGAAAGAGACTAGAGATTCCTGACACAGAATAAGGAGAGCTGCCCTAGAGTAAGAGGACCCAAGTTCGAATCCCTTCTCTGAGGCCAGTTGCCTTTGTGACTCTGGATAAGTCACATAGCTTCCTTCCACTTCATTTACTTCTCTGTGAAACAAAGAAGATTGGACTCAATGGTCTCTGAGGTCACGTCTAACTCAGGCTCTTTCATGTTATACCATGTATGAGGAAGAGCCAATAAAACAGTTTGGAACATAGAATGCATGAAAGAGTGTCACATGTCATAATCCTGGAAAGGTAATTGGTGCAAGATTATGGAGGACTTTAAAAGCCTAGTAGAGAAGCTTGTATTTTTTTTCCTATAGATAGTAGATGGCTAGTGGTAGTTTTTGAGTAGGAGAGTGATATAATAATTAGACAGGAAAGGAATAAGCATTTTTATATCACACCTACTATGTGCCAGACAGACGCTCTACTGAGTGCCTGTTTCTAAATATTATCACATTTGATTCTCAAAACAGCTTTTTGATATAGGTAATATTATTCCCATTTTACAGTTGAGGAAACCAAGGCAAGCAGGCTAAGTGACCTACTTGGGGTCACAAAACTAGCAAGTAGAATAAAAATAATGAAAAACAAAGAAATAAAGGAATTGTTAAGCAATAGCAGATTTTAGTTTTCTTAATCTCTTCTGAATACTTTTCAACATTCTCATTCAGATTCCAATGGTTACAGAATATGAGATATTAACCAAGTCACTTAATGATCCTGGCTTTATAAGGGCTGTAATTGGGAAGCACCTCTAACTGGAACCCTCTTCTTTTCCCCATCTATCCAATTCATCCTGGACTTTTGTGAGACATGTAATGATGGTGACATAATAGTAAAGAATCCCAGCTATGGATGAGGATACGGACATGGTGTAACTATGGCCATGGTATTTGCTAAGAGAGTCCAGTGGGGGCCTACCAACTTTCCATAGTGGGCTATGGATATCATTGTCACTGACCTCAGAGCACCCCACATATAGAATTTTATACAGTTAGAGCTAAGAGGCTCACACTGAGCTCTTAAACGTGTCCCAGCACTCCCCCCCAATAATCTATCTTGAAGAGCTTACCGCACCTTGTTGAGGTGCTATGTGACTAGAGAGAGGGAGTGCATCTCTCCCCAACACAGTAATGTTCAAGGATTGACCTGGGCTGTGATTCATGCCCATGTCACTGACCACCAGGTGGTATAACCAAACTACCCAGCCCACCATCACATTGTGCAAGCTTTTGGACATGATATCCTGTTGGACAATGGGAAAACAAAACTCCAGGCTCCATGGGTCATCATCTTCCACTTGGCTGAGAACAAAAAGGACTGATCTCCATCCCTCATCTAGACATTCATAAGGAAATGCTGAGGAAAGATCCTGAAGTACCTGGTATGAGGAATCCTTGTGTGATCCTAGACATTCCATTGATGTTTGAAACAAAAACACTGAGATTCGTGAATAGTAAATACCACTATAGTGTTGGTATACTGTGATCTGAAACCCATCTGCCACAACTGAGGCAACTCTCAGGAATTGACTGAGCCAGAAGGAAATGGAGGCATGGACTGTAACCCAATTACCCCTAGCAGTGATATGTCAACTGGCCTGGTACATCATAAGTGTGTCAGCAGAAGGGAATGTCACTCACTGTTACCAGATCTTCTACCTACACTCGGAGCTAGAGGATTTCCTAAACTTTCTGCCACTGAAGCTTGGCCTGTTTACTGACTCTATTGGCCTTGTGTGCCTGTTCTCTCAGTACTTCCTGCTCCTCATCTCCTTGAATATATATGTTCTAGGCAAGCAGCTCTGAGACTAGAACCCCCAAAATAGACTCTGACATTTTGCCAAGAAGAGGACAATGTTTTATTCTTCCCACATGCTCTTTCCTTCCCTTTCTCTCAGTCAACCCAACTGAGACAAAAGGACGTGAAGAGTTGAGACCATTGCCACAATAACAGAGACAATTTTAGGGGCAATGCTCAACTTGAGAATGCATTTCCTAATATCATTTTCCCTAGTAGGACACCTTGTCATCTTTGTGCCTCTGGTAGCCCCCATCATTCATGTTTTAGGATAGTCATTTTGGTAAGAGGAAGACTCTAGTCAAAATGATACTCGGGAGCTGTGAAAAGGCTTAGAAGAGAAACATGTCACTCAGTGTATCCTCTGTTTCAGTCCAGAA
Source organism: Pseudocheirus occidentalis (assembly GCA_028646575.1). Lineage (NCBI taxonomy): Eukaryota > Metazoa > Chordata > Mammalia > Diprotodontia > Pseudocheiridae > Pseudocheirus > Pseudocheirus occidentalis. Next base: position 175,425,464 of record CM053596.1, read on the forward strand.
ACTGAGTGACCACAGAAGGCAAAGGGACATTTGGGAAAGGGAAAATGACTCAGTGAGCATTTTTGGAAAAGCATTCCCTCCCATCCCTGTGTCCTTTCCTTTCACCTAAGGGATGAAGAAATGGATTGTATGAACTAAAAGCCATTCAAAGTGGCTTCTATGTTCTTCTTCAAGATTTAGTTCAAATCCTACCTTTTGGAACAGGTTTCCCTTCCTCGATACTCATGCCTCTCTTCAGAGGTTACCATCCATTTATTCTGTATATATCTCACCTGTCCAATGAATACAGCTGTTTACATGTTGCCTCCTCTATTAGAATATGAGCTCCCTGAGGGCAGCCACCGTGCATTTGCTTTTCTTTGTGCTCCCAGAAATTAGTACAGTGTCTAACTCATAACAAGTGCCTAATAAATGTTTAATGATTGACTGATTAGTAACTGACAAGAGCCTTTCAAAACAGCAGTTCACCTAATAATGTGTAGTAAATACATAGTTCTTTTCTAGGGGTGCAACAAATGTTCATAGATGAAAACAAATATATCTTTGTCAGGTTTCTCATCTATAAAATGAGGCTAATAATATTTGCACCACTTCCCTCACAGGGTGTTTGGAAGAAAAGTGCTTTATAAACATTAAAGTGTTATAAATATACAAATTTTCCTTATTATTAGAATAGTCCCTGAACTCTCACATTTTGAAAGAGGAATGTTTTTCATCCCTTCTCCCCCCACCCAGTTATTCTTGTCCCTATTATTTAATTGCTGATTTTGTTAGCTCTTGATTGCAATTGGAAAAGCCAGAGAACTAAATCAGAGTTGGAAACCTGAGGTGATTCAAGACAATGGAAAGCCCACAATTTGGGATAATATTTTTAATTAGAAAAACAGTCAGCTGTCTCCATGGTGTTTTGGGTTTTTTGGTTTTTTGTTTCTGTGATTGTTTTATTGTTGGGGTTTTGCACATGTTTGTTTTTTGCCTTTGTCAAAAACTGTTCTAGAGTATCCCTGTGGTTCTAAGTTACAATGTCAAAACTGTAGGGTGGTTTAATATTAGCATAATTAGACTGAAACCTCCTGGCAGATGACCAATAAGAAAAAATGTTCCATTATCGCAAATTACACTGCAATAAGTGTGGCAAAAACATTCTAGAAACTGAAAGAGTTTTAATATAATTTGTGTCAATGTTTCCATTCCCACCTCATAGAATATCTGGGTATTATTCTTGGATCTCATTCACCTCTAAAATGTGGGAGAAACCTCTGGACTGATAATCAACAAGTATTTACTAAGCCCTTTTTGTATGCCAGGAAGTGAGTATATAAAAGGCAAACGTAAGTCTATCTCTGTCCTCAAGGAGTTTATATTCTAATTGGAAGAAACAACATAGACATATATTAATATGTACTTATTAATATGTACTTATAAATGTACTCAAATATCTCCATGCATTTTGCTAGGGCAGGAAAAAAATAAAGGATGAGAATAGTAATTTTCAGTGGATTAAGGTTGGTGAATGGAGATAATCTGTCAAACGAGGTGATATATGTAAAGGGTTTTGCAAATGTTAAAGTGCTTGATAAATGTGAGCTATTAGTAACTTGGAGAGCTCATCTTGCATATGTTGCTTCTTGTCTCTTATTAGCCTTAGCCTTCGGGTGTAGCCAGACAGGCCCTATGAGGCAAATGGCCTTAACCATTGTTTTCATCAACTATTTCCTTTGGTTCCAGATGTTTCAATTAGCAAGGTTTGTTAGCAGTAGCAGCTTTAATGCTTTGTAGTTGGTGAGGATCTTACTGTGAAGTCCTTTTAAGAAGGTGGCCTGCCTGGGGCTCCTATGAAATGGAAAACTGTCAAAGTTGATCCCAAATATCCCTAGAGAGAAAACAACCCTATTCTGCCCAAATCAGTAGAACACACTTTTCACAATCAACGAGTCTTTGTTAAATAGACAGGAGCTTCTCCTAATGATATTATAGTGACTAGCATTTAGATAGCTCTGTAATGAGTGGGTCTCATTTGGTCTTTCCAAGCAGCCAGGAAGACAGGTGCTATTATTCTCTCCACCTTATGGATGAGGAAACATGACGAAAAAAGATGAAATGACTTGCTCAGGGTCACACAGCTAAAAAGTATTTGAGTCAGGATCTGAATATAGATCTTTCAGACTTGATGTCCTGAGCATTATCCACTGTGACCCTTAGGTGCTAATAAGTACTAAAAAACAAAAAACTAGCATATTGAACTGTGTTCTTCTATATTAACAGACCAGTCCCCTGGAGAGAGAATACCATGCATTTATCAATCAATTACGTTTTGTAAACATATTAATTCTACTTAGTAGGTAGGATTTGAAGTTTATGCATCATGTTCCAGAAGAGGATTTTTTTTTACCACTCAAGTAGTTAGTGTTTTCTCTTCTTATGATGGCTCCAAAATCATAATAAGGATGTAAAAGCTGGAATTTATTACAGGAAGTGGTGTTTAGATGCTGCTTTGCCCTCCCATGCTGTCTGTGCTGCTATTCACTTTATGATAGTGGGAATGCTGATGAATCCTCTAACAAGAACCTGACCTGTATTTTAAGAGGTATACCATTAAGAAGCAGGCAAGTAGAACACGGAAGAACTTTGGTACACTTAAAGATAAGGTCAAGTGAGACTCTATGGGCATTGCAAGGCATTTCCAAGATGGCAAAGGAAAATAGTGTAGATTCTCTGATCAAGACATTCCTTTTTCAGCTCTTAGCTGCCAGTACTTCTGTATGATTGCCAAATGCTCATTACTTGCATGTTGATGCAGAAATCTTGGCACAGACACTTTCTCTCACCCAACAGAGACCATGTCCACTTCATATTAATGACTGATGAAAGAATCTTTTCAAATATGAACTGTGAAGATCTGTTCCTTCAGTACATATTCAGCAGTTTCCAACATAGCCAAATGTTAAATGCATTAACCAAGAAATCCAGGATAACAAATGGAGAATGAACTTCTTGGTATTTTGCATCACATCTCCAGATCTGATCAATGCCACTGTTATTCTAGGTCCAGTGAATCCTGTTGTGTGTGTAATTTCCTTAAATTCCTATTTGATTAACCAGAATGAAGAAGTAGCTACTATATTTAAACCCTGGAATTTTTGTTTTTATTATGAGATAGATCTTTATTTTTTTATCATAGCATATTCATTCACCACCAGGACTACAGGAGGAATAGACTAAGATTAATAGGACTCATGAACCTCTCCTCCCAAATTCTCAAGCCAGTATATTATGTGTATACAGATAGATAGAGATACTGAGCACCTACTATGTGCAGAGAAGCACTTGGCTTAGTGTTTGTGACAAAATGGTAAAAAAAATTAAGTAATTTCCATCTGTAGGGAGCTTATATATTTTAAAGAAAGGTGGAAATGTACATAAATGCATAGGATATATGAAGTAATTTCAAGAAGAAGAAAGAGGTACCAACAATTGGAAGCATCTGGAAATGGCTTGTGTATAAGGTGCCTACACCTGGACTGGGCTTCAAATGGGGCTAGAGTAGAGGTGAAATTAAATTTATTAAAACCTTAACAAAGTGACTAGAATTTTCATTCAAATCTAAAACAAAAGCTGCTGTCTTATTCTTCCAGTGCAGCATGAGAAAGCTTAGTCCTAGATTCTTTGCATTTTGTCAAGCCCTAGAGTGACTTCTAAAGTAATCAGCAGGGGGTGTTGGCCAAGTTCCTTCCACCTCATGACTTACTGGTGAGGGAGGAAGGAGAGAAGGCTGAGCAGAGGTCCCTTTTGGAAGTAAGATTAAATCCTTCAGACCTGTTGGGGATCATTCTGTAAATTAAAATTTCAGCAACCTGAAGAAAAAAAAATCTGCACAAGTCTCTGCATAGTTTTTGAGTTATTCCCACTAAGGGCCATTTTTTCAAAGTAGAAATTTCCTGTGAGTGTCTGAGTCAAACTCTCAAAATGTTAGAACATGTCTCCATCACCAGGATGAACTGAATGTGGGACTAAAAATGTTGTCTAGTGATACAAATAGTCAATCCAGTGTTTCTAGGTCCTGACCAATGCTTAGCACAGTGCCTTGCCTATAGAAGAAACATAATAACAATTCATGGACTGACTGACTAACTGACTGACTACACCATTCTGCCATATTGGTGGGTTATGCTAAACTAGGCTGACTACATTTTATGTGTCTGCTTATAGACACTACCTAACATGATTACAGGTCTTTATATAGTAGATAACATATAGTATGTGCTTCCTTTGTGTTCTGGGAGAGAAAATGTCATTTCCACAGCTGCCTAACTTATAGAAAGTAGTGTATAGGAGAATTTAACTCACTCTTTGACTCATTTTATGGATAGAGAAAATGGTACAATTCAGTGAAGAGCAGAATGTCTCTTCATTCAGTACTGCAGCCACAAGAAAAACAAATACATTCTGGGAAATATTCAGCTTAATTTCCACCTTCCATCTCTATAGCACTCAGCATACCCTTGAGAGCCATAAGACTCTCTATTGACTATAGGACAAACTACAAGCTGCTCAACTTAGCATTTAAAGCCCTTTATAATCTAGTTCCATCCTACCTGTCCAGGCTTATTACCAATCATTCCCCTCAACCCACCTTTTCCAGTCAAACTGACCTATTTACTCTTCCCTATAAAATCTGACATTTTACCTCCCTCCACCAAAACTTTGCATAGATCTCCAGACTGTATTTCTGGACTGTACTCCAAGCATAATGCAGTCCTTATAAATTCTAGCTTTCTTCAGGCCTCAGTTCATGTACTATCTCCTATTAGATTACTTTCCTGATTTCTCTTGACATTAGTGGACTATCCTCAAATTCTCCAGGTAAATTTTGTAAATCTATTTGTTTCTAAAATTATTGTTGCTTTCCAGTCATTTTAGCCATGTCTGACTCTTTGTGACGCCAGTTTGGGGTTTTCTTGGCAAGGATACTTGCTATTTTCTTCTCCATCTTATTTTACAAATGAGGAAAACTGAGGCAAACAGGGTTAAGTGACTTATCCAGGGTCACACAGCTAGTAAATGTCTAAAACCAGATTTGACTTCATGAAGATGAATCATTTTGATTCCAATCCCAGTACTCTATCCACTATGCCACTTGGTTGCCACTGCAGAAAGAATCACGCATTTATTAAGTGCCCCTCTCCCCCAGTCCACATGTGTACCCTTAATCTGCAGGTGCTCTGCCTAAAGGAATGTAAATTTTGATCACCAAAACTTCCCAAGATATCTTGGAATTTATATGTTAGATTTCTTTCTTAAGGATCATGTCTTAAACCCAAATCACTCTGGCTCTCATTGATTGGCCAACAATAGGTCACAGTCCAAGCCTCACCTGGTCATCATTTGGGTCAAGAAGACTCAGAGCTAATGTAAATAGCAGCTGTTTCTCTTTTGGCCAGAAACCCTGAGGGTCTTCCCCTCCCAGACTTATTTTTTTAACTAGGTAAAAGAGGCCATTCTCTGCTTCATTTCTTACCTAACCTTAATCATTGAATGGGCATTGCCTCCATCAAACTGAGTCCTAGAAAAGACCTTAGCTTTGAAAGGTCAGTGTCTCCTGCTACATCTGGAGCCATCTCCAGTCATCCTGATCTATATCTTGCCACTGAGCCCAGATGACTCCAGAGGGGAAAGTGAAGCTGGTGACTTTGCACAGCACTCCCTCACTGAAATCCAATTCTCTTGCCAATCATGGCATCACCTTCCAGGAGGGAAAGACAATAATGACTGCACTGCCAGGCACTGTGTTAGGTACAAGATGTGCAAAGAAAAAATGAAAACATCCCCTTTCCTGTAGGAGCTTGCATTTGAATGAGGAAAATAATGTCTAAGTGGTAACCTTATCATGAAATAATTGGAAACTGGGGTTTGTGGGGGGCTTCTAACTGAAGGTGGTACTTCAATTAGGTCTTGAAATATGCTAGAAATTCTAAGAGATGAGGTAAAAACATTCTAATCATAAGAGCTAGCGAGTGCAAAGGAACAGAGATGCTCAGATGTGCAGCATCATACATGAGGAATGATATGGAGGTCAGTATGACTGGATCATAGAGCCTGTAGAGGCAAATAATGCATGAAAATCCCAGAAGGATAGGAAGAAACCAAGTTGTGAAGAGCTGTAAATACCAAAGAGTTTACATTTGATCTTGAAGGAAATTGTGTGTGATAACATGGTAGGACATTCACTTTAGGAAAATCACCTTTGCAGCTGTGCAGAGAACTGACTGAAATGTGTAGAGACTTGAGGCAAGAAGATCAGTTATGAAGCTGTTGCAATTGTCTGGTCAAAGAGAAGGTTCAGCTCTTTCTAAGAGACTGGAGTAAAGGATGAGATAGTGGAGGAAAGGGTCACAAAGGTATGAGATGAGGAGAAGGGGAGATGAGGAAGCTCATGGGGAATAGTGTTTATTTTTTGGTCAAGTATGAGATGTCTTAAGGTGTGAAGAGAGGGTGAAGGGCTTAAGTATGTTTAAGGAGATTTAAGGAAAAAAGAGAAATTTTGGAACTTTATGAAGTAGTAAATGGGATAGAGAAACAGTTGAGGAATAATAAAAAGATTACCTAGGGCACCCAGGTGGCACAGTGAATAAAGGGTTGGGCCTAGAGTCAGGAAGCTCTGAGTTCAAATCCAACCTCAGGCACTTCCTAGTTGTGTGACCCTAGGCAAGTCACTTAACTCTGCCTCAGTTCCCTCATCTGTAAAATGAGCTGGCCAGAGCTCTAGTGTTGTTTGGAGGCAGTTATGTCTCAGTGAGTTCCATAAAATGGAAAGAACAAGTAAAGAAGAGGATTAAAATGAAAAGGTTTTTTTAGTTATTAAGTGGGACATTATGGAGAGGGTGGTGAGTGTTCTTCACGTGCAGAGATTAAGAATTGGTGGAATTTGGGGTCAATAGAGTAAGAGCTAGTTGGAGCATCCTAACCATTTGGAAATGAATCAAGGTAGATCATAAATGGGAAACATTCCATTGATAAAGCAAATGCTTAAAAGGTTCAAGGTTTCCCCAAGATTCAGACAGATTGGCAGGTAGTATTACTATGTCTCCAGGAAGTCCCCAACAGAATGTACTTTCCTTGAGAGCAGGGATTGTTTTGTCATTTCTGATTTTATAGCTCCCAGAGCTCAACAAAATGCCTTAGACCTAATGCCTACATTATAAATGCTTATTGGATTGGACTGGAGAACAAAATCCACCTTCTATTAATTATCAAGGGAGTGGGAAGATGGAATTTCCCATTCTGGGATAAATCCATAAAGGGCTTTCCTCTGAAGACTTATAACAGCCTGATTGCTCAGCTGTGGATCAAAGGAAGAGGATGTTCAATTAAATCTAGTGGTGATTAGAGTTAGACACTGGAGGATGCAAAAGAAATATAAGATACAGCCCAGCATTCAATGAGCTTGCAGTCTAACTTGATAAACAAGGTCTGCATATACCAAGTGAAGCATAAAACAAGACAGGATATAAATGACAAAATCTGTGATACAGACAATTGCTATAGATAACAGTGCCTGGCACGTAGTGGATATTTAATAACTGTACTTTCTTTCTCTCTCTCCCTCTCTTCATATATATATGTATATACACGTGCATCTATTCATCTATCTACCCATCTGTCCATTCATTTAGACATCCATTATTTACCAATAAATATTATTGATCTGACTAGCCATCTATGTCTCCATCTCTCTATCTATGCATCCATCCATCTATCTCTCTGTCTGTCTATCTATCTATCTATCTATCTATCTATCTATCTATCTGTCTAGCTATCCATCCACCCATCTATCTGTCCATCTATCCATCATCTATCTATCTATCTATCTATCATCCATCCATCCATCCATCCATCTATCATCCATAAGATCAGACTGACAATTGTTACTATTAAATTTAATTATTCCAGGAAAAATTAATGAAGTTAATGTATGTGATTGACCTAGTTCTTTCCAGTTATTCTCCCTATTAGACTTCATGAAAGCAGGGACCACTCTTAGTTAAATTATATCTCTTCTTTGGTAACTAGATGGGGCAGTAGGTAGAGTGCTGGGCTTGAAATTTCCTGAGTTCATGAGTTTCATGAGTTCAATTCTGCCCTTATATACTTACTAGTATATGATACTGGGCAAGTCACTTTAACCCTGTTTGTCTCAGTTTCTCATATATAAAATGAACTAAAGAAGTAAATAGTAGACCACTCTACTATCTTTGCAAAAAAACAAACAAACCACCAAATGGGGTCACAAAGCATCAGACATAACTGAAAAACAACTGAACAACAACAAAAATATCTTCTTTAGATTGTAACCGTATTCTGTTCACAGAAAAACACCAAATACATTTTGGGGGTCCTCTTCAAATTATTTTAATGTTATATAAGCACTTTGGGATAAATACAAGCATTTTAATGCCATGAAAGGTAAGATTTCTTTAAACTTTTTTCCTTTAACACTCATGGTCACACTATATTAGCATGCACTCTATTTCAATGCATTGGAACATTTGTTAAATTTCTACTATCTGTAAGGTACTGTCCTGTGACAAGAGATACTTTTTTTAAAATAAAAGTTATAGGATCATAGAGTAAGATTTAGAACTGATCTTGGTAGATTAATCAAGTCTAACTCTGTTCCTTTACAGATGAGGAAACTGAGGCTCAGAGTGGTTAAGTGATTACTTAACTAAGGATTACTCAGCTAAGTTAGGTGTTCGAGGCTAGATTTGACCCCAGCTCTTCCTGATGCCAGATCCAGCACTCTATCTACTACATTACAGCTGCTTCTCCAAATCCTTCTCTTCAAGGAGCTTTCAATATATTGGAAGAGGGAGAAGGAAATGAAGCATATGCTGAAGAAACTATATAAATATATATGTATATATATATGCATATATATACAAGTTAGAAATGTGTTAAATTAATAAAATACAGATATAAAATTAGTAAATATACAGAGTGGCAAAAGAGGCTCAAAAAATTAGAGATCAAGGGTCAAACCCTAGGAGAGCTCTGTTTGCAAACCAGCAGGCATCTCTTGCCAGCATTTTAATCTCTTTGGCAATGCCAAGACTACACTTATATTTCCTTTGTATGTTTTTGCCCCCCCCCCTCTGTGTGTGTGTGTGTGTGTGTGTGTGTGTGTGTGTTGAAATGTCAGCTTTCTGAGGGCAGGTCGACAACATGCCTGGCACATAGTAGGAGCTTAATAAACACTTGTTTGAATGATTAAAAAATAAAGAAACGAGAGGTTGCCTTCTAGCTAGAGGAATCAGGGTTAGCTTCTTTATTAAGCTATCACTTGAGTGGAACATTGAGGGGATGTGAATAATCATCGATAAGCTTTTATTAAGGATTTACTGCAAGACAAATACTGTGCTACCCTCTCCTAGGCTACAAAGACAGATAAAAATATGGTCCTTGCCTTCAAGGAGAATACATTATAATGGAATTATAGGAAGAAATGGCTCCAGGGCCAGGCATGGAGGAAGGGAAAGGAAGGAAAAGGAACAAGCATTTACTAAACACCTAATATCTGCAGGCACTGTGCTAATGCACTTTACAAATATGATTGCATTTGAATCTGACAGCATGAGGGTGGTGCTGTAAATCCCCATTTGCAGTGGAGGAAACTAAAACTGACAGAGGTTAAATGACTTGCCTGGTCTCAGAGCTCTTCAGTATGTGAGGCTTAGTTTGAACTCAGATCCATCTTCCTTATCCCCAGGTCCATCACTGTACTGCTACCCAGCTGCCAAGAGTAGATAGAAAAATGAAATGGACAACAGAATATAGACAAATTTGACTGGAGCACAGAGTATATCAAGGGAAGAACGGTGAAATTAAGCTGGCATAGTAAATTGGAGACAGATTGTGGAGGGCCTTGAATGCCAAGAAAAAGAGTTCATACTTTATAGGCAATGAAGACTAAAAGTATTTTAGCAGGAGAGGGTTGTGATCAGACATGGGTATTAGGTGGATTATTGTTATATGATGTTATATGCAGTTATATTACTAAAGAATGGAGACAGAGAGAAAGCAATAAAAACACAGGAGGCCACTGATTCAAGCAAGAGGTAATGAAGGCCAGACCTGGGGTAATGGTCTACCCATTGCTGCATTCAGTGTATAACAAATAGAATTACTGTATATATTAATGAAGTTACCTCTTTATTACTATAATTCAAATATTTTAACTTGATATCAAGATGGAAACTGTCAAAATTGAATTTTTAAGAGAGAAGCATAAACCAAGAATTCGTTGTAGTTTCTATAATTGATTTTTGAATGTCATACTATCTTAGGAGGTGACATTATTGAAACTTGAAACAAAAATCATTTGATACTTTTATTGAAGACTTGAAGTTATTATAACAGAACAGATGTATAACAGAAATAAGTCTCTGTCCTCTTTCATAGATATATTTTCTTACTTTTATTTGATAAGATATTACATACATGTAGTAGTCTATAAAAGGGAAAGACAAATACAGATTTAATTGTAACCTGAAATGGCCAGTTGTCCCAAAGGTCACATTTAGGCCATGTAATAATTTTATGTAGCCTCTAGAAGGCTTCATTCAAGAACAAAAGATTTGAATGCCATTTGAAGCATTACTTTTTTTAATTAAACTGGAACCTTTGGCTAATAAGGCTACCTCTGTGGTTGCATGCAGAAACATTGGTCCCACCCTGTGTTTGGTATTAAGAAGGACCTTTCACAATTTGGAATTATCAAATGTTTCATCTCTATTTAAAAATTATTAGAGACATACAGATTAGCCAAAGGATGCCAAAATGTTCCTCTTTGAAAGTTCATAAATGATACAATTAATATATTGCTTCACGAGTTGAACAAAGGATTGTAGGAAATTTTGGCAAGCTATGCAAAAGCTTGGGAGAAAACTGAGTTGAAAAAGAAACATTTGTTTTTAAGGACATTTTTGTTCCTTTTTACCCTATATATTTTTCAGAGAATATAATTTTTAGAATGATTTTTAAAATGTTTGAGATATTTCCAAATTGCTGCCTAGGCTTTACTCTGAAGCACCCTAACTCCCACAATGATTTCTAAAAATTATTCAAAGAATAGATTTTCTTAGTTAAAACTATATACAGTTTTGAATCACTACCAAAAAAAAAACCAACACATGGGACTTATTGTTACAAAAGCACTTTAAAATGTTACAGAATGCAGAACATTTTTAGGTTCTTGGCACAGGAATGAAGGCTAGGATTCTGCAGAAGGGATATCCCTTCTGCAACCTAGTAAAGCACATTTGTAAGACACCTCCTCTAAATGGTTTTCTCCTGCTTCAGATTCCTGAATCTTTTGAAGTCTGGGAGTGGGAGCGGGGGCGGGGGTGGGATTTGGGAGGGGAAATGGACTTTGTTGAAAATTCTCAAGCTATATCAAGAAATAAGTGAATTTGTGTCAGAATAGCAAGACTTGTCTCAATCTGGACAAAATTTTAGTTTTCAGATGGTCCTGAGCATATTAAAAAATGAAACCTCAGAAGTAACTAAATGTTGGCACAGACAGCTCAAAAAATGAATATGTTGAGACAAAGATCCCTGTGGTAAAAAGTTGTATGCAATGAATTTTAGAGGTTTTTTCCCCCTCCTGTTTTTTTTTCTTGGTTTCTTATGTAGGAAGCAATTTTCTTCAGATACTCTGTCTAGAACGTCTTAGCTTTCTCCATCTCTCTATAACATTGAGGCTTTCTGCACATTTTCAAAAATTTTGCTGCTTTTTATAAGCTAGTTAAGGCAAAGGGAATCTAGATTCCCTAAAGATGTGTAATGTATGGTTCCATTTTTAAGACAAATTAAAGAAAATTATATTAGTGAATGTTTATTTTCTAGATCAACTATACTTTCAAATGTAATATACAGCCTTTAATCATTTTAAGAATTAACTAAGTTATAGAGTCACAAAACTTTAGTTCTATAAGGGACACAGTCTAAATTATATATGAAAAAGAATTCCCACTATGACATATGGAACAAGTTCTGCTCCAAGACATTTTTTTTAAGATTACCAAAGAGGGGAACAAGCTACCACTGGAGACTGCCCATTCCACTTTTGGATGACTCTAATATTAGGATGCTTAAGCACTGATAGCCACAGTAATTTTTCCTTTATTCAACTTCCCTCCTTTGTTCCTAGAACTTTCCTTTGGTACCGAGCAAATCAAGTCTTGCATTTGACAGTCCTTCAAATGTTGTTGTTAAGTTGTTTCAGCCATATCCAACTCTTCATGACCACATTTGGGTTTTTTTGGCTAAGATAATGGAGTGGCTTGCCATTTCCTCCTCCATATCCTTTTATAACTGAGGCAAATAGGGTTAAGCTACTTGTCCATGATTGCACAGCTAGTAAGTATCTGGGGCTGGATCTGAACTCAGGCCCTCCTGACTCTAGACTTCAGTGCTCCATCCACTGTATCACCTAGATGCCCAACCCTTCAAATACTTGAAGGTAACTACCATATTTCTGTTTTCCACCCTATCTTCTTTTCTCCTGGTTCCTTTTCTCCATTCTCAGTTCCTTCCTTTGATCCTTGGATGGCATGGCCTTAAGGCCCTTCACTTTTCTGATTGCCTTCCTTTGAAATTATTCACCTTTTCAATGTCCTTCCTAAAATATGGTGCCCAAAACTGAATGTAATACTTCAGCTATGCTCTGACTAGGTCAGAGTACAATAGAATTCTCTCCTCTTAATTTCTGGGAACTACCTTTTCTTAAATTTACCCCAAGATTACATCAGTTCTGTTGCTGGCTTGGTCACACTGTTGATTCATGCTAATGCTAATGCTAATGCTCACTAAAACTCCAGATATTTTTTTTTCACAAAAATTGGGTTTTTTTTACAATGCCCCTCCTCAGTTTGTATTTGTGAAGTTGGTTTTTTGAATCCATGTGCAAGACTTTACATTGATCCTTATTAAATGTAATCTTATTTGATTCAGCTTGTCAAAACCTTTTTTAAAATTTATTTTATTTTTCCTCAGTTACATGCAAAAAAACAATTTTAACATTCATTTTTGAAACTTTGAATTCTAAATTCTCTCCCTTCCTCATTCTCCATCCCACCCCCCATTGAGAAAGCAAGCAATTCAATATTGGTTATACATATGTAGTCATGAAAAACATTTCCTTATTAGTCATGCTGTAAAAAGAAAACATAAGACCAAACAAACCTTGAGAAAAATAATTTTTTTAAGTATACTTCAATCTGTTTTGAGACAGCAATAATTCTTTCTCTGGGGATGAATAGCATTTTTCATCATAAGTCCTTCAAAGTTGTGTTAGGTCATTATATTGCTGAGAATAGCCAAGTCATTCACAGCTCATTATCCTACAATATTACTATTACTTTGTACACAGTACATGTCATTTTGTATCAACTCTTGTAAGTCTTTCTGGGTTTTTCTGAAAGCATCCTGCTCATCATTTCTTATAGCACAGTAGTATTCTATCATAATCACATGTCATAATTTGTTCAACCATTCCCCAATTGATTGGCATTCCCTCAGTTTGTAATTCTTTGCCACTAGTCACTATAAATATTTTTCTAAAAATATAGGTTTTTTTTTTACTTTTTTGTTTTTTATCTCTTTTGAGATACAGAACCAGAAGTGGTATTGCTAGATTGGGCATAGTTCCCAGTTGCTCTCCAGAATGGTTAAATCAGTTCACAATCCCTCAACAACGCACTAAGATCTCATTCTTCCCACATCCCCTCCAACATTTGTATTTTCCTTTCCTGTTGTATTAGTGTAATAGAGATCAGTTTAGCAGATACTTAGCACTTAGTAACTTAGGGCTAAGTATGGAAGGTATAAGCTCTGTATGGAAGGTATGAGCCCTGTCTACTGTTGAGAGGACATGTACTCCCCTGTTCACATGGAAGAAGGGGATTGGCTAAGACAGGAGGCCAGTGTATGCATATAAAGAAGAATTCTAGAGACAGAGAGACAGAATTGGAATTTTCCTGTTGGAGGAAGCAGGATTGTCTCAGTATCTGTTGGGCTGCTGGACTGAAGAAGTGAGTTGCAATTTTCTTGAGAGAGAGAGACAGAGAGACAGAGAGAGACAAAGAGACAAAGAGAGAGACAGACAGAGACAGAGACAGAGAGACAGAGAGAGAGAAAGAGAGAGAGAGAGAGAGAGAGAGAGAGAGAGAGAGAAAGATAGCTTTCTATACCCAATTGAGTATGTATGTTATTCCCTCTTTGAGCCAATTCTGATGAGATTAAGGTTCACTCATTTCTGTCTCCATCATCCCCTTCCTTGCCACTGTAAAAGATTTTTCTTTTCTCTTTTATGTGAGATAATTTTCCCCACTCTACCTTCCCCTTTCCCTTTCTCCCAGTACATTCCTCTCTCACCCCTTAATTGTATCTCTTCAGATATCATCCCTTCAGATTCAACTCACACCTATGCCCTCTGTCAATATATACTCCCTCTAATTGTTGTAATAATGAGAAAGTTCTTATGAGTTGCAAGTATCATCATCCCATGTAGGAATGTAAACAGTTTAACCTTATTTCATCCCTTATGATTTTATTTGTTTCAGTGAGCTTTTGGATCTCCTTTTCCATTTGGTCAATTCTGCTTTTTAAAGAGGTGGTTTTTTTTTCTTCGCTGAATTTTTGTGCTTCATTTTCTCAAAATCTTTTTTAATTCTGACTGACATTCAATATGCTAATTACCCTAATATAACCCATTACTTAATATTCCTATGCATAATTGATTTTATCTTCTTACCTAGCAAAGTGATCCTAGATCTTTAGAGATCTATTAAATAGTATATAGATTTCCATTCCTTAAAACAAATCAGTATTTTTAAGAAAAATTTTTTAAATTCTCTCTTTACTCCCCACAACTTCATACATTATAGATGTTTTAAATTCTCATTTTAAGTCCACAAAGAATTATAGAACATATATTCTTTTTTCCCAACAAATCTTCCTGCCATATGGAAAGATGAGGAAAAACCATCCCTGCAAGGACTTTATTGTTTTTCTAGTTTCATGAGGGTGGATGAGGGAGGAGGGGAAGGTATAGAAGAGGCAGAGAATATAGAAGGAGCTGTGTATGAAAAGGTTTAAAAAATTTTAGGGGCTTCTTATTTCTATTTGGAACTCTGGCTTTCTCCCTATGGCAGCATTTTCCCTCTATCATGAGAAGCAGGGAAAGGTTTTCTTTTCCATTTATCCCAGGCAAATAACTATTTTTGTTTGATTACACCTTTAATTTATAGGATGTGTTGCTAAGTATTAGGCTTTATAATTACTCATATAAACATACAAGTCCTTCTTACTTAACAAACCTTAACAATTTCTAAATCACTCACATTATGGTTGCCCTGCTCTTAGGTGAAACCTTACAGTTCGACATTTTTAAAAGCTAATTGCTTTCTTTTTGTCGCTCTGGTAATTCACTCCAAGCATACTTTTTTTGTGAATGAAATATCAGGAGAAAGTAAAACCTGTGCTTAAGATGCAAGGAACAACTTTACAGCTATATGTCAGTGACTTAGTTTGGCCTTATTTCTCCTGGGCCACAACAGGACCTGAATTCCTGTAATATACAATTCAGGAACTTATAAGCAAAAAGTTATTGAAAATAGCTTACATGAGGGATGTGCTTTGCATCCAAATCCAGAGATAAAGTGCTGGGGATATATTTGTTTGGGGGGGGGGGTATTGCTTTGTATGCATTCACAAATATACATTACTTCTAAACATACTTTGAACAAAAAAGATTGGGAATTTTTTTATATAATTATAAAGGCTACTTCATCAAAGCCTTACACATTAAGAATTTTTAAAAGTAACAACAATGAAAATACCCTTCCACCTAGCATCTAACTTAAGTGTTTAATGTATTCAAAATGTTTGTCTGGTGTCTACCAATTAACCCTCAGAGCTGCCCAGGGAAGTAGGTTGTTTTAATTCATTTTTTCTCTAAAGAAATGGAAGTCTCAAGAGGTTAAGTGATATATTTGACCAAGGCCACAGAAGTCAGTTGCAATTCTGGAATGGGGACTTAAGCTGTTTTTCATATTCTTGCTCCAAGAGGAGATGCAGGTCTCACCTGTTCTGAAGACTTGCAAGAACAAATTGCATATAAGAACTGCTCATCAAGTGATTCTGGTTGAAGATGAGATTTGATTGGTGGCTGTCCTTGAAACACTGTGGAAGAGCAGAATAGGTGCCCTAAGATTGGAAATGTGTAATGTATTGTGTTTTTCAGAAAATAGAGAGAGAGTAGAATCTACAGACTATATGCTAGTTAGTTGACATATTCTAAACAAAATTCTAGAACATGTTATTATGAAAAAATAAAAGTGGTGATTACTAAGGTAGCATGAGCCAATTAAGACCAGTGATTAATCTCATGTCCTTTTTTGATGAGATAATTAGCTTGGTAAAGTTCCTATAGATGCTGTACCCCTGGATTTCAGCAAAGCTTTTGAAAATGGCTCTTGTGGTATCCCTGTGGATATGATTAAATGATGGGGGCCAGTTGATGGTACGGTTTTGAACTGAAAAGAAATATTATTCTCAAGTCAGTCAATCCAAAAACAAACATTTATTAAGTGCCTATTATATATTAGACACTATACTAGGTGAGGAACATATAAAGACAAAAATGAAAACAGTCCTTTGTACTCCCAGAGAAGCTTGTTTGTTATATGCTATATGGAAAAACAGCATGCAGGGGTAGCTAAGTGGTACAGTGAATAGAGCACTGGCCCTGGAGTCAGGAGGACCTGAGTTCAAATCCAGCCTCAGACACTTGACACACTTACTAGCCATGTGACTTTGGGCAAGTTACTTAACCCCAATTGCCCCTCCAAAAAGCAAAAAAAAAAAACAAAAAACCCCGCATGCACACATATGATTGTACTGGCTGGAGCCAGGTTGTGTTGTGAAGGGCTTCAAATGCCCAACAAAAGAAACTATTTTAATCTAGATGCAATAAGAAGTCACTGGAGCTTACTGCTCAGAGAACTGCTTTAGGGATATCACTTGGAAGCTATGCAAGGGCTAGATTGGAGAGGAAATAGATTTGAAAGAGATGAGTCAACTAGGAAACATGGTCCAGATAAGAGATGATAAGAAGCTGAACTCAGGTTGTAAATTTTTGTGGATGGACATAGATTGTTGTGAAGGCAGAACTGACAAGACTTGGGGACTGAGTGTATAAGTGAAGTGAGGGAGAGTAAGACATCTATACTCATTACTACAAATAATAGTTATTAAAGTATTAATGCCAACCTGAAGGGAGTTCTGTAATGGAGGGTTTCAAAATCTGTTCCCTTTTTTGTTCAAAATTATTATCAGTGACTTGCATGAAGGTATTCAGGGTTTGCTCATCAAATTTGCAAATTCCATGTAGTGTGGAATCAGCATCCAAAAAGATGTTGACTTGCAGGAATAATAAGCTGAGACTAATAAATTGTCAATTCCATTCAGAAGACTCCAAGATTTATAAATCTAGTCTCAATTTCTCTCCTGAGCACCAGTCTTCAACTGTCTACTGGGTAGCTCCATTTGGATATCTCTCCATACCCCAACCTACCATTCATCAAACTTTTCTATTTCTATTGAGAAAACCACCAGCCTTTCAGTCACCCACATTTGTAAACTCAGAATCATTCTCAGTTCTCCTCTCTCCCACTCTCCAATATTTAATCTTAATTGCCAAATGCTATAACTTCTACTTACTCAGCATTTCTCATATCCTTCCATTTATCTTTTCTCACATAGTTATCATGCTACTCCAGACCCTTACCACCTCATTCCAAATTGTATTCTCAGCTTCCAGTTTCTCCAATCTCTAGTCTCTCTTCCACATGGCTGTCAAAATAGTTTACCTAGAGCACTAGTCTAACCATACCACTCTACCCAAGAACTCTCAGTGGCTTTCTATTGCCTCCAGGTGAAAACACATACTTCTTAGCTTAACAATTAAAGCCTTTCACAGTCTCTTGGCTTTTTTTAACCTTTCTAAGTATATTATTCCCTTTCATAAGGCTATATTCCAAACTACCTTACTGGTTCCTTGACAAATTTGTTACTTTCCCATATTTCTGTGCTTTTGCATAGACCGATTTCACTCTTAGAATTCACTCTTTCCTGACCTCCACTTCTTAGAATTCCTAGCTTCCTTCAAGATTTGGCTTTATGTGATTATCTCTTCCAGGAAGCCTTTCCTAATCTCTTCAGTTGTTAGTTAAAGACTCTGGCTTTTAAATTTACATGTATATGTTTATCTGTTTATATATGGTAACCCTCCAATAGAATGTAAATGCCATGAAGTCAAGGACTGTGTTCTATTTGGAGTTATGGCCCCAGTGCCTGTCACTTAGCAGGACTTTAATAAAATTGTGTTAGCTTTGTTGGATTAAATTACTAGTCATTTGAGAATCAATTGTAGGAAATATGGATATTTAACCTCAAGGAGAGCTATTTTGCACCTTATTCAGAAGAGAGGGTTAAACTTTTCTGCTAGGGTCTAGAGTCACAGTTCTTAATCTGTGGGTTGCGACCCCTTTGGGGGTCAAACAACCCTTTCACAGGGGTCACAGGGGTTGCCTAAGAAAACATCAGAAAACACATATTTCCGATGGTCTTAGGAACCAAGACATTACTCCTCTATCAGTCTCCAGGCAGGTCCTCCCACATGTAGATACGCCCACATATGAGTATTAAAGGGTCACAGCATTAGGAGGTTTGAGAACTACTGGTCTAGAGGGATAAACTTTAGAACAATGTAAAGAAGCAGATTTTTGACTAGAAGAGCATAAGGGAAATGTTTTGGTTAGAGGAATGAATGGATGGTTAGACTAAATCTTAGTGAGACCACAGGTCAAGGGTGGGGAACCTGTGGCCTTGAGGCCATGTATGGCCCTCTAGTGGAGCCCTTTGACTGAACCCAAGATTCTGTGAAGTATGGATTCAGTTAAAGGGCACACTTGAGGACTTAGAGAGTCATATGACCTCTAGGCTATAGGCTCCCCACTCCTGCCCCAGGTCACCCTAAGCCTAACTATCTCTTCCTTAATCATTAAGCAACTGAGAAGTAGATGACAAGCTCCTTGTATTGTTTTTGCTTTTGTTGTTGGGTTGTTTTTTATTTGTTTGTTTGCTTTTGTTGCTAGACCAACTTCTCCTGGCTAGGATCCTTTGTCACCTAGTTTCTTACAAAAAAGTGCAAGTTTCTATTCTTTGTTCTCTTAAACCAGGGGTGGGGAACCTGCAGCCTAAAGGCTATATGTGACCTTCTAGGTATTTGAATGCAACCTTTCCACTGAGTCCAAATTTTACAGAACAAATCCTTTTATTAAGAGAAGTTGTTTTGTGAAGTTTGAATTCAGTCAAAGGGCTGCACTTGAGGACCTAGAGGGCCACACGTGGCCTCAAGGCCACAGGTTTCTAAAATCTACAATCAGCTTATAACAAGGGGCTTAAAAATAATAGTAAAAGTTGCCACATCACAATAGTCTTGAAAGCTAACCGATTTTTCATTTTTTTACATTTGTAAGAAGAGGTAAGCCTAGGTATTTTGTAGTTGCCCCATTTCCTGACTGACCTACCTTGCGGGGTAATTGTGATTTCTGAGGTCCCTTCCCACCCTATAATTCCATTTTTACTCATTATTCACATATAGAATTTTTGTAATGTTATATAGTTATCATTAGGGGCACAATCAAGCCTTATCCCTTATCCAAATGTAAAAGGGAAAAAATACAGTCTTTTTTTCATGGAAGAATCATAGCAGTGGCAGAATAGCAATGAATTCCTGGGCTTTTGGGGTTCCTCTGTCGCTGGCAGAGAAAATAGTTGACTGTCCTGGAAACTCAGTTTCCTCCTTTCAGAAATAAAGGGGAGGGGGAAGGTCAGAATTAGTGGATCTCTCAGATCTCTTCCAGATCTCACATCCATAATTTTCACAAATTAAAGAAATGGTGGCCATGTTGTGCTGATTTAAAGACTACAAAGCACACTTTGAAAATCCCATTTGTTTAAAAGATATCAGATAATGGCCACAATTGTCATTTTCATCAGGAGCAGAACTTATATCTCTCCATAGATTTCTGCAGCACTTCCTCCCAAATACTGTGGATGGCCCTAGGTCAAGTTTCCATAGCCAAACTGACAGCTGTGGTTAAATAGGAAAAACATCTGGGGAAACAGCTGTTACAGTTAATTCAGTAGACTCTCATGCCTAGAAGGCTCCCCAGTACTAGGCACAATATCTTACATAATTTCACATTTAACCTATTTCTTTGGATTTCCCAATTAGCCCACTCAGTGGACCAAATTACCCATAGAGACTATGATATATCTTTCCTTAGACAGCTGATCTCCTCGATTGATATAGGGGGGGAAGGCTGCCTCCATGTTTGAGTCAGAGATGTGCATTAGATGAACTTTAAGAGGTTATATTCATCCATAAAATGCTAATTCTTCTACTCTCTGCTTCAGCCAAAATCAACATAATCTTGAAATAGTATTTACCAAGTGCTATGGCTTTCATATATGCAAATGACAATACATGTAATCCCTCCATCAATGGGCTGACACTTGAGATAGTGATGGATTATCCAAGTCCTGACTCCTTTTTGTCTGAATTTCTTGAATTTCTCTATAACACATAGAGCTTTACTTGACCAGCTGTTGTCAAAAACAATTCTAACAATTTTGTGAAGTCAGGGAATTCTAGAACCTGAAAGGGTCTTAGAGATAAATCATCTAGGTTAATCTCTTCATTTGGCTGATAAGAAAATGGAAGACCAGAGTGCTTAAATGTTTTGCCCAAGGTCACATAGCTAATTAGTAGCAAATGTAGGACCAGGACTGCTTTCCTGGCTCCCACTCTAGTTTTTTTTTTTTCCAATTGACTCCATTGCC
This sequence comes from Pseudocheirus occidentalis, assembly GCA_028646575.1. Classification (NCBI taxonomy): domain Eukaryota; kingdom Metazoa; phylum Chordata; class Mammalia; order Diprotodontia; family Pseudocheiridae; genus Pseudocheirus; species Pseudocheirus occidentalis. Next base: position 175,446,434 of record CM053596.1, read on the forward strand.
TACTTAATAAGTTTGAAACTTCCTTCTGAGATCAAATTGAAAGTTGCTGATATTCAATCATTCTTTCCATTATCCACTGCTTCTTCTGGGATTGTTTAGAATAAATCACCATTATGAGACTCTGATATGATTGTTGTATAGGTGACTTATAAATGTGTAAATCTTACAAAAAAACAATTTGCTTCTTTTTAATTCACAGCTGAAAAATTTTTAGGGTTGTTAATTTACAGAGACATAAATTCCTTAAATACCTATGCAGTTACAGCCAGAATGAAATTATATTGCCCATCTTTGACAGTTTATTAGTATTGGCAGGCAAAGTAGCTCCTGAATTCCTTTACTTTAAATTACATGGCAAGGGTGCTCACCAAAAGAATTACCTAAGTGAGTGTTGGGAAAGAGGGATGAACATTAGCACAGTAATGACTTACCTCCATTCTCAAACCCTGTCCATTACAGTTTCTCTAAGACTATGAGAAATATTGAATTTTCAGAATGCATTGACAAAGGCAAAGTGAACAGGTGATGCACTTATTTGGATAATTCAGATCTTGAGCTTTCCCATGCTGATGGGATCTGCAACAGAAATAAGGAAGTTTAACAAAAGGATAGATTTCAAAAAAAGACATTCATTTGTAATAATCCAATAAATTCCATATTGAGAATAGTAGTTACTGAAACTCAGACACATATTTAAAGATAAGATGACCTGAGCTGTAAGACCCAGATGTATAGCAATAAACCTAAGGAAAAAGGAAGATGAAACCCAGAGAGGTAAACAATAATGACTGTCATTTATATATTGTTTTAAGTATGCCAAAACACTTGACATTATTGTTTTTTACAACAACAGCAACTCAGTAAGGTATAGACTACAGGCATAATTATCCCCATTTCTCAGATGGGGAAACTGAAGCCTAAAGAGGTCAAATACCTTGACCAAGATTGTATACTCATAGATCCAGGATTCTAAACTAAGAATTCTGATTCCCTGGACAAAGCTCTTTTGTGTAAACTCTTTCCTATTTTAAAAAAAAAATCCTTTTTATATGCTTTGCTAGGGCTTACATCTTTTGTTTGTTCTGTTCTTTTGTGAGAGATGAGTTGTACTTTTTCCAGCTATGAGTGATAGTGTTTTATAATAATTTTTTTAGACATGGTACCATCATCTCATACTAAAGGGCTAGGAATTTCTGAGAAAAAAACAAGATAGTCTTTCTTCTCATTGCACTTCTTAGATTTAACCATATCTATTAACTTCCCTGTTCACTATCTATAAATACTTCCCCACTATCCCTGTCCAACCAGGTTGCCCCTTCACCTTTTCTTTGTTGAATCATCTGTCTTCCACTGACTGATTCTCCTTATGTTCGCCAATTGTTTGGTCTCTGTAGTTGGTCCTGTAGTGCACCATCCAAATAAAGTTTCTTCCTTTTTGATGGTTGCTCATCAGCCACAACCTTCAGTGGGTTACTCAGTTAACTTGGAACTGCAGACTTCCATTCATTTAGTGTGTTGTGGGTCTAAGTAGTCATACAAAATACTACTCACAGTTGCTTATTATAGCATCAAGGCTCTATCAAAACTAACTTTTAAATGAGAACAGTCTGCATTATGGCTACTCAGGAATCTCTCATTTGTCATCTTATTACTGTAGAACTAATTGCATCTTGTAGTATTTCCCCTACAATCCAATTTTTGTGGCATGAACTAAAAACATGGGACCGGGGGCAGCAATAGTCATTTATATAGAGAATCTGCTGTGCAGCAAGTACTGCAATAAGTGCTCTTCACAAACATTATCTCATCTGCTCATCACAAGAACGTGGGGAAGTGGGCATGATAATTATTATTATAGATGAGGAAACAGGCAAACAAAGGTTGAATGACTTTCCAAGGGTCACATAACTAGAAAATACCTGAGGACAGATTTGAACTCAGGTCTTCCTGACTCCAGGCCCAGTTCTCAAGGCAATGAGCCATCAGCTATTTCTCATTAGGCATATTAGGTAGAATATTTCTGTATGACCTAAGCCACCAAAAGATTTTTTTTTCTTTTCCCATAAACAAATCCAGGCTGCTGGAATAAAAGTGTGATCTTGTATCAGTCTGATGGGAGTGATAACTTGTTACTCTGGGGCGGCTAGGTGTCACAGCAAATAGAACACTGGCCCTGGAGTCAGGAGGACCTGAGTTCAAATTTGGCCTCAGACACTTACTAGCTCTGTGACCTTGGGCAATTGCCCCTCAAAAAAAAAAAAAGCAAAATAACTTCATGCAGGTCAGTGGATAAGTAAAGACTTAAGGATTAGAAGAAATTCCTGATAGATGAACATGAGTGGCAGAATCTTAAGGGAATTCAGTGAACAACAAATAGAAAATGCCCACTGTATTGCATAGAATGATCTCACTGACTCCTTCAATCAGATATGACAGAGGTCAAAATTCCACCATTTTTCCTATACTTTTTTCCTATTTTTCAAAGCTCAACCAATCATGAGGATGCCCAGAATGGTAGGTCTAATAATGATGAGTAATTAAAAGTGGCTAGTATAGCTGCTGCCTCCTTTAAGAGTTCATTTTAAGCTAGAAAACATTTAATTGACTAAATGCTGAAGTTTTCCAAACAGTATTGTTGAATAGTACTTACCTTTGTAATCCCCCTACCCAGGAGCTAAAAAATTGGAAGCCATTCCCAAATAGCTCTAAATTCCATTAAGAATACATGTTCCGGGGCAGCTAGCTGGCGCAGTGAATAGGGCACTGGCCCTGGAGTCAGGAGGACCAGAGTTCAAATCCAGCCTCAGACACTTTGACACAAAAAATACTAGCCGTGTGACTTTGGGCAAGTCACTTAACCCCAACTGCCCTCCAAAAAGAAAAAAAAAATGTTCCCTGCTTGTTTGCTTCCTTGATCCTACTAAATATTTTAGTCCATGCTTCACCTGCAGAAAAAGGTCATTTCTAATTTATTTATTATGTTTGCCTTGATAAAAAACAAAATGGGAATGTGAGTCATTTGCAACAAGCCATGGCTGTGAGACATCAAGCTTGGAAAAAACAGAATTGAAGGATTATTAGACTTCAATACCATCAACTTTTTCATTATTTTTAATGTTCCTTTTTGAGGATAACTCAAAGTAGGAAGATTAGACAGCCCATTAGGATTTATGAACACTGACTTCTAATAAAGTTCCTCTAATGCTTTACTTTGTGCAAAATTAGTTTCTTTAATAAAAAACATGCGCAGTATTCCATTCTAATATTTCAATATATTTGTCCAGGATTATTTGTGGACTATACAATTTTATAGCTATTTGTGACCTGATTTTGTGGCTTTTTCCTAAGCAAAAGTCTCATTGACTCAAATTAATTTTTTTTTAAATGCTCTGGGACTTAAATCCACACTGTTACCAATTGAGTGGAGCTAATGAATTCACTTCCTCTTCATGTCTTGTTAGATATTAGATGAATCTAGTAACATTACTTTGCAATAGAAACATCTATAAAATTAAAAAGAAAAATGCCAATAAAAGTCAAATATAGGTTCAAACAAATTGTCTTTCCTTGTTTTTGTTGAGTCCCATCTGGCTCTTACTGACCCTGTTTGGGGTTTTCTTGGCAAAGACACCAGAGTGTTTTGCCATTTCCTTCTCCAGCTCATTTTATAGCTGAGGACACTGAGACAAAAACAGGTGAAGTAACTTGCCCAAAGTCAGAGATATTAAGTGTCTAAGGCCAGATTTGAAACCAGGATGATGAGTCTTCATGACTCAAGAACTGGTGCTCTATGCACTGTACCACCTTGCTCCCCTTTCACTTTCCTTGCTGATCTCCAGATAAACACACAATCATTGGAGCAAATAAAAGACTTTCCCCTATACCTTTTTTATTTCTCTATTGGTTTTGCATTTTAAAAGGAAAATTGTGTGTTTGTTTTAAGATTTAGCTTTAACTGGGGCAGCTAGGTGGCACAGTGGATAAAGCACTAGCCCTACAGTCAGGATAAACTAAGTTCCAATATGACCTCAGATACTTACTAGTTCTATGACCCTGGGCAGATCCCTTAACACCAATTGCCTCAAAAAGTAGTTTTCATCCTAAGCAAACTATTTTTGAAATTATATTGAAATAAAGTGGGGACCATCATCCAAGCATAATGCTTGCTCCTCTTTAGACAACTACAAACATCCTATTTGCTCTTCATCCTGTGACATTCATGGGAAATGGATATCTAAGTAGACACATCTACCAATCCACTGCTAAAGCTCTCTGTTTGCATAGAACCTGACTGCAATTATTACCAGTTGGCCTAATACTGCTCTCCTACCCTCCCTGCCTGCAATGCCCTGCAATCACATCTTCAGACAATGGAAAGCATTTTTTTTATAGGTCATTTTTTCTTCTTGAACTACAAAGGAGACTTCTGTTGTAGCTGTGTCCTTTAATGGTGTTTTGGTAGTAGGTGTCTTTTAAAGACAAGACTAGGTTTTTTTAACTTACTATTTTTCTTGGATTACATTTTTTAAAAAGTTCTCTATGTATTTCGGAATACTTGTAAAGTTTCCTACCCAGGTTGACTGGCAAATGGTCACTTGCCTATGAATTCCAAAGTACTACATTGGCAAAGTTCTCTTGGAAAAATCTTGTGATTCATTTTGTCCTGACTTTGGAGGAGCCACAAAATAGGGTAAAGTTTATTCATAATAGAGACCTGGTGATCTTAAAGTAGTCACTGAGAACTTGGGAGAATCATACAACCCATTTTTAAAAGTTATATATTATTCCAATTTGTTTAAGCCCTGTTTTTAATGAGCACTGGAAATATTTAAATGAGGCTGTGCTGAAGGATTTGGTAGCCATGGCAACACAATGCTGAGAAGGCACCGTGGCATGGTAGGATATTAGAACAAATATGCTATGGTTCCTTTCCTTCGGGTTTCCCTTTAAGTACCAAGTGTAGAAGAGAGCTAGAGGGACAGCGAGGGTAAGAGAAAATGTGTCTGTGAATGCGTTTTAAATGTTTTGAAAAATGAGGGAAATGCAAGATCAGAAAAATGAATGCAAGTCAAGATGCTATCCAAAACTAACTAAAAATCCGTTGACACTGGAAGTATAGAATGAGAGAAGACAGACACATGGAAAGCAAATTAAGGTCCTTACCAGGAAGTCTTGATTTTATTTCCTGCGAGTTATAATCACTGGCAGTAGTGTGAGACCAAAGAGTAATATGATCAAAACTTTTAAATCAATTGCTTTTATAGCAACTAGTTCGTTACTTAGTGATACGTGAAATAGAATCACAAAAAGAACACTTTTAAATGAGCTTACTGCAACTACAACATGATATCAATTGTGTTTGCAATTAGTCCCACATTAAATTTCTAGTCTTTATTATGGAGCTTATGTGCTAATTGGTTCCAGGGGGGTATAAATTAATAATGTACCTGCTGTTTAATATCATATTAAATTATGAGCATCGAAAAAAATCAAATATCCTCTGAAACCTGGATTTACATGATAAAGTGTTCAGTATTCTCTATAATTAACAGATATTAGATAGTAAAAACCCTCTCATTTGATTCTCTTATCCTATAATTCTTCCAGTTATGAAAATGAAGTTAGGTGAGAAATGTTACAACAAAGGTATGATAGGACACTCAAGAGACATTAGGATGGGGGGGGGAAACTTTGCCAGAGTAAAATTGTGTGGCAATGATTTCTCTGAATATTAACTCAGACATATGTAGGGGTCCCTGGGATTGAACTGGTTGATATACTCTGGTAGGACTCATCCTTCTCAGAAGCATATGGGGATCTTTCTTCTATACATCAATGACTCTGTGGTTTTGTTGTGTGTGTTCCCTGCAATGGCACAGCCCATAATCCTTCTGTACCCTCTTATTCCATACAGTTCTTCACAGTGTCCTCCCATAAATTCTCCACAAGGGTCCACTCAGTACATTAGGGATTTTCTCTTGATTTCTTGGTGTTATATTGGTACCAGTGCTACACACAAGAATTATTCTTCATTCTCACTTTAAAACTGGGTGACTGTTTTTCTGGTCATGCACCTACATATTGAGTTTTTATGTTTTATGTATGCATGTTAATAGTAATGTGGAACCTTTAAACACACTTCCTACAAATTCAACTCAAGAAATGATTAAGCACTGATATGTCCAAGACATTAAGCTAGAGAGGTGATATGGGAGGAGGGGAAGGGTACAAAGCCTCATATGTATCTCCACTACCCTTTCAATGACCCTCAATTTTTATTCCTATAATAGTGTTCTATGATAGATATCTACTTAGAGTTATTCTAAGAATTATTGGTGATTAAAAAAATATCAATTTTTGTTTCAAATAGAAATTTAGGGTCATGAAAAGCCCAGTACAATTTCTCGAATGTAAGCCAGCCTACACTTTTCATCCTCTTCAATTTTGGGCCCAGTCCATAGTCCATCTGCAATATATCCAAGATGAAACAAACTCTATAGACTGCCCATCCAACTGCATGTTACAGTTTGAACAATATGTCTTCTTCATCTACTTGGTTTTTCCTGAGTGGATAAGCCAAACTCTTTTGTGTAATGAAGGTCCTCCAAGACATAGTTCATTATCCCATAGATGTTGAAGTCTTTCAAACACTTTTCTTTCAGGATGAAAATGTGATGTTTGTATGAACCCCTGGATTGCTATAGAATATCCTCAATAAGATAGATAGATGGATAGATAAATAGATGATAGATGGATAGATAAATAGATACATACATGCATAGATACATACATAGATAATTTGTGTGTGTGTGTGTATATATATATATGTCTGTGTGTCTATATCTTTGTGTCTGTGTCTGTATGTGTGTGTATATTTATACACACATACACAGACTCACCAGGGGAGAGGGAGGAAGTTCTTCCCAAGAAATATAAAGATTTGCTCTTTTTCTTTCTTTTACCTTTCTTTGCTTTTTGGAGGAGAGAAGGCAGGGCAATTGGGGTTAAGTTACTTACCCAAGGTCACACAGCTAATAAGTGTCGTGTCTGAGGCTGGATCTGAACTCAGGTCTTCCTGACTCCAAGGTCGGTACTCTATTCACTGTGCCACTTAGCCACCCTGACTATTTTTCAATGTAAAAACTTTATAACAAAATATTTATTCTAGAACAAAATTTAAGAGATGCAATGATGGCAAACACTGATCTCTCTATTGTAACCACATTTCTACAGTAAGTTGCATTTACTTTAACTCTTTTTATTACAGGAAAAAATCAAATACTACTTTGTTCAAAAGCAATACAACTTGAAAGGATTATTCTTGGTATGTTGAAATATTTGTGTTTGTTAATTATTAAGTTAAAATAAAAAAGAAAATGAAACAAATTTTAAAAGTCTACAACAGCAATGCCGTTTTTTGGTGAAATTCAGTTCAAAACTTGTTTGATTATTACATGTCAGATACTATGCTATACTCTAGGGCTACATAGACAAAAATTAGTCATCATCTGGCTTGATGGAGAGATTTCCCAGTCCAGGAGGCCCCTCAACGATAAAATCACAAGTCTTCAATGTTGTAAAGCTTTGGGATTAATAAAGCATAACGAATACAATGGTTTCAAAGATATTTATTTTAACGTAAAACATGAAGACTAGAAAGATCTGTAAGGGATCATTGACAGGGCTTCACCAAAATAATTCCGGAACAATAACAACCTTGCCTTACCAACCTTCACAGTAGAGTTTTCAGTATCAGATAAATAAGGCACTGCTTTTTTCATATAGTAAAAAGACTTCATGGTCTTTTTTTTCTGAGCATATTCCTTGAAGAACATGATGAGATGGGCTCTTCATGCAAGTTCCCTAGAGATTCAATTCAATCCAATCTAGAATAAGTTTGATGAGCCAAGAAAAGGAAGAGTTTGTGAAAGTACAAACTGACAGCATGAGAAGTAAAATTATAACCCTTAGGGAAGTCACAGGAGCAGAAGAGTTTGGCTGAAGACAGGATTGAATCCTCTGGGAGTCTCAATGGGGAAATTGAGATGTTGGTAAACCAAATGAGTTTAAAACTTTGCAATGCATGGGGTCTTGGAGAAAAACTCCATAGAGTTTATGGGTAAATGGCTATATAATTGTCATGATATCAAGAGGCATTATTTTAAAAGGCAGAACTACAATTGAATGACTAAAAAGCCAGCAGGAGAAATAAGGAAAGGAAAACCTTTACTGGATGTTTCAGCAGATGCTAATAACTGTGCCTGTCTCTCTAAAAGAGCAGAAAGCAAAGAGCCTGACATTTTAAGGGACTCAGCCTCCTGTGCTCATTTAAGCTCCCTGATGAAAGACTGTATCTGAGCTTGAACAGTTTTGTATAGAAAGGGGAATCAAAGCAACTTTGCACTTTACCCAACCACGTGAAGAGTCACACATGAAGAAAAACTTCCATCTGGTTTGGGACACTAAATCTACCATGAATCTTTTAAAAGCCATAAACCTAAGTAGGGGAAAAGGGAACCCTCACTGTGAAATCTAATTCGATCAAGAAATAGCATGTGTACCTTATGGCAAACTGATGGGCTACACCAATAGTAATTTTGGATTTTTTCTTGTACATTTTAAATGCCACTTGATGCCCCTATCACATTCAACATGGGTGCCCACCCCCTTTTCCCTTGGTCTTTGACTTAGACTGACCTGGTCCTCCTTTTATCTCTCAATCGTTCTTTCTTTGTTTCTGTTACTGGCCCTGGTTCCTTCTGCCTTGAGTGTTCCCAAATTTCCATCATAGATCATCTGTTCTTTCTTTATCCCCTTTCCCTCAGAGAGGTCTTTCATCCCTATGGCTTCAAATGTTCTTACTTCTTTGTTGATTTGTCCCATACATACACACACATATGTCTTATATATGTGTGTGTCCCATTTATATGTGTATGTGTCCCATATATGTGTTTATATTTATATATTATATATACATATATATGAGTGTAGGTAAAGATGCATACCTATATACATACACATATGCATATATACACACCTATACACATATACGTACATACATACATACATCTATATACATATAAACAGAACTCTAAGCTTGTATATATAGCTAGCAATCGGTAAGTCTACTTAGATATTTTTCAGTCACCAAAAACACAACATACCCCTAACCAAATTTGCCACCTTCCCTCCATTTTGTCTTCCCTTCTAGAAAAGGCTAAATAAGCTGCCAAAACCTGAAGGTTTCCCTAGTGATCACAGTCATGCCTTGGCAACTGTGAGTTCTTAGAAACTGTTTCCCACAGGGACTAGTCTGTCAACCTCTAGGTGAGTCAGTTCAGGAATATGCACAGTCACTGAGACGAGAAAATTCCATCAGATAAGGTTCTGTGTCTCAAACAACCTTTTCTCAATGTCAGATTTGTTTATTGGGTCAGTCCAGTCAAGGCCAACGTTGAAACAAAATGTATGTAGGTGACCATCATGGTCAAATGTATCTAGATGACCACAAGAAAATTCATTTAAGGAACTAGGGATGTTCAGTCTGGAAAAGATAAGCTGTTTTGGGGGATTTTTCCATTTGTATTTTGAGGGAGAGCATGAGAGGGAGATGACTTATGTTCTTCAAGTATTTCAATGAATGTCATATGAAAAGGGGGAATGTAGAGACGTTCTACCTCTCTGCAAAAAGTGATAAGGTAAAATATATCCTAAGGATTAGAGCTAACCAAATGCAAAATGAATAGCCTCAGAAGAGTGAATTCTTCATCACTAAAAGTCTTCAGTCAGTCCAGATGACCGTTTGTCAGAATGTTGTAGAGATAGTTACTGTTATCATCTGGAATGGACTGAATCTACTCAGAAGTTCCTACTCACTGAGATTCTCTGAGTGATGTGGTCATTTAGATGGCTTACAATTTGTTCAGTTCAATTTATGTTTCACTTTTTCATATCTCTGCCCCCAGTGAAACACAGTTAAGTCACACTCATTCAGATTCCTAATTTTAATCAAATGAAAAATGAATGAAATATACATTTGCTTATTGTTATGGTTATTCCCTCTTAATCTTCAAAAAGCTGAGAGACTGATCCTATCACATTCTCTTTTTTTCCCCCAGTTTCTTGGTACTTCTGCAATGTAAAAAGGTCCAATTTTTAAGGGTCTAAGGATAATTTTCTAGGGAGTTATTTCCTTTGCTTCACTAATGTAATTTTGTCAATGAGTTACTGTTTCTTATTCATCATGGTCTCCTTGTTTATAAGCAAGCTTGCACCATTTGGTTTCTGTTTCATTTAAGACTGGTAAAGCAAAACTTACAGACTGAGAAATATCTAAAAACAAGTTGTTTAAACTTGAAATCCTGCTCACTCATCCACAAATACCGATTCTACCATCCCCTACTCTAACAACCTGTGAAATGAACTTGGGAAGTGGAAGGAATTGTGGAACTTTAAGGCTGGAAGATTCTATTAGAATTAGAGACCAATTTGTCCAACCATTTCATTTGAAGTCCAGAGAAAAGACATGACATGCCCAACTTCACAAAGCTAGTTGGTAACAGTCCCAGAACAAGAAACCACATTTTCTGATCTCTAATCTGTTATGTTCCTTCTCTCATGCCATACCATGCTATCTCTCTCCCTTATGGAAGAAAGACAAAAGAATGGGACTGGGATTACTTTTTTTGTAGTCTATGAAAAACAAAGAAAATCATATAAAAAGATATATGATATCCATGATTTCATCAGCCTGGAAGGACTCTCACAATGGAAACTCCCTTCACCAATGCAAATTTCAACTTATCTATCGTTTAGTAGATGAGCCCTAGGAAGTCATAAAGGTTCAGTGACTTCTTCAGAGTCACAAAGCACTAAGAGTTATTGACTGGATTTGAAACCCAGTCATTCTGATCTAATTTTCTATTTGCCACACTAGCTGCTTCAATATAAAGATACAGAATACTGACAAAATTATCTAGATGCTTCCTACTCTAAGAAAATGTTATATTCAACAGCCTGAACCTCCAAAACAAAAATGTTAGAGACCTATTATTCATATTACATGAGGTTTCTTTTCTTTACAGAAAGCTGCACTGCAGTGTTTCTCCTCTGCATTAAAGATCTGTTTTTACAAAGAATTGATTTACCACAATTTTTCAAGAACACATCTGCAGCACACCTGGATAGAAATAGATGTGTGCACATCCATATGCATGACAAAGCCTTGGTGGAATTTCTGTCAGACTGATAACTTACTGTATCATTTGCTCTCTTGTTCTTTATCATACACAACAATATACAATAAATCTTTAACAGTACCTTTTATGTAGTAGGCACTTAATAAGAATGTGTCAAATTGAATTAAACATTCAATTTGCTGGAACACTCAATTCCCTGGAATTTTTCTCTAGTTTGTTTTTAAGTGAAAGAAGGAAATGAAAAACAAAAACAACTTGTGATCAAGGGTGTATTTTTTCAAACAACTCCTGGAACTTAATCTGGCATTACTAAGAGTCAGCTAAAGCTCCTACGTGTGCCACATCTGTACCTACAACTGCTTCTGGATTGCTGAACGATGGGGATGCATCTGCAGAATAATCACTTTAGGTACTAGGAGAGCTGGATTCATCAAAGAGAGATAGATGCTTAGTATACTGAACTTAGTAAGGCAGGAATGTGAGTTAATATGTTTTAGAAAGATTTTTATGTAGTTTTGAAGTAAAAAAAACCTATTTTTTGCTTAAATCCAAAAAATTTAGTTCACCCAAATGTCTTGTTTCCTGAGCCTGAGCCACTGTGAGAGATTTTATTCTATTATACACTGTGTGGAATAAAGGAATTCTATTTCTTAAGCTCCTTTCTTGATTTTATACCTCTCCACTCAACCGATGACTCATTGGGCTACTTTTCCACCCACTAGAGCCTTCTTCTCTGACTGGCCATCCTCTGAAGAAGCATTCATGACAACCATGCTCACTTTAAAGACAGCTCATCCCCTCACTTTACTTCTATTTTTCCACCTTGACCCATATGTGAATCTTCACTATCCCCCTCCACCCTCATTCACACACAACAGCTTTTCAGTTCCTTTTTATGTTTCAGCTTTTCCCATTAGAGTGTAAGCACCTTGTGGGAGAGACTGTCTTTCTCTTAATTTATATTTGTTTTCCCAGAACTGAGCACAGTGTCTGGTATATAATAAGTGCTTAATAAATGCTTTTCATATTTACTTATATGTCCTTATAAAGCCTCCCATTTCCTCGTGTGTTCCAAATACTCAACACTCCTCACATCTATCTCCCCACATCCAAGAAACAGGTCTAAACTTGAAATTTCCATTTTGAGGTAGGAGATTTGTATTTAGGCTCTTTCTACAGTGGAAGTAAACCAGAAGTGTATTTTTTAGTTCTCTCAGATGAAAAAGATGCAATCCTTGGGTAAGACTTTCCCTCCCATCAAGTATTTCCTTAGGGTGCCCTAGAGAACTTTTAACTTTTCTGTCTCATTGCCCCCACTCAGATGATCTGGAAACTTCGATATGATACACCTCCCCAAAAAAATGGTCATCAGCTTCCTCTTATAAGCATGCAAAGGTCAAAACACAAATATTTAGAAGTTATTTATTATTTAGTTATTATTTAGAAGTTAGTGAAACAGATAGGAGTTGCAACTAAGACCACAGTGAGTACTTTTCTCTCAGAGACTTATAAGGTCTCAGTGATTTAGATCACTGCCTCAGCGAGGGACCAGTTGGCATTTGCTCCTCCATATTGTTGTTCCTCACACAGCCCCTCATCCATGCAGCACTGATTCTTTCTAGCCCCTCTCAGCACATTCACTATAGCACGTCACTTTTCTCTGTGCCCATGTCTTGCAGCTTCCCTCAGCCGCCTACAGGTAGCCAATTGTCATACTGCCCCTCTCTCTTTGTCCTCTGTCATTCTGCAATTCTACAAACCCCCTCCCTTTAACAACTGGTTCTTTAATGGAAAGAAAGACTCTCTGGATAAGTTTTAAGCTTTAGAGTGTTACTACAAAACAATACCTTCATTTCATCTTTTGTACCCCTGCACCAGGTGTCAAACATAAGAAGTCTTCTTTGGGCACTACAAAAGCCCTTCCACCTGGTCTCTCTCCTCAGCAAGGTCATGACAGCTTATTGTAGTTTGTGACCCCCACCCCAACATCTGAACCATATTTGTGTCCCATTCACCTTCACATTTTCTACTGAGTCTTAAAGATGGAGTGGGTGTTGGAAAAAACTACCAGCCTCTCTCTGAAATTGCCCCTCCATTCTCCTAGGCATCTGGGTAGGGTTATTTAAATAACTTGGGACTCCTTCTCAATGAGGATCAGAGAGGGTCAAAGAACTAACCACTGCTAACAAAGAAAAGAATTTGTAAATGTTGCTAGAGAGATATCTGGGTGTTACCAAACCAACACTGGGGAATAGAAAATCTGAAAATGGTGCTGTTTCTGGGATTTCCATTTTAATATTCATAGGATGAGATTTTTAAATTTGGATTTGTCCAAAGCATATCATCTCCTAAAATTGGAGAAGAGAAAAATGATTGATTTGATTGTTTGTGGCAGCTATTTATCAACTTTAAGAGAATTAGCTGATTCCTGGAAAGATATCAGTGGTGGACATAAAAGTTTCTTTGTAAACACATCTGCCTAGTAGCTGATGCATATTTTCTTGTTGATAAAAATAACTCATGTGAAGAACCTTATTTTGTTCCTAAGAGCTATTGACTTTACTGGAAAAACTGTTGTTGTTTTTCTTAAAGATCTTACATCTTCTTCACATTCCTTTGTTTTCACTCAAGCAGATGTCCTTGATCAAAAATTAATTAGTATACAATCTAAATCTGTTCTATGGTTCTGATAATTGCAAATCCATGCAGTGTGCTGGGATGCTAATTCCTTCCCCCCCCCTTCCCTCCCTCTGCCCTAGCTTCAAATTCAGGTAAGCTTCCAAATTTGGCAGAAAGTTTTCTTGTCAGGAATTTTTAAGAAAGATGTTACTTGGCAAGAGTCAATACAATCGGCAAAGTTCCTTTCCTTGGCATTTTGCTACTCTATCAGTCATGGACCTGTTAACACCTGTTTTAATTTCTTATCCATTTCCAATTACGCCCACTAAAATTGGGCACATCAGCTGCCAGCTTGTGCTAAGATTTGAGTTTTGAAGCAGTTGTTTCAATACCCATTCATTGTAAGCAGTGAACTTCCATGACACGTTGGGATTTTGTACAAAACCGACAAGCAGGAGTTCACAAGTGCCTTTATTTTATGCCACTCTGCTCTCTCAGGCACCCATCTGGCTAGTCTCCTCAGAGGACTCTCCTGAAATCACCATCCAACGTATCACCACCCAACCAAAACCTAAAAAGGTCTGGAAAATATTGTCATTGCCAGCCCATGGAGGAAGCAGAATAGGGCTAGCAATCAGACATTGTTGTATACTTGATTCCAAATATGGTGTCTCTGCTTCCCTAGTCTTTGACTAGTGATCAGGGCTGGGCATGTGATTTTCCTAGTGTAATGAACTCCCTGGGAGGACAGAAGATGAATCAATCTACCTGCCTCCTGCCAGAGAGGTGACACACTTAAAACACATAATGAGATATGCATTTTTTAGAAATAGCCGATGAAAGAATTTATTTATCCAGAAATACATATTTGCTTTTTTTTTTTTTTACTGTTTATAATTGGGGTTGTAGGGTAGAACTGGAAGGAAGGAAGAGGGGGAATATGCTTAGAAAATAATTAAAAGCTAGACAGAGCTGGAGTGAGAAATACTTTCTGATGAGAAAACTCCTCCATAAATGATAGTCACGGAGAATTGCTTAGAGCATTGACGGGTTACATAACTTAGTAACAACACATAGACAGTACATGTTAGACTGAGAGGTAATATTAGAACTTGGGTTTGCCTGGCTCAGAAGCTGTTTCTGGAGCTACTAGACTGCATTGCCTTTCATCACTTCTTTGCTGTATTGTTTTCTGAGAAAATACTCTACCACAAGTAATATTTTTCCCGTCTTCTATTCCTGGAAGAGTGCTGTAAGATGAATGTTCATGTGTGCTAAAGGACAGGATAAGATATTGCGCAATAAAGATGAAATTGTCATTGGTTTGCTTTATATTCCAGACATTTTAATAAGCAAATTCCCATTTAAAGGCATTAAATCTTCTAGGTTTTGATTTCCGTAGGATTGTATATGTTGTAAAAGTAATATTCAGCAACCTTATGTGATGATTATATAATTCAGTATGGAGAAACTATCAGGAAAACAAATAACATATATGTATTCCCTATTCAAGGAAAGGACATGTAATTTCTGTTTGAAAACATTTCAAAAACCAGACACTTCTCTAAAACAAAAATATTTAAATGTCATTGCTAACTAATTCCAGAGCCTCAAACTATTTTTGAAAATCGTTTATATGATAAACATAACTATAGTCTTTCTTTAATGACTGAGGAAACTGTGAAAAGGAGGAATTATTGCATAGAGGAAGTATTCAATTCAGCTAAATTTTATGTTTTATTGTTACAAGGCCCAAGATGAGCCTGTGATATCTAACAAATAAACATGGTAAAGAGATGGTGTTCAGTCCTTGGGAAACCTAGCTGTAATGGTAATGGGAATTTGAAGATCTTCCCTGCTTTGAAGACCTTCCCTGTCCCTTAATAGGTTGAATGTAATCACATGGGAGGAACTTGCTAAATGGGTGGAGCAGAGCCCAGAGGAAGTTGGGAGTCAAAGCAATTAGAAAGGAGACAGCTAGGTATGGTATTGCTCCCTGTGGTGTTAAGGTGTATTAACTTCTTTGTTGCTATGATGGATAGTTGGGATTTGGTTTTCTGGTGTTGGGATTTGGCTTTCTGGTGCCTGAATAAATGTTTTGCTTCTCTTTTCTATATGGAGGGTCTGTTATATTTTGCAATTCAGAACTATGCCCGCATATTTATAGTCACCATCAGTGCTGTGAATGTCATGTTGGTGCTACAGTAGCATCTAATGAAAAGGCTAAGGGTGCTTTTCTCACATTCTTTGGTTTGTTATACCCATATTCAAGTGTCCCAGGGAAGATTGACTTGAGGCTTAGATTTGGTTTATATATAGGGTATTCCCAAAGGGAGAAATAGATATGTACGCAATAGTCAGTGTAAATCAGGTATGGGCTAGGTATTTATTTCTTTCATGCAAAAGAAATGCTGAATGCAAAAGGCTGTCACAAATGAGTACTGAAATTAATTTAAGCAGAAAACATGCAAAAACTACCATTATATTCTCTCAGAGAATGAGACAAACTTCAGAATGTGAAGCAATTTGCAAAACTGACTTTGTATCCCAGCCCTGCACCTTCTTTCTCAAGTACCATGTTTTCTTAACAGCTGAGTCAGGGGTTAAACTCCTTCTCTTCTCAGAAGTATGCAACCAATGCACCAACTCCCTCTGCCATTGGTCAGCTCAAACTTATGGACCCAGACTCTCTAATCTCTCAAACTCACAAGGCTGCCCTCAAGACTGGATCCCATCTTAGGAATTCTGTTCAGTCACCAACACTTAGGAAAGGAAACACCAAGAAGAAAAGGCAGTCAGAAGCCCCAAGGGAAACGGTACCTCTTTTCCAGGATGGTAGGAAGAATAATTGACATTTGCCCCACCTTTCCAGGTATAGACTCAAATAGACCTAATATGATCTGCAGCTAAGAAGAGAAGAGATAACTGAGGGCAGGTTACATCCTTTAAAGATCCACTGAGTTAGTGGCTCATCCTGATTGGTGATTCAGTCACTTCATCATACCTTAAGTACCTGTGGTCTTCAGCATTGAGTCACAAATGGTCAGAAAGAGGTATCCAGGGGTTCCATCAGCCCCAAAGTGCCCAAGGACTTACCTGGCACATAGGTCCACTGGAAGCAGACAGGGATATCCTGTCATATATGTGTTATATCATGTCATATATGTGTTAAGCATCCTTTTCTATTTATATCTGGCACACACTAAACACTTTATAATGCTTGTTGAATGACTCACATCCTAAATACATATGTGAAATATTCCACACTACACTTTAACTGCAAGCAAGTAAGGACTTCCAAACTGTTTGAATTTGATCTTCTAAAGAAGTAGGATAATAATATAGAACGCATTTGGGGGTGCACTTAGTTCTTTCACTTCGGCAATATTCAACTCAACTCAATAAGAACCTACTATATCCACAGCTGCAGTTCAGAGCAGTGATGTCAAGAAGGCTCCTTAGCCCATCTCTGTCAGAAGTAGCAATAGTGAGTATGGTGGCATGTCAAGAACACTGAATTTGGAGTCAGAGCCTCTGGACTTAAATCCCTCTTTGGCTTTGACCTCAAGAAAGACCCCTACCCTATCCATCTAGGTGGTGTAGTGGTTAAAGTACTAGGTCTAGAACCTGGAAGAAGACCTGAGCTCAAACCGGGCCTCGGTTACTCCAGAACTATGACTTTGGACAATTCCTTTAACCTCCATTTATCTCAGTTTCCTCAAATGCAAAATGGGTACATTAATAGCACCAACTTCACAAGGTTGTTGTGAGAATAAAGTAAGATAATATTTTAAAGCTCTTAGCAAAGCACTAGACTTAGAGTAGGTGCTTAATAAATGCATTTTCCTTCTCTCCCTCCATCTCAGTTTCCTCATTTGTAATATGAAAATGTCGTACTAGGTAACTTTGAAGGCACATTCTAGCTTTAAATCAATGATCCTGTTCTAGGTCCTACCTTCCCCCAGATTACCAAGAATTATACTTTGTGAAATCTTGAGTCAAAAAGAAGTGACCCAGAATTGGACCAAGACTATAAAATGTGTCTTTAAACATTTGGGCTGAGGGAAAATTGCAAAGTTTATGTTAATCCGTGAAAAGAGGATTTGATTGACCAGTACCAGGAAAAGCACTTACTGTCTCAGGATCTCACAGCTTACCCATCTGCAAGCTATTTTAATATGGAACACTACAGGGACCTGTACGTTTGCCCAGAAACAGAGGTCACTTCTTTCTTGAGCTCCTTATGGGAAACTGAATGAAGAAATCTGGGTATAAGAACAGATGGCCTTAGAATGAGAGAAATTAAGAAACACTCAGGTGCAGAGAAAACATAGGATATTACAATAGGAAACCCAGAGAAAACACAAAGTGGAACTAGAACAGCACAAAAGGAAGAAACCTATAAAAATGACCCTAAAAGATTAATTCCTGTTTCATGGCTGGAGGAAACCCAAAAGCCATTCTCTTCGCTTTTAAAAACAGTGCTGCTTGGCAGAAGTAAGGCAGATGATGAGACGGATGTTCAAGCACTCAACAACCTCATAAAATTCTTGAAATATGAAGATAAAGATGAACTATAAATATAAAATTATATTTCATATACAAATATAAAAATATGCATGTTTTATATATAAAGTGTGTACATATTTTATATAGCAATATAAAATTTATTTTATATAAAATTGTCATTAATAAGAAAAAATAAAAAGATTTAAGCCAAATTGGTATTACTTCAGACAAAAGTTCCAGAGTTACACACCTCAAGTGGGACAGTTCCTATAACCGCTGCAAGGCTAAACCAATTGGTCTCCTTTTCTTTCCTTTTCACAGGAAGTGAAAGCAAAACAATGGGAAAAGATGGAAGAATCAATAGTGCTAGATCAGATCTATTATTAAATCCCTATGGAGAGCAAAAAATGGTATTTTATTTACCAGCAAGTCACCCCATCATACCCCCGACCAAAGGAAACTGAGGAATTGGCTAGAAGAGTTTCCATTAAACAAAGATTGACTAGAAAAATAATTACCCCTAAATTGGGATTGGGGGTGGGAAGAATATTATACTGTTTCAGAGGAAGATGGAAAGGAATGAGGGCAACAGAGATGCCATTTTCACAAAGGATTGGGAGCATTTAAGAAAACATCTATTTTAATGAAACTGCTAGAAAATGCTCTATGAATGTGTTTTTACTCAATGGATACCTTATTGTGCCTGGGTACTCATGCAATATCCAAAGATCTAGAAGAAAGTTCCTGCCACCCCCACTCCCTCAGAATGTTTCTAGGAATGGAGGACTATGGGAAAATCATGGGGAAGAGTACCATAAGATGTTAAAATGTGGATATTGTCTGATCTGCATTCTTGGAGGATGTACTAGGTAACTAGATGGCACAGTGGGTAAGAGCTCTGGTCTTGATGTCAGAAAGACCTACATTCCAATCCTACCTTAGATACTTATTAGCTTGTGGAGCCTTAACTGCTCTCAGCCTCAGATTCCTTATCTGTAAAATGGGACAGTAGGAGTACTCATTTCACAGGGCTGTTGTGAAGATCACGTCCAATAAGGAAAGGAGAAGGGGATGAGCATTTAATAAGTGTAACAGTAAGCTATGTGCCAGGTACTGTGCTGAGTACTTTACAAATATCTCCTTGGAGATAATGTATGAACAGCACTAAACGCTAACTACTATTATTATTAATATTATTGTTATTACCCCATATGGATGAGACTACAGAACCATCAAAGTATTGAACTGTTATCATTGTCATTTCTTACCTTTTGGGATAGGGATAGGGACTGGCCCTGTGATTTTTATAGAGAGAACTTCAAGGTAATGGGAGGTTAAGTGACTTTCACAGAGTCATGTATCTAATATGTGTCAGGACTTGAACCCATTTCCTCCTGACCCACTGGTCAGGACCTGATTTACTATGTAATATTGCCCCCTCATTTTTACCAGCTAACTTCAGGAATAGTTCTCATAACTCCCCCAAGGGTCAATTTTCTCTCTTAAGAATAACTAGATAATTCATCTCAAGGAGTTTGCCTAGGGCTGCCTACCAGATCAGAGAAGCTGAGATTTGTAAACAAAGTCGAAGGTCTAACTTCCATCAATGTTTGCAAAAGGAGGCGCTGGGATGAAAGCAATATAAATCAGGGTAGATATGGTCTTGATGAAGGAGGTTGTTCTCATGAATGGCATATAGGTTCCAAGGATAAACCAGGGGCCATTTGAGTTCCCCCATGATAGCTCAGAAATTTAGTGATGCACTGTAAATATCAAACCGTAAAGTAAAAACTGACATGACCCTGAATGAGATAAAAAGAAAAGTACCAGGGATCCCCAGCATCCTCCAAGACTCATCTCGTTCATCACCCCCTAAGGAAGCCTTTCTTCATCCCTTATAGCAGGGTATCTAGACCTAGAAGGTAAGGCAGTATGGTACAGTGGGGGGAAATAGTTCCTAATTCAGAGGATCCTGTGAGCCTGAGCTATGATTGAACGTTCCCCCTAGGATCATCTCCCATTAAACCTGTATACATTCTGTACCGATGTGATTAGTGACATGTTTCTCCTCCATTAGACTGTGAGTCCCTGGAGAGAAGGAAGCTTGCTTTTGCCTTTCTTTGTGTCCTCAGTGTTCAGCACAATGCCTTGTTGATCTCTAGGTCAATGCTCTAGACCGTGGTTTCCTCATGTATAAAGTAAAGGGAGTTGATTAGACAGATTCCTTTCCTAATGTCCCTTACAGCTTTCAGTTCAATAGTAGAAATGGCCTTTTACTCATTTGTTGGCTAATGCAACTTCAAAATGGTGAGCAATTTCTTCCTTCACTCATCCTAAACAAGCTGACTAAATCTTGCAAGAAGCTTTCACCATTTCCTCAGAGATATAATTCAGTAGTTTAATAGGCCTCCCATATAGGATTTTTCCTGATGTTCAGTTTATTTTTTTTTCTCTCTTGCTTCCAGCTCTTACTCCTTTTAAAACCTCCAGCCTCACACGAAACAATTATTCTCCTTTCTGGATACAGATGCCTTTTATCTGCTTGTGGATTCCCAACTTTGAGTCCAAACTGTTAGCAATGTATAAAAACAACAAATTACAAAGTCGACTTAATTTTCAACAAGTCCTAGAAAAGAAAAGGTGATAAAAAGCTATGTTTACCTCCTTTTTTTGGCCTGGGCTTCTCAATGTGTCCTGGAATCAAGTGATCAGAGTTCTTACCAGGTGGTTTCAGAACTCTTGACTAATATATATTATTTGTGCTTGATGATGAGTTAAGCTAATGGGATACAAGATGATACAGTGGGAAAAAACCCACTGGATTTAGAATAGGAAAGGTTGGCTTTGAATCCCAGCTCCACCACTTATTAGCTATGTGACCTTAAATAGGTTACTGAAACCCTCTGATCACTGTTGTTGTTCAGTTGGTCAATGGTATCTGACTCAACATGTCTTCTTGGAGTTTTCTTGGCAAAGATCCTACTGAGGTTTGCCATTTCCTTCTCTAGTGTGACCCCATTTTAAAGATGAGGAACTGAGACAAATAGGGATTAAGTGACTTGCCCAAGGTCACACAGCTATTTAATATCTAAGACTAGATTTGAACTCAGATCTTCCTGTACTCTACATGACAATATTAGACTACATTACCTCTAAAGTCCCTGCCAATTCTAAATCTATTATCTCAGTAATGACTTATATTTGCATGGTGCTTGAAGGTTAACAAAGCATTCTTCTTATACAAACCCCAGGAATTAGGTAGTATGCATGTTATAAGTCCCATTTTTACAGATGAGGAAACTAAGGCAAAGAGTGGTTATGTTACTTGCCAAAAGTCACACAGCCAGAAAATGCCAGATCTGGAATGCGAGTCCAGGCCGTCTGGTTCTGTATCATACGCGGTTCTTTCCCATATAGTATCCATCCATCTGCCTGCTAACATTGCTCCAAACTTATAGCTTTTCAACTGTCTCTGGCATTTTAGTAGCAGCTGGGAGCATCAAAACCCAACTGCTTCTTATGAAAATCTTCTACCTTGGCTAGACCACTGCTTGCAAATTCCCTTCTTTTGCATGCCTGCAGTTGTCTTCCTTGTTGGCCAGGTTTGACTCAAACCATAGCTAAGTGGATTACTCTGTTGATCTGGGAAAATTAAAATCTTGTACAAAGCCGTAGAATCAGAGCACTTGTGAGCATATGTGACCCTAGACATCTTCTGGTCCAAGTGTCTTATTTTATAGATGGGTCAATTGATATAACTTGCCTAGCCTAGCATGTCATGCTAGGACTTGAAATCCTGTCTTTTGACTTCCAAGTAGAGAACTCTTTCCACATTATCACAAACAAACCTATTCCTCTGTCCTGGAGTCAGCTGGCTGATCTATACTTCAACCCATATCCACTACTCATCTTCCTCACTGTAGGAATCCCCCACATTCTAGGATATAGGGTTTCAGGGATTATGCTAAGAGTGTAAACTAAGCTCTCACTTTGGGCCTCCAAATCTATGGTCACCCAGCTTTTAGAACTTTAATGTATTCAGTCTCTCCTGACAGGTAGAGGAGAAGGAGAGAGAGAGAGAGAAAGAGAGAGAGAGAGAGAGAGAGAGAGAGAGAGAGAATGAGTGAAGAGGGAAAGCTGGATGTGTTATTAAAGGAGGAGGGAGAGGGAGAAGAGAAGGAAGAGGAAGGGATTCAATTGTTCTATCATTAGAATGCATACAACAGTACATACATTTAGTATGTACTAAATACATATTACATATATACATATAAGGTTTTATATCCCTTTATATACATATTGCACACATATTCACACATACACATGTATGCATAAGGCTATAAATATTTATGCATATATGTATGTATGTATGTATGTATGTGTATATTATATGTGTGTGTGTGTTTATCCTATCCTTTGTCAATACTCCTCTGCCAAGGAAATATACACTGAAGGAAGCCTGTTACCCACTTGAAATCCCATGGTTTGTGCCATGGACCTAATAGGGGTTTTATCTTAAATGGATAGGTTGCTTTCTCCTCCCTGTGTATAACACTGGGAAAAGATCTGAAACATAACTACAAATTCTAGGAATGTTAATTCCAAAGAGACAGTGATCTTTTTTCTGCCCTGGAAGAAAGAAACTATTGCAAAAGTTAAGCTCTGACACTGGGGAACAGGTGATGATCTAGAGGGGTTAGGGGGCTGTTGACTTTTTTATTTTAAAAGAGGCCAGGGCCAAAAGAATTAATAGTGGATAAAAGAAGAGTATACAAAAAAAAAACAATGGTAGAACAATGGCAATGAGAGAGAGAAAGAGAGAGAGAGAAATACCACTGACTGTATTCATATTTTTCTTTGAGAACCACAAAACCAACTTTTTCTTTGTGCCTATCACCAACAGGAATTTAAAATATTATTTTCTTTTTTTCCTGATCTTTGTTTAGTAGAAAATATGTATGATCAATCATAACTTCTCTTTGACGCAAAGTGCAGTGAATAGATAAAGCACTGGGCCTGGAATTGGGAAGACGAGTTCAAATACAACCTCAGATGATTCCTAGCTCTATGACCTTGGGCAAGTCACTTAACTTCTGCTTGCATCAGTTTCCTCAACTGTCAAATAGGGATAATAATAATATTTACCTTCTAATCCTGTTGTAAGGATCAAATGAGATGTTATTTGTAAAATTCTTGGCATATAGTACTTGCTATACAAATTCTCCTGCTAGTTGCACTGATGATGATGATGATGGTGATGATGATAATACATTTTTATAACTTAATTACATGCAGGAGGAAGGACAGTGAAGGACACCAATAAACAGTTTGGTTTTCATAAAAGAAAATTAGGCCACAAGAGGTTTCCTATCTAGTGGTGAGCCAATTTTGAGAGAATTTTATGGCTATGGTTTAATTAATAATTTTATTAGCTCCTAAATAGCAAAGACACTCTGTGTAAATAAAGCAGGGCCATTTCACCCGTATGCTAAAATGAATCCTTTTTTTCAACAGGTCACTTTGAACTGGGATACCCCTAGGGAATCTCCCTTCTCTGTCTAACCAAGGGACAGGGTAGAGATATGGACTAAGGGTAGATCCCACCTCCTCACATAGTGGGATGCAGAGGGTGTCCTATACAGAATTTCTACTAAGATAATGAGAAATATAAGGCACATTTCTAGTTTATACGTAGTTTCTCCTGTACAGCCAAACCTTGCATCGCAATGACATCTGCTGGTTACACGTTTTAAGCCACTCTTAAACTAACAATTTAGTTATCAGGTAAGACCTTGACTGAGGTTAAGTAATAACCATCTGGGAGCAAGGGCAAGATAGGAGGCTTTAAAAGTAGGGGTAATTGAGCGATACTCTGAGGGAAAAATTGGCCTCATTGAAAAGTATTTATTTATTACACTTGATTATTCCTGGCAATTCTCTGAGGCAGATAAAGTATTATGAGACAGAACAAGTATTACGTCTGTTTTACAGATGGGGGAAATTAAGGCCCTTCACTACCAAAATGTTTTGATGAGATTGATATTCATTGAGTTCTCAAGACTGGTAAAGGGTCTACAATCATTTTAAATCGTAACAAAATGCACTATTTTCCCCAGTGCTATTGATCACATCCCAAATGACAGAAAGTGGAAAAATCATTATGTAAAATGGCAAGCCAACAAAAATTGCTATAGTTAGACCAAATTTCTTCTCTGTTGTTTACTGCAGTTCCTATTATTTATAGTGTAATATAATACCAAGCAGTGAACTTCAGTGATCATGTTGGGCAGAAAATCACTGTGTGAAAACATTGTGTAATAATTAATAATTGGAATGCAAGTCCACACGACAGCTGCAGCTGGTACAGATGGCGGCAGCCCACTTACAGAGCAGAGCACACCAATGAGCATTCATCTCCCACTTTTTGGTTCCCCACATTAAATACTAACACCATGTAGGATCCTCTCTAAAAATCTCGCACTCATTTTGAAAATCCTAGGACCAGACTGTCTCAGAAAATGTCACCTCTCTCCTTCGGTTCTGAGAGCCTGTCTCCAAGAAAAGAAAAAAAAAAAGAATTTTCCTAAGAAAGCTTAGGATAACTGTGTCCAAAGAGGGTTATAACAGTTCCAAATGAAACATCAACAAATAATATTCATCCAACCGTTCTAACCCGTAGGAACTGTTTCCAAGTGTGTTATACACACACATATACATATATGCACATATGTATGTACATATACACATGCATTTTCTATATAAATATTTGTGTTTATGTCATATTATGTATAATATGTGTTTATATAATATATATTTTGTATTCTATGTGTGTATTATATATTGTGTGTATAACTGTATATATATTATATGTGTATATATTATATAATATGCATATTATATATAATATATGTATATATTTAGTATGATATGTATATATATTATATGCATATTGTATATGTAGGTGTTTATTATGTGTAAGATATATATTATATGTGTATATTTGTGTGTATATACACTCTTTCCCTCCTCCCTATCCTGTTATGAGAAAAAAAAGTAGATATGTAGGTGCATGGAGGTCCACAGATAATTCCTACCATCTCTTTTCTCTGCTGTTCCTTTTTTAAAAAAAATTAATTTTATTTTTAATTTGTAAAATAACATAGCATTTCCCATAATATAGTGTGATTTTTTAAAAGATGATTGTACATGAAACTACAAGTTAGTTATGAACAACTTGCTACTACTTTAAATATATAATAAAGTTATCATTTAAATTTCTTTTTTTTTCTTCTCTCCTCCCCTACTCTTCCCTAGAGGTGACTACCATTAGACACCAATAGGTATATGAGTATAAAATTATTGCACACATATGTCTGTGTATCAGTTCTTTCTCTGGACGCAGACAAGCTCTTTCTTCACATGACCTTTATAGTTAATTTGGGTATTTAAATAGTCAAAATAACATTTGCTCAAAGCCATTCTTAAAACAATATCACCATCACTGTACACAATGTTCTCTTGGTTCTACCCATTTTGCTCTTCGTTATTTTGTGCAAGTCTTTCCATGTTTCTCTAAGATCATTGAGCTCATTGTTTCTTATAGCACAGTAGTATTCCATCATAATCATATACCACAGCTTGTTTAGCCATTCCCAATTTATGGGCATCTCTGCAATTTCAATTGTTTGCCACCACAAAGAGAGTTGCTATAAATATTTTTGAGCATATAGGTTCTTTTCCTTTTTCTCCAATCATCTTTAAAAATAGACTGAGTAGCGTTACTGCTCTGTCAAAGGGTATAGGAAATTTAATAACTCTTTGGGAATAATTCCAGACCACTCTCCAAAATTTTTCCTCTTCTTGACCATCATTGCTGGAGGAATTCACAAGACCATGTTAATTTGGTCCAAGATAAGTTTATGCTATTTTGTATCAAAGGAAATTTCACAGCTCCTCAGTAATGTTTTTTAAAATTCATGTCATTGATTCTGTCACAATAACTATCCTGTCAACAGTTAGTCAACAAATATTTATTAAGCTCTTACTACATGCCCTAAAGACCAGTGAAAACCAGCAGTAAGACTCTGAGCCCCAGCACAAAAATCTTGGGACAGTGCAGGACAAGAGCCCAGCTCTCACATAAAAACACCAAGTTACAAAACAGGCAGAAATAAATTATCAAAAACCAAAAGAAAAAAAAAACTTGACCATAGAAAGACACTATAGTTACAGAGAAGATTAAGGCATAAACTTAGAAGGGGACAATAGTGTCAAAATGGCTGCATGTGAAGCTTCAAAGACAAAATGTAATTTGGTGTCAGGCCCCAAAAGAATTCCTAGAAGAGCATTAAAAGGG
>CM053596.1:175473615-175490930 GCA_028646575.1 Pseudocheirus occidentalis
AGGTTGGGGGGGAGGGTTGTTAGAAGCACACACTTTTGTAAAGGGACAGGGACAAAGTAGAGAAAAGAACAAGTGGAGGGTAGGAGAGGAAGGAGGGAAATACAGTCAGTCTTTCACAATATGTCCATTGTGGAGATGTTTTGCATAACTACACGTATACAGCCTGTATTGAATTGCTTGTCTTTCCAGTGGGGCTAGGTGATGATGGAGGAAGGGAAAGAATCCAGAATTTAAAGTTTTAAAATAAAATATTTTATATATATAGATATATATAATTTATATATAATATTTTAATATATAATATGTACATATATAATATGTATATATACATATATAATGTGCATATATGATAAAAATATGTTTTATAGATACACATATTGTATATATATACATAATGTATATGTGCATACATATGTGTATTTACCTACATATGTATGCATATGCACATTTATCATTATTATTTATTATTATTTACATGCAACTGGGAAATAAGATACATGAGCACTAGGGTAGGGAGATCCATCTTGCCCTACCAGAAAGTCAGAGGGGTGATGGGGGAGGGTATAGGAGAGAGCAGATTGGGGGAGAGGGTATACAGTAGGATCACTGTTTTGGGGTGGTGGGTAGGGGAAAGATGGGGAGAAAATCTGTAATTCAAAATCTTGTGGAAATGAATGATATAAAGTAAAAATAAACAAAAGCTAATTTTAAAAAAGAATAAAACATTTCCACTTCAAAATAAAGAAATAAAATGAAATCCACAAATAAATAAATAAATTGTTAGCATTTCTATATATCACCAGTAAAGTCCAACAGCAAGTGAGAAAGAGAAATTCCGTTTAAAATAACAGTAGACAATATAAAATACTTGGGAATCTACCTGTGGAGACAAACCCAAGAACTATTTGAATGCAATTATAAAATACTTTTCACACAAATAAAGTCAGATCTCAACAATTGGGGGAAAAATATTAATTGCTCATAGACAGGCCAAACCAATATAACAAAAATGTCAGTTGTACCCAAATTAATCTATTCAGTGCCATACCAATCAAACTATAAAAAAGTATTTTATAGAACTAGAAAAATAATAAATAAAATGCATCTGGAAGAACAAAAATTCAAGAAGATCAAGGGAATCAATGAAAAAATACAAAAGAAGATGGTGTAGCCAGACCAGATCTCAAACTGTATTATAAAGCAGTAATTATCAAAACAATCTGCTACTGACTAAGGAATAGAGTATGGATCAGTAGAATGGATTAGGTACAAATTACATTATAGCAAACGGGTATAGTAATCTGGATTTGATAAACCCAAAGATCCAGGCTTTTGGAACAAAAACTCATTGTTTGACAAAAACTTCTGAGAAAACTGGAAAACAGCATATCAGAAACTAGGCATAGACCAACATATCACAATGAATACCAAGATAAGGTCAAAAGAGTTACATGATTTACATATAAAGGGTGATAATTTAAGCAAATTAAGAGAACATGGAATAGTTTATCTGTCAGATTTATGGAGAAGCAAAGAATTTAGGACCAAAAAATATACAGAGAGCATTACAAAATATAAAATAGATAATTTTGATCATATAAAATTTAAAAATGTTCTCACAATCAAAACTAATGCAACCAAAATTATAAGGAAAGCAGAAAACTGGGGAGGGGGGAATTTTGCAATAGGCATTTCTGATAAAGACCTTATTTTTCAAATATATAAAGAACTGAGTCAAGTTTACAATAACGCATGTCATTCCCCAATTGATAAATCATTGAAGGATATGAACAAGCAATTTTTGGACAAAGAAATCAAAGCTATCTATAGTCATAGGAAAAAAGTGCTCTAAATCACTATTGATTAGAAAAATGAAAATTTTAAAAACTCCAAGGTATCACTTCACACCTATAAGACTGGTTAATATAACCAAAAAAAATCTGTTCAATTTTGGAGGGGATGTCAGAAAACTGGTGAAGTGGTGAACTGATCTAACCCTTCTGGAGAGCAATTTGAAACTATGCCCAAATGGTTATAAAATTGCATACCCTTTGATCCAGCAATACTACTTCTAGGTCTGTATTCCAAAGATATAAAAACAAATAGAGGAAAGGACCTATTTGTAAAAAAAATATTCATAGCATTTCTTTTTGTGGTAGCTAATACTTTGAAATTGAGAGGGGTGCCCATTAGTTGGGGAATGGCTAAACAAGCTGTGGCATATGACTATAATGGAATATTATTGTGCTATATGAAATGACAATCAGGATGATTTCAGAAAAACCTGAAAAGACTTATGTTAACTGATGCATAGTGAAGTGAACAGAACCAGGAGAATGCTGTACACATAACAGCAGTATTCTTAGAAGAACTGTGAATGACTTAGCTATTCTCAGCAATACAATGATCCAAGACAATTCCAAAGGAGTAAAAATGAAGCATACTATGTGCATTCAGAGAAAGAATTTATATTTTTTTAAATACAGACTGAAGTATGGTATTTTTCACTTTCATCTTTTTTTCTTTTATTTGGGTCTTCTTGTACAAAATGGCTAATGTGGAAATGTTTTACATAATTGCACATGTATAACTTATATCTGATTCCTTAATGTCTCAAGCAGGAAGGGAGGCAAGAGGGGAGAGAAGGATAGGCTTTAGAACTCAAAACTTTAAAAAAATAAATATTAAATAAGTTGTTTAACATCTAATTGGGGGGAAATATTATGTAATAAAAAGAACTTCTAAAGTCCCTTATTCAACCCTGCTACTTCCTCAACCTATTGTTCTATTTCTCTCTGTCCTCTTCACTCTCTAACTTATAGAAAAAATTGAGTCTACACAGACTGCTACCACTTTCTCAATAACTATCCATTCCTCAGTCCCTTACAATCTGCCTTCTCTCCCACATTAATGAAACAACTCTTTCCAAGGTCACAAATAATTTCCCTGTGTCTAAACCTAATGGCTTTTTTTCTCACCCTGTCCTTTATGTTTATGACCTTTCTGAAGCAGTACATCTTGCTGAACACCCTCTGCTTTTTCATGCCTTCTCCTCTCTAGATTACATACCACCCTGACCTTTATAATTTTATTCTATTGAATCTATCCACTCCTCTGTGTCCTTTTTCAGGTTTATCTCTATTTGCATGTCTCTCTTTTCCTCATTAGACTAAGCTCCTGGAGACTAAGGTCTGCATCATTGTCATAACTGTATGTCCATTATCTAAAATGCTACCTTGCATGTAATAAGAAGTCTTAGTAATAACTAGCATCACATTAAAATGCTTCAAGGTTTACAAGGCACTTTACATATTTTATCTCATTTGGTCCTCATGAGAATACTGAGAGTTAGGTGCTACCTTTATACCCATTTTACAGATGAGGAACTATAATCTACAAAAAGATTTCAAGTGACTCACTCAGAGTCACAGAGATATTTAGTAATTATTGGTGGCAGGATTCAATTCAGGTCTTCCCAACTCTAAGTCTAATACTGCATCTACCAATAAATAAATACCTGATAAATAAAATAAGTAAATAAAAACTACGCTTAATGTATTTTTGTTTAAAACGAAAGCAAAATTAATTCTTGTAGGAAAACATTTAGATGAATAAATACCCTCATTTATCTGACTGACCTGGTCACAGTATTCTGGTATAACTTGTATAAGTATTAGTTCAAAAACTGCTGAGATTAAAATGTCCTGGGTTGTAAGTTTTTTTGAGAGGTATAGAAGAATAATATCTGAATTTATATTGCTGTACAATTAATTCCTAACTGTTTAAGAAGTTTAGTTTCTGTTAAACTGTACAAATTGTGAAATTATTTTATTAGTAGTAGTAGTGTTATAACCCAGAATACTCTGATCTAAGCTTATAATGACAGAATAGACCCTTTAGTTTAGATGCAATATGCTAATCTCTTGTTGAGATAGAAACCACATAGTAATAAACAAAATATCTTGAAGTACCTATCACCTTTTGAATTGCTGCCAAGCATGGTATGAATCTCATTTCTATTAAGATGTTGAATATAAACCATTTCTTTCCACTATTGCCAGCATTATACCTCTGATGTTACTTCGTTTACACATTTGTTTTTTGCAGGTTTGATCTATGTGTATATAAATATTTCTTAAAGTCTAAATGAAAGCAAAAAAGAAAAAAATCAGTCATTTTAATGGTTTTTCCTATATCATACCAACACCTAAATAATACAGTCCTTTTCTATTTTCATCCAGATGTTTAAGCCTGATGCAAGCACAGTCACAATCTAAGACACATGTCAAGTAATCAATCATTGTCACCAACTTGTAAAACACATGCAACTTTGTCCTATCTTGGTGTGGCAAACTGAGCTAGAGAAATGCTAAGCAACTCCATACCCAAACTGATGGAGACTTACAGGGAAAGGATACACAAGACCCTCATTCATTCATTCAACAGATATGACCAGACTGCTGAAACGAACTTGAGTTCTTGAATCATTACTGTATTCTTTACATTTCTGACCAAGAACAGATTACCCCACCACGTATTTTTACAGTCCTTGCTATCATTCCTGAATTCTGTTTTCCTTCCTGAGATCAGTCTGCATTGATTACATAGGTTTCTCTGTTTGGCAACTGCCTGACTTGTGATTCATGCATCCTTGGAATATGTTACAGAATGCTTATTGTCCCAATGAAGGGAAAAAAAAGGAAGAGGGAGTATGATTTGTTTCCAGAAGCTACTGATGAATTCACAACATCCAGCCTATTGTTCCATCAAGTTTTTCTTCTTGTTTAAAGTTTTACTTTCTGAGTCAGATCCTATTCACAGGCAGCTCCTGCCATCGAGGTGTATTCATTGTCACAAACACTCAGTGTTACAGACAATTTAGTTTATGTGCCAGAGCAAATATACATGGTTTCAGGCAATTTGTTTTATGTACCCAGAGCAGTTTGGGTGTCTGCCCATAGCCCCTGAGTCACCCTTGCTGAATAGATGCAGAAATGCCGAGAACAACAGCAAAGTGGTGGTTGGGATAGAAGGAAACTGCTACCAAAAACTAAGGAGGGAAATAGACTGGGGACAGGAAAGGTAAAGAGGGGAGGCAAAGATCAAAACAGAGAAAAAAATTACCATTTCAGGGCCTTTAGGAATGAACATAATTCATCCTACATCTGCACTTCCGACAGAAGGAATTTCTCTCTTCATAGAAATAAAGGACAGGAAACTGAAATTCAGGAACAAAGTTAGGATTTTGTTTTTCTGTAAAATAAATGGGTGCTGAGTCCCAAATGAGAGGAGAATAGAATTTTAAAAGTGTCTTCCAGATGTGAGGAAAGCAGATTTTCCATATTTATGGCACTGCTTCCTTCACCCTTGCTGACATTTTTTGGAGGATGAGCATGACAGGGTAACCTTTGTGGTCATGAGAACAGTGCTTTGTGTTCTGGAATCTTAGGATATTATAAATCCCATCCTGTCCATTCATTTTGATTACATTCTCCTAGGAAATTACCATTTGCTGTATTGTTGTCTATTGCTTTTGCCAGAAAAGAGTCTTTTATGTAAAGAGTATAAAGGAATAAACCTAATTAGTCTTTTCAAAAGTTAATTGTTGTACCATTAGTTGTTTACTTTGGGTTTTCTGTATAATAAGCATATGCTTTCATGTAGGGTACACAATTAGTATATTGTAATGTAAGTGCAAGTTCCATTCATGGGGGATAATTCTTCCTACTGATACGCTGAAGTTAGTGGACCCTTGCAATTAATTATAGAATACTGCCTTCCTTTCTCTTGATATTATATGAATATATTAGCAGTTATTTAAACAATGACTGACTCTAGCATCCAATCTTGTTCAAGAAACTACAAAAACTGAAAGGAAAAAGGTTTCAGCATCTTGGACCTATCTTTAACCACCTACCTGATAGCCTAGGTGTACTGAATAAGGAAACAACTCCAAATTGCTCCTAAGTCCCCAAACATCTTTTAATTACCTATTTATAGTTCCATTAATGAAGATTCACGTTCTTTCTTACATATCTCAATGCAGTCATGGACTTGTTCTTAATACCATCAAAAATGGAATTATTATTTAAAATCTAATAGAACGATGACCAATGTGTGTTGGAATCTTTAAATTATATTGAACCACAATCCAACTACTTATGAAAGCTAGAATATTCTTGTTTATTACTTTCATGTAGCATAGTTTAAGACCTTTACTTTATTTCCTTTGAGATTCTTGACAATTTGTTCCTACAGACAAGTTTTATTATTTTTTTCTAGCTCTCTAGAGTAGTCTTGTTAATTTCATTTTTATGGTGCTGAATAAGGACATTTAGATAACACTGTCATTTTCATTATGTTGGCATGACTTACCAATGAGCAATTAATATTTCTCTGATTATTTCAGTCTGTATGTCTATAAAAAGTGTTTTATAGTTGCATTCATATAGATCCTATGTGTGTCTCAGTAGATAGAGTCCCAAGTATTTTATGCGTTCTATAGTTATTTTGAATGGAATTTCTTCTTATATAGCTTCCTTTGGGGTTTTGTTTGTAATATATAAAAATGCTCATGGTTTCTGTGAATTCTGTGAATTTGCACCAATTGTTTTTTTATCTTGCAACTTTTTAAAATGTATTTGTTCAATTAGATGATTCTTAATAGGGATATTTAGAATTCACAATGAACAGGAAGTTAGAGGGATTAGAATTTTAAAAGAAGCACCACAATTTGAATTCTAAAAATAAACAATGGAATGATCCCCAAAGTATCTCTTACTCACATATGCCATTTATTAAAAGCATGACTTCTCGAAGTCTCAGTTTCCTTATTTGTAAAATTAAGTTAATAATACATATATTGCATGCTCCAGGGGATCATTTTAATGATTTAATGAGTATATGCATACACATATGTGTATGTGTATACATATATGTGTGTATGCACACACAAACCCACAGCACATACTAAAATGTAAAGGGCCAAATAAGCATAAACCACTGTAACTCTTGAGAGAGCCAAAGTGGAAGGAAGGGGTAGAACAAGGGGGAGGGGGGAATGGGCAGTTATCCAGTTATCTCATTAATACAGGCCAATATTATTTAGTAAGGTTTATAGTATATGATCACTTCCTGATCATCTTTATACTGTTCTAAATTTTTTATGTCATCACTACTAATAATCTTCTATTTTCCTCCTTTTCTGTAATGTACAGTTCAGTCCCAATTAATGTGAATTCCCCTGAACTGGTCATACTGTCTGAATTTGTATTGCACATTTGACTGGAACCAATTACCATATTTTACATAATTATATATTCAGATAGTGCAAACCAAAATACATCCAACCACTTCACACTAGTTGGGCTCTAGCTATACTCCAAATTAACTTGTATTCTAAGGAAGCATTACCCTTGATTACCATGTCTGTCTCCTCTACAAGGCAGTCAAGTGTTTGCTGACTGATAAAAATCTTAGGCCTTCTCATTGTGGAAATTTTTTTCATTAGTTAATCTTCCCTAACAAATGATGAAAATACAATCAAATACATTATTTTTATCCATTTCTCAATTTTCAGTATTTTTACCTATTTATTTAAATGATTTGTACCCATAATAATTGCATTCACTATTTTCTCCCATCCCTCCTTTCTTCTACTTTGGTATTAAGTTTTCACTTTGCTCTGTTAATTATCTGATTGCACACAGACAATTATCTGATTGCACTCCCACATAAGTAACTAGTCATTTCCTGTATGTTAAGATATAATCAATTTCATTTCGTATACTGTTGTCCAGGATCTTCTGGCTCTCTTTTTAAATGAAATGTTCAAGATATTTAGACATAGATGTGAATATTGATGTAGATATAGGTGCTCAGATATACATACATACATGCATGCATGCATATATATGTGAATATGTATATACAAATATGCAGGTGCAAGGCTTCTGAGTTGTCAGCAGTTCTTTGATCTCTTTCATTTCTTAATTCAAAACCAAATTTTCCAACATATTTATTTATTATCACTCCCAATGATAGTTTCCTAATCCAGTTCCCACCTTAATATAAACATATATGTATATAAATACACACATGTATATGTATGTATATATGTATATATATAAATATATATAATATATTTCCCAATTTATTTCTGTATTCCCAATGTATTTACCTACCTTTCCAATGAAGTCAATGAGATATACTTTTATTTGACTTGGTAAAACTTGCTAAGTTCTTCATATAATTTCTCTGCTTCTTTATGTATTACTATAGACACTGGCACATACTCCCAGATTATTTTCATGGTATTGGCCTGGCCTATGTTCATTATGTGTAATGCAAAGCAAGATGACCAAGTGTTTCATGAAACGATATTGCAAATTCACATGGTCCTGGTGCTTTTTTTCTCAGGTAGCTCATGTATGGCTTCTTTCTTTTTCTAAAATAGGTCTGTTTAGATATTCTATTTCCACTTCTGCTAATCTAGAAATTTATGTTTTTGAAAATATTCTTCCACTGGGGAGTCACAGGGTCTCTAAAGAGAAATTTTGACCTTCCTTTTAGCTGAAACTTCCTCATATGTACTGTTTTCATTAAGAGCAAGAAATCTAGTGCTGGTATTACTCAGTTCCTCCAATTGTTTATCAATGCATTAGCAAAAAAAAAAAACTTTCAAGAGCATAGATTAATGTTTATAAATTATTTTAAAACTATAGTATTCTGGGGATAGCTAGGTGGCACAGTGGATTGAGCAACGACCCTTGAGTCGGGGGGACCTAAATTCAAATCTGGCCTTCGACCAGACACTTGATACCTACTAGCTGTGTGACCCTGAGCAGGTCACTTAGCACCAATTGCCTGGCCAAAAAAACCCAATAACACAAAACAAAGAAGCCAACAAAAGCAACTACAGTATTCTTAGCACCTTTTACCCTTATTCACTTCTCTCTGCCACCATGGAAATGCTAAGTGTTTGCACAAAGTCAGGAGTCATTTTGAATTTTTCTCTGTTTCATACGTCAAATAATTCTTCACCTGGTGGTTGTACTTATAAAACCCTCTTCTGATCTTCAGACAACAGAAACACACAGTCTGTCATGAAATCCAGATTCATAGCCTTTCTAGCTGGGTAAAATCTGCCAAAGTTTACTTACCATTGATCTAAACTTCAAGAACCAAAGGTCACCTCCAAACTATAATGAAGTATTGGAGTAATACTTTTCAGGAAGTGCTAGTCCGTTAACAATATAGAAATAGATTATATAAATCTCCGTATGTGGCAAAGTAAGTTCTTTAAGTATCTATTCTTTAAAGTATGATCAATAGGACTTCTGACTGGAAACCTCAGCTTCAGTGAATTAGAGTTATTGTGTATGTTTAAATGAACTGAAATTTCACTCAAAGATTCTCTGACTTTAAATGCTTCTCTTCAAATCAGTACATATAAAGTTGCTCTGTGGTTATAAATCTCTGTGCTTTGATTTGGCTTTGCAAACAAAGTTGAATAGTGCAAAAATTCCTTTCTAGTAAGCCCCTACTAATTATTGTGGGTAGTTGTTGCTGTTCCTTTTGTATTTAGCAAACTAAATTATGAAGCTTCAAAAATTTTCTCAAGGAGGTCATTTTTTGTTATATTTGAATTTTCAGTATGTCAAGTTATGATTATATAAAATATGAAAGTTGCTATAGGCCAATGAAAATACAGTTATCCCTTCCACATTGTGGGGGTTAGGGTGCACCTGCATGATCTGGAAAATCCTTATAAATTTTATTTTCTTTTATGGAGTGTTTAGAATATGTTGTTGTAAAATTTGGGATAAGTATTTGGTCATAGTCTCTGTGTCATAAATTCCCATTTAATTTCTTATGTGGATCCATGATATATTGAAACTGTGATAGAGAAAGTCACATTATGGAAAGGATAATTGAATGCAATTCAAATTATAATGCAACCAGTTCATAGGATTCATTATACCTAGCAATACTATTTATTTGGTTTGGGTTTGTTTTTGGTTTTTTTGACAAAATGGTAAGGAAGTTTTCTTAACAGCTATACTAAATCTTTTGTTGTTGATGATTCCATATCATTACTTCTCCTTGTAATAAATTTTCATTATTTGTTGAGTTAGTCCTAGGAATGTTGAATGGAAGATCAGTGAGATGTCTAAGGACAGCATCTACTAAGTTCCAGGCCTTAAGTACCATCTTAACTTCCAGA
Source organism: Pseudocheirus occidentalis (assembly GCA_028646575.1). Taxonomy (NCBI): domain Eukaryota; kingdom Metazoa; phylum Chordata; class Mammalia; order Diprotodontia; family Pseudocheiridae; genus Pseudocheirus; species Pseudocheirus occidentalis. The sequence goes on from CM053596.1 coordinate 175,483,841, forward strand.
ACTCTAGGACCTCAGGAGAGTAGCTCAGATCAAGCCAATGGGAGAATACCAATCCAGAACTGATCTAAATACCTTTGGAGCACATGACATGGACAGACACTGAGGGCTTTCAGATGAACAAGGACCCATTTTCTGACAATAGGAATCAGTATTGCTTTAACCCGCCTAGTTTGTTGGGGAGGGTGGGGGAGAAGAGTTAAGGTGGGAAGGGGAAGGAGGAACAAACTTCATCATTTCCTACAGTGGCTTCAGAATAATAATCCTCCCTTGGAGCTGTCCATTGTTCTTGCCTCAGGCCTGTTTTTCAACCTGGTCCTTTCATCCTGCTGGATCCACAATTCATGACCCAGCTTATTTGTTAGCCCTGTTGACAACATCAACTACAAAGCTTTATATTTGTTTGTAGCTGGGTCCAGTCCTAACCTTTCTTATATGACCATTTTTACCATAATTGAGACAAGATACAAGCCACCTGATTCTGCTTCTGGTTCAGATACCACTCTGCTCCCATTCTATTTAATGTTCTTGAGGAAAAAAAACAAACAAATAAGACTTGCCCCAGATGGGGCAAGATGAACCAACTGCTTCCATGGTTTTATTTGAAAAATGACAAAAAAGTTCCCATACCTAAATATCTTTCCTATTGGTCTTACTGTGGTACCTAAAATTCCCATAATACATACTTCTTTGAAGGACATAGTTAATCCTGCAAATATTCCTTAGGATGAGTAATTTAATTAATCCATTAGCAGTTATTAGCACCTTATCCATGGATTAACCTATGAAATTAGCTCTAGTTACCTAGCAGGTGTCTAAAGAAATGGGAAATAGATCGGAAGAAAATAGGAAAAGATCTAGCAGGAGTGGGGAGCCTGCGACCTGGAGGCCACATGCAACCCTCTAGGTCCTCAAGTGGCTCTTTAGCTCCTCAAATGAAGCCCTTTGACTGAATACAGACTTCACAAAACAAATCCCCTTAATAAAAGGATTTGATCTGTGAATTTTTGATTCAGTCAAAGGACCAAACTTTAAGACCTAGAGGAGCTACATGTGGCCTGGAGGCCACAGGTTCCCCAATCCTGGTAGAGCCTGGGGTACTTCATTAAAGGTTCTTGAACCATAAATGAGAAGCATGAGGGCACTAGGGGCTAAGAGTGAATAACCTGATGAGAGAAATGAAGATGATAGACGGGCATAGAAAAACAAGTTTCTTCTACTAAAAAAATTATGCCCATGATCTGGACTTATCAATTACAATAGCTCAGCATATTTTCCTTCTTCTTTGCTACTGCAAGTGGCGGGACTAGACTAAAAACAACAAAAACAGGTGATGACACCCTGCGATGGTGATGTAGAATTAAGGAGGAGCAGTGGAAGAGTATGGGATGGTGGAGGGGCACTGGGGTGAGAAGGAATAGCTCACACCCTAAAATTTTAGTGTGAATGACCAAGGCAATACCAAGAAATAGCTGGCACCTATTGTTCTGCTTTCTCACACATTTGCAAAGGATAAGCAAATCCACACTACATTTTCCCTCCCTTTTTAAGCTTTTTCCATTTTTAAAGTTTTTTCTTAAACACTTAAAAACTTATCCTTTCTCTCATTTGTCTCCTTGCCCACCATGTGCACTTTCCTTGGTTTTCCTCAATCGGGCTCACCATTATAGAAACAATTTCTATAACATTCTTTCCCTGTTTCTCTCTGTTTTTCCTATGTCCTCTTCTGCTGTTATACCAAGACTAAACCCACTGCATTCGGGACAGAGGCAATGACAAAGGCTGAATGGGGAATAACTATTTGTAGCAAAACTTTGACAATCTTTGTTGGTCCTCTGAGCTGCAAGAGGCTGCTACACCTTCCCAGTAACTTTTCTCTCCAGCTAGGCATTACCCTCATTAGCAGACAGAATACCAGGGGAAGGAAGAGCATGCTGAGTTTATGTCCTCTCCTCTTTACCCAGAAGGGTGCTTGGCTCATATACTCCTGGCCCTGAAGGGAAGAATAGAGCCCATTGTCTCTTTATAGAAGCCCAAAATAGAATTGGCCTTTTCAGATGCTGCATTATAGTGTAAAAGCTCAAATCTATTATCCTGACTGCTATCACCACTGAGCCTCTCACCAACAATATTGCTCTCTAGGTTTCTCTGAGTCAATTTCCAAGTACTTTCCCCTAAGTGTATAATCAGTTTGAATTTTTCCAGTTTGGATCTCATTTCATTATTTTTTAGTTAATCCCAAATTTAATGCTCTCTTCTCAGTTCTTAATGTTGTCTGCAACACCTTCCAATTTAGAATGTTCCCAAATCTCACTAATAATGCATTGTTTTCTTGCTTTTATAAACCTTCGCTATAGTAATTTTTTAAATGATGCCTTATATTTGTGTATTTCGTTATAATATCTTAAATCGACTTGAGAAGACTGTCAGTTGGCAAGTAGTATTTTTTTCCTCAAAGGTCAGAGAATGAGTCAGATGATTAGGAAATTCAATGTGAAACAATTTCTCTCTCAGTGTCTTTCCTCTCTTGGGATCAAATTAGATATTTATAAAACATTTAGCACAGTGCTTAGCACATAGTAGGTGCTTACAAAATACTCATTCTCTTCCTCTTCAGTATGTCCTGGATCTTCCTCGGTCTGCCTTCTGTCCCAGATGACATTGTCTTCATAGTCAATAATCACAGGCAGTGATTCTGTGCACTTGAGCAGAATTTTTCATCCCCATCCCTCTTTACTACTTTTAATCCTTCTTTCCCCACCTCCTCCCATACTCTCTACCATCCCCAGGTGGTTCAGTTCCTTCCCTGCCCACCCCACCACTGCCCCTCATCACTAATCCAACTTTTTCTTGGAATGAAAAAACCTTTACTTTGCTTTCCAAACCACTATGAATTGATAAAATTCCTTTGTTAGCCTTGCTGTTCTCAACTGTTAACATAGTGCATTATAGATCTACCTGTCACTTCATTTTAAGTGCAAGGTATACCCAGATATGAAGTGCTATTCAACGTGAACACAAAATAGCCACCAAGAAAAATCACAAGCACAAGGAAAAAAGCTTATACAATAATGACGAAAACAAATGGAAAATGACTATAATTGAAGCAGACACTTTATGAAGTAAATTCTTCTCTACACCCAGTCTGTACAGACAATAGAGCAAAAATGAGAATGCATTAAAAAGGGTGAAATTGTAGGTAGGCTAGACATGTGGCACAGTTTTAATGATATTATAAAATATTATGGTAATATTTTCAGTAAAATCTATTCTGTTCAGTTTGCTATGATAAAAAAAAGATAAAGTTACAGAAGAACAGTGATATAATTAGAAATCGAAACTCTTCAGAATTGCAAAGCTAAACCTGGACAATCACATTTCAGCCAACAGATGGTCAGAATTACATCCTGCTAGGCCTTTTCTGTTAAGTTCAACTTCCACGGTGTCACAGATAAAAGTGGCAAGTAATGTGATTGGCAAAGATTTCATTTCCCCAGGAAATACTTAACCTGATAGTGATGGTGGCTGAGAGAAACAGCACAGCCACTGCGGCATGACAGCCACTGTTGACATGTGATATGACAGCCATCGTAAGGTTAAGACCATCTCTGCTCAATGCCAGAGCAAGTGGTCTTTTCAGTAAGGTCTGCCAAGAAGTCAGTCAATTAAGTAAAAGGTAAAAAAATCAAAATCATGGTAATTATTTAATTTTAAGTAGACACAAACAAACAAAAACACCCAAAAGAGGTGTGGGTGAATGTTTTTACCCAGTTGTGTTAATGCTGGGCAGACACAACTGTGTTCTATAATAAGAACCTATGACAATTGGGTTCATTTTTCTAAAATGTAATAAATGCTACAAGGGAAACTTATTCATCTTCCCTATCATTCAAAAATGCCAGAATAAGGGTATTTTTGTATATGGTCTTAAGATTTTCCACATCTATTATTATTTGCTCCTTGAAGGCACCTTGTGAGATTGTTAGCACATGTACAGAGAGGGATCATAGACAATGCTGGAAGGGAACTTGGTCAGTTAGTCCATCCCCTCCATTTTGCAAATGATAAAACCAAGCCAAAGAGCTGAAATGATGTGTCCTAAGTCATACAGTTAAATGAAAGGCAGGATTCACACTGGGGCCCTCACTCCAAAACCAGGACTCTTTCCACCATACTAAGATAGTTAGTGACTCGTCTAAGGTCACACAGCTAGGGCCATAATTACAAGCTATATCATGACTCCCTACAATTTGTTTGCCTTGTCCACATTTGCACAATGTGTTTAACAGCACAACTTTAATTGTATATTTTTAAAGATAATATTCTTCAGTCATCAACCTGAGACTGCCGCGCTTGGGTCGGATCAGTGTGGGGAAAAAACTCAAGGATTTACAATGAGAAATTTCCATGGTTCCTGTGCTAAGTGAGGGGGAAAGCCCTTACATGTCTTTAAAGACAAAGAACAAGATCCTGGGAGCTATTAATGGGTTTAGAAATGCCCTGCCATTCCAAAGATAGCCTGAGCTAAATCCAGCCAAATAGGAACCCTACCCCAGCTAAGCTGACATGAGATCATTAGGCATTTTGCCATTCGTTGCTTACACCTAAGAAATTCTATCCAGCTTTCAAGACCAAGCAACTAAGACATAGACAGTCCGAATTCAAGGTTACATAGTGAATCAGTGGCAACGTGGGAAAGATCATCTCAGGATACTGAATCCCAAAGCAACCAGACATCTATCCAACCATGATGCCTCTTGTGCACAGAACAAGAATTTTCCTAATTGGTTTATTGACATCTAAGATTGTATTTATGGGTCTATAAAGTACTTGGCTGCTAAATAGATTCCAGAGCATGAGTTCAGGAAATGTTGTGCTGGGGACACTCTGTAATGACATCTCGTGCATTTCAGTAAGGAAGCAAGCATATGTTGGTACAGGGAATGTCTACCCAGGTCAAAAGGAGAAAATAGTAGCAGCCTTTCAATTCACTGAATGCCAGTTTTATAATCTTTAGCTCCTTTTGATTGCTCTTTGCACTAAGGCAGAGAATCAGATTACAATAATTTTCAAGTCATTTGGCAAGGGCTACAAGGAGAGAGTTGGGGTTTTTTGTCTTTTTTTCCCCCTTGCCTAGTTAGACAGATAGACAGATAGAATCATGTATATAGTAAACAAGTTTCCAGGAGTATCCTTTGAAATAACTGACAATGACTAAAGACTGACTAATCACCCAGAAATATCAAAGAGATTTAGTAGGGGCAGGTGTGATCTAATAACAAAGTTAGACCTCCCCTTAAAATCAAAGGGTCTTATAGTCAGAACTGGAAGGGTGCCTTGAGGGCGTTTTTCCAATTTCCTCATTTCTGGCATTCAGGGCCAGAGAGAAATGACCTGCCCAAAGTCACAAGGTACTAAGTAGCAGTATGCTGATTTGCACTTTGAACCCAAATCCACTTCAACTAAAGATGTTGAGTTGCTTCCATGAAACACTATGTTCTTCTCTCTAAAGCTCAGCTAAGAAATACTAACGGTTCCCAAATATGAACTTCAGAGAAGTGGGAGGAAATTATGAAATAATAATACTGTGCATATATAGATATATTTATATCTGCATACACATATATGTAACATACCATATATAAAATGTCATGTGTGCATATCTAATAATACTATAACAACCTTATGTATACATTTTATATTTACATTTTCTTTTAAATTAGTGGGAGGCTGTCCCTCAAGACCTAGACCTGGAGAACTTGACCTTCTGAATCAATAACATCAGAGATGTCAAATATACAGCCCCCTGCGGGAAATACTACCCAGTGCATCAAACCAGATTAAAATGTAATTGGGATATATTTAACAAAATAAATATAAATACAATAAAACATAAATAATGTTAATACGTAGTTTTCTAAGTTAATGTGGTCCATAGGAATCCTTACCTACGGTTTAGTGGCTAGAATTTCTATTTGAGCTTGATGCCACTGGCTTACATAAAGAAAGAAAAGGGAAGAAAGAATAGCTTTCTGAAAGACAGCCAGATTATCTCCTATTAGATTTGCCATTTGTCTTTTGTCCTATAAAAGATGCTTTTATATATATTTTTTTGTTTCTTTATGTTATTTTCTAGTTTTGAATCTCCAGCTACTTCTTCTGTACCTTACAAATGATCTGTCTTTTCCCCTTCTCCTCTCTTCATTTTCATCAGGCTTTCAGCTTTCTCTTTTCTTCCTCTTTTCTTTCTCCATTTTTTCTTTACCCTTCATTTTCTCTCCTCAGCCCTCTTTGAAATCATCTAACTGCTTTTACACATTATTTTACATTAAAAAAAAAATAAGAGTCCCTGGTTCCGTGTTTCTGCTGTCTCCAGGAAAGAGAAAGCAATATTAAATACAAAAAACACCTGGGCCAGTAGAAGAATGCCTATCTACTGCATTGAGAAAGAAATTACACATTTCAAAAACCATGCTTCATAGTAGCTTAGGTCAGCTTGGGAATCTACAACAAAGGTTAAAAAAATGCTTCCAAAAGGCCCAAGTTATTTCAAATTTTGCTCTTTTATTACTCTGGACTTGTCAATGAATTCTGGAAATCAGGCTTTTCTCTATGCATTTCCTTGGAGTCCACTAACTTGAGCAGTTGAAATTCCAGAAGCCTGTTTGGACTTTTCTCTTGTCCTTAGAAAAGTTCCATATCTCAACAGGCCCTACCACATAGTATTAGCCAAAAAGGATGGACATCCTCTGTGCTCTACGTTTACCATCACTCAAGTCATGGTCATTGGCATATGGAGCTCCTCTAAAAGGAGAGTGGACAAAATGCATTCACTTGCATGACAGAGAAAGAGCGGGACAGAGAGAGTTAAACATATGCATATATGTTAAAAACACATGCAAATGTGTCTTCAGTATATAATATATACTCACTCTATGTGTACATGAACATACATCCTCAAGGAGGAAATTACAAAGCTCCCTTAATGGTTCCAAGCTCTTTCCAGAAGCAAAGGCAATTTTTAAAACCAAAATTCTGTGAGTGTTGTGACAACTCGGGGTGCCCCTAGCAACACAAAGAGAGAGGCTAACCA
>CM053596.1:175491430-175521041 GCA_028646575.1 Pseudocheirus occidentalis
ACACACACACACACAGAAAACCTGGTCTAGTAGAAAGAATCCAGAGGTGAAAGTGAAGACACTCAGGTTCTAGGCTTCTGATGTTTACTCTGGGCAAGTCACTACAGCATTCTGGGGTTCTGTTTGCACATCTGTAAAATGAAGAGGCTGGATTGAATGACCTAAGAGCTTTTTTCCAGCTCCCAAATCCATGGCACCTTTGATTTTATGTCCCTAGTTCCTGGCTCAGTGTCTTGCACAGAGTAGGTATTTAATTAATATTTGTGATTGAGTGAATGAATGAATGGACAAGCCCATGATTCATGCATTCTAGAGAAGGAGAGTTTCTTCCTTAGTCCAAGGGAGGAAAACAGCTGTTTGAAGGTAGCAGCTGATAAAATCAGTCCACCCCCACCCCCATTCAAGCAAGTGAATGGTGAAAAAAATAATAATAATAATAATCAAGTCAGGTCAAAGAACCCCTTCAACAACATCAGCAAAAGAACATTGGTGAGGTCTGATTGTTTCCAAATTGTCCTTGAATTTTTACCAACAGAATGAGGTTTTCCTATAGAAAAGCGTGGCTTATTAGGAACCACCCAACTGTGTTCCTTTTGTCTGTTTTTTTTTTCTTTCAGTTTAAAATACCACTGACTTCTGCCAAACAAAAACACAAAACTGTTCAGAATCTCTGCTGACAGAATTATAACGATATGCTTAGCAGGAGAAAGACAGAGATACAGAGACAAAGAGATTTCAAAGATCAACTGCTTAACTCTCCTTCCAGAGTGATATGTGAAACTCCAGGACAAAGCTATCTGTTTTGACTCTCCTATTGCCTGTTTCCCAGTCAAAATCAAGTCCCGGCTTTATTCTAAACCTGGAAACAATTATACTTGGAACTGTACTTCTCCAAAAAAGAAAGCCTATTACTCCTTGAAATCTGCCATTGTCTGACATACTTTATTTTGTCAGGTTTTCCCTTGGGAGCCCTTGGTCTGAAGAGTTCATCTATTAAGGCAGGATCATTAGTGACCATTCCTTTATAGATAGAAACTGAAGACTTTTACTTAGGGACAAATTTCCACCCATTTTTCAATATTGTGGTAGTAAATTCCAACCCAAATTGCATTCACTGAACTCTTTTTGTATTAGATTGCATTAAGCGATCATCCTTTCCTATGGCCTTTGGGCCATAACCACTGTGCAAATAAATAAAAGGAGAAATTTATAATGAGTCTCAAGTCCATCCCTATTGGTCAAGGAGCTTTTAAGCAGTTAGGTAGGCTTTTCCTAGCTTCTTGCTGAAAAGTGGTAATTCCTACATTTTGTCTTCTTATGTGGCCTATGTGGGCAGGGAAAAGGAGATCTAGGATGTTTTTGGCAGTGATCAAAAACTTTTAGAACTTCTAAGAGAAGAGGTTAATAGATGTTTCCCTAAGACCTTGGAGGCACCTCGGTAAAAAAGGTAGCACATATCTTGGAAGGGGAGGAGAAGTAATGAAAAAAATTGGCAAGTAGCCAGTCTATAAATGGTGGGAAAATTGAAAGTTGTTTCTGACCTCATTTTGTAGCATTCCAAAATAGCCCTGCTCCACTAAGATCTGATTGTATTTTTTTTCTTGAAAAGCATGGAAAATTTTCTTGTGCTGCTTTTAGACCTCAAACAAATTACTATTTTTCTCTTCCTGTTGTATCTACTTCTGTCACCCTCCTTTTCCTATGAGCTGAGCTTGAAAGGACTTTTGGTTTAATAGCCTATTATCTAGAAGTGGTTTGGACAATTGGGGAGCCCAATGCCCGTGTCACTTCTAGGCCATGTAAGGAAAAACTTTGAAACTATACCAAGACAATTTCCTTCAGGAGCCAGCATCATTTTTAAAGCCACATTACACTATGAAGGGTTTAAATGTAACAAGGCAGTTTCTACAAGTCATTTGACTCAGCAATGAAGCATCTTAAGCAAGTTTCCTGGCATCTTAGGACCTCTGTTTTCTCATCTATGAAGTACAGATAATGTTTGAAGTCTGACTCATGGGAGTGGGCTGCCTATTAGAATGAATAAATGAAATGTTCATAGTTAATTGGCTTATTGGTATACAAAAACCTGTATGTGGTCCTTAGGGTCTGCACCCTGGAACTGGCTTATCAGTGAAATCAAGTTATAATGAGGTCCTTTGGGTCTTTCATTATTCTTAGGAGAGAATTTGAATGAATACCTCATAAATTCAATTTAATTCCAATAACATTTAATAAGTGCCTTTTGTGTGTGAAGCGTTAACCTAAACACAAAGAGTCAAAACAAACTCAAAGAAAGCATTCCCTGCCATCAAGACGTTTATATTCTAATGGGGGATACTATTTGTACACAGAAGAAGGGGAGGGGGAAGGAGGGAGGGCAAATGAAAGGAAAGGACACTAACAATTAAGGGATAAGGGAAGGTGTTTTAGAGGAGATGACCCCTAAAAGGTGATGAACCTTTTAGGAAGATTATGATTCCAAGAAGCAGAGATAAGGGATTGAATATAATTCTCACACCTCTTTTTTGTCAAGAGTGCCTCCATTCTTCCCTTCTCTCAAACTGATTGTGCATTCGTATAGTCTTGGTGTTATTCTAGGTATCATCCATTCCTCAGTGTCCCTCAATGCACCCCCCAACAATCAATAATAATAATTAATAGCCAAGTATTGCTCTTTCCTCCTCCCCAGACTCTCTCACATTACAACTCTTTACTATTCACACAGACACCACCTTAGCTCAGGCTCTTGTTTAGAATGTTTCAATGGCCTTCTAACTGGTCTTTCTGCCTTCTGTCTCCCTCTGATTCATTCCATCCTCTACCAAGACACCAAAGAGATTGTCCTAAGCACAGCTTTGACCATGTATTACTCCCCTGGACTCAATAAACTCTAGAGATTTTCTGTGACTTCTTGGATCACATATAAACGCTGCTGTTTGGCTTTTAAAGTCCTTCACAACCTAGCCTTCACCGCTCTTTGTATCCTCATTCAACATTATTCAGATGTGGTTCTCCATCTTCCATCTCCACTCCTTTACATTAACTATCTGTCTGTCACACCCTGCCTCATAGGACACATATTTTCCTTCTGATACGCCTCAAATACCACCTTCTACATATTTCCTCCCTCCTTAACTGCCTTATCTTTAGAACTACCTTGTGACTATTATATATTTATTTCTGTGTGTTGTTATTTTCTATATGCTTATATATGCACGTGTTGCCTCTATGATGGAATGTAAAATCTTTGAGAGAAAAGACTTAAAAAAAAACTGTATGCCCAGCACCTACATGTTGCCTGGAACCTAGCAGGCCTTCAATGAATACATTTTGATTAGTTGGTTGAAAAGGACTGAGAGGATTAAGAAGTGGTGGGGAGGAAATGGAGGCCAAGCTTTTATACAAGTAATTTTTCTATCTTAAGGATCTTATCCTAAATGCAACTCAATAATGATGTCTTCATAAGACCGTAGCATAGTGATTTTTTAAGAGCAGTACAGGCATATTGATATGGCTTTTTTATGCTTTGTAGATATATTATAAGTGCATTTCAGGAATATGCAAGTTAAGTAGAATAATTTAACGAAAAGAACACCAGGCTGGGTTTTAAGGAACTGGAGTCATTCTCCCATTAACTATCTCTATGATCTTAGGCAAGTTACTTTATCTCTTGGAATCCAAGCCTGGAGTGAGGAAGACCTGAATTCAAATCTGAACTCAGCCATTTTTTAGCTGAGTGATCCTGGGAAAGTCACTTAACCTCCGTCTGTCTCATGTTCCTCATCTGTAAAAATGGGGTAATAGTAACACTTACCTCCCAGGGTTGTTACGAGAATCAAATGAGAATAACAATTGTAAAATACTGCTGTGCTCTTTTCTTGGCAGAGATACTAGTGGTTTGCTGTTTCCTTTTCCAGCCCATTTTACAGATGAGAAACTGAGGCAAACACAGCTAGCAAGTGTCTGAAGCCAGGGTTGAATTCAGGAAGATGAATCTTCCTGATTTCAGACCCAGTGCTATATCGACTGTACCACCTAGGTGACTGTAAAGTACTTAACACAGAGCATAGCACACAATAAGTGCTATGTAAATATTAGCTGTTATAATCTATAAAACGTGGATTACAATATCTGTAATAGAGCTCACTTTTCTCAAGGTTTTGTTGTGTCTTAAAGTGCTACATACACATTAGCCCCAATTAATTTTTTGTCATTGTTATTATCAGCTATAACCAGCTGATAGTTCTTAGTCTACCTCAGAGGGAATTTCTGAGAATTAAATGAAATAAAACATGTGAAAAGTTCCTTAATGTGATTGTAAGTTAACAAAAACCATTATTATTATAGTTGCAAGTTATAATAAATTATAATATAATACATAAAATACCAAATTATGATATATGGTATATATAATAGATTGTTGTATTTATAAATTGTAATAAATATCACAATTATTATATCCAGAAAGATGAAGTTTAATGGCTAGAGTGCCTGCCTTAGAATCAGGAAAATCTGGGTTCAAGTACTACTTTTGATATATTCTAGCTCTATTACCATGGACAAGTCTCTTAACCTCTGAATGACCTACTCAGTTCCCCAAAAATAGAAGCTATAGAAGAGTGTCAGATCTTCATCAATGGAGAGAGGCTTTGAACTGAGAGCTCCCTATACTGATGAAATCACAAATCTAGATCAAAAAGCAAAAACTCTAGGGATAGTAAGTAAAGAGCTTTCTAGAAAGGTTTTCAGTCATAGAATATCAGATCATTATTAAGATTGCCCAATCAATCTACAAGCATTTATTAAGCATGTGCTAAGAGTTGGAGATTCAAAGAAAAGCCATTCACATTCTATTAAGGAAGGCAACGGGTACATAACTAGTCACACAGAGAATGCACAGAGCAGAAGGGAATCATCTTGGACCAGAGGAACTACCAGGGAGTGGAAAAGACAATTGGAGGGATAAGGGGAAACCTGGAAAAGGGCACCAACACAAGGTAGAATTTGAACTGAGTCTTGAAGCCAAAGTGAGGGGGAAGAGCATGTCCAGAAGAATACAAATGCATCATCCTTATTTCAGTCATTTTTTTAAGCTTTTCTCCATGAGTCTCCCCACCCCAACCCCAACCTTTTTAGATATAAGAGGAAAGAGGAAGGGAACTAGTATCTATTAAACACTTTTCTATGGCATTTAACAAATATTGCATGATTCGACATCACACGACTATATATGCACTGTGCTTTGGACACCATCAGGTAAAGGTGGGAAGAAACAATGAAAATGAAGTGGAGAACACGATTGGGAATCAGCAAATGAGGGGAGGGGCAAATTGTTAAATGTCAAACTGGTGTCTGATTGAATAAAATAGGGTTTATGAGTCTAATGGAATGCTACAATGCCATTACAATGATAAATATGGTGAATATAAAGAAGTTTGGAAAGACTCGTGTGAACAAAGAAAGCAGAACCAGAACATTATATGCATTGGCTAGGACTACATAAAAAGAAAAATGTACAAAGTGATGGAAGGAAGAAAACTAATAAGCTGTCATGGATATATTGTATGTGGAAATGTGTTTTCAAGCACAAATAGTTGTATATATATATATATATACATGCCTAATTGTTTTTGTTATTTAAAGTTAAATATGTAATAAATCATTTTTTAAAAAATTTCCATGTATAGTGTATCCGAAGGTAAAGAATTACCAGATTTTCAAAGGGCCTTTATGAATCATGTCACCAAATGATCTTTTGCTATGGAAAATAAATCATTTATTTGGATTCACAGAAAATTCCAGAATAACCCCACCAAAGAATTAAAATAAGGCTAAACCAATAGAGAAAGATTGGGAAAAGCTCAAGTTCCCTGGTTTTCCAGGGAATGAGATTCCCATTTGTTCTATTTCCCTAATGGAGGTGCATGAATCTAGTCTTCTTCAAGTACTTTGCTGTGTTGGGCCTTGGAACAGCTGCTACCTTAGCTTGGAAAGTATTTCCCTTGGGAAATAATTTAGCCAGAAGGCAGTAATTTAACTCTTGAGCTTCTAAGAAATGTTCAGGTAAGGAGTTCTCTTCTTTCTTCCCATCTTGAAAGATGAATGGGGAAAAAAATCTTTATTTCATTTCAAAATACAGGAGAGAAATCTAAAGGTTAATGTAATTAAATGCAGTTGCAATCACCATGAATTGATTTATTTGATGCAGGAAGTCATCTTCCAAGGTCTTTAGTGCCTTTTTCTTAAATATATAATAGAGTATGCATGCCCCAACCAAAGGCCAACAATAGGTTTTTTCTACCTGTGATTGGTTATCTTCCAGAAGAGACTGAAAAAGGCCATGAATTAAAAACTCCTACAGATAAATTCGTTCTTTCACCACTGAGCACATTCAGCTCCTATTGACTTCCCTAACAATTGTGCCGCTGCAAAGTCACTGTTTTGCTGTCTCTTTACTATTTCAAAGATCCATGATTTCTTGGGAGTGGGCGTTACCTCCATCAATGATGATTTCAACCCTGCTATAGAGTATCTTGCTGTTAGGTCCACATTTGGATTAAAGTAAAAGTTCTTGACCAGGCATCTGTGAGTAGATTTGGATGGAGGGAGCAGGGGGGAAAATTACATCTTTATTTCAATATAATTGGCTTCTTTTGGTAATCCCATGCATTTTACTTTATGCATTTAAAAACGCTCTTCTAAGAAGAGGTCAATAGCCTTCACTAGCCTTACGAAGGAGTCCATGACACAAAAGTTAAGAACCCCTGGATTTGAGGGTCATAGATTTGCAGCTGAAAGGCAACTTAAAAACCATTGAGTCTAACCCCTTTGTTTTACAAATATGGAAACTGAGACCCAGAAAACTGAAGTGATTTGGCCAGGATGACACAGGTAATAACTGGCTGTGTCAGGATTTCTCTCCAGATCCAATTCAACACTCTTTTCACTGTATCTGATGGACAATTTGCTGATCTGCTTAGGAAAATTATTTGACTTACCTTATTATCAATAACTAGAAACCCAGGTTACAGGATATCTTTTCTAGGACAAAGCCGCTTAGAAGTATACTGAGTAGGACTAGTCAAAGAGCTAGCTACGAACTAATTGCTACCAACTAGGAAGTTCAGGGCTTGGAAGGTGAGGAAAATACTTGTAAGGGGTTTAACAGTGATTGGAGACTTTCTTTATTTACAAGAGTTTTAAAAATCAACAAGAGTTATACATGAAATAAATTCGAGGTCTTTGTTTTAATTCCATGGCCATAAATCTGGTCCACCAAATCAGAATAGGAAGCAAATGCAGATACTTATGCTCTACATCAACAGATGCTAAGCTCTTTGGCTATGAAGAGCTAGCTACCCCTCCCTGGCATGGAGAGTGAGAACAAAGGGAGGAGCTCATATTAATAAGGGAGATTTTCCTAAGCAGATCAGCAAATTATCCATCAGAAAGACAGGAAACAGAAGAACTTTAGGGAATTCTCAGTGGCACCACTTCTAAGGAGCTTCCAGATCTAAGTGAGCCCAAGGGGAGTATGAACAAGAGCAGTAGCGAGTGAAGGCTTTCTGGGAAACCCCTTGAAATTTTCTCCATCTCAGGACCCAGCATCCTTTGGGCAACATCTCTATGATCTGTGCTTACCAATAGTCAATAAGGGATATGAGTTCAAGTTTGAGAGGCAAGGAGGGATAGTGAAAAGAGCACCAGAGTTGGAAGTCAGAAGATTTTGTCTGAATTTATACTGTTCATACAAACACAAGCAAGTTCCTTCATTTCTAGGTTTCAGATTCTTCATCTGTATAATGCCTGCCTCCTGGGACAGTTGTGAAGATATTAATTTGTAAGTAGAAAAGTACTATAGAAATGGGAACTACTACAAATCAGGTGCTCTAGCAGGGGACTCCCTTCAGAGTTAAAGGAACACAGGAGCATAGATATAATATAGCAAGAGACCGCAGGTGCGATCTGGTCCAGTCCCCTCATTCTGATGATGACAAAACCAAGCACCAGAGAAGTGAAATGCCTTCCCTAGTGCTGCACAGAAAGGAAGCATCAGAGACAAAATTTTAACCCGGATAGTTTGACTCCAGAGTTGGCACCCTATCCACTGTACAAAGGAGCCCACAAAAGCTGAGTGATTTGGGAAACCATCTACATCCCTCTCAAGCTGGACCAAGGATAAATCTTTGAAGACCACTGAAAACATTTTCAGTTTCAAATACTCACATAGTCATTCATATCATTAATTAAGCTGTAACCATATGACCTTCAGTTTTCTTAGCTTTAAAATAAGGGATTTGGAGAAGATGACCTCTAATGTCCCTTCCAGTTCTAAATATAACTTTGCCTCATAGACAAGTTGGCATGTGAAAAGTTGACCTTGTAGTGCTAATGTGTGTACTAGGCCAGCTGAATGGAAAATAAATGAGCTCCTATCAGTTAACATGGCTACTGGATGTATTTAGATTGTCCTGTCTGCTCTTTTGCACCCAAGCATCCTTTCTCTCTTCCCATCTGTTCCCTTCACTCAAGGCACTGAAATCTTACTCTGTGAACCGGATTTTCAGTGCTCAATATAGAGCAGAGTAGGTTACCGTAGAGTCCAACTGAAAGACTTCTTGAGAATAAATCATCACCCTGGTATTCTGTTGGAGACAACAAACATTGATTTTGTCATTAACGTGTGTGAGCCATCTTTCTTCCATTCAACGGACTATAAATCGTAATTGTCAATAAGTGTCCTCTAATTTCAGATTATGTGCTTCATAATAATGCTCTGAAGGATCATCTTTTTGATCAGTTATTGATCACAGTTTGGGGGACCATGGGCATAGATTAAATGCAGTCTCTTACTACCCGTGGGTAAGTAGCTTCCAGCCATGTGAAGCCTCGAAACTATTTTCATGTCTTAAACCAAGTTTCTACAACAGCATGTCAGAATTGTGACACTTGGTGTTATTTTAACAGCAAAAATAATTCCTTTAAAATGCCTTCAAAGGCAACTAGAGTTTACCGGGAGACTCTGATTATGCTTAATAGCTTTGCTGTCAGATAATGAGTCATGATCTCTCTGTACAGCATTCCAGTTTGTGTTTACACCTCCTTGTGGCTGAGAAAAGAAATGGAAGGGACCCTTTGGCTGACTAGTATGACTTCTACATTTTAATCAGTGGAGAGGCAAAAAATAAGGATGGCATAATAAGGAGTAAAAAATAACTCCTTTGGGAATTTAAAATATGATGGTTATATGTATCACCTTGTAGATATGTGACTACTGTACTGTAGCCACTGGAGGTATGTATAGGAGTTTGCTGAAAGAAACTTCACTTTATTTCTATCTGAAAATGCAACAGCAAAAAGAAGTATGTGTGGTTTCTTTTCTTTTCTATTTATTGTTTATTAGCACCAGGAGTAAGAGACAATGTGGTAGAATGGAAAGAGAGCTGGATTTAGAAACTGAAAAATTGGGTTTAAATCCTGGTTCTTGCATTTCCTATCTGTGCAACCCTCTTATTTTTAAAATAAGGGCATTAGACCAAAGCAGTGGTATCAAATTCAAATAGAAACATCAAACTATCATTCTTAGGGACTGAAAATTGACTTAGAAAACCACATATTAACAAATTATTTTATGTTTTGTTGTATTTTGATTTATCTTGTTAACAATTTCCTGAATATATTTTACTCTGGTTCAGGCTACCCTCTCCTCATTTGACTCCAGGCAATGCATTTGACACCATTAGACAAGCTCTAAATATATGGGCTGTTTATAAGATCTTTTTCTTTTTTTAAAGACAGGAAAATGTCATACTAAAATGCCCCCTTGACTTAGTCTGCATCTATACATCCAAGTGCAGTCAAGTTGGAAACAGAAAGCTAAAGCTTTAACCATTCTCCAAGGACTTAGATGAGGATCGCTGCCCTGCTACTTAGTACCCATATAACCTGGGGAAAATCACTTAAACTCTCTAAGCCTCAGTTTTTCCATCTGTAAAAAGAGGGATCTGGAGAAGATGATTTATAAGGTCCTTTCCAGCTCTGTGATTTTGTGGTTTTATGATCCTGCATTGTTGTTTCTGGGTCTGCTTGATGTGTTCAAAATCAAACGTAATAGCCTCTGTCTCTTCCCTCTCCCAGAATAATTCTTTAAATCAGTCTTTTCAGGCTTATGTAGATTTGGGCAGCTGTTATATAATCTACCTTTGGTTGTTCACTTGATCAGTACTGTCACCTCGACTGGAAGGCTGTTTAGTTCTGCCAGGTGAAAAATATTTGGAGTTAAATCAATGTGACAATGATCATCTATATGTATCAGTTTCTTCTCAGTTAGAGGGATATTTGGGAGCCCAGCAGAGAGATGAAGGGGTGACCAAAGCTCAATCAATACCTCAGGGATCACTTGGGGGCATAAAACCAGAGAAATATCAGCCACCTGAGGCTCTAATTGCTTATGATGGTATATAAGTGAACAATGCCTAAGCTTCTTTGAATACCAAATAAAAAGTTTTATTGGAAAAATTAACAGTCATAGATATCACTTGCTTTTATGATAAAGACCATGTTTTAGATAGAATTAATTTTTTCCTTGACAAAGCCTTATTTATATCTCTGCATGAAAATTAAGTGCAAAGTCTGTCATTTTGGTGCTACATTGTTCTGTGTGATTCTAAGCAGCAGAGTCATAAATTCTCTGCCTCCTTTGACACATAAAAGGGTCTTTTCTATTGTAAAAGGAGTTTAAAGGGTGTGCAGAGAATTTAACCTGGAAATTTAACATTTTCAAGGAGGAAAGTAAAAACAAAGAATGGTAGCAATAACCCTATGCATAGTAGACATTTCAAGTTAAGATCAGTTATTGCCATGCAGGATGCTTTATGAAATAAGGATAGGAATTCTTTTGACCTTTATGTGTGCATTTGAATACTTGTGAAACATTTCTCCATTTTATGATGAGAATTGGAAGGGCTTAAAAATAAAAGTAAATGGATAATGCCTGGTATTAATCACAAGAAGGCAATTTATAGTACATTGCCTTTACTGTCATTAGGAGGCCAGTTTGACTTTCTCTCCAATTTGTACAGGCTTCTTATAGCCTCTTAGATGGAGATGCTGTGTTTGTTATCCAGCAGAGAACTGGCTTTTACCGTCAAGGTGGAATATCGGCTTTCCTTTCTTTCCACAAGTAGCTGCTTCTCTAGACAAGTTTTATCAGGAAAGAAAAGGTCGTGTGAGACAATTCTATGGAATTGTATGGCCTTTCATGAGTGTATGTACATATTGTACATACATATATACACATATGTATACATTAGTGTACATATATATACACACAGATAAACAGGAAATGCATTAATATAACATATGATAGTGTGTATATATTATACTGATATTACTATGTTGTTATACATATTAGTATAATATGAATTATATGAAATATATTACACATGTGCTCATAGAGTACACATATATTTGTGCGTGTGTGTATAGATATAGATGATATAGACATAGATATACACACAAATACACAATCATCTAAGACCACAGAACTTTTAAAAGCTACTGTAGATAACACAATGCTTAACTACTGAGAGATTTCCTTTGACACAACCCCACTTGTAAGGTAGTGATAAAAGGACCAATCTAAAGCAGAGATGCTAGCCAAATGACCACCTGAGATGATTTATCTAAGTCTGACAGCAGTTGCTGGGACTACAAGGCTAAGGTATTGAGATGCCTTTCTCCAGCAACCCTAGGGAGTAGTTAGTGAATGTTCACTGAAGAAAACCTGGTAGCAACTCTCCCCAATTCCTGGCATGAATCCAAACATGAAAGCAATCTTGAGCGAGAGGCACATTGGAAAATCATGACATCAAGGCAATGCAGTGAATCCAGCTAGCCCTGAATGACAGACTGTTTTACAGAACAATCCAACAACAGTGCAGATGAGTTGCCTACTGTGTGCAGAGTAGGAGGTACAAAAATGAAAATAGAAAAGAATCCCTGAATCTTGCAAGTAATTGTGAGAGGAACTCTAGATGTGATAACTATACCTGTTTTAAAAGGTATGCACCTTTCAAGCAGCTAGAAAATAATTTCATAAAAGGAAAAAGTCAACTCACTGCAAAAGGAAAATCATGGCCTTTTAATCACCATTCAGCTAGGAACTGTTCATTTAGCCTTAGGGGGAATTCATTAATGTGGTTAGGTATCCGTTTTGCATTTCACTTTTCTTTTTTAATTTCTCTTTGTAGCCATTATCTACTCATTGACCATTATGCATTTTTATTAACATCATCATTACCCCTTTTGTTATCATCAACTAAGATAATTGCCACAATGTTTGCCTTTCTTTGGATTTTCTTCCACTATTTGCATGTCACTGAGCAAGCATACTTAGAATTAATAAGACAAAATATGACCTAACAGTAGCAGATAACTGAGATCGTTGTGGTAGAAAATCTTCATCACGAGTTGCCTGGGAGCAAAGATCAAATCTGATGACAATTGAGCCTGTGAGGTGCTAAATCTAAAGGAATGGCTCCTTTAGGTAACAGCTCAGTTGATCAATATTAATCAGTCATAAAGCATTTACTAAGCACCTACTAAGTGTCAGGCATTGTGCCATGCACTAGGGGTGCAAAAAGAGGCAAACAAATAATGTCCTTGCCCTCGAGAAGCTTACAATCTAATGGAGGGGACAGCATGCAAACAAATATAGACAAACCAAGGTATGTAGAGGATAAAGAGGAGGTAAATAACAGAGGCAAAGCACTGGAATTAAGAGAGGTTGGGGAAGGTTTCCTCTAAAACATGGGGTTTTAATTGGAACTTAAAGAAAGTCATAGAGGTTAGCCATAGGAGCATTTATCAAAGACCTAATAGAATTACAAAGACCAAAAAAGGACAGAAAAGAAACAATCCCTTCCCTCAATGAATTAACATTCTGCTGGAGGGAAGAAGCTACCCATTAAGTAAATCTAAAGTGTGAGAAAAGAATGTAGTTTTGTCTTGGCATGTGGGACAGATAACCTGTGCAAAGATACAGGGATGGGATGTCAGATATTAAGAACAGCCAGACTATTTGACTGTGTTGCAGACTTTAGAAGGAGTAACGTATAATAATCCTAGACAGGTAGGTTGGAGTTCCTTCAAACAAGTGAGTTTATATGTTATCCTAGAGATGCTAGGAAAAAGCTGGAAATAATTTGGAAAGACCCATGCTTTTGGAATATTCCTTCGACAACTATGTGAGAAATGAATTAGAATGAAGAGAGATTGAAAGGAGACCAATTAGAATGAGTGAAGATGATAGCCTACTTACAAATCTCCCCCTATCAGGGTTATTTCACTATAAAGAAACTGTGCAATTGTGTGAGGGTTTTGGTCACAGGTTGACTGGCCTTCTAGTTTCCAAAGATGGGAAAAAATTCTAACACAAGTCATTCCATACAACTCCTGCCCTCAGGTTCTCTAGGATGTAAAACAGATATATCAGGGATTCACAGCCATTATCCAAATGCAGGGATATTTGTGAATATAATCATTTCTTCAGAAGAAAGGCCATAAACTATTATTATGGTGGGTGAAAAAGTGATTTGTTTTTAATGTCAATTGTTTGGAGGTGAAGCCCTTTATGAACTTACATAATAACCATTCAATCCAATAATGGCAATAGAAATTTTCCATTATTGAAATTCTGTGCAGTTTAGAAAATTCAGGTATGAAATTACAGGCTAGGTCTTTAAGAGTAGGGTTAGAGGCAAATATGTAATATATTTTTTAAGGTACTTAATTTTCTCAAACTTGATTTTAGAGTTTCCCAGATACTCAGATTTATATTTAGTCCTATGAGTGAGTAGATTGCCTAAGTTTTATACATAAATACAACTGAAAAGTGATTAAAGTTTTCATGATGCCAAATGAAGCTTTTAAAATTGTAGTCTCCTTTTGAACACAGTCCCGGAGAATGCTGACATGAAAGGAGACAGTAAATAAGAGGCTTAAAATAGCTGAAAATCAAAGCTTAGATCAAAGTAGAATTCTGATTGAGATGCCAAATGAAAGGAAGAACAAGACATACCATTTTCCCAAGCTCCTCATTCTTCTTTTCCTTTTGGTATAGACACACAGAATTGGGAAGCAAGCGCTGACTCTACCGATTGTTATCTACTTCTTGGGTTATATATTGGATTGGGTTCTCCCTGCTACTAATAGTCAGTAGTATGTTTCTTTAGGGTCAACTGTATTTCATAGACTCATGCATAACTGGTTACCCAGTTTAACCCATACTTGAGCAGAAAGTCTTCCCATATTATATCCCCAATTTGGTCTCCCTTACTTCTAGGCCTCTGGAGAATTCACAACCTGATATGGAGGATGTATTCTGCTTTTGGACAGTTCTGCTTGATAGGAATGATCTTCCTTATGTCTAGCTTAAATCCAGTACTACAATTTCCATCCACTGCTCCTACTTTTCCCTTCTGGAGCCAGGAAAGACAAGTCTGTTCCATTTTGTACATCTCTAAGATTTCCCTGAACTAATCATCTAGTTATTTTGTAGAAAAGGGAAGTTTTCATATTTACCTGATATGTCCTTAATCAATATACTTGGCTTTTAGCAATCATAGATGTCTTTTCTAAGCACTCACAAAATATCCCTTCCATGCATTCTAGAATTTTGCCGGGAATCTAAGTCAAGCTCACATGCCATTTTAGGAAACGAAAACACTATTTGCCCATCTTTAAATTTTGAGATGTTTTGAGAGATAATTGGTAATGTGAGACCGCAGGTCAAGAGAGACATTAGGACTGGATAAATAGGGCTAAGAATCATCTGAATAGAGATGATAAGTGAATCCTAGAAGTTAGTGAGATCACTAAGAAAAGCAGTCTAGAAAGAGAATAGAACCAACAATAGACCCTTGAAGATGATGATGACCCTTAGTGGACATGGCCTTGTTAGAGATATATCCAAAGACTCTGAGAAAGAACAGGCAGACTAGTAGGAGGAGAGTCAGGAAGAGCAGCTCTAGTGTGCTTAGATCAGGCTTGTGACAGAAACATGAGGGGAGCTAGGTGCTGTGTAAACATCCCCCCCATCTTAGGTTTAAATTCCTTCTTACTATATTTTATTCTATACTGTTTATCTTGTATGTTCATCATTGTAAACAAATGAAAAAAAGACTTCACTCAGCTAGTTCACCATAATTGTTTATATAACCAAATATTTCTCAACAATTTGTGTTTTAAATTATATGTTCTACATTCCATCCAAACACTTGGCATTATGTTTTGGCAAGCAAATGGTATCTATGTATTCTTTGTTGAATTGCATCTCCCAGCCTGAAAGCAATGTGGAGGTAGATTCAGTAAACAGTATGAGTGCATGTTGTGTCTATTTATATGTGTGTGTATACACATACACATATATATACTACATATACTATATATGCTATAGTTTGTAGATTCAGTATATACAGGTAATCTTTGACCAACTAATGATTTGTATTCCAAAAGTCAGTTTGCAAGCTGACTGTTCAGAACTCACAAAAGCACACTGGACAAAGTGCTTACAGTCTCAGGAGAGTCCACAAAAAACTATTTAACTTACAACATAACTGAACAATAGTACTCGTGGTGATAACCAATATTTTCTTAGTCCTAGGAATACCGACCCATATATCATAGGAGAGAAAAGGGTTTTCTTCCCTTTCCAGGACACAGAGCCAAGCAATTCTGAAATAATTGAAGTGTGTCTTTAGCTGTTTCCCACACTCCTTTCTGTGTCAGATTCCAAGCTTTTAGTTTCTTCAACTCTTCCATGTCTCCCCTGGCATAATCCAGCTGTCATTTCCTTCATACTGTCCTGAAAGCCAAATCACTCTAGGCTCCAGAATGGCCAATGTCTCAGTCCCAGTAAAAAGTCACTTTCCTTTAATGCACTGATCTCAGCTGCCAGTTAGGAGGAAAACAATCTGATTGAATTAATTCACAGTAATTGGGAATGACTGGAACTAGAACCTTGACCCTTCAGTGGCATTTGCATTTTTAAAAAAGGATGTTTGTGGATCCAAATGAATCTGGCACTAATGGAATTCCATCCAGTTTGGCGAAATTCTCAGCCTGTGAAAGGGAAATGAAACATTTCAGGCAGTGTGGAGGAAGTCATATTGGGACAGAGGGATGAGCTCTGCCTGGGAACAACTCTCCTAGGCTTTCCCTGCTTTTCACAGCTGCCTTTCTGCCTTGGCTTTAAAAAGCTGCACATCCTCTAAACTACAAGCTTTATCCCAATAACCCCAGTGGCAGAGGTAGCAAGGTTCTGTCAGAAGTGATGGTAGAGGGTGCCAAGAGAGCAGAACCCCTCACAAATACTCATAGGTCATTTTAGAGTGGAGCATTATCTAAGCCTTTTTGTCCCCAAACCCATGTAGATTGTAAATAAATATTGAGTGTTGATGGTGAATCATGTTAATTAGAAAAAACCAATACTATTTGCTGATATGTTGAAATCGATACTGTTTTATTACGATATTTATCTC
The DNA here is from genome assembly GCA_028646575.1 of Pseudocheirus occidentalis. NCBI lineage: Eukaryota > Metazoa > Chordata > Mammalia > Diprotodontia > Pseudocheiridae > Pseudocheirus > Pseudocheirus occidentalis. The sequence continues at coordinate 175,507,972 of CM053596.1, forward strand.
TAATTAAGTTGGGCTCAGCGGGCTAGAAATGAATCACGTAGCTGCTGGTGAAATGGAATTTGAAGCACCCTGGGCTTCAGGCTTGAGCTGGAGAAATGCGTAGTTCAGCTTTGTGGGAGAGAAGAGTTTTCCATTGTTCTGTGGCCAGATACTTGCTCCCCGTGGATGAGTTTCAATAAAAGCATGTCTCTGCCTATATAACATTGACGCCACAGAACTAACATCATCAGTGAAGGAAGGAGACCTTAAAATGTGAGGAAATGAGGAGGGGCACCCTGATAGTGTGAGGGAAGGAGAATTGGGGTTTAGGGAACCGTTTTCCATGTTGATTGTCAAACCGTAACACCCAGGTGCCCAGTTTCATCCTACAACTTTTTAAAATACCATGGGGAGTCCTTTGTAAAGCAGCTAGGGGAAGAAGTAGTATAAAGCATCTAAAGGCAAAGTGGTATAGTGGAAAGAGCCCTAAAGTAAGGGTCACAGGAATGGAGTTTGAATCCCTGATCTATCATTTACTACCTGTAGGAGTTCTAGATTTATGCTCTACCATATATAGTATAGTTTTTGATTGGAGATTGGAGGATGGGATGGGGAGAGGATGAGCAAAATTTGACCAATGGCCTATCTAACCATGGATACTGTAAGTAAAGTATATTCCACTGGATGTCTATTATCTCATCTATACATAATTATTTCTACTACAGGAGAGTCTTTTTCAGATTCACAGCAGCTCTTGGTGTCCTTATAGTGTTCTAGAATACTATGTCCCAAATATCTCTTCACTTACTTCAAAATTCTCACACTATGTATGTGCCCTGTGGTCCCACATCAGGAGAGTAGGAGTGAAGACTCAGGAAGAAGATGGCCTCTTCTCTCCTGACCTTAACCCAAGTCAGATCACAAGCTAAAAATAAAGAAAGGTGACCTTCTGTGACTTGAGTCCTCTATTGCCAAAGGTCCCTTGTGATTGATCTAATTTGATGTAATATTTGTTAAATTCCTACAAGGTGTTAGGTTCAACACCAAGAACACCCAGCTGTGCACAGCAGAGAAATTAAATCAGCAGAGAATTAAAGATATATTTTCAGTCTCCTCAACTGTAGGTGAGGATTGAGGTGTAAACACTAATGACACACTCTATTGGGGAAGTTTTCTGAGGCTATCTCTTTATTATGCAGGGATGTAACACACATGTTATTTGTCCCTCATTTTAATGAGTACTGAATTCACTCAAAATACACTAAGAGAGAGTCTTTATTAAACATGATATTCAGTAAAAAGGTTAGGCTGTCTTTGGGAACTGCAGGCAGGCAATTACTGAAAAATGTAACTCCTAATGGGAGGAGAATTGGAAAAGACATTGGCAGTATTCTGTCTTCCTGATCCATGCCCCCAGCCCTGCCATTTTTAGGAGAGAACTGTCATCATGTCCTATGTATACTGAAATGTCCTTTTGAAAGTGTTAGACGTACCACATTTCATCCATACGTAATCCATATGTCATTAAAGGGGCTTGCCCTGGGGTCTGTATGGAAGAGAGAAGGAAAGAGCTAGGGGTCCTCCAAGAAAACTTAGTTCAATTTCCAGGGAGGCTCATGATCCCATTTCAGAATAAAACCAGAGCTGCTATGCCTGGCCCAGTATTTTCCTCTTTTCCATCTGGAAGTGATAAAAAGAGAGAAGTATGGCAGCAACTATGCAGGACAGAATATCTCTCCCTTCCATACCCTGGCAGACACAGAGCTGGGACCCTCCTGTGTGCACAGAGGAGAGGAGAGTGCCAACTACCTCTCTATGTTATCTGTCCAAATGGATCTCTTGGTGTAATGGGAGAGCACATAGCTTCTATAGATTTGCATTGATTTTGTGTTCATATAGTCCTATTAGAGTGTTATTAAAGTTCCTTCACCATTATGAGTGTTTGTTTACTTTGGCTGAACTGCTCTTGGGGAAAGCATAGTATAAAAAATAAATGATGGAGTTGTCGGATTTATTTTGCTGGTGTTATTCTGAATTCCATCTATGAAGTCTCAGTCCCAGGTATTAGTTTGAAAGCCTCTATCACATAACGAGATGCCCATTACAGGAGGCATTAAGGGTTCACTTAAGGATACAGTCACACTTGTTTCATTCCACATGAAAAATTAAACATAGAAGTAATGACCATCAATAATGCATTTCCCTATGTGATTTTTATAGACTGAGAAACATATATGTGTTAAGCATTTGATTAAAGCAGAGAGCTCTCAGTTCTTTGGAGTACAACATTGGCAATTGTTAACATGGTCAGAGTCATAGTGAAAACGAGGCTCCATATATCACGGGGTGACAGAAAGACCCTCATTATGAGGGTGAGAGTTGTTTTGATGCATGGAAAAGTTGAATAATGTGTAGACCATAGTTGCAGATTTTCTGACACAATCGTTGTATCCAACTACTGAAAGAAGCATGCTGGGGAATGAGCAAATTCAGAAACAGCAAGGCATCCCAAAATGACACAAAAAGGACCTTTGATAAAAGCATTCCCCAGAATATCACATTCATAGCTATGAGAAGTAATGGATTCCAGAACTTCCAGAATTGTTGTAAAAGTTGTAGAAATACTTAATTTCTAGAGGAAAGTCTATTATCTTCTGAGGAACAGGTATGTGGCACAGTAGATAGAGCACCAGGCCTGGAATCAGGAAGACTCATCTTCCTGAGTTCAAATTCAGCCTCAGACACTTACTAGCTGTGTGACTCTGGGCAGGTCATTTAACCCTGTTTGCCTCTATTTCCTCATCTATGAAAGGAGCCTGAGAAGGAAAAGGCAAACCTACTCCAGTATCTTTGCCACGAACCCCAAATGGTGTCACAAAGAATCTGACGTCACTGAAACGACTAAATGACTATTCTCCTCTATCATTTGTCAAATTTCTCCTTACAAAATTATCAAACCCTAGAAGGGTTTCTGAAACAAATATAGCTACTTGTTTTCCTTTTCTTTCCTTCTTTCTTTCCCTCCTGGTCTTGTTCACTCTCTATCATTCAAGGCTTAGTTATATCAGGTTGCTTAATAAGTGCATGGTGATAGGGAAACAGCGTAGTATAGCAGATAGAGGGCTGACCACGGATTAGGAAGAGACTGGGTAAAGTCCTGACTTTGGAACTTACTGGTTATCTTTCTCTAGGCAAGTCCAACTCAGGTGCTCCAAGAAACTGAGAATATGTTACAGATGAGTTGAGAATCTGCATCAGTGGAAAATTTCCACACTGGGAGTACTCCATGCCGATGAAATCACAAGTGACTCCCCTCAAGCCCAGCCCCAAAGTGACAATAATAGAAGATGCAAAAAGAACCTCTGGTTTGCTGGAAAGAGGGGGAATCAAGGATAGCTACTGGGATTTAAGTTTTCCATGTTTGAGGATTATAGATGTTCTCCAAAAAAATATACACAGAGGATTTGGGCCATAGCATAACTGGTTGTGTGACCTAGCAAGGTGTTCTTTGAGAAACCTGTAATATAACAGAATTTGCCATTTGCTTTCTTGACTCTACTTCACAGGGTCATAGGGTGATAGATTTAAAGCTGAAAGAAATTCTTAGAGTTCATCAGATCCAGTCTCCTCATGTTATAGATGAAGGAACTGAGACCAAGAAAGTTAAATGACTTATTCAAGGTCATACAACTTTAAGTCTACTGAGGAAGAACCACTTAAAGTACAGGGAGGCATAATCTTTAAAAGAATATTGCTAATAATAAGTGGCATTTAGAGGGATAGGGGCCGGACCTGTGCTTTTATTGACATAAGAAACTTCCAGATAAAGAAACTCGACTAATGGAGGTCTCAACTTCTCTGCAATTTAGAATGTAAGAACGTTTCCTAGAACCTGAGGGGTTAATTGACTTGTCTAGGGTCGCTTACTAACCTTTATATAATACTATTGGGGCAGCTAGATGGTGCAGTGGATAGAAAACTAGGCTTGGAGTCAGAAAGACTTGAGTTCAAATCCAGCCTCAGACACTTCCTAGTTGTGTGAGCCTGGGTGAATCAATTAATCCTGTTTGCCTCAATTTCCTCATCTGTAAAATGAGCCAGAGAAGGAAATGGCAAACCATTCCAGTATCTTTGCCTAGAAAACCCTAAAAGGGGTCATGAAGAGTCGGACATCACTGAAACAACTGAACAATAACATGTACGTTATCTCCTTCACACACACATACATGCACACACACACACACACACATATATATATACACATACAAATATATACACACACACACACAACATATACATTATCTCCTAACAACAATTTCACGGAGAGATATAAGTAGGTACATACATAGATACATAGACATATATGTGTATATGTACATGTAAATGTATACACACATGTATTTTGTGTGTTTATGTATGTGCATGAGTTTGTATGTATGAGTTTATGCGTGAAATAAGAAATTTAAGACTAGAAAGATAAAGTGACTTGCCTCTGGTCACAGGCAGCAAATCTCAGAGTGAGGATTTGAACCCAGATCTCCCTGATGCCAGGGCCAGCGGTCTATCCATAAAACCATGATGTCTTTTTCTTCTAAAAATCTTTTCCTTTGTGAGAAAAAACATTACAAAATTAAATCACAGAACAAGAATGTCAAAAGTAAGAAACATGAATTCATTATCTTTCAGTGAAAGTTTTGTCTAGTATCAACGTACTCTTTGTTATCAAGAAAACGAGCTCCCATTTTCCTTCTTGAGCAAAAGATAGATTTTCAAATTATGATGCTGTGTTGATACAAAGCACTTTTTCCCCTTAGAAAACTGTCGTTACAGCCATTATCAGATCATTGTGAGTCTCATTCTGTGTGGAAACAGTGTACATGAAAAAACAGATTTATCAAAGTTAAGAATAAAATCACAGGTAGCTCAGGAGTCCTTATGAAGCATGCATTTTTGATTCAATAGGATCATTGTACCTTCTTTTCTTCCTTTACATCCATTCTTCCCATATTTACTGGTAACACTCTTACTCAAAGCTTTTTTCCATTTATCATTTGCACACTTTGTGTGGGGATTGGTGCTTAAAATTGGCTGAGCTGAGGTTACCTGGGGCTATGGACCACCACTTCACAGATCTCTAACCAACCAGCAAAAGAAAAACATGTGCTGTGTCATAAGCATCCTAATGTCCCTTTGTTCAGACAAGCACAAGCCTTTCCAAAGCAAGAGGAGCTCACTGTCTGCAACTAGAGATAAGAAATCGATTTCTCTCCCCTACCTTCCTTTAACATCTGTATGGACTACAGATTCTTGGGCTCTCCAGACGCATCTAGTCTAAACAATGTGGTGAGATCTCTAATGGATCAAGGATTTGTTTCAAAGCTAAAGTCAGAATTGGGTGTGCATAGTAAGGATCAAAAATCCAAAACCAAGGTCACAAAAGGGATAGAGGTTTATTAGAGCAGAAGAAGGAAGGAACTGACTAAGTCAGAACCAAAAAGGTGAAAAATTGGAGCCAATCCGGAACAAGACAGACAGGTTGGTATTGAACCAGTGGAAGCTCACAGTCTCCTGCCTCCTATTAATAGATGCACTGACCTGAAGATCTATACCTGACTTTTGGACATCAGATGGTTCTGGTTACCAAAAGCTGGGTCAGGAGAGCAAGCTGCTTCATAAGAGAACTAGAGTTCTAGAAGTAGAACTGTCTAGAACTAGAATACAATACTAGAGACTGTATTCAGGAATAACATAAAATCACAGTTTCTTAGTTTTAGAGCTATAAGAGACCTTATAGTTCATCTAGTTCGATCCCCTCATTTTACAGATAAAGAAACTGAGACCCAGAGAAGTTAACTGACTAATAATAGTGATAATAATCACTAACTTTTATATAGTGCCTACTATGTGCTAGGCTTTGTGTTAAGCCCTTTACAAATAGGATCTCTTTTGATCCTCTCCACAACCCTGGGAGGGAGATGCAATTATTATCCCCATACAGGAAACTGAATCAGACAGAGATTAAATGACTTGTCATGTGTTCGCATAACTACCAAGTGTCTGAAACACGTCAAAGGTCACAAGGTAAGTAGCAGAACAGAGATCTCAATCCAATTCCCCTCAATCTAGCATTTTTTCCTACTACCCTACATTAGACTTGCATGTAGACTGAATATTTATTTTCCCCATACTCTAAAACAAAGGTGTCAAACCAAAATAGAAAAAGAGGTCACTCATCTGTAAATATACTTGCAGCCTACTAACAGATTTAACATGTAATATTATCTATATTTTATTGTGTCAGAACCCCATTTAGGAGTGCTGTCCCACCCCGAGCCTGCAGGCCACATACTTGATACCCTGTCTTCTACAATGCCTTCCTGATACTCAAAGTTCTAACTTCGAAGACTATTTTTTTGCAAAGTTGTTCCATTTAAATTCTATAAAACTCATATATAGGGATCAAAAATCTAATTGTATAATACTTTCTTTTAGTGGTCAATGGATATAATCAAGGATTAAGATTCCTGTTTTTTACTTTACCTGTGTGTCTCCTATATTTATAGCTTCTTTTGTGGTTACCAATAGGAGACATAAATGGCAAAAAGAAAAAATTCTTGCTTTAATAAAAATTAGCCCATCTTATAAGAAATTATTCTAAAGTTACCAGGGTTTGCTTTTGTTAGAAAATTCAACCTGAGAAAATTTTATGATGTGATCCTAGCTTTAGATGAGTCTACATTTCCTCATCTGTAAAAGGGGGATAGTAGTAGTAGTAGTAGTAGTAGTAGTAGTAGTAGTAGTAGTAGTAGTGTGTATACACATACATGCAAATGTTTACATAAACCTGTGATAGAACATTCCAAGCTCTTATTGGTCTGATCAGTCATAGTCAGACACACTGAAACTGGACTCTAGCATGGTGATGTCATTTTGGTCATCTTCAAAAACAAAGGACAACAACCAATATGTTCACATACATAAAATACAGTAATGTGAATGAAGCATTTATTAAGCACTTACTATTAAGCACTTACTATTTGTAATGTATTGTTCTAAGCATTGAAAAGCAATCCAAAAGTAAGATAGGCCCTGAGATCAAAGGACTCACATTCTGACAAGGGACACAACACACATGAAAGGTTTTAGCTGCAAGTCAGGTGGAAAAGAATCATGTTTCTTAAGGTACACAGGCAAATTGGTGAGATAGTACCTTCTTTCACACAATTCTTGTGAGTCTTAAACGAGAAAATGCAAGTAAATTAGGTAACGTATCTACAGAGGCAGTTGGGTAAATGGGTAAAGTGCCAGGCTTGGATTCAGGAAGAATTTCCTGAGTTCAAATCTGGTCTTGGATACTAGCTGTGTGACCCTGGGCAAGTCATTTAACCTTTGCATGTCTTAGTTTCCTCATCTATAAAATAAAGATATTTATAACACCTACCTCCAAGATTTCTTGTGACAATAAAATGAGATGGTATTTGTAGAGCACTTCTAAACCTTAAATTAACACTAATATTTCTGTTAGTGTTATGATTGTCCTTCACAAAGGGCCTCTGGGTCATATAGTGGATACAGTACTCAACCTGGAGTCAGGAAGATTCTAAATCTGTGATCCTAGAAACTTTAAAAGGATATATTATCATTATCATTATTATTATTATCGTTATGGTTATTATAATGATTGTTACTACTACTAAAGTGTTATGAACATATGTGTTTTAGATTATTACCTTGAAAAGTTTATATTTCAAATGAGCTTTTTCTGTCCTCTCTCCCTCTTCCTTCCACAAATATTTACTGAATGCCAACCTTGTGTAGGGCCCTATACAAGACAGTGGGGCTGAAGAATGGTGGGGAGATACAAAATCATTAAAAAACATAGCCTCACAGCCTTTACATTCCTTTAATATTCCAATTACTTTTTGAAAAACAAAACAAAAACAATTCTCCCTTTGTACATGTTGATGCTGAGATTCTACAAAAGGAAATTTCCTAAGAGGAATTTTTTTTTTATGCTTCCACTAGAGACCATCATTAAATCTTCTACCCAGGTCAACACAAATGCCCCAGGATCTTTTTAAAAGACACATTAAAAGAAACAACCAAAAATAAAAAAACCCAAACTCTGTAAACACAGAGGAAATTTTGTGGTGAAATTAATGAAAATGAAAAGGGAAAAGGTAAGAAGTCAGACTTTGCTCCTTAATGATTTATTTAGGGGCTGATTGAACTAAGGGCTTTCATGCTTATAAAGTAGGATATGGGAAGACTATTTTCTGAAGAAAGAGCTCAACCAAATAGACCCTGTGAGGTTAGAGAAGTGTTTAGTTTGAACATTTCGTATGAAGGATTTCAAGAGAAGTTCAATTTAGCTAACTTAAGGTTGAAATAGTGACTGAACTGATAAGATCCCAAAGGCAAAATCTTTTCTTTGGCAAAAACTAATGTTACAAAAAAATAGGAAAAAAGTTTAGCTTATGTTAGAGCACAAAAAAGAATTCTGTTTGACTTGTTATTTTAAAATGTTGCTCTCATCTGCCCAGAGGGTAAATAAAGTTGAAGCTTAGCTGCCATATAGGCAAATGGAAGATATTTGTTCAGCCTGATGCATATATCTCCATAGGTAGCCCTAATATGTATTCTAAAGAGAGCCCTGGTTTCATAGCGATTAAGCTTCATTCCAGGTTTAATCAATTTAATACAATTAACATTTATCAAACCCGGCACCATACTAGGTACTCAGAAAATGCCTACAGCAAACGGATGGCTAATATAGGTTTTCTTACAGGAATACAAGAAAAGCTCAAAACTCTCATAAAAAAATGTATATTTTAGAGAGCCTTTTTCTTTCAAGTTTTAAGGTTGTGATTTCTTTTTCTTTTTTTAATTCTCTTGTCTGAAGAAGGCTGAAAAGAGGAAAATTTAGATTCAGGTAGCTCACAATTGAAAAGGGAATATATGCATTGGACTCGAAAAATAGCAGGGCATTTTCAAGCAAGAGTAGTTAGACAGAGTCTATGGAACCCACTACACCACTTAGCACCATTACCAGAGAGGAGCTGCAGACTTTGCCCCTTGTGCAGATTGTTTCCAAACCACTATACCTACAGTTCCATACTTACCTACAATCCTCCTCCAGTTCTCTCTTACATGTGAGTTTTCACTTAATCTTGCCCAGAACCTGGCCTCTAATGTTATCTACATAGTTCCTCCATCCCTCTCCTTCTAGATCCCCTTGGTCTTGTCTTCCTAGCCTAGAATGTTAGCTTCTTAAGGGCAGAATGCTGTCCCCAAACATTTAGTGCAGAACATGGTATAAGCTTAATAAATATTTCACCATTAATTCATTCACTGGCCTGTGACCCTACAGGGACTGAAAGGGAAAGGAATGCAGGAAAGGTGGATAAAATGGAGTCCTGGATAAATGGAAAAAAGTCAGTGCAAGAGGCAACAAGTTCACTGATTATCAGACTGTCCTCTAAATGCCTCTGGTGCTAGGTACTTCTATAATAACTTTATAATTAATTAAAATACTTTCACATTTGTTTCTTATGGTCCTCATAAAAACTCTGTGAAGCAGACAGCAAAAATCAGCACAAATGATTTGAGGTCCTTGGGATTCAGTTCTAGTCACAAAAGAAAAATACTAAATTAAATGAAATGAAACAGATTATATCAGCTCTATCCAAGTTTGTGACCAAAGCCTGAAAATTAATGGACCCCCAGCCTCCTAGCAAAGAAGAAGACTTCTGCATACTGAATTTTGCCAAGAAAACATGTACATAGCAGTTCAGTACTGTTTGCACAGTGAATTATTTGGGACAACCTATTTTGAAAAATCTGAAGCATATTCTTCAAGTGTTCCGAGAAAGAAGGGATGTGAACAGGGGCATACTAGATCCAGCTCAGAGATACTATTGTTAAATTTTCAGTGTGAGTGCTGATGGCTCAAAAATCGATGAACTCTACAGATTCAGCTTGATTTATTGCTTTGTTTTATTGATTGTCTAGACTTGGATGAGTTTTAATAATGCAGATTAAAAGTACATTGTGTTGTAAATTTTTTGTACATTTTTTCCCACAAAGATCATTGTTGAACAATTTCTAGGAGACCCTCATAATAGAACAGTATTCTTAATACATAACAGCAGTACACAATGTATAGCTACTACCCACTTCAATACAAAACACCATTGGACAGATGACCAGAGCTTTTGACAGCCAGGAATGATTCTTTCCCACTCCCAATGGGCTATTCAGGTGACTGGATCCCAAATATCCTGCAAACCCATTCTAACCAGCATTACTGTGTCATTTGGGGTTCCTTATTCACATTACTATATTGGGAAGTTTGAGAAGTGACAAGATTGCAACATCTAACTTCCCCCTCAAAATAATTTTCTCTTTATTCTTTAAGCTAAAATAGTACTACATTCGGTTTTTATTTGTCTCCTGTCACAGCTGGAAGGGCAAGGAGGGTGAAGTATTAATAATGTATGATGATACTAGGTACTAGTTGGCCCCACAACTAAAGAGAAATTCTACTTAGGAATAAAGTTATGCATATATTCCCATGTGTGGAAAGGTTCAAGGATACAGATGGAGCATCCCCATGCAATGGCTATGCTTTGTTATTGTTTTTACATGGGTTTACAGCTGGTGGCTCTATGGGAGAGCAGCATTTTCCTCCCTGCTTCAAGGATCTACAATTTGGTACTTCCTCCAAAGATACAAATCATAACCCTTCTATACCTTAGTAGGTAGTCTTTGCTGTGGCTAAAAAAAATTTGCCTCCTACTTCCCAACTTAGTGATGTGCCTCTTGGAGTTAGGGCAGTGTTTAGACAACATGCTACCACCAAAGCCCCAAAATAAGTCTTCAACAGCCAGAGCCTGAATTCTGCTGGTGCATCCTTTAAAAACCTGGGGTCACAGCCACACTACAATGAGGAATCAAAGAACATTAGTAGGGAACGTTTTATTGTTTTTTGGATAAGTTTTTTCCCATTATAATGGAGGAAATAATTACTTCAGCTAAGAATTTTCTTCATATACCTTGGGTAAATTTGACACATAACAGATTAAATATGCACATCTCTAAAGAACATTGTGTTTTGTAGTCTTATTCCTAGATGTGCACTATTTTTAAAAAGAAGAATTATTTATTGATTTATTCCAAATCAGGTAAAAGACCTACAACATAACAGAGCAAATAATGGTTCTAAATAAAAGAAGATTCAGCATGTTGGTTTTTGCTCAACCTAGGACTAATGGGAGCACTAGAATATGAAAATACATAATGACTTTCGACAAATGAATTTTTAAGCACACTGAAAGCCTAATTGCTTAGATGGGAACAAAGAGAAACATTGGTATCAACATGGAGACAATTTAATAACATAAGCCAAGTTGAGCCAAGTTAATAGTATACGTGGCATGGGGTCTATCTTTTGCCCAGTGAAATTGTTACCCACTCAGTCTTCTGTATCTTTGCATGTCATCTATGATTGAACCTGCAAGGGACCAGTCTTTATTCTGACAATAGCATTTTTATTCTGACAATAGTCATTTCAACGTCTAGGGTCGAGGTCAGTTGGCATTATTTAACACCATCATCTTAATTATTACAAATGTGTGTGCTTACTTAGCAATAAATGGGGCAGCCTGAAAATCTGGAGGCTGAGAAAATGATGAGTGCCATGGGCTGAGCTGCCTCCTTTTCTCATTATAAAATGATTGTTTTAGCCCAGTACATTCAGTAGTGGGACTTGTGTGTTTGCATGTGTGAGTGTGGCAATCATAGAATTACAGTGGTGGGGAATAGAAGCCCAGATTGGAATCATAAATGAGAACTGCCATATCCCACTTGGGGCCATCCCATATTTATAAGTCACACAGCCTCTGGGCTAAGGGAAGTGAGAGCCCCTTTAGTATTCTCTGTCAGAGCTGGTTGGAGCAAATGACACATTTCTAGTGGAAAAATTGAAACAAGACCTAATAAATCTGTTGTTTATGCCCTAAGGTAATCTGACTTGATTACATTTCAATTCTAAGTGATGTGGTTCACAAGTTGCTTAAACTCAAATCCACCAATTGACCAAACCACCATTACTCTTTTCTCATTTGATTCACCTATGTCATTCTGAATAAAAACTAACATTACTCTGAGTATCAAATACACTTTTACAGCAATACAGCATCATTACTCAAGCTGCCTAGCCAACCTATATGTTTATAAACTCTTTAAAGTCCAAGTTGAAACTCAGGTGATATATCTCCAAGATGACACCTCATAACAGAAAACTCAAGCTGGAAGGGCCTTTAACAACACTCTAGTCAGACCGTTGAATTTTTCAGATAGAGAAATCAAAGTCTAGAGATTTTATGTAATTTAACCAAAGTCATACAAGCATTTTGGTGTCTGGTTCAGTACATATTCCACCAAACTTTTTCATAAAGATACTTTTTCCAAATTCCAAAGTCAAAGAGTGACTTACAGGACCATAGATACTAAAAATCTATTATGTGTTACTGGCTAGGATATTTCTCAGATGGGAAGGGATGCAGAGGAGAGATTAATCATTTATTAAGTGCTTACTGTGTTTCAGGGACCATGCTTCAGTTGTTAAATGGAGGAGAATATAATTTTGTCTTATTTATTTCGTTAGCTAGTGAGTTGAATTCACTTCAACAATCATTAATTAAACATCAGTCAACAAGGTGCCAAGCAGTGTTGGGTGCTGAGGATATGAAGACAAAATGAAATAATCTCTACCCTCAAGGAGCTGACATGCTACTCAGTTCAGGACTAAACTAATCACTGTGGTGCTGAAAGTGAGGTCTAAGACCTCACATATTCTGTTGGCATTACTGGAGTTGCCAAGGGATTTTCCAAGGAAAGTTCCATGAGGTTACCTCCTCTCCTGGCACTACGGTACCATCTTTGGATGGTCAGTATAAGTCAAACCAGACCAAACTTAAAATAAAAAATATATTAAAATGCTCCAGAAGCAACACATAAAAACAGAGCACTATACTTGCTCTGTTAGTCAGCTAGATCTCAGTTCCAACCTCTCCTCAAATATTACTATC
>CM053596.1:175521541-175544041 GCA_028646575.1 Pseudocheirus occidentalis
AAGGAGGGAAGGAGGGAAGGAGGGAAGGAAAGAAGGAAGGAAGGAAGGAAGGAAAGAAGGAAGGAAGGAAGTTTCCTTCCTTTCTTCCTTCCACATTCTGAAGATCTGCCTTCCTTCAAGTAACCAAGTTAGTCATATCCAAAAGCATTCCAGTAAAGGCACTATAAAGGCACTGCTCACCACTACAGAGAGCACATATCACCATTTACTTCTCCAGTCTCTCCAGCTGGTTTCAGGGCAGCAAACTTTCCAAACTGTTCAAATCAGCAAGAACTGTTGATTCATAGGTGTTACAATGACAGCTATTTCCATTGCTCATTTCCAATAATTCTCCCTAGTCAGCTCTTCTGAATTACTGGGGTATTAAATCAGTGCAGGAGCAAATGACGGCCCCACTGCTTACTCTGTGCATCTGGGCAGGCTTTGGAGCCGTTGGTGCTATGGACTGCTGAGATCAGGCCTGTCACATAGTTCACCTTGAAAGAATGAAGCTTCAGTAGTTCCTATGCTCCCTTCCAGAGTTGGCTACATCCCTTCCATGCTCATTCAAGATTAATTTTATGATGTTACTTCCAGGTTAATGCCATGGAAACTTCACTTCTCTTTTGAGCTTCTCTCTGCCTAGTTAGCAATTTAGCAAGTTAAGTGAAAGGCCATGACAGACACAAATAAATGCAATCACACCATGCTGTGAATTCTTTGGTCTACCAAGGCAGGCACAGTGCAGCATTTTAAAACAAGGAATATTTCTAAATGAAACATCAAGGACATGCTGTTTTGTCATTTCCTTAAGAACTATAGCAAAGCATTAGCAGATCTGTCTCTTGTTGATTTGAAAACACTTTCTCAGTTCCATCCTACCTTAGGGTCAAGCACTACCAAACGTTCCTTATGATGGCCTTACCATGTCAATGGCAAAAATCAGGAAACCACTGGTCACAATTAGGGTCTGGCAATTGTATCCATTTCTGCCAGCTGAAAAGATCAATATGAATCACTACAATTGAATTCTTTTTTGTAGAAACTGCATTGATAGTTAAGATGGCAAAAAAGAAAGAAAAAGAAGGAAGGAAGGAAGGAAGGAAGGAAGGAAGGAAGGAAGGAAGGAAGGAAGGAAGGAAGGAAGGAAGACTTCTATACTTCAGAGTGTAGCACAGTGCCTTGTGATTTGGGGGGGGTGCTTTTGGTGGCCCAGATCTATGATTATTTTTTATATAGAACTCCCATTGCTGAAACTACCTCAACTGATGCAGATCAGCAACTCATCCAGCACTTAAAAGCTTCAGGACCTGAGTGACCTTGTTTGATGAACCAAATTTGGGGAGTGTGGGTGGAGACAAGGCAATCGGGGTTAGGTGACTTGCCCAGGGTTACACAGCTAGTAAGTGTGAAGTGTCTGAGACAGAATTTAAACTCAGGTGCTCCTGACTCCAGGGTCAATGCTCTATCCACTGTGCCACCTAACTGCTCCTTCAATAAACTGATTTTGAATGTTTACAATTACAACCCTCTGATGTAGGAACTCAAGCATTTCCCCTTTACCACAGAGGAAACTAGAGCTCAGAGAAATGAGGCACCTTGGTCAAAATTCTATAGCAGATCCTAGAACCCAAACTTAGTAGTCTTTTGGTCTTCAATCTTTTGTCTCCAAGTTTTCCTGGCAACTTAATATAATCATTTCTTATAGTTTTGCAACACAAATTAATGTAACTATAACAAACATTGATATAAATGTGATGTTTTAGTTTTTGTGACTACTTAACATAATTTCTCATGGTTTCATAATATAAATATAATCATTTTTATGATTACTTAATATAACAATTTCTAATAGCATAAATATATATCAGGGTTGAAATTTTTTATTTTTCATTCCTGAGAGAAAACATTAATGGTTCTACATTCTCTTGGGAACTGACTCCAGATGGACCTCCTTAGAGATTTCAGGAAATGTATATATATATATTCTTATGTAGAACTTCTCCAATTACTGGTTGCTCTCTACTTGGAGAAATGAGTTATCATGAGAAGTCTCAACCTTTTTTCTTCTTTCCTTCCCAGCATATTCTTTTTCAGTCTTTATCCAACATATTCTAATTGCATTTCCCACCTCCCAAGGCACACTTTCCCATCCTCAACCTCCTCAGCATGAGCAGAGCCATCCATGCTGCTCATACTTCACTAGTGGCTCACACTCTGGTCTGCTCCACTTCCAAATCATCTTTTTGGCACTCTAGGAAAGATCATATTCTCCCTATCCCAGTGTTATGTTTGAAAATTAAGGTAAACTGAGAAACAAAGGTCCAGACATGATCAATTTCTGAGTTAGGCTAGCAATAACCAATAAATTGGGTCAATGTTCTCTCTCTTGATGACCAAAGACTATGAAATAGGGCTTGTTGGGCTTCATATAGTTTTGGGAAGTACAAGAGAAAGAAGAAGAGAGTTGGGTAGATGGGGAAGACACAGTCATTAGTTACATCAAGGAAAATAGGCTAGTACCCATATGGGGTTAGTGACCACTTCCCTTTATCATTAAAGAATACTGATTGACTTAAGGGATTCATCTGCATATTACAGCCCTTATTAGTGGACCTGAACTAGCATCTAGAATTCTTGACAACTAGAAAGGTTTGTTAGGGAGATAATGGCTTTCCTTAATGGTGCAAGGACAATTCAGGTACGATGCATCTCTTAGAGCTAGCTTCAGGACTTAAAGATAACACCAGATATCTTGGTATTTACCCAAGAGCTAATGGTATAGAAGATGACAGTCCTTTTAATTATAGTTCCAGTCTTGACTCCTTAGTGAACCAGCCCAACTCTATAGTACCCTCCACTCAGTCCCTTTGACATTTATCCATCACTAATCTTGTCCTGCGAAGCCTGTCTTGAATTTCTCCCACCATCTACTCACTATCTTTGCTCCTATTTGCATGCTGCTAAAATCATGTAACTTCACTGACTAGTAAACTATAAATATATGTTAAATTTTCTCTGCTGGGCCCAGCAAAGCAGTTGTTTTATACCTTTCTAATTGATTGGCTCCCTATTACCTCCCAAGATCAAATAGAAAATCCTCTGTTCAATTTTTTAAAGCACTTCATGCCCTGGCCCCTGCTTACCTTTCTAGTCTTCTTATATTTTACTCTCCTCCATATATTCTGCAATCCAGACAAATGGGCCTTCTTGTTGGTCCTCGAACAAGACACTCATCTCCTAGCTCCTGTGCATTTTCACCACCTCTCTCCCATGCCTGACATCCTCTCCCTCCCATCTCTGCCTCCAGCCTTGCCTGGTTGCCTTCAATTTTGGCTAAGATCTCATCAAATACAAGAAGCCTTTCCATGTCCTCCTTAATGCTAGTGCCTTCCTTAACAGGATATCTCCAATTTGTCCTGCCTACATCTTGTTTAGACAGTTGAATACATGCATTACTCAAATGAGTTCATTAATTGCAGGAGTTGTTTTTACCCTTTTTTTAGTTCCCCTAAAAGCTAATGAAATTTCTCTTTGGTGGCCTTCAAATAACAGTATTTTAGGATTATATTGCATGTTTTTTTTCAAAATAGTTCAAAGTATATTCTACTCATTTAGCTCATTCCTATCCTGAGAAAGAAAGGACAGTGTTGGAAATCCGATAGACATTCCATCATAATCTCCAGATTAATTGTTTGGATGATTTGTATTTGGAATCATATTTATTTTGGTGACAGGTAATTTGTCAAATAGCATCTTTGCAACTTGCAAAATATGTGCACCTATAAAAAAAGGGAACAAATTACTCCAATCTTTCCAGTAGAATCAGCTTGGCTAGTACAGTGCTTGGCATGTAATACGCTTTCCATATCATCTCATTTATCATCAGACCATCCTTCCACATAGACATCAGGTGAATTATATGAAGTATCTGTGGTTTCATCAGCATAGGGTATTCCCAGGGTAGAAAATCCTCTACCTCAGATCACAATCCATTTGTACAACTTAATAGGAAACTCCTATGAAGTTGTAGACGGAGTTTAGAACCATCAATAAATTACTTTCCTTGGGTTCTGAAATGAATTCTAGAGTTAAAACTATGTACAGTCACATTTTCCTTTCTTCACATCTATTTGTTTTTTGGGGCGGCTAGGTGGCACAGTGAATAGAGCACCGGCCCTGGAGTCAAGAGTACCTGAGTTCAAATCCAGCCTCAGACACTTAACACAAAAAACTAGCCATGTGACCTTGGGCAAGTCACTTAACCCCAACTGCCCTCCAAAAAGCAAAAAAATAAAATAAAATAAAGAACCCATATTTTCTAAAATGTTCATAACAGCTCTCTTTGTGAAGGAAAAGAACTGGATGTTTCAGGGAAGCCCATCAATTGGGGAATTACTGAATAAGTTGAGGCATATGATTGTCATGGAATACTGCTGTGCTATAAGAAATGAGGAGCACAGACCCCTTTTTCTTATCTTCATTGAGACGTCTTGTAGAGTAGAACAAAGTGCCCTATCCTCCAGAGTCAATCACCAAATACTAACTACATAATGAGTACCTATTTTGTACAAGGTACTAGACCAGACATTGATGAAAACAAAGACAGATAATTAAATATAAATCCTTTGTAGACCCTCTAAGAGCCTATAGACAAATTAATCAGATGAGATGCATGAACAAAATAATCTGACAATATAAATGATAATTCAGACTTCTTGAAAAGTAGAAGAGAATCCTAAATATGTGTACCCTTAGATATGGCTTTCTTTTCTTCTATTTTTTTCTCCTCCATTAGAATGTAAGTTTCTTGAGGACAAGGACTGTCTTTGCCATTGTTTGCATCCCAAATACCTAGTACCTGACTAGTACATAATACACATTTAATAAATGCTGGTCTATTGACTGATTCATCTCTACCTTTTTTTTCTTGGTTATTTCATCTATCCCTATGGCTTCATTCATCAGTTTTATACAAATGACTGCACATATATATGTAAATTTATACATATACAGAACCAATTTATGCATATACGGGACCAACTCTCATAGCCATTATCCAGAAAAGCAATTCCTATAGAGAAGGGGCTAGCCATCCCCACCAGTTACTGCCAACCAATACCCAAAGGGTAGGCTAGCCAGCCTGATTGAAATAGCAGGACACCTGGGGGAGAGATAGGAGGCACCTGGAGGAGAGACAGGGGGAAAGATCAATGACACCATGTGGCTGGTAGGCCAGGTCACTAGCACTACCCCAACCACCGTCTCCTCTCAGACCCAGATGGCAAGACCCCAGGACCTTGAACCTAAGAGCCTTGGGAATGACAATACTGCCATCCCAGTGCCTGCATCACCTTCCTAGGAAGTAACCCCTACTGAGATGAAGCCTGGCATTCCTGCTAGTGCTATAGCCACATCTATCGAAGAACAAAGTCACTGGCACTATCAAATGGTTCAACACCAGAAAATGGCATGATTTCATCCATAGAAATGCCATTGAAGAAGAATTATCATCCACCAGGCCAGTGCATCATAAAGACTATGGGACCTTTACATTTTACTTGTAGCTGAAACTGTTCTTGTGTGTTTTGACCACGATTAGAATGTGAGCTCCTTATGAAAGTAAAAAAGAGACTGCTTTAACTTTTCTCAGTGTATCCCCAGCATTTAACCAAGTGCTTTGTACACAGTAAGTGCTTAATAAATGCCTTTTTCTTTTATTCATTTATTCACAATTAGTATCAATCTCTCCAGTATCTTCTAGTCCTGCATTTCTGCCTCCTATAAGCTGAGTATCCTATTGGTATCTTAAACTCAATGTGGCTAAAAATCAAACCCATCTTCTTCCTCAAAAAAAACCCTATCCATGTTCCCAACTTTCTTAATTCTACTGATGGTAACACAATCCTCCCTAGGCTCCAAACCTCTGAGTCATCTTTAATTCTTTCTTTTCTGTCATACTCATCCCTCGGTAAATTGCCAGGTCCCACCAGTTATTCAGCTTCCTCACTCTCAGACTGCCAATATGCTAGTTGAGGTTCTCATCATTTGCATCCTCCAAACACATCGTTGTGTAATCTCAGTCTACAAAAGGTCTTTCCATCACAGACTTCTTCCTTACCAAGACATTGGCTCGTTGCCCCATGGGATCAGTGCCAAAATCTGCCACAGAGTATCAGATCCCTGGAAAGATAGAGACATATCCTCATCGAGGAGGGTTTCCTTTGGAAATCCAGGCAAAATGAGACCAAAAGGCACCAAAGCAACATCCTAATCAAATCATTTGGCTCTGACAAAAAGTCAAGTAATGTTTACTGCTCCTGCCCCAGAATAACAATACAGTCACCAGCAGCTTCGCTGCAGACTGCTAAAGTACTGAACTTCAGAACAGTGCTTGGCTCAGTACCTGGGGCATAGTAGGCACTTAATACATGTTTGTTCATTGGTTAATTAACTGAACCACCAGCTATTTTCAGGCTCACCAGAACCACCAGCTGAGTTGCTGACATTTAAGTACTCATCCTGATTTAGCATAACTGGTTTCCCTGTCTCCTAGACAGGTCTGACCATGTCACTCCCCTTTAAAAAATAAAAGAAAACCTTCACTGGCTCCCTAGTGCCTATAGGACAAAATAAAAATAGATTACATTAGCCAAACACCTAAGCCTTTCAGCATCTGAATGTAGCCTATATTTCTAGTCTTCTTTTAAAACCCTCTTAAGTTTCAGCCTCATTTCAGCACCTAGCCTCTGTCCTTTTTAGAAAGATTATTTCTTCAACTTCCTTCATGAATTTGTGCAGCACATCCCACATCCTTAGAAAGCACTCCCCACAATCTCTACCTACAGAAATCCTTTGATCCCCCTTCAACCAGCTTCAGTATCAGAGCCTCTCTTCTGCACTAAGGCTTCCCAGGCTCCTCCCACACACAAGCTTAAAATTAGCTCTTCCTCTTGAAACTTTCTTTCCTCTAGAACTTTGGCTAACTCTCTTCTTAGCCTTGGTGACATTCTACCATGTTATACTTAGTTTATACTTATCTCACTCCTTTCAATTTTATTATAAACTTCTTGAGGCTTGGTTTTTGCTTTTTTTAATCTTGTGTCCTCAGTGCTTTTGTATATAGAGGGAGGAGGGTTGGCCTTGGATTTCATTGGAGTTTTTTTGTTTGTTTTTGTTTTTGGCTTTTTGCAGTTGACAATTTTAAATTAATTAATTATTTTTTTAAATGTGTATCTTAAAATTCATTGTTTTTATGGAATTCCTAGATGGAAAAACTTTACCAATGCAGGCTGGCACCTTTTCTATAACTTATATTCTTAGAGATTTGGATTGTGGCTTGGGAGCGTTTTTGTTTATGTTGGTACCTGTAATTTCATTGATGTAAGGAACTCTCAGTGAAGACACTCCCTTTACTAATGCATATCTGCAACTTGCAGTCTTAGAGTCACCTAGAGATGTGAGATGTTAAGTTACTTGCCCAAGGTCACACAGCCAGTATATGTCAGAACTTGAACCTATGCCTTATTGGCTCCAACTCCAGCCCTCTATTCACTACACCATGCTGCCTTTCTTTGCACATGACAGGCTTTAATAAATGTTAGTTTTATTATATGTAGAGTGTTACAGTGAAGAGAATATCAGCCCTGGAGCCAGAGGATCTGAGTTCAAATTCTTCTGCTGATGCTTATGACCTGTATAAACTTAAATTTAATCTCAGTTAAGTTTATATATAAGTTTCCTTATATATAAAATGTGGGCAGTTAGGTGGAACAGTGGCTAGAGAACCTGACCTGGAGTCTGGAAGATCTGAGTTCAAATCAGGCCTCAGACACTTACTAGCTGTGTGACCCTGGGGAGGACATTTAACCCTGTTTGCCTCAGTTTCCTCATGTGTAAAAATGAGTTGGAGAAGGAAATGGCAAACCACTCCAGTGTCTCTGCCAAGAAAATCCTAAATGAGGTCACAAAGAGGCAGACGTGACTGAAATAATGACTGAACAACAAAATGAGAGGGTTGAACTAACTGGCTTCCAAGGTTTTTCCCACTCTAGGTGTCTGAGCTCATACTCTATTGTATTGAGTGTAATGAAACTGCCAGAGGAGTGGTCAATACAACATATCCTATAAGAATTCAGGGTGAGAATCACAGAAACAGATCTGGAAGACACTTTAGAGGTTTACCCCTCAATTTACAGTTGAGAAACCTGAGGCCCAGTGAAGGTGAGTAATTTATGCAAAGTCACACAGGAAATAAGCATCAGAATTGGGATATGAACTTGGGTCATCTGACTCCAGAACCAGGGCTCTTTCCAAGATCTAGAGTTAGAAGAGGCCCCAGAGACCATATAACCTAAACCCTACAAATGAAAAAAAACAAACCAAAACTGCGGTTCATAAGGTTTAAGTGACTTACCCAAAGTCACACGTGATGTAATTGGCATCAGAAGTAAGCTTTGAACTCAGAGTCTCTGACTCTACAGCCAGTGTTCTTTCCTCTATGTAACCTTGGAGGGATCATTTCCATTGCCATCCCCTTAACAAGGGGGAAAAGAATCAGTCATTTGTGTGTTTAGCATCCATGACATGTAACACAGGTGTTTAGAAAACATCTGGATGATTGGTCAAATCTCTCAATTTTCACTCACATGTTTTGTTATCATTTTAATATATGGCCATAGCAGGAAGTATTTTCTAAAAAGGCAGAGTTTCTTACCCCTTGCATTTAACACACTGACACCTAGGAGTTAGTTTGGGAAATTCAAACTGCAGGCTACAACGGAGAAGTGTTTCCCATTGATATATTTTGCTGAGGATGGCACTTACCTGGTTGTCCTCAGGGCCTAATCCATCTTTTAAATCAAATTTTCCTAAAATATAGAATTGACAGCAGCATGCTTCAGTGGTTTAGCAGTTGAAAGATGGTCTCACCAGACTCATTAATTAGCTCTCAGTTTTTAAACCCCTGTTTCCACCTTAGTCTTTTCAGTCATTTGGGTTCCTCTTCTGATATCCCGGTTATCCATCCACTTCTAACCTGCTATAAATATTTCTGGCATTTCTTGAAGCATGGATTTGTTCTCTTGTGTTTAACACCAGTCAAGTTCAATTATTTTTCAGTTTCATTATCACTGAATAAACTGAAACCTTGCAGTGAACCTAATGAATTTATGTTTTATTCAAATAAGTCTGGTTGAATTTGATATTTTTAATAAAGGAACATACATACTGGAACAGGCTGATTTAGTTCAGAAAGCAAAGGAATGAAGTTCCTTCTGTTGACTCATTGTTGCATTTTAAGGGAAGGCATGCCAATTCTTTGGGTACACATTGAGAGATATCAGCCGCCATCCTCCCTGGCGGCATTTCGAAAACTGATTCTTTTTCACAGCCACTTCCATTTAGCTGAGAATCACTTTGTCTAAGAGGCTAACTTCTCCCTGAATGAGCCACAGATCAAGAGACCAGGAAACCATACAGGATGTACATTTTCTTTCTGCACCTTGAAAGCTATTCCAAAAAAGAACATAAACCTTTTTTGTGACTTTGGGGAGATGCGTTTCATTCATTCTCACTGCCTGTGAAGAGTGCAATCTGTTGAGCAAACTTTATTTATCTTTTTTTTTGGTCAATTTTGGGTTTATTAACATGACAAACTGTGGACTCTCGTTAACCAAGGTTAGGATGTATGAACAATAAACGTGTCTCCTTTTGTTCTATTTTCCATATTTTTGAATATTGCCATATTTTTCATTCCAGGTAAATCAACCCCCCCATCCAAATATATAAACATGGAAACTAAAAAGTAATTACTTTCTTTTCCACCCTAGAAATGACAGATTATAACAAAAATAATAATAACGATAATGATAATTTTGAGAGCTTTGAGTCCTCTATTGTTCTTTTTGTTAAACAAAAAAAAACAGGCTCCGTATGGGAGAACTTTAGAGCATAATTTAGAGGTACTGCTTGGATGGCTGGTGAATACCGGTTAAGAAGATAAGAACATTTCTCATCTTTTCCACTAGTTCCCTTACCTCTATAGACATAGCCACCATCCTAGTTCAGGGCCTGCTTCATGGAATTGCTCTCCCTGCCTCAAGTCTCTCCCAGGTCCAAGCCATCCTTCAAAAAGCTGCCGAAATTATATTTTTAACATGCAATTAGATCACCTCGCTATAATCACCAGAGGCTGCCCATTTCCATTACAATCAAATATAAATTCCTCTGGAATTTAAAATCCTTCACAACCTGACCCTGTTTTATTTTATTTATTTTATTTTTAATTTATGAAATAAAACAAGCATTTTCATAACATAGTAGAATAATAAAAAAGTGATTGTACATGAAACTGTGACTCTATTATGTACAGCTTGCTATATAATAAATTTATCATCTAAATTTCTTTTTTTCTTTTTTTCTTCTCCCTTGTGCCCTAGAGATGACTACCATAACACATATATAGGGATAGAGATAGAGATAGAGATAGATAAAATCATTCCATATGTACTTCTATTTGTCAGTTCTTTCTCTGGATGCAGATAGCATTTTCCTTCATATGTCCTTTGTAGTTCATTTGGATATTTGTAATAATCAAAATAACTCAGTTGCTCAAAGTTGTTCTTAAAACAATATTGCCGGGATGGCTAGGTGGTGCAGTGAATAGAGCACCGGCCCTGGAGTCAGGAGTACTTGAGTTCAAATCCAGTCTCAGACATTTAACACAAAAAACTAGCCGTGTGACCCTGGGCAAGTCACTTAACCCCAACTGCCCTCCAAAAAGCAAAAAGAAAAAAAATTAAAAACAAAACAATATTGCTGTTACTATATACTACATTCTCTTGGTTCTGCTCATTTTATTCTTCATTATTTCATGCAAGTCTTTCCATGTTTTTCTAACATCATGGAGCTTATCATTTCTTATAGCACAATAGTATTCCATCACAATCATATACCACAACTTAAGCCTATTTTATTATGTATTTCCAATTTTATTATACATTATTTCCCCTCGACACTACAGTCAGGTCAAACTGACCTTCTTACTCTTCCACATAGATGAAACTCCATCTCCTATCTCTGTGCCTTAGTACTGACCTTCCCTGATTCCAGGAAGGCAGCCCCTCCCCCCTATACCTCTGTGAATAGCCAGTTTTCTTCAAAACTCAGCTCAAGTATTACCCTTCTATCTTAGGGCTTTCCAGATGACCTCAGCTACTAGTACCTTCTCCTTCCTACCATTGCCAATTTGCCAATTTTCCAAATTACCTTTTATGTGTTCGGTGTGTATATTTTCTCCTCTAGTGGAATGGAAGCATCTGGGGGAGTGGGGGTGGCGCAGGGACTATTTTGTTTTCCCTCTTTGCATACCCAGTGTCTAGAACGGTATCTAGAATATAGTAAGTCCTTAACAAATGATTGTTGATTGATTGATTGATACCAGTGGAAATGTCTAGATAAATTTCCAAGACCTATAACAAACGCCTTTTTTTTCATCTGAGGAAGTTGCAACACTTCTCAGATGATTTTAGTTCACATGGCTTTGGAACCCTACAGACTCTACTCTCCCAGAGAATGTAGAAACAAAGACCTTTAGAGCTGGAATGAAATTAGAAATCATTTGGATCATTGATTCAGAGATGAAAGGGAGCCTAGAAGTAATCTAGTCCTTCCTCTCTCCTCCTTGTTGTTATTTTTTCCTTTGTTCTCGAAGGTGATGCCATGACTTGCAGGTGAATTGGATTTAAGTAAGAAAGACCTGTGCAAAGTCACCAACCTCATTTTCTCCTTCAGAGCCATCTGAGTTCAGCGGCAAGATACAGCTTAGGAGATGGCCCTGCTCTCACTTGAGATGAGAAAACCAAAAAAGATAGACTGGAGACAGTTAGGGGGTGCAGTTGGAAGAAGTGTTGGACTTGGAATCAGGAAGACCTGAGTTCAAATTCTGGTTCAAATTACTGACTGTGACCATAGTACACTTAACCTCTGAAAGCCTCAGTTAATCATCTATAAAATGGGATTAATAATACCACATGCCTTACAGGGTTGTTATAAGCATCAAATACATCAAGTATCAAATGAGAAAACGTATACAGTGCTTATTTAAATGATGCCTATTGAGAAATTTTAAAAAATACTCAGTCTTCTTTAGCTCTTTAAAGTTTACAAGGCACCTTCCTCCCACAATCCTGTGAGGCCAGTAGTTCAAGTGTTTTTATCTTATCTTATAAACTGGAAAACTGATTTGCCAAGAGGCTGAGTGACTTGCTCTGATCTTTTGATGTGACATCACTGCTCTTTTCCCTTAGAACCTTTTCCTCGCATTGGTGCAGTTCACATATCTAAAAAGGATAATTAAATGAAGGTCAAAATTGTAAAGAAAGATGAGAGAAATTATTTCTTCTTCGGAACAGGCAACTGCGAAGAACCTGGCTTTATCTATACTACGCTTCAAAAAGTTTAAAAGTGGGAGGTTTTCATGAGTTGTTATAGTCCCCACTGTAAACCACCCCCCCAAAAATACCCATCAGCTTTCAGGTTGAAAGGCTCTGCACACAGCTGGGCTGACCCTCAAGTGGCTATCTCCTATTGGATCCATCCTCAAAGCCTTCCTTCCATAGCTTAGCAGGGTATAACAGATATAGTGTTATAGAGCGACCTACACACCAGAATGAGAAACTGAAGACACATTTAATTTCTGAAAAAGTAAAGACTCCTAGATAATGAGTTGCATTTGGCAAGAGATTCAATCATTCATTCATTCAATAGACATTATTAAGGGCTTACTGTGAAGGAGACAATATTGTTATAATGGGGGGGGGAATGCTTAGAATAAAGGAAATTTGAGTTTGAATCCAACTTTCCCACTGATTGTACATACAATTTTGTACAAATTGTTTTATATCTCTGGGCCCCAATTTCTTCTTGTGTAAAATTAAGGTGTTGGTCAGGAAGACTTCTAGTGTTCTTTTCAACTCTAAATCCAATGATTTTGTGTGCAAGGCACAATACTAGATACTAGTGATACAAAAAAAATTATATAGTCCTATTCCTTAAGAACCTTGCATCTACTAGGGAAAGATACCAGATGAGCTTAAAGAAACTGTAAGTATAATATGAAGTAGATTGTGATGGTCAAAGGAACTATCATACAAAACGATCCCATCAATTGAAGAATGGCTGAACAAGTTATGATATATGAACGGCAGTCAATCACTAAGTCAACAAGCATTTATTAAGTGACTGCTTTAAGTGTCAAGCAGTGGGGATTCAAGGAAAGGGAAAAAAACCCCTATCTCTGCTCTCAGGGAGACCACAGTCTAATAGGAGAGGTAACTGCACAAACAAAATCTGTGCAGCATAGACTGGAGGTGATCTCAGAAGGAAGGCACCAGCACTGAGGAGGCCTGGGAAAGGCTTCCTGCAGAAAGCGGTACTTTACCAGAGGCTAGAAGGAAACCAGAGAAGTCAGGAGGTGGAGATGAGGAGGGAGAGAATTACACGAATGGGAAGTCATGATTAGAGATATGGAGTGTCATGTTCAAGGAACAGCAAGGGGTCAGGGTCGGTCCATCACAAAGTATGGCAATAGAGGGAGGGGAGGGGAGATGAGAGTGTAAGATGTAAGAGGACTATAAAGGTAGCAAGGGAATGTGTTAATGAGGATTTTAATAGTCAAAGGGAAGATTTTTGTATTTAATCCTGATGGCAATCAAGAACCATTGGCATCTATTGAATATGGAGGCGGCGGCGTCAGAATGTAATGGAATGCATGATGATTTCAAAGGGACATGAAAAAACTTATATGAACTGATACAGAATGAAGGGAATATAACCAGAGGAATAATTTGCACTATGAAATCAATATTATAAAAACAAACAATTTTGAAACACTTAAGAATTCTGATCAATTAAATGATCAACCATGATTCTAGAAACCACCTAGAGATGATTTAGAGTAGAAAGGCAGAAATCAATTTGGATTTTCTTAAAATAATGATTCTAGAAAAACACTATCCTCATGACAAAGAGATAATGTATTATTATTATTATTATTATTAATTGTTATAATGATTATTTTTATTAAGAATAAGAAATGCAGTTTTGGATATAGCTGATAAGGGTATATGTTTTGCTTGGCCATAGTTATAGCCTTCCTTCCTTCCTTCCTTCTTTCCTTCCTTCCTTCCTTCCTTCCTTCCTTCTTTCCTTCCTTCCTTCCTTCTTTCCTTCCTTCCTTCTTTCCTTCCTTCCTTCTTTCCTTCCTTCCTTTCTTCCTTCCTTTCTTTCTTCCTTCCTTCCTTCCTTCCTTCTTTCCTTCCTTCCTTTCTTCCTTCTTTCCTTCCTTCTTTCCTTTCTTCATTCCTTTCTTTTCTTCTTTCATTCTTTTCTTTTTTCTTTCTTTCTTTCCTCCTAGTGGGTAGAGGGAGTGAAAGGGGAAAACAAAAACGAATGCTTATTAATTGAAAAATAATGTAATTTTTAGAAATAAAATAAAATGATCCAGGAAAATTTTATGACAAGAAAACTTTCAGGTGGTGGATCAGGGAAGGCTTTTCCAGAGAAGGTGATATTTAAGCTAAATGTTGATGGAAGAGATAATTCTTAAAGGAAGAAATGAAGAGGAAGTACATGGGGGATGGCTTGTGAAAATGCATGGATATAGGAGATGGCCAATCATGCTCATAGGACAAGCAGTAGTTAAATTTGGTTGGAACCATTGAATGTGTGAAATGAATTTAGAAATGTAGTTGGGGCCAGATTGTAGAGGGCCTTAATTTATATTTTATTCCATAGAGAATATAAAACTACTGAAGCTTTTTGAGAAGGGTAGTATCATCAGTCAATAAATCATCAACAATTTATTAAGTACATACTACTTTCCAAAATGTGCCAAGCATTAGGGATACAAAAATAAAACAGCTACTCTCCACAAGGGGCTTCTATTCTGCTAAATGATCAGACAGGTGCTTTAGGGAGATTTTGCAGCTTTGCACATGATGGTTTAGAGTAGAAAGGCAGAAATCAATTTGGATTTTTTTTGTAATAAGCCAAGCAAGGGGTAATGAGAGTCTGAATGAGGATAGTAGCAGTGTGAGTGGGGAATAAGGTGATGTATATACAAGAGCTGCCATGGAGACATTTTTTTAAAATGCAACAATTTAGATATAAGAGGGCAAAAGAAGAGAGAAGAGTCAAAGATATATCCATCATATTCATTTTAAGTGCCAGGATAATTGTGGTACAATCAACAGAAATGGGGATTTAGAAAAGAGCTAGTTGAGAGAGAAAGCTGATAGGTTCAGGTGCATACATGTTGACTTTGAAGATTCAAGTAGAGAGGTCTAGAAGGCAGAGATACAGGACAAATTCAGGAGATCAATTAGAACAAAACATATGTGTTTGGAGGAGTCAGCTATATAGAAATAATTGAACTTGTAAAAAATAGATGAAACCACCAAGAAAGAAAAATTACTTATATTCATTTGGACAGTGGTGATCTCCTCCTATGTACATTCCATAAAAAGTAAATAGTTAAAGAAGCCAAGACTGAAACCCAACTTTCTTATCAAGGAAGTATAACTTATGCTAACGTTGACTAGCAAATGGCTTTACATGGAGAAAAAGATGGCCTAGGGAGACACCTTAAATAGCACACCTTTGGGGACACCTATATTTCAGAGGTAGAAGAAAGAGTAGAACCAGAAAAATGGGGAAAAAATGAAACTAAAAAGTGGTCAGAAAGGCAGGAGAATCAAATGAGCAATCAAACAAGAGGGGAAAACAGCATAATAAAAGTCAAGAGATGTGGTAGTATACAAAGTAAGCAGGTGGCCAACAGTGCCAAAAAGCTACAGAAAGGTTAATGAGTATCATGATTGAAAAAAAAAATTCATTGGATTTAGTAATTAAAAGGTCATTGGTGACCTTTGAGAAAACAATCCCTTTGCCCTTATCCAGACAGCTAGAAAGGAATATGGATTCAGGCTGACTTGCTTATGTTCTTGCCTGAATGAATACAAGTTTTTGAGGTCCTTCCAGCCTGGTAATTTCCATAAATGCAGTCATCTATGGCTATACTTCCTTGATAGGAAAGTTGGGTTTCAGTCTTGGATTCTTTAACTATTCATTTTTTAGGGAATTGTACATAGGAGGAGATCGCCATTGTCCAAATTAACATAAGCCATTCTGATGGCCACATCCAACAGTCCTTGGCACAAGTGACAGAGTAGCTACTAAATCTGACATTTCTGAAATACAGTGTCATTTCCAGAACATTTGGGGAGGAAACATGGGAAATATTTCAACTCTGAAGTTTTTACTCAAAAATTTGTCCAGAACAAAAGTCCACATATTTTCGGTACTTGGTTAAATTGTCCAAAACAGTGATCAATCCCCACACAATTGAAACTAATTTTCATTTTTATGAAATTATATCTCCTGCCGCCCTGTCAATGACTTTTTCTGGCTTTATTCATGCTATCTAGAGTCTCTTATCTACTGCTTATAGAAATTTACACATTGTACAGTCTCTGAACAGCATCTCTGGTGGACAATTCTCTGGTGAACAGTCCTCTGGTGAAGAAATAGGGGAAAAATAACCAAACTTCAAAGCAAATATTAAAGGCCAAGCCAATTATGATCAAAAAGCTGAGCTATGTCTATGACCCACAACCAAAGAGGTCTTAGCTTCATGCAAAATTCTTTCTGACTTTACAGAAAGTTCTCTTGATAGGAGGAACACAAGCTCAGTCTTAGACATCACTAGCCTTTTAAATTTTAATACTGGCCCAATTTCTGTGACACTAAGCATTGACTTCATCACATAAACACAAAACCACTTGTTTGGAGAATTGGAAGAATGGGAGAGGCAAACTGATACATGTAGGACCCAACAGAAATATGGAACCGAATGTCATTGTTTGGTCTTCTTAGCAAGTTTTTATGTCACAGGATTGTTGGAGTTTTCCTCTGAAATCCACTCTTAGTAAATCTCATTTCCCACCAATCAATAGGTATAAGTTTAAGAAGTATGAACTTTTATGTGTACATAGCCACACATATTTAGATGGCTGACTCTACTACCAAAAAAAAGAATAACAATCACTATATTCCCACTCAAAATACAAATTATTTTTACACACTATTTAGATAGTATGTGACACAGCTCCTGTCCATTAGCATAGATAGTTGAGAAATGACAGGATTTCCTTAATGGTTATAATATACACAACTCCTGTTTTCACTAATGAAGCAATCTAGTCTAATGTTCAGCCCAAAATCATCTTTTCTGCCTAATTAAAGAGTGTTTTTCTACTGAATAAACAAATTAATTTATTTCTACATGACTCGGTATAGGCCCCTGGAACGGCTAGCAATGAACCTGCCTCATCCGACTGATACCTGTCTTCTGTCAGGATCATGGGCAGTGGACAGTGCAGAAACAGACAAAAACACTTTAAAAAACACTTTTTCCTGGGGGACCCTGAACACACACGGCTTTGAAAAGCCGATACAAAATATAAGACTTAAAAGTGGAGAGATTGTCGCTGATTCTCCTTTTATACATAAGTCTGAAGCTCTTTCTAGGAGGACCCCCTCATGTAAGGCAGCAGTCTCTATGGGACACTAAGAGAGCTAGTTAAAAGGAGTCCAGAGAAAGGCTACATACACGGAGTGCTGGCTCTGGAGCTTGGAAAGTTTGGTTGTTCAGTCATTTTTCAGTAGTGTCTGACTCTTGTGACTCCAATTGTATTTTTCTTGGCAAACATATTGAAGGAGTCTGCCATTTCCTTCTCCAGCTCATTTTACAGATGAGGGAACTGAGGCAAACAGGGTTAAGTGACTTGCCCAGGGTCACACAGCTAGTAAGAGTCTGAGGCCAGATTTGAACTCAGGAAGATGAGTCTTCCTGATTCCAAGCACAGCACTCTATCTGAAGTACCACCTAACTACCAGCTAGTCAAGAAGACTTGGATTCAAAACCTATCTCAGACATTTGCTAACTGTGTGACCCTGGGCAAGTCCCTTTATTTCCTGGAGCCTCATTATACTCACATGTAAAATGAGGAATTTAGATTCAGTGGTCTCTAAAGACTCTTCCAGTTCTAAATCTGTAATCCTATGAACCCAACTCTACCATTTATTACAACTATACACCCTTTGACAAATTGCTTAAAATCTCTGAGTCCTGGTTTCTTAATCCATTTAATGGGGACAATAATTCTTCTCATGATTCACAGATTTGTTGTGGGGACTAAACAACATCACCGAATGATCAAGTTGGGAGGGACTTCAGACGTCATCTAGGCCAAGCCCTACTCAAATCCTGACTCCCATGTGCACAGTAGAACAATGCTACCACTTGGACTTTTGCATAGCATGGTAAGGTTTGCAAAGTGTCAGAGAAACAGACTCTCCTAGCTGGAAAGGCCCTCTCGAGGTATCTGGCCTAAGCTGAAGCTGAGAGAATCTTCCTTCCAGTATTGTCTGAAGTCTCCCAAGGAGGGGAAAGCAGGGGCATGCTAGTGCCAGTTCATCCAGGATCACAAGAGACAACTGTTAAGGTTTTCAATATGAGTATTGACACCTCAGAATCTGAAAAGTGCTATAAATCAGGTTTGATTTGTTATTTTGATTGTCTAGATTTTTTAAAAACCATGGAGAAAATTAAATACTACAGATTAGACTTAAAAATGAGTCTTGAGTT
Organism: Pseudocheirus occidentalis; assembly: GCA_028646575.1. Taxonomy (NCBI): domain Eukaryota; kingdom Metazoa; phylum Chordata; class Mammalia; order Diprotodontia; family Pseudocheiridae; genus Pseudocheirus; species Pseudocheirus occidentalis. The sequence goes on from CM053596.1 coordinate 175,540,230, forward strand.
CTTATCCTTTTCTTTTCCAGAAAGTCAGTTCACACCACCCCACATCTGGGAGGCATCCTGTACTTCCTAAGGTATTAAATATTAGGAATGTTTTCCTTTAAAACAAGACCAAATCTGTCTATGCAGCTTCTTCTTCCATTGTTCCTGGTTCTATCAGGGACAAGCAAAGCAAATCTCCTTACTTTTTCATGTGACAACCCTTTAAGAGAGTTATTATGTCCTCCCTAGGTGTGTTTCTCCATATTATCCATCCCTAGTTCCTCTGATCAATTTACATACAATGAGAAATCAAGGTCCTTCAATTATCTGCTTTGTCAATCTCTCCCTGCTTTCCAAGGCCTCAATTAAAACCGAGCACAATCCTCCAGCTGTGGTCTGACTTGGGTAGCACTAAAAGAGGGAGAGCATCTAGGAGGAAGGTGATGAACCTGCCATACTCTGGTATAGACAACATCTGGAGCATTGTGTTTCAACTTGTGCTCTAGACATCTTGTATGTACTTAGTTATTTGCATGGTGTCTCCCCCATTAGAACGGGAGTTCCTTGAGGGTAGTTGTTTGCCTTTCTTATAGGAACATTATAGACACTTAGTAATTTTAGACACATTAAAGCATATAATATATAATACATATAATACAATAATAGATAATACATATAATAAAATAATAGATAATACACATAATAGATAATATGATAATTAGAGGCACCTAATATGTAATATAATAGTAATAATTAGAGGCACATTACAGACACTTAATAAATACTTCTTGACTGACTGATTGACCACCAAAGTCTAGGGACAAAATTTTTAAGCTAGAGTTGTCCGGGAAGGCAACCAGAACAGTGAAGTCTTGAGTCTATAGTATATGATAATTGCTTGGAAAAAAATGGAAATGTTTATTCTGGAGAAGATAGTATTGAAGGGAGTACATGATCACTATATCTTCAAGTATTTAAATGACTACCATGTGGAAGATGGAGTCTACTTATTTTATTTGGCCTTAGGAGGTAAAGCTGGACCATCACTGGTCGTCTTGACCTATGTCTTGCCACTGAACTCTGATGACTCTGGAGGAAAAAATGAGATGGATGACTTTGCACAGTCCTGTCTCGCTTAAATCCAATTCACCTGTAAATCAAGACATCAATCTCCCAAAGTCATTGGTCCTCTTTGAGAATGAAGGAGGAACAACAACAAAAGGAAGACAAAATAAAGCTTGCTGTGTGGACATGGCAAAGAGACGAGTTTAGACTTGCTGTGATGACAATTTGGACCCTCCCAAAGTAGAACAAGCTTAGGAGGAAAAGGATTGCTCTTCACTGGAGGACTACAGGTAAAGGCCAGATGACTACTCACATACATTATAATGGAGATTCTTTTTAATAATCATCATTAATCATGATAAAGCTAGCGTGTTGCATTTTCAAAGCACTTTACAAATCTGATTTTATCTTAGCAACTCTGGGAGGCAGGTGCTATTGTTATCCTCACTTTACAGAGAAAGAAACTGAGGCAGCAAGTGTTAAGTGGCATGCCCAGAGTCATACAGCTAATGGGTTCAGGACACAGAGTTTAAGCCCATGTCTTCTTGACCACAGATCCCAGTACTTCAGCCACTACACCACCTAGTCACGGGCTATACTTGCGGGCTGCTGACGTCCTTCCAGTTCTAAGATTTGGTGATTCTATGATTTGCATTGCAGCCCTAGGTTACATTAGCTTTCTTGGTTATCTCATCAAATTGTTGGCTCATACTGAGCTTATCACTCACTAAAACCCTCAGATATTTTCAAATGAAGTGTCATCTGGTTTAGCCTTAGAAAGGAAGTCATAGGCAGGAAACTGAAGGACTTTGATACATGGGGCTGTTTTCACCTTTGCTCCCAATTGGAATTGAGGACCTAAGGATAAGCTGGGAAGCAGCCAGGGGAAAACAACCAGAATGATGAAGGGCCTCATGTTCATACTGTGTGAGGGGAACTGGGAGGAACTAAGGCTATTTAGCCTGTAGAATAAAAGTTGATGGTAGGACATGATGGCTATCTGTAAGTATTTGAAGACCTGTCCAATGTTTGGGGGTTTTTGTTTATTTGGGGACTTATGAATCCACTGGTAAAGGGAATTCCCAAGGAAGTTCCTTTATCAATGCAGATCTGCAACTTATAATTTTACATAGGTGCCCAGGACATTGAGGGGTTAAATGGTTTGCCCAGAACCCCATAACCACCATGTATCAGAATCAGAATTTGAACCCAGGTCTTTCTGATTTTAAGGCTGATTCTCTAATAGGCAGCTGGTGGCAAAGTTGAAGAATTCTGAACCTGGAATCAGGAATACCTCAGTGCAAATCTACCCTCACTTACTAGCTGTGTGACCTCGGGCAGGACATTTAGTCTATGTTTGCATCAGTTTCCCCAACTGTAAAATGTGAAGAAGAATAGCACCTACCTTGCAGGGTTATGATAAAGAATCAAACAAGATATTTATAAAAAGTACTTAGTGCAGTGCCTGGTTTAAAAAATACTTATTCTCTTCTCTATCCCTGATGCCACACTGCTTCTTCATCAAGAGCTAGCACAGGGCATAGAGTGCTGGACCTGGAGCCAGACGACCTGAGTTCAAATTCCACCCCAGACACTTATTCTCTGTGTGACACTGGGCACATCACTTAACCCCTTTGGCCTTGTTTTCCTCCTCTGTAAAATGGGGATAATAACAGCATCTATATTATAGGGCTTTTGATGAGGATTGAAAGAGACAATATATAACTCACTCTGCAAACCTTAAATCACCATATAAATGCTGGCTTTTATAATTATCCTAATACATGAGTGGGGGTAAAACTAGGAGCAGATTTCAGCACTTTGCTAAAAGATAAAGACATAGAGTGTGCATCAAATTCTCAGACGATGCAAAGTCAGGAGGGAGAGATAATATGCTAGCTGATAAAGTCAAGATTCAAAAAGAACGTGACAGGCCCAAGCACTGGGCTGGATCTAATAAGATGAAATCCAAAAGGGATAAATTAATTTGGAAAAAAAAGTGACTTTACAGGTAAAGATGGCAGAGGAAAGATTAGATAGCAGTTTATCTGAAAAAGAGATTTTAGCAAGCTTTAAACTCAGTGTGGGTCAGCAGTGTGATGTAGACTAAAGCTAGGCAGCACGGTTGGCCTGGAGTCAGGAAGATTCCTCTTCACAAGTTCAAACCTGGCCTCAGACATTTACTAGCTGTGTGACCCTGAGCAAGTCACCTAACTCTGTTCACTTCAGTTTCCTCACTGATAAAATGAGCTGGAGAAGGAGATGGCAAACCACTCCAGTATCTTTGCCAAGAAAACCCCCAGTGTGGTCACAAAGAGACTAACACAACTGAACAACAACAAAGAATGATCTTAGGCTGTCCTCAAAGATGTCTTGTTTCCAACCTTAAGGAGATGATAATTCCTCGGTGCTCCACTCAAACCACATGTGTTCAGTCCTGAGCACACCAGTTTAAGAAGGACATTGATAAAAATGGAAGATGATTCAGAGAAGGGAAGTGGGGATCAGATGAAGGAATTAGTGCTTAGTGTGGAGAATAGAAGGGAGAGTGGGCACAGGATAGCTGCATTCAAGGATTTGAAGGGCTGTTATCCGGAAAAGAGATTATGCTGTTTGGACTTTAAGAACAGGACCAAGAACAATGGTGAAAGCTGCCAAATTAAGGGCTGACATGGTAGGGAGAGGGTGGGATAATTTCCTAATAATTAGAAATATAACAAAATGTGAAATGGGCTGACACTGGAAATAATGGTTTCCCCTTTCCTGTT
>CM053596.1:175549041-175576485 GCA_028646575.1 Pseudocheirus occidentalis
AGGAAATTGAGATAAACAGGGTTAAGTGACTTGCCCAGGGTCACACAACTAGTTAAGTATCTGAGGCTACATTTGAACTCAGGGAGATGAGTCTTCCTGACTCCAGGCCCAGCACTCTATCCACTGTACCCACTAGCGGTCCATAAAGCTCACTATAAATGCTTTTAATATTGCTGCTATTTGTGAAGGAGAAGGGAGAGGGAGAGAAAGGGGAGGAGGAGGAAGATGGTGGAAAACTTCCTGCAGGAGGTATTGTTTAAGCTGAGCAGTGCAGGAAATCAGAGATTCTAACAGATAGAGGTGACCAGAGAGTGCAGATCAGGCAAAAGGGAGAGCCTGTACAGGAATGGACGTGGGAGATGCTTAATAAATCTTTGTTTCCTTCCTTCCTTTCTTCCTTATCTCCCTTACTAGATTATAAGCCCTTTGAGGGCAGGAACTTTACAAAATTCTTCTTCGTCCCTGCCTAGCACAGTGCCCAACCTGCGGAGAAGGGGGTTGGGGAGGTTGGGGAGGCGGAAATGGTTTTTCTTGTTTGATGATGACAGTCATGGCTGAAATCAGTGACTGAAACCAGACTTGTAATTTCATCAATGTGGGAACTCCCAGTAAGAAAACTTCTTCTACTAACTCAGATCAGCAACCTCAACCATAATTCACACTCTTATGTCATAGATATCTTAGGCTGCGCTAAGAGAAGAATAAGGAGGCTCAGGTACAGCTGAACAGACCACATCTGTAATAGTGCATTCAGTTCTGGCCAACGTAGCTTAAGGAAGGACGGTTTCTGATAAACTGGTGAGTGTCCTAAGGAGGGCTGCTGGCTGAAGAACCTTGAGCCCATGCCATCTGTGGATCGATGGAAGGAACTGCAGATTATTAGTCTAGTAAAGAGACAACTCAGAGAGGACATAATAGCTTTCTTCAAGTATTTGAAGGCTGTCATGTGGAAGAGAAATTGGACAATTTGTTTTTCCCCAGAGAAAAGAACCAGGAGCAAATGGTGGAAATCGCAAAAAGGCAAAGACTGACTTAAGTGATATCTTTGTTGTTGCTGTTGTTTCCTGATTTAATATGGGGGGGAGGGAGGGAGGAGAACTTCCTAATAAGTAAAGCTTTCTAATGAGTAGAACTAATTTAATATTAGAAAGAAAAAAACTTCATAAAAAGTAGAACCTAGTAGAATGGGCTGCCTTCATTGAAGATTGTTCAAGGAAAAGCTACGTGACCACTTGTTTGGTATGTTACACAAGGTGTTCCTTTTAGACAAGGATTGGAATGGATGGCTTCTGTAAGCAACTATAAAATTCTGTAATTCTGAGAAGTTAAGTGACTTTCCCAAGGTCATACAGCTAGTAGGTATAAGAAACAAAAATTGAACCTAGAATTTCCTGATTCCAAGGCTAACTACTCTACATGATTCCTTTCTTCCTTACACAGAATAGGCATTTAATAAATATTTGTTGAATGAATTGAAGCTTTTAATAAATGGATTATTGAAGTGATTTCTACATTACCAGTCACATTCCCAACAAACTTTTTGAGCCTCTGTAATATTAGAGAATGTAATAGCTTTCCATAAACTGAGAGATTCCCTTAAAATGGGCACCATTAAAAAGTCTATTATGGTAAATAGATCCCATTTTATATGGGTCACCATCTAATTAGTGATTGATGTGCCTTGCAAAGCAACTATATCTTCTGCCCTGAATAGCTCAATTGTGCTTTGATTGCAACATCTGATTTTTCAGGGTTTTTGGCTCTCAAATACTATAATCATTTAGACATAACTCAATAAGGACTTTTTGATTAAAGTTTCTATTCAAAAATAAAAACAGATACTGAGCTGTTGTTGGCGTATGGGTGGGTCCTAGAATCGAAGAGTTCTTTCTGAATCATCAGAAATTTCAAAATACATGTTAGTGTCTATTGATCTCAGCAATAAATTAGGTTTTAAAACAGGTGATTAGAGTGTTTTGTGCATTTAAGGGACATCTGTGATTTGAAAGGTAAGAACAGGAGACAAATGCTCTGTTGCCTCTGTCCCACTGTTGCTAATAGAGTCTCATCAAGGCAGTAGCCAGCAGCAAGAGCTGTGAGATCAGCCTGCCCTTTCTCTGGGAGTAGGGGGCCTTCTGGAGCCGTTGGCAGCTCAATGACTTAGTTCCAGGCTTCATCACCTTCCTGAGCAAAGGCCTCATAGATGAAAGTGCATTCAGTCCGTTCATCCCAAACTCTCCCAAGGAATACATTTGTTCTTATAAAGTACGTTCTTAGTGACCCCTTCACACTTTTGCTCCATCGCATGTATCAAGATACCCTTGAGTAGCATGCAGTGCCAAAGCACACATTTAACCCAACAAAGAGGAACAATATTTTACTTTAATGGAGGTATATTTCATGGGAATTTTTGTATTTATTACCATTTTTTCCAGGGGAAAATTCCAGGAGTACACACATACACACTGGCCCTGATTTGTGTCTCTTTTCCTCAATTTTCATTTTCTCATTGTAAAAGAAACCGTGATTAGATGAGAGAGAAAGGTGAACCGATTGTTACTTAGGGTCTGGGCCAAGAGGGTTTAAATAGAAAGAACAGATGGGCTGCTTGAGGTATAGTATCTTTGGGGCTAAAACCATTGATAAGTTAGTGAACACTGCACCATGTCAGATGACTTTATATGTGTGTGTGTGTGTGTGTGCACACATATGTGTGTTCACATGGGTGTGAGTGTATGCATGCACTCTTGTCAACATTTGAGCATGGCATCAATCTGTCTATCCTTTACCATTACTTTGTTTTCTCTGAACTTCAAGTAATATATTGCTTCCCCAGGTTGTATCTAATATACCTCCTGTTAGGCCCCTGAGAAAAACAAGAAACAAACCTGGAGACAGACATCTTGTCAAATAATGTTTTTAATAGAATGTTGGAAAATTCTATTCACATTGACTGAGGATGCCGGCTAACTTATCTAGGGGCAAAATAGTTTATTTTCATAGAAAGATATAGGGAATTTTTCTGGAACAGAAATCAAAGATTCAAAGAAGGCTACATACAAAGCCAGGTGAATATTTGGCTTTCTTTCCCTAGCTGCTGACCTTGTTAGACCATGCTGCCTGAGCATCTGAGGCTCCTAATGCAATAAAGAAGAGGAACGGCCCAGGTGACAGCTCTGCATATTGAGTAGGGCAACCAAAGCTTTCAGGACCCCAGAGATCTGGAGAGCCTACATTTAATTTTAGAAAAATAAAATTGATGAGAGTGGACTGAGATAATTGCCGTTTTTATATTTTCAGGCAAAAATGGAATAAAAATTACAAACCATCTCCCCTGGAACATTTTTTTTCATGTATAATATCTCATCCCAATTTCAAACCTTCCATAAAGCTTGTAAGTGTCTGTATCAACATTTCTGATGTATGCCTCCTGTTTAAAGGTGCCTTGTTGTTCTTGATCCCTCCACGTTTTAACCCATTAACAGTGTATTGATTGGTCTCCAAGACCTTCATTAATCATTAAGTGGCCAACAATAGAATTTTAAGATGACAAAATTTAAAGCCAGTAGAGACCTTACAGATCATATATCTAGTATAATGATGTCAAAGTCAACTAGAAACGAATCCCTGCAGGCTACATGTTGACTTAGAAAGCCACAAATTCACATTATCTATGTTGCATTGGATGGCAGGGTCTGGAGTTTGACACCTCGAATTGAATCCAACTCCCTCATTTTAGAGTGGAGGAAACTACAAATTAGAGAGAAAAAGTGATTTGCCCAAAATCACACATTTAATGTATGTAGTAGCAGATATGGGATTTGACCACAAGTCCTTTGAGATCGAATTTGTTGTTTTTTTTTGTCACCACTTCACATTCTGATTCTTAGTTCTCAGATGGTAAAATAGGTTTGTAGAAAAGTTTATTCATAAGCAACACCATTCTGATCTGTACCCCATGACTCAACAAAATGATGGTTAAAAGTGCTGTGTCTATATACCTCACCAAGATCAGACACAGGAAAAAGAGAAGACATGAACAAATAGATTCATAATAGCCCTTTTTTTTTTGCTTTTTGGAGGGCAATCAGGGTTAAGTGACTTGCCCAAAGTCACCCAGCTAGTTAGTGTGTTAAGTGTTTGAGGCCAGATTTGAACTCAGGTCCTCCTGACTCCAGGGCCGGTGCTCTATTCACTGTGCCACCTAGCCGCCCCAATAATAGCCTTTTTTGCTGTAGCAAAGAACTGGAAATGAAGTGAGTTTCCCTATCAACTAGGAAATGACTATGAGCACCTTTATATTAGACTGTGCTCTCCTCGAGAAGAATGATTATATTTTGTTGTTTCTTTATATCCCCAGTGCTCAGCACAGGGCTCAGTACATAAAAGTCACTAAATACGTGTTTATTGACTGACAAAATGACTGAGTACATTATAGTGTATGAATAGAATAGAATATTATTACTCTGTAAGACATAATGAAAGAAGTAGATTCAAAAAAACCTGGGAATACTTTATGAACTGATACAGAATAAAGTGAGCAGAATCAGCAAAATAATTTATAGCAGGACTACAGTGTTGTAAAGGAAAATGCCTTTGAAACACTTAAGAACTCTTTTAAATTCAATGATCTTCAGGAGACCAAGGATGAAACCTTCTTCTCACCTCTTGACAGAAAAGTGATAAATGTTAAGGGCAGAACAAGATGTACATTTTCAGGTACATGCACACACACACACACACACACACACACACACACACCTACACACACAAAGACACACACACCAGGCCTAATATTTCCATGGATAACATGTTCAATTCCTCATTGCCTTGGTAAACTTTTAAAGTGATTCAATCAACTTAGAAACAGTTGTTTTATAGATTTGCTTTTGAAGACTATGTAAGAATCAACAAAAACCTAGCAAGTGGTTTTACACTTTGGAGGAAAATTATTGTGGATCCCATACTGGGCCCATTCCTTGCATCACCTCCACTCCATCAAGAGCTCGTTGATCTGAGAGTAAAGAGTAAATACTAAAGCTGATGAACAGTTACAGAGTTAGAGGGGTCCTCTTTCCATCGAATGCCCCTGACCAGTTCATGCCAGGTAACTGGCATCACTCTCATGATCAGGATGGAGGTGGTCATCAGGATCACACACATGAACTTAATGAACCAGTAGAGCCACAGAATGCTCCATTTTGCTACTTATCATTATAATGTGCCATGTTTTGAATGCGAAGGCAATACTACTGCTAACAGCAAATCTGTTACTACCTCTTTGACATTGAGCAATTCTTTTTACTTCTCTAGGCCTCAATTTCTTTCTCTGTGGAATAAGTCAAACAAACCTAATGATCCCGTAGGTTCCTTCAGTTTCTAAATCTTACAGTCCTTTGCCAGACAACCGGGATAATGAGCAAGGAAGAGAACAATGATATGACTTAAGTTTCCTAAGAACTTATCCCTAAGTACTGTGCTCCAGTATTAACCAACCTTACTGGAAACGAGATGGAATGTCCCAGTCCTCTCTGTGCCTCCTGTGATTTACAACAAGATATTTTGAGCATGGCCTAAGATTACCAACTGAGTATACGTGCATCTAATATAAATCTTTTGCAAACTTTTTCCACTAATTCCCTGAAACATCTTTAACTTTGGGGTCTGGCATTCAACATCATTTCAGCAGCATTCCTTCCTTACAACTTAAGGAAAGTTTACCACCAAAATTCAAGAAATGTGTTTGTTGTGAAGGCAAAATTATACTCTACAAAAAAGCACACGAGAACAACTTTTATTTATTCTTGTCGAAGTTGTATGTGTCAGTATAAACATTCCTTGAATAAATAATGAGAGTTGGAAATTACATCAATTTTCGAAGACAGTACTTCACAAACTGAATTCCAAGGACCCTTAGTGTTTTGCATGATATGAATAAGAATTCAGTGAGGAAAATTTCCATGCTGGCAAGATTTCCCCTTACAAATATTAAATGTGAAAATATTTACTTAGCAAAAAAAAAAAACAAAATGAAATGCATTAAGTGCTTCACTTTTTTTGTTATTGCTTGAAAATAAGGTAAGTTTCCTCTGTTCTGCACCAAAATTTCTCTCACCTACCTTTATCCCAAGGGTATTCAAAATGACAGATTCTGCCCACTCACTACCCAACTCTCATCCCCAGATAGAATTTTTGGGCTCTGTGTAGGTGTGTGTATGAGTGTGTGTCTGCATACACACATATAAATATATATGTGTATATATACACACGTATACATTCATATACACATACATATATACATATATGTGTGTATTGATATCTCTATATCTACATATAGGCATATAGGTATATCAAACCCAAAAGTATTTGGTGGCCAAATTAGATGAGAAAATATAGTTCTAAAAATCCCAAAGCTATTGATAAATAGAAAACTATAAAAGCAGACTGAATTTGTGTTTCATTCAAATCATTCAAGTGTAATTCAACTGAAAAAACACCAGGTAATGGTCCCTTCTCATCATCTGATTCTGCTTCTCTTTTCACAATATTTCCTATAATGTTGACAGAGACATTGAGAGAAATCCATTTTTATATACAGGACAGCTTTAGTTTCCGCTCTCATCAGCCAAGACTCTCGTTGAACGTTTAGTATAAGAACTAGAGTTTTGAAGTGAAGAAGCTTGGTACAGTGAAACTAACACTGGCTCCAAAGTCTGAGCACCTGAGTTCACATGCTACTTGTGAAACCTACTACCTGTGTGAGATCAGACAAGTCACTTAACTGTCCCCAGCCTAAGTCTGTTCAACTATTAAAAGGACTGTGGGAGTAGATGACTCCAGAACCATCTAGAACTATGATCCTAGGAATGATTAGTATGAGAGTTAAATGGACAAGTTTTCATAATAATAAGCTAGCATTTATATAGCACTTTGAGGTTTGCAAAGGACCTTACACATTACCTCATCTGATCCTCACAACAAACCCAGGGAGGTAGGTGCTATTATTTTCCCCATTTAATGTGTGATTATATTATGTTAGAAAGAACACTGAATCTAGAGTAAGGAGGTCCTGAATTCAAATCCTGTCTCTGACATTGAACGTGTGATCTTGGGCCAGTTCTTTCCCTTATGAGGGTTTCAGTTTCTTCTTCACAGGTGGATAGCTTAGAGAGCCACTAAGGCCCTTTCTAGCTCTCAAATTCTAATTCTATTTGTATTTCTTTTTTTCCCTTTTATTTTTTAATTTATTTTTAGTTTTCAACATTCATTTCCACACAATTTTGAGTTACAATTTTCCTCCCCATCTTTCCCCTACCCCCACCCCAAAATAGCAAGCCTACTGAAGACTCCTTCCCCCAATCTATTCTCTCTTATATCCTCCCCCATCGCCCACCCCAACTAACTTTCTAGTAGGGCAAGATGGATTTCTATACCCCAGTGCCTGTATATCTTATTTCCCAGTTGCGTATGAAAAAACAATGTTTTTTAAGCGTTTGTTTTTAATACTTTGAGTTCCAGATTTTTTCCCTTCTTCCTTCCTCACCCGCCCCCTGTGGGAAGATAAGCAATTCAGTATAGCTTGTACATATGTAATTACCCAAATCATTTCCATAATTGTTATATTATGAAAGGCTAACTATATTTCCCTTCATCCTATCCTGCACCCCACTTATTCTATTTTCTCCATTTACCCTATCCCTTTTAAAAAAATGTTTTCTTCTAACTACCCTCTCCCTCAATCTGCCCTCCCTTCTATCATACCCCCTCTTATCCCTTTACCCCTATTTTCCTGTAGGATAAGATACCCAATTGAATGTGTATGTTATTACCTCCTTGAGCCAAATTCAGTGAGAGTAAAGTTGACCCATTCCCTTTCACCTTCCTGTTCTTCCCCTCCATTGTAAGTTTTCTCTTGCCTCTTTTATGTGAGGTAATTTACCCTAATTTATCTTTCCCTGTTGCCTTTTTCCAATAAATTCCTCTTCCACCTCTTAAATTGTATTTTTATATATCATCCCTTCATATTCAACTCATCCTGTGCCCTCTGTCTGTGTATACATGAATATAATATGCCCACAGTCATATTTTTATTTATATACACATACACCCTCCTATGCATACATATATATGTATGTATATATATATACACATATATATACATTTTCCCTTCAACTAGCCTCATACTGAGAAAAGTCTTATGAGTTACGCTTATTGTTTTTCCATGTAAGAATGTAAATAGTTCAACTTGAATAAGTTCCTTATGATTTCTTTTTCCTGTTTACCTTCTCATGCTTCTCTTGCTTCTTGTATTTGAAAGTCAAATTTTCTGTTCAACTCTGGTTTTTTCATCAAGAATGCTTGAAAGTCCTCTATTTCATTGAATGACCATATCTTTCCATGTAGCATTATACTCAGTTTTGCTGGGTAGGTCATTTTTGGTTTTAGTCCTAGCTCCTTTGACCTCTGGAATATCATATCCCAAGCCCTTTGATCCCTTAATGTAGAAACTACTAGGTATTGTGTTATCCTGATTGTGTTTCCACAATACTCAAATTGTTTCTTCCTGATTACTTGCAGCATTTTCTCCTTGATCTGGGAACTCTGGAACCTGGCTATAATATTTCTAGGAGTTTTCTTTTGGGGGATCTTTTACAAGAGGTGATCGGTGAATTCTTTCCATTTCTATTTTGCCCCCTGGTTCTAGAATATCAGCTCAATTTTGTTTGATAATTTCTTGAAAGATGGTGTCTAGGCCCTTTTTTGATCATGGCTTTCAGGTAGTCCAATAATCTTTAAATGATCTCCCCTGTATCTATTTTCCAAGTCAGTTTTTTTCCAATGAAATATTTCACATTGCCTTTTTTTTCATTTGTTTGGATCTGTTTTATAGTATCTTGATTTCTCATAAAGTCATTAGCTTCCAATTGCTCCAATATAATTTTGAAGGAGTTATTCTCTTCAGTGAGTTTTTGAAATTCCTTTTCTATCTGGGCAATTTGGCTTTTTAAAGCATTCTTCTCCTCATTGGCTTTTTGGGTCTCTTTTGCCGATTCAGTTAGTCTATTTTTTAAGGTGTTATTTTCTTCAGTGTATTTTTGGCTGTCCTTTAGCAGGCTTTTGACTTGCTTTTCATGATTTTCTTGCATCATTCTCATTTCTCTTCCCAGTTTTTCTTCCACTTCTCTTACTTGATTTTCAAAATCCTTCTTAAGCTCCTCCATGGTCTATAACCAATTCATATTTTTCTTGGATGCTTTTGATGCAGGGGTTCTGATTTTGCTGTCTTCTTCATGCTCCATGCCTTGATCCTTTTTATCCCCAAAAAAGGATTCTATGGTCTGTTTGTGCTTGATCATGTTGCCAATTACTTGACTTTTGAGCTCTTTGCCATGATAGAACTCTCCTTCCAGAATAGAGAGAGCTTTGGCCCAAATCACTGGAGTTTTCACAGCTGCCAGAGCTATTAGAAGGGTGCCATCTCTACAGCCCCCCCCACTGGTCACACACCTCAGAACCACCACCCAAGACCATGACCAGATTCAATCAGGTAAAAGCAAGAATGATTGTCCTCTGAATTGTTGCTTGGTCCCCTTACAATCTGCAGACCTGAGAACTCCTGAGGCAGCCATCCAGTGCAGCCACGACTCCACATCTTCTTGCCCAAGGGCAGGAGTCAGCCCATACTCTGCCATCCACCCCTATTCCAACAGAGTTCCACACTTTTCCTTTGGCATTTATAGGTTGAGAAGTCTGGAAACCACCACAGCTGCTGGTTATTCAGTCTCCTCAAGTCTGCTCCAGCTGCTGCTGGTGGGGGCTACCTTGGGACTGGAATCTTGGGTGGCTCTTCTGGGACTTTGCTCAGCTACCAGCACACTGCAATAGATCTTTCCTGTTGGCCTGTCAAGCCGTCTTCAGTGTGATATTTGTTTCTCTCTGTCACTTTGTGGGTTCTGTAGGTTTAAAATTTGTTTGGAATCATTTTTTACAGGTATTGGAATTGTTTGGAGCCAGAACCCACACCAAGTTTGTGCCATCTTGGCTCCACCCCTGCAACATTCATCCTATTTGTATTTCAAAGAGGTTACCCCCAATTAAAAGATAATCTTCACCAAAACTTGGTCTTAGTGACATTTTTCCCTCCAGGTCATCCATTTTGAACTATAACCATTCATTCAGTTATGACTATGGATGGATGATGAAGATATGAGTTCCAATTCTGATCTTGTTACTAAGTAACTATACAGTCAAGTCATCTCAATGGTCTGAGCCTCAGTGACTTCATCTTTCAAAGGAAGGGGTCAGACTCCAAGATGCTAGAAACCTCCAGATCCCTACCAGCCCTCACATTTTATGCTTCCCTAAATGTTAAAATAGTATCTGTGCCTGCCTGTTCAATAGTGCCTTGCACATGGTTGGTAAATCTTTGCTGAATTGGATTTAAGTGAACAGATGTATTGGTGGGGAGGAAGCAAATATATTACACACACACACACACACACACACACACACACTCCTGTTCTTATAGGTGAGAAGCAGTATGGCAAAATAGATCATGCTCTGAAGGTGGCATCAGGAAGACTTGGATCTGAATCCTGACTGATGTGATCATGGACAGATCACTCAAGCTCTGTGAGCCTCCATCTCAAAATGGAGGAAGAGAATGTTTATAGTAATTACTTTATGAAGCTGTTGTGAGGCCCAAGAACTGAAGGGTTGTCACACAGAAGAGGGATTGGATCTGTTTTCCATCCCAGAGAAGAGCACTAAGTACAATTGAACAGAAGTTGGGGACAGGGGGGAGAGGGAGGAAAGTAAATTTCCTAATAATTTAAAACTCTCCAAAAGTGGAATGGGGTCATCTCAGGGCACAACAGGTTCCCCAGTTAAAGGTTTTTAAGCAATGCCTGGATGAGTACTTATTGGATATATTGTATAGAAGATTTTTATTCAGATGGCCACTCTTTCAAATGAGATAATGTCTGTGAAGGACTATGTAACCTTCAAGCACTATATGAAATCAGTTGTTATTATTATTATTTATTTTCCATTGCCAACATTTCATCATATTAAACCATCATTTGTTGATTGAATAATGTGTGTGCTGGTGTGCGTATGGGTGAAGCAATTGGAGGCCCAAAAAGGAAGGACCAGCAAGTTCCTCCCCTTGAAATCAATAATATTCAACAAATATCTACTGTGTCTAACATGTACCACTGGACCAAGTGCTGGGAACACAAGGTCAAAACCAAAACAATACCTTATCTCAAGAACTTAGAATATATTGGGAGGAAATAGAGCATTCATTGATAAGTACATTGAAAATATATTCACAGTAAAAAAAAATACAGAGTAATGAGAGTGAGGAAGGAGGCAAAACATGAAGGACTTGGGGAAGGGGATATGGAAGTGGGGGTTGAAAAGCCTCCTATGGAACATGGTGTTGGAGTCCAGCCTGGCAAAGAGGCAGGAAAATAGGGACCTACTGAAGCTTCTTGAACAAGGGAATCATATGGTCAGACCTTTGCAAGAATCATATGGTCAGACCTTTGCAGAGTGGGAAGGATTAGAGAGAACATTTCTTGACTGAACCTTTCAATCTAGAATGGCAGAAAAGAAGACAAAAGTATTTGAATGAAACAATGTTTAAAGGGTAAAAAAAACTCTTCTTTAACAAAGCCCATTCAAAAAACAGTCACAGGTGCCGCCTAAGAGAAAATGCCCCAAAGTAAAAACTAACCAAATCAAACCAGTCACCTAAAACTGGTCTCTAAAAATAAAGATCCTCTGCTCAGCTAACAGGTGAATGTTCCAGCACCCACCCCACCCCACTCTTCAGAGCCAATGTCAACTTAATGTATTCATGAGTATTTGAAATCCAAGGCTGGGGAAGAGGCTGGTTAGAGAGCAGGGTCAGGGGACTCTGATTTAGACAATAATAGCATTGAACAAAGCACAATGTTCAAATCGTGTGTGGTCATGTTGTTTTGCATGTGCTATAACCATGCATAAATGCTCCAACGGGCACTGAAGCATGTCCTGATTGGACTTTGAAAGTGAGCATATGTCTGACTTCTTACACCTGGGACAGGTGCTACTCCAATTCAGAGAGGCCACAGGCTTCTCAAAGAGTTAACAATCCAAAATGGGAAATCAGACGGTGGAACAATGAAACACATGCCTAGATCCTGGGCAGCAGAAGTGGGACAGATGCAGGAATGATGGTCAGGGAGAGAGAAGCAATGGGAGCTTGGAAGGACTAAGAGAACAGATGTTCCATGTGATAGGTTTTGAAATGTGAGGAGGTATGTGGTTCGAATAGCATTAATTCTCCTCAAACTATTTCTACTTTCCTGGTCATTTTAGGAACAGTTTTTCATTAAAAACAAAAAATACATGTAATTACTATTCCAGAATGGAACCCTTGAGCTAAATCATTCTCACGGGGGCTTTGTCCTCCTTGGTGGGCAAATTGACAGCAGGCTACAATCCCTTTTAGATTTTATATGAGCTCAGCAGGGTAGTGAAGAATGGTAGTCAATTTTCTTCAACTTTCGCTGGTTCCACTTAGTAGCAAGCAATGCTAAGAAAAACCTTCTAATGGCAAGAGTAGGGCTATTTCTGTGATAGGCTATGAATGGATATAGTAAACACTGAGTCACCGATCACTCAAAATCAAAAGTGGTCCACATATGTCCCATTGAAGTTCCTAATTCTAGCTGCCTTGTGCTAAAATAATGATGCTTCTCTATTCAGGATTGATTGTTCATTCCTAAAGTAGGCATCTTAGCAGCATTTCTGTAATTGCCACGTTGCAAGGATCCAGAGGAGATGCAGGAGTCACCCTTAAGAGGCATTTCTGCGCTAATCTGGTACTATTGATCAGGCTGCCAAGCTCCCTGCTGTCCGGTCTTACAGAACAAATGAATGACTCAAAAAAAACAAGAGCTTTGAAAGGAGACAAGTTTTGGCTGGTGAACCCTCCTCAGACAGAATTCTCCTTGGCTTGAACAAATCACTTGAACCAGGGGTGGGAAACCTGCGGCCTCAAGGCCACATGTGGCCTTCTAGGTCCTTGAGGATAGCCTTTTAACTGAGTCCAAGTTTTATGGAACAAATCTTTTTATTAAGGGGATTTGTTTATGACATTTGGATTCAGTCAAAGAGCCACACTTGAGGACCTAGAGGGCTACATGTGGCCTCAAGGCTGCAGGTTCCCCACCGCTGACTTAAACTCTCTGGCGTAAGTTCCTTTTTTCTGTAAAATGGATTTAATAAAGGGCATGTACCTCACCAAAATGTGAAGTTCGCATGAGATCCAATAACGATATATGTAAAGCACTGAGACCCCTATAGTACTACATAAATTTATTAATATACATATAAATAAAAATGTACTTGTACAGTTAGAAACGCATAAATAGCAATAAATTATCAACACTAATGATCCCTACAGAGTGACATAAGTTAACTGTCTATTATCCTCCTAAGAAATGATTTTTGAAAATAACTGGAAATATCTGAGACTGTGTGGTACCATGGACAGAGCACCGAAGTTGTAGTCTGGAAGACTAACACAAATCCTGCCTCAGACATTGCCTAGTTATGTGACTCTGGGCAAGTGACTTAAGTTTATGTGTAAAAAAAAAAAAAAAGGATGATGATAACCTACATCACAGGACTGTTGTGAGAATCAAATGAGTTAATATAGGTAAAGCACTTTGCAAACTTCTATGTGCTATCTGAATGCTAGTGAGTGTTGACCATTTCTGCCTACTGGTATGCAGTACCACCTGTCTCTGTGCATGTTTGATGACTTTGTTTGGCCAATCCAATCCGACAAATGTTTATTAAATATGTACTTTATGTGAGACACAAGTCTAGGCACCTTGGGAGATATGAAGACGAAGAGGTCACAATTCCTGACTTTGAGGATTTTTAAATGAGGGGAGAGGGAAGGGAATAAGCATTTATGTATTATAAGCAAATATATACATATATATATATATATATATATATATTGCCAGGCCCTGCAATAAGCACCTTAAAATATTATCTCTTTTGATGCTCACAACTACCAAGGGAGGTAGGTGCTATGATTATCCCCACTTTATAGTTGAGGAAACTGAGGCAGATAGAGGTGAAGTTACTTGGCCAGGGTCACTCGGCTATTAATTGTCTGAGTCCCGATTTAAACTCAGATATTCTAGACTCCAGGGCCACTATGCTATATAGGTAAGGGCCACAAGTAAGCCTAAAGCAAAAGGGGAAAAAAAGTGCATATGGGTAGTGCAAACTATGTATCATGAGGCCTCCCAAATACATTTTCTCTGACTAAACCACAGCGACTAATGTTAATTGTTTTATATACAGTCCAAATTTGTGATCATGATTAACTGCAGTTGGGCTTTTTTTGGGGAGGGGGGTTGCCTATGGAGATAATGACCTTTTTCTCATCTTCAAAATTCTTCCTTTCCTCATATTTCTTCATAGTGAGGGTAACAGATCAGAGTAAATATCCTCTGGTTGTTGATTTATTCATTCATGCATTCACCAAATAATTTCCTGAACGCTTGGTGCAGCCTAGAGTTGCAGTGAAGGATGCAAAGAATTCCAGCCTTTAGAGGGCTTACAATCTAATTGGAGAGACAAGATAGGATATAAACTCCTTAATAATAGGGAACTTTTGTATGTGTGTACCTGTGCCTAGCCCAGTGTCTGGCACATAGTCTTATAAAAAAAAGAAAGCATCTTTGCTTTCAAAATGTTTGTTGATGGACTGATGGCTGGATTGGTTAAAAGTATAATAGCAGCACAAGAAAATGGTCTCTGGCCGCTGTAAATGGTGCTAGATTGTCCCCAGTGCCGAGTGTTGTATATAGAAAGGGAACTTCTTAGTTTCCTCAAATCTCAAGACAATCATCTATCTGGGCGCTAGGTGGCGCCATAGTGCACAGAGCGAAGGATCTGAAGTTAGGAAGACCCGAGTTCAAATATGAACTCAGACACTCACTATGTAACGCTCCCCCCCCCGCAAGTCACTTAACCCTGTTTGCCTCAGTTTCTCCATCTGTAAGGAGGTAATAATAGCAACTACCCTCTTAGGGTTGCTTGAAAATAAAATATAATATTTGTAAAGTGCTTTGCAAAACTTTGAAGTGCTGTATAAATGCCAGTTATTAGCTAATGCTATATCTGGAGGGTCTGGAAAAGGAAAGGTGGACAGCTCCTCACTCCCTCCAGAATGCGAAGGCATTTTGCTAAAGAAGAGAGTTAAATTCTCTAGCTGCCTCTTGAAAGTGAGATAATCCTTCATTTAATGCACATTACATCCTACACCTGGTCTACCCAGGTAAGAATAAGGACCAGGCAGGCAGAGGCCAAACCTTTATTTCCTCTTCAATGGCGTGTTCCATACTGCCATGCCATAAATGTGCACTAAATGAAGGCACATCAGCCATGCTCACTCCTGGTGAGCAGTAAAAGTATCAAAAATCTGAAACTCCACTCTTCCTTTAGCATTTTGCCCTCCTGCCCATGAGGGAGAAGGGAAGCTGCCTCCTCTCAGACTCTTTACATGACTGTCCTCAGCTTCATGGAAACTGAGAAAATCCCCTCTAGCCACAGCATTTGTCTGCATAGAAGTTAAATCTCTTGCATTAGGAGCAAGAGATCTAAACTATATAAACAAGATATAGAGATATATAAATATAGATCGATATTGAGACAGGTAGAGATAGAGACAGAGACAGAGACAGAGACAGAGACGGAGACAGAGATGGAGATGGAGATAGAGATAAACTAACCAGGGGGTGGAGAACCTCTAACCTCCAAGCCACATATACTCTGGAAGTCTCCAGTTCCCCACCCCTGAGAACTATGAAGGCATATAAACTAAAGAGATTATATATAACCTGACTTTTTGATGCACTTATATTGTGTCTCTCCAATTAGGTTGTAAGCCCTCTAAAAGCAAGAATGCCTCTCTGCATCCCTCATAGCAACCAGGTCAACAGTAGGCATTCAATAAATATTTGTTGGATAGATGAATGGAGGAATTGTAGTGCATTTACATGAACCCTCTACCTCTCCACAGAGAAAGAAAGATAAGGAAGAGTAGTTTTGAAGGTTTGGAAAGTAAGCTTCATTACTACTAAAAGCTGAAGACCCAAGAGCCTTGTGTTCCTGCTCCAATACTCATTAACTAATTATAGATCAGCTATTACCTCTATTTGCTTTCCTAATGGACCACCACTTTTAGCTTCTAATTTGTTAAATGGACAAATCAGATGTGCTTCATGACTGACCCCATCCTTTGGGGCTCAAATTCTAGACAAGTCACACATAAACCAGGATCAAAAGTGAGTCACATATAAAATCCTAATGTTTAAAATGTGCAAGAGTTTCATGGTACAAATTCTGTCAGTAGCAAGACTGAGAAACTGAGAAACTTAGAAAATTATGATGAGACAAATCTCTTTTTCCACCACCTCCTTAGTACAGACAGACAATGATATGAATTCCACTGTGGTTATACAAGTCCCTTCTGTCACTGACGTAATGCAGAGTAATTCAGCAGAAGCTTCAAGGCCTGGCATAAATGATTACTTACATGAAAGAGTGGGTGGCTAATTTTAAGGCTAGACTAATTCTCTGGGAAAACAAAACTTAGGCAGTCAACTCTCAATTACCTGCACAAACAGAAAGGCACATTTATGCTAACTACCCCAAACAACATTTCAAAAAAATTATTTTTCTTTGGCTCTAAATTGTGTGTTTGGACTAGTGCTTGAATTCAAATGACTGTCTGATGTTCTGAGAAGTCTTGGTGCTTTTGCCTTAAATAATGAAGTTTCACTTTTAGATATGACTCCAAGAAGCTGCTCTTTCTCTTCATCCTATCCCTTACTGGCAGCAAGGTGGTGCAGTGGTTAGAGGGCCAGGCCTGGTGTCAAGAAGACTCATCTTCTTGAGTTCAAACCAGGTCTCAGACACATCCTAACTGTGTGACCCTGAGCAAGTCACTTAATCTTTTTCGTCTGTTTCCTCATCTATAAAATGAGCTGGAGAAGGAAACGGCAAATGACTCTAGTATCTCTGCCAAGAAAACCCCAAATGGGATAATGAAGAATGGGACATGACTGAAACAACTGAATGACAACTGACTCCAAACCTCCTTCATCAAGCTGCCTTCCAAAGTAAAGCAAAGAGTAATGGTTAGAATGCTGGACCTGAACTCAGACCTTGGCATCCTTTCTCTTATACTTACTACCCTACCTTAGTCAGTCAATAAACATTTATTAAGCACCTACTATATGCTAAACACAGCCCTAACTACTAGGGATAAAAGAGACAGTCCCTGCCCTCAGGGAGCCCCCAAGCCAATGGGAGAGACAACAAGCAAGCAAATATGTACAAACAGGCTAGATTTCAGAAAAACTGGAAATAAATTAGAAAGAGATGGCACTGGAATTAGGAAGGATTGGGAAAGCCATGTGTCCAGAGGCAGTGAGATTTTGCCTGCCCACACATGAGGGGAAGAGAAGCTATCTGTCTCTGCTCAGACTCTTCACATGACTATCCCCAGCTTCATGAAAACTAAGAAAATCCCCCTCTAGGTACAGTATTTTCAGCAGAGAAGTTAAATCTCTTGCATAAGGAAAAGGAGCCTATTGTCTTATACCAGGGGTTCAGAGCTCTCATCCTTGAGGCCACACGTGGCCCTCTAGGTTTTCAAGTGCAGCCCTTTGACTGAATCCAAACTTCACAGAACAAATCCCCTTAATAAACCAATTTGTTCTGTAAAACTTGGACTCAGTTAGAAGGTAGCACCCAAGGATCTAGGAGGCCACGTGTGACCTCAAGGCTGCAGGGTCCACACCTTGTCTTCCAATATTTGACTTTTTGATGTGCTTATATTCTGTCTCTTCAAATAGATGGTAAGCCCTGTAAAAGCAAGAGTGCCTCTCTGTATCCTTCATGCCATCTAGGGCAACAGTAAGTATACAATAAATATTTGTCAGATGGATGAATGGAGGAGTCCTAGATCTGGCCAGAATCTTGCATGACAACCAGAAGGATTTATTTGTTTGGTTTTTTAGTTTTATGGATGCTAATAAAGATTATGTGTTCTGTTCCTGGTTTTCTGCTAGAAAAGGGAGCAGAGATTATAAAGAGTTAGAATGGTTTCATCAAGAACAAGCCAGGCCAAGTTACATCTACTTCCTTTTCTGACAGTTATTAATAAGGAGAATGCAATAGACCTAGTTTACTAGATTTTAGCAGAGTATTTGAGGCAGCTAAGTGGCACCATGGATAGATCACTGGGCCTAGAATCAGTTAAGACTCATCTTCATGAGTTCAAATGTGGCCTCAGACGCTAACTTTGTGAGCCTGGGCAAGTCACGTAACCCTGTTTGCCTCAGTTCCTCATCTGTAAAATGAGCTGGAGAAGAAGTAGTAAACCACTCCAGCATCTTTGCCAAGAAAACAGCAAAACGGGGTCATGGAGAGTTGGAAATGATTGACAACAGCAGAGTATTTAATAAAATGTCTCTCACTCTTCTTGTGAGAGAAATGGACAAATGTGGACTCAGTGAGATGGATTTGGAATTGGCTGAATGTCCCAACAGAGGAGGCGTTAAAGCCTCAATGTTAACTTGCCCAAAAGTCTCCAATGGAGAGCTCAAGGAATCTGTGCTTGGTCCTGTGCTATTTAACATTCTTATCAGTGACTTAGATAAAGGCACAGACAGCATGCCCATCAAATGTTCAGATGACACAAAGCTGAGAAGGCCAGCTAACACACTAGGTGACAAAATCAGGATTTGAAAAGATCTTGGCAGGCTAGAGAGCACTGGACTGAATCTAATAAGATGAAATGCGAAAGGGATAAACATAAAGTCTTACACTAGGTTTCAAAAAGGTGACTTCACAGGTACAAGATTGGAGAGGACGAGATTAGAGAGGGGCTTATCTGAGAAAGATCTGAAGGTTTTCATGGCCTTCAGGATTCAGCAGTGTGATGTGGAGGCCCCCAAATACAAAGGGATCTTTGACTGCTTTAGAGAGGCTTATCTTCCAAGTGTAAGTGATAGTTCCTGCCCTGGTCAGACTGAATCTAGATATTGTGCTCAGTTCTAGGCTCCCCAGCTAAGGAGAACCTTGGTAAGACGGAGAGCATGCAGAGAAGGACAAGAAGATGGATGAAAGGCCTTGAGTTCATGTCATCCAAGGATCAGATGAAGAAATTAGGAGTGCTTAGTGTGGAGAACAGAAGACTAAGGTGGGGGCAGGGTGGGGGCTACATGAGAACGATATTCAAGTATTTGAAGGTTTGTGATATGAAAGAAGGGTTATGCCATTTGGCCAAAGGGAGCAGAACCAAGATCAATGGCTAGAAGTAGCAAAGAGGTTAATTTAGGTTTTATATAAAGAAAAACAATTGTTCAGTCATGTACAACTCTTCATGACCCTGTGGACTCTAATACTGTCCATGGGGTTTTCTTGGCAAAGATATTAGAGTGGTTTGCCATTTCCTTCTACAGTTCATTTTACAGATGAAGAATTAAGGCAAATGGGATTAAGTGACTTGCTTACACAGCTAGTAAGGGCCTGAGGTCAGAGTTGGACTCATGGAGGTGAGCGTTCCTGAATCTAGGCCCCGTGCCCTATCCATGGCACCACCTACCTGCCCCAAATGCTCTGCTAAAATCTGGCAAACTAGATCTAACACACATTCCTGATCTACAGGCTTAATAACTGTCAGAAAAGGAAGTAGATGTACCCTGGCCCGGCCTGTTCTTGATGAAGTCATGCTGGCTCTTTGTAACCCCTGTTCCCTTTTCTAGCGGAAGAACAGGAATCATTTTTGTCAGCATCCATAAAATTGAAAAAGTGAACAAGTTAACCCTTCTCAGCATTCTAACCAGATCTGAACTCAGGTCTGCTAGTCTCCAGGTCCAGCGCTCTATCCACTGAGTCACCCAGCTGCCTCTTAGGCAAACAGGGTTAAGTGACTTATCCAAGATCACACAGCTAGTAAGTGTCTGAGGCTGGCTTTGAACTGAGGTCTTCCTGACTCCAAGCTCTATCCACTGAGCTACCTATCTGCCTCTAAATAAAAATAATTAGAATTATTCAAAAGTGTAATGTGTTGCCTTAGGAGAGTTGGGTTCCCCTACATTAGAGGACCAAATGATCATTTTGTCACATCTGTCACAGCTAGAATTCCTTTCTGGTAAGATTTGGACAAGATAGCTAAGGAGGTCCCTTCCCACTCCAAAATTCAGTGATTCTATGAAATGTTAGCTTTTATTTGTAGTGGCAAAGAACTGGGAAGCATCATTTGGGGAGTGATTAAACAAGGTACAGGACATGAATGTGATAGGATTCTATGGTACTGTAAGAAATGATGAAGGAGGTGTTTTCAGAGAAGTCTGGAAAGACTTGTATGAACTGAGAGAGAGTGAAGTGAGCAGTACCAGGAGAACAATTTACATAATAAAAACGATACAGTAAAAACAAATGTGTGAAAGACTTAGGAACTCTAATCAGCATAATGATTGACTGTGTGGTGTGTGGTGTGTGAGTTGTGGAGTGTGTGAGTGTGTGTGTGTGTTTTAGACAAGCCATTGTGGCGATTTGTTTTACTTGAATGTAAGCATTGATTATGGGACTTCGTTTTTCTGCTTTTTTTTTCAATTCAGATGGGGTGACATGGGAGAGAAGATGGCTTTTGGTTCATTTAAAAATAAACATTAATGTTAAAAAGAAATAAATAAAAAGAAATGTCAGCTATTATTATTAAGCCAAACAGAGAGAATCCACCTGCTGACATAGCGTTTACAGCATCATTTTTTCACAGCTTTTTTCCCAAGGGTTCTTTTGGCCATTACTTGGTGACTAGTTTCTTCTATGTTGATCTTTAAATGTTTAGTATAAAAGGTCATAAAATTCTTATCTTGGATCTAAAACTCAAGAAGACTGAGGAAGACTGAAAGAAGACTTCATAGCACATATTTTTATGTGCTATAAAGTAAACATTCAGCAGCTGTATTTGTAGGGTCAGCTTGCGGTACCTATTTAAGTCTTTGAATACTGCCGTTACGGAAATTCATCCATTCCCATTTAGAAGGAGAGCAGATGATTGTTGGTGGAAGGTCTTGCACATTTTGAAAATTGACTAGCCAGGCACTTCTAGTGTGCAAACAGTTTTCCTCAGAGTTGATCTCGTAGTTAATGGTGAGAAATTATTGACCTCACAGATATGTTTGGCAGTTTGCTTTGAGACTCATTAGCTTTGCTTTTGTGGGGCAGCAGGGTGGCATGATAGACAGCGTACTAGGCCGGAGTCAGGGAGACCCAAATTCAAATCCAGCCTCGGATACTTACTAGCTGTGTGATCCTGGGCAAATCATTTAACCCTGTTTGCCTCAGTTTCCTCATCTGTAAAATGAGTTGGAAAAGGAAATGGCAAACTGCTCCAATATCTTTGCCAAGAAAGATACAATTGGAGTCGCGAAGAGTCAAACATGACTGAACAACAACAGCTTTGCTTTTACCAGTGAAAAAGAATAATTCGACAACTCCTTAAAGGTTCATAGTCCACTGAAAGCAATGATGCCTAATTAACTTAGTTTTTGAAGTATAGCGTGGCAGTAGGAAAAGAGCAGTAGACTTCAATTCCAGGAGACCCGTGTATGAGAACTGAGTCTCACACTTTCTAGTTGTCTATCTATAGGCAGTCACTTGATGAAAAGTATTTAATTAAGTGAGGACTATGTGCCTTGGACTAGAGATACAAACACCAAAAAAGAATGGTCCTTGCCCTCAAGGAGCTCACATTCTGCTGTTTATTCAGTCATGTCTGACTCTCTGTGACCTCAATGGAGGTTTTCTTTGGCACGAGTACTAGAGGGGTTTGCCATTTCCTTCTCCAGCTCAATTTACAGATAAGGAAGCTGAGGCAAACAGGGTTCAATGGCTTGCCCAGAGTCACATGGCTAGTAAGTGTCTGAGGCCAGATTTGAACTCTTGAAGATGAGTCTTTCTGACTCCAGGCCCAGCGCTTTCTCTGCTGTGCCATCTAGCTTTCCCTTACATTCTAAAAGAGGAAAATAACACATCTAGGAGAGTGGTAATCAGTAAAGCGTGAAGTTACAGGGACAGTGAGTTAAGCCATGGGATAATAAAATGGTGTGTCCTTTCCAAAAGTAATGGGCATATTCAATTATATTTATTCCAAGAAGTAGAAAGACTGTATCATGACAGGATCAACTAGATGGATTGAATTCACTTCTCAACACAGTCCTAAAACAGGAGCTAGAGTTTCATTTGGGTAAATGCAAAACTTGAGTTGCAATTGCAACTGGATCATATGCCAAGAAAATAGAATGTAACCTCAGTTTCTTCGACAGTCAAACTAACTTACCACCTCCACACCTTTCCATAAGCCATCCACCATGATTGGAATTCACTTCCTCCCAATGACCACACCTAATTCACCTCAGAGAATCCCCTACTTTCTCTCAAAGCATAGCTCAAGTGTCTCTTACTACAGAAATTCTTTTCTGATGTCTCCAATTGCTAATGTTTCCCTAGAGTAACTAGTTACCACAGTGGACAAATTGCTAGACCTGGAGTTAGGAAGACCTGAGTTCAAATGTGGCCTCAGACTCTGACTAGATGTATAACACTAGGAACATCACTGTCTACCTCAGTTTCCCCAGCACAGAATAAAGACAATCATAGCATCTGCCTACCAGGATTGCTGTAAGGATCAAATGAGACAATATTTGTAGAGCACTTATCATGGTACCAGGCACGTAGTAGGTGCTTACTTCACATTTGCTCCTTTCCCCTTCTCCTTCCCTGAAATTACTTTGTATTTACTTATCTGTGTACATATTTGGTTTTCTTCAAAAGAATGTCAATTCCTTAAAGGTAGGGACTGTTTTGTTTTTCTTTTTGTATATTTGAAACCAACTCGGTGCCTGGCACATAGTAGGTATTCAATAAATGCTTAGTGAACTGAATTAAATAGAATATATAAAGTAAGAATATTATTTGTACTCTCTATCTTATAGAGTGAACATAATGCTTTGCAAACCTAGGAATACTATTTGAATGTGAAATTTAACCATTATTTTTATGTAGTTGTCAAGTTGGACAAGAAAGTTAAGGAACAAATATTGGGCTCTATATTATCTACTTCATCCTATCAGGTAGCAGAGTAGGCCTTGCCTGCCTTCCTTGGTGTTCATCAGCATCCCCCCCACCCTCCACCACATACCCAAAGATGTAAGCACCTTGAGGGAAGAGGATATTTTGTTTTTGTCAGTAAATAAGCATTTATTAAGTACTATGTGCCAGCCATTATTCTAAAAACTGGGGATATAAAGAAAAGCAACAAAACAACAAAAGTTGCTCCCTTCAAGAATCATATATTCTAATGTACCCTGGGAAGGTGGCATGGTGCCTGGCCTGGCACACAGTAGGTGTTTCATAAATATTTGTTGAATTGAATTGAATTAAGATTAGAACCAGCAAGGTGATTCCAGTAGATCTCATATTCATACCTAGGGTCTATGCCATAGTCTCACTACTTCCTTATGCCAATCCAAGCAAAGTGCTATACCAATAATGATAATTTAATGGCTACCCAACCATAAATTACATGATGATAGAGATTGTACTTTATTCATCTCTGTGTCTGTTACAGAAACTAGCATTGTCCCCAGCACACATTAGGTCCTCAAAAGATCTTTTTGAGTAAATTTGCTGAATATATGATAAAGTATTCATCTGACCATGAGAATCAGGGCTATCTTGATTCTCTGCAAGTGATAAACTAATTAATTAATGGATGGATGGATGGACGGACGGATGGACGGACGGATGGATGGATGGATGGATGGTTCGTTGGATGGATGGCTGAATAAATAAATAAATGGATTAATGCATGAACATTGTGTTACATCTTCCATGAACTTAATAGATGAATCTGATGAATGGTATAGCTTAGTTAGATGAGTTCTACAATCCTTTTTAATTCTCTGATCCTATGCTATCTTTGTCCAATCTCTTTATATCCATAGTCATATGCATATGCCCTATGACCAATTTTTTTTTTTGCTTTTTGGAGGGCAATTGGGGTTAAGTGACTTGCCCAAAGTCACATGGCTAGTAAGTGTGTCAAGTGTCTGAGGTCAGATTTTAACTCAGATTCTCCTGACTCCAGGGCCGATGCTCTACTCACTGTGTCACCTACCCACCCTCAATTTTTTATGTAAAAGGATTCTGTACTTAACTTTTGCAGATTTTAGTCATTTCATTTGTTCTCAAAGTTTTCTCTATTTCTGCCCCTTAGGACTCTCTTGTATACTGAGCTATAACATCTCCTGGCACTCTCCTGCAAGTCCTCTCCAGATTTATTCTCAACTTCCAGCAGATGAAAACAGAACTTTGTATACAACACAAAAAGTGAAAAGGAAGAGGACAAACGTGACATGCTCCATAAAACAGGTAGGATCAGATTTCTCTGGTCAGTTTACATAGTCTTCCTTTGTGACAAGGATTCATTCCCTAGAATTGGAAACCATTCAAGTTAGCCTTCTAGAAGAATAGTGGGGGGAGTAAGGAGCAAGGAGAAGATAAAAAGGTCCTTTCTTTTCTTAGATATTGACATAGCAGGTGTATCTAGGGCCTTGGAATAAAAGCCTTTTCAACTTAATGATCACAGGAAATATTAGATATTTCAATGGATTCTGAATTTTCTCTTGATTTATTCAGGCAATTGCCCATGAAACTTTTGACTGATTTTAGGTGTAGCCTCTCTTATCACTAGTTACAATGAAATACTCAGGAGTTGAAAAGAAAGGGGGGGAAAAGCCTTCTTGTCAAGGACTTCTGGTTAGATTTGATTTCTCCAGGGTCACATCTAATTGATTTGGGAATCATCTTTGATGGAATAACATTGTTCTAGAAGGTACTGTACTTTGATCATTCTTATTTAAGTTGAAAAGAATGTTTTATGTACTGAAAGCTTCAGAAAATAGACGAGCCCATTTTCAAATATGTGAAATGCTGAGATTTAAACCAATAAAAAGCAGATTGTAGATTCCATAACCCCTCTTTATCCATTAACTTCTCCTTTGCATATCTGAATTATGCTGAATAGTGAGTTGTGTGGTAGATAGTTAACAAGTGGCTTTCCAAGAAATCATGACACACATCAAAGTATAATCTGCATTATTAACGTTTCTCTCTATCACTTTCTTAAGTCTAAACAATTAACAAAACAAGGTTTGTCGATTTTCAAATTATAAATACTCATGCTGAAAATTTCACAATTGGCTTTCCGCAAGTTGGAACAAGAAGACTCTAGGACTTCTCTTCCTAAATACCACATTCTGAGAAGCAAACTGAAGTAGTGGATAGAGTGGAACCAGTATCAGGAAGACCTAGGCTCAAGTCCAGCCTCTGACTCATATATTCAGAATATAACAAATTACTTGGCCTCTCAGGGTCCTCAGGAACATTTCTAAGATATAAAGTATAGAACAGTCGCTGGAAGGAGTTTCTAATACCAATGAAATTCTAGATTGGGACTATATATGCATACACATAACCAATCTATACATGTACATAGATACATGCATACACACATGTAAATGCATGCCTGTGTCCATATATGCATATGTGCATGCATACATGTCTGTATCATAGGTGCATGGATGCACACACATGAATAAATGTATGTGTGGGTTCATGCCCTCGTGCATGCATTCATACAAAAAAGGTCAAGTAGGAGTATGTGGTTATTATGAATGGAATAAGAACTCTATTGAGAGGAGAACTACATTGTAATCCCAGTTCTACTACTAAATTGCAATGTGACCTTGAGAAAGTCACTTATATTCTGTGAATGGTTGCTTATGTGCAAAACAAGAAAACTGGATTCTCCAAAATCCCTTTCAGATCTGTAAATTCATGACATCTAAACTTTGTGGCTATAATAATAGCTTCTATTTATATTCTGCTTTATATTTTCAAAGCACTTTTGCCTATATATCAATCAAACATTTACTAAATGCCTACTATATGCAAGCATGGCACTAATCTGGGGAAACAAAGAGGCAAAAAATAATCCCTGTCCTCAAGGAGTTTACAATCTAATGGAGAAGACAGCATGCAAGCAAAAATGTACAAAGCAAGGTTTATGCAGGAGAAATAGGAAATCATTAACAGAGAGGGGCTGGGGAGGCTTCCTATAGAACATAAGGTCAGTAGTCTGAGCAGAGTGGGGAGAGTGTACCAGGCACAAGAGACAGCTAAAGGAAGTACCCAGTGGCTCCGAAATCCCTTCCTAGCCAAGACCTGTGATCCAAAGATCCAGATGCCCCTCTTTCAAAGTACAAAGGAAATTCCTAGATATGCTAGGGCCTAGGATAGATAGCCTAGATAACTTTGCATTTGAATGAGATATAATAATAATAATAATATGATTACATATCATATTATACAATTATAGATTATAATAATCATATTTTCTAGGTCACAAATTTAGTCCTGGAGGAAAACTTTGTTATTCCAATCTTTTCATTTTGTAGATGATAAAACTGAAGCCAGAGAGGCTAAGGGACTTACCCAAGACAATCTGAGCCTTTTCTGAAGCAATATTTGAACCCAGAAGTTGGGGAGCTTTGGAGTTATTCAGAATGATTTCAAAAATTCCTGTAGAGAATTCAGAGGGAAAAAAATCCTTGCTTTTATTGGAAATGTCATAGAATTCTTAATGCTAAGAGAAGAAAAATAAGTTTTGGTACTTATGATCTTATTGGAGGTAAGGGAAGACAGGTAGGGAGAGGAGGGAGTCCCAAAACTCTAACACCCTCAGTATAAAGTAAAGTGCATGATAAGTACTTTATCTGACTTGGAAAGAGAAAAGGACTGAATCAGTCCTCTGGAGATTTGACTGCTAAGCTGCTACTTTCTTGACTTTACCCCTCAAACTATCCTTGAACATCCACAATTATTACAGCTTGGGGCCCTTGTGGCAAATCCATTTTGAAGCCAGTTTTAGGAAGCTTTCATTGAGGTCAGAGAGATCATAAAAATAAGGTCAGTCAGTTAACTAACTTTTATAAATCACCTACTATGTGCCAGGTGCTTTGCCAAGAGGTAGGGATACAAAGAAGGGCAAAATCCAGCTCCTGTCGGAGCTCTCATGGAGCTCGCTGTCTACTAATGAAGGTAACACAAAAAACAACTCTGTACAAACAAGAAATATACAGGACAAATTGGAGACAATCAACAAAGGGAAGGCACCAGCATTAAGAGAGGCAGGGAAGGGAGTGGCTAGGTGGCGCATGAAATAGAGCACTAGCCCTAGAGTCAGGAGGACCTGAGTTCAAATGTTCAAATCTGGCCTCAGATGCTTAA
>CM053596.1:175576585-175610294 GCA_028646575.1 Pseudocheirus occidentalis
CCTACCTTCCCCCTCCAAAAAGCAAAAAAAAAAAAAAAAGAGGGGCAGAGAAAGGCTCCCTGGGGTTCTAACTCAGTCTTGAAGTGAACCAGTGAAACCAGAAGGCAGAGATGAGAGAGAGTTTTCCAAGCACGGGAAACAGTCAGTGAAAATGCTCAGTCTAGAAATGAAGTGTTTTCTGTGAGGAACACCAAGGAAGCCAGGGTCCCAAATTATAGGCTGTACAGTGTGCAATGAGGAGTGAAGGATAAGAAGACAATCACCAGATCCGTCACACAAGCTCTTAAGGTTCATGTACCCCAAAGATCTCTAGGGGTAGCTGTGAGTGATACACATTGTTAATAATGATAGATCATTATTAATACTAAAGCTATATGTATTCAAAAAGAGCCTTAACTCAGAACTGGTTGTAATGAGCCATGCTATGTTAATTGTACAGTTTCCATTTATTCAGCCTCACCCTATAATTAGCACAGTATTGAAAAGAGAGTTTTCTGTGACATTAAAATTCACACCCTGCACACCCTCTAATTATTTTATATCTCCACATTAGTGCCTGAGCTTCTCCTAACAATGGGCAGGATTATATTTATTGCTTATTAACAGAAAAAGAAGCATAAATAAGCCCATACCCTAAAAGAATTTAAAACTATTTTGATTTTATTTTGGAATTTGGAGAAACAGGAATAGAGAGGCAAAAGAGAAAAGAAGGGAAGGACTCATAGGTCTGGAAATGGAAGGAATTTAGAGGTCATCTGACCCAACCTCCTCAATTTACACATGATGAAACTGAGACCTGAGGAGGTGCCTTTCACATGGTCACACTGGTTATAAGTATCAGACAGAGGGTTTAAACATAGGCATGTCTGATTTTAGAGTCAGTGCTTTTCTACTTTACCATGAGGGGAAGAGGAGAAGGAGGAGGGCACTAGCAGTTGAAGGTTTGGGGGGGATCAAGCAAGGCTTCCTGTAGAAGGTGGTGGTATAATGAGGTAATGCTTTCCAGGTATGGCAGACTGCCAATGCAGAAAAAAGAAGATGGAGAATCCTGTGTGAGAAATATACCAATTTGGCTGGTTCTTAAAAGTGTGGGAAAGAAAGTAATGTATAATAAGGCTGGAAAGATAGGTTGAAACCATATTGCAAAGTGCTTTAAATGCCAGGTAGAAGCATTTATAGTTTATACTGAAGGCAATAAGGTGCCAATGGAATTGATTGAGTAGGAGAATAATATGGTCAGATACGCAATTAAGGAAAATCACTTTGATAACTGTGTGGAGGACTGGACTAGAGTGGAAAGAGATTTGAAGCAAGAGACCAATTAGGAGACCACTGCAATAACCTAGGTGAAAGGTGAACTAAATTGTTGGCTTATTAGAGTACAGAAAAGGGATCAGAAGAGAGAAATATTATGAAGATAGAAACAAGATTTGATAACTGATGAGATTTTGTGAAGGAAAATGAAAAATCAAGGATTTTGCTGAGGTCACAAACTGAGGAGACTAGGAAAATCATGATACCTTTGACAAAAATAGGGTAGTCTGGAAGAAGGAAGTTTGTGGGGAAAGATGAGTTAGTTTGGAATGAGTTTTTTTATTTATTTTTAGTTTTCAAAATTCATTTCCACAAGATTTTGAGTTGCAAATTTCCTCCCTGTCTTTCCCCTACCCCTCACCCCAAGACAGCAAGCCTACTGAATACTCCTTCCCCCAATCTGCTCTCTCTTATATCCTCCCCCATATCCTCTCTAACTTTCTAGTAGGGCAAGATGGATTTCTATACCCCAGTGCCTGCATATCTTATTTCCTAGTTGCAAGTAAAAACAATTTTTTTAACATTTGTTTTTAAAACTTAGATTTCTAGATTCTTTCCCTTCTTCCCTCCTCACCCACCCACTTTGGGAAGATAAGCAACTCAATATAGGTTGTACATGTGTAGCTATGCAAAACGTTTCCATCGTAGCTATAATGTGAAAGACTAACTATATTTCCTTCCATCCTATCCTGCCCCCCCTTGTTCTATTTTCTACTTTGACCCTGTTCCTTTTCAAAAGTATGTGCTACTAGCTACCCTCTCCCCCAATCTTCCCTCCCTTCTATACTTCCCCTTTTTGTCCCCCAACCCCCTATTTTCCTGTAGGGTAAGATACTCCATTGAGTATGTGTGTTATTCTCTCCTTAAGCCAAATTCAATGAGAGTAAAGTTGACCCATTTCCTTTTGCCTTCCTGCTCTTCCCCTCCATTGTAACAGTTTTCTCTTGCCTCTTTTATATGAGATAATTCACCCTGTTTTATCTTTCCCTTTCTCCTCCCATTATATTCCTCTTTCACCTCTTAATTTTATTTTTTAGGTATCATCACTTCATATTCAACTGATCCTGTGCCCTCTGTCTAGGCATATATGTACAAACATATACACCCACTCACATATGTGTTTATACACACTACACCCTCCTATATATACATATATGTGTATATATACATATATATGTATAAACATATGTACTCCTTTCAACTATCTTCATACTGATAAAAATCTCATGAGTTACATTTTTCGTTTTTCCATGTAGGAATGTAAATAGTTCAACTTCAACAAGTTCCTGATGATTTCTTTTTCTCATTTACCTTCTCATGCCTCTCTTGCATTTGTATTTGAAAGTCAAATTTGTATTTGCATCTTGTATTTGAAAGTCAGATTTTCTGTTCAGTTCTCCTTTTTTCATCAAGAATACTTGAAAGTTCTCTGTTTCATTGAATGACCATATTTTTTCCTGTAGCATTATACTCAGTTTTGCTGGGTAGGTGATTCTTGGTTTTAATCCTGTCTCCTTTGACCTCCAGAATATCATATCCCAAGCCCTTTGATACTTTAATGCAGAAGCTGCTAGATCTTATGTTATCCTGGTTGTGTTTCCACAATACTCATATTGTTTCTTCTTGACATCTTGTAATACTTTCTCCTTGACCTGGGAACTCTGGAATCTGTTATAATATTCCTAGGAGTTTTCTTTTGAGGATCTTTTTCAAGAAGTGATCGGTGAATTCTTTCAATTTCTATTTTGCCCTCTGGTTCTAGAATATCAGGGCAATTTTTCTTGAGAATGTCTTGAAGGATGATTTCTAAGCTCTTTTTTTATCATGGCTTCCAGGTAGTCCAATAACTTTTAAATTATCTCTCCTGGATCTAGTTTTCAGGTCAGTGGTTTTTCCAATGAGATATTTCACATTGTTCTATTTTTTTTTCATTTGTTTGGATCTGTTTTATAGTATCTTGATTTCTCATAAAGCCATTAGCTTCCATTTGCTCCATTCTAATTTTGAAGGAACTATTCTATTCAGTGACTTTTTGACATCCCTTTTCCATTTGGCAAATTTGGCTTTTTAAGGCAATCTTCTCCTCATTGGCTTTTTTGACCTCTTTTGCCATTTGAGTTAGTCTATTTTTTAAGGTATTATTTTCTTCAGTATTTTTGAGGGTCTCCTTTAGCAGGCTGTTGCCTCATTTTTCATTTTTTCTTGCATCTTTCTAATTTCTCTTTCTAATTTTTCCTCCACTTCTCTTACTTGGTTTTCAAAATCCTTCTTAAGCTCCTCCATGGCCTATAACCAATTCATATTTTTCTTGGAAGCTTGACTTTGTTGACTTTTTCTGGCATTGTGTTTTGATCCTTTTTGTCCTCAAAAAAGCATTCTATGGTCTGATTGTGCTTCCTCTGCTTGCTCATCTTGCCAGCCAATTAATTGACTTGTGAATTCTTTGCCATGGTAGAACTCTGCTTCCAGAGTGAAAAGAGCTTGTCCCAAATCACTGGGGTTTTTGCAAATGTTGTCAGAGGTCTGAGGAGGGTGCCACCTTTATAGCCATCACAAGCTCTGGCACACTGGCATTTCTCACCCCAGGATCCCTGCCCAAGACCATGATTCAGATCCAAGCAGGTCAAAGCAAGAGTGATTACACTCTGAATGGTCACTTGGCCCCTTATGATCTGCAGGCCAGGGACTCCAGAGGCATCCACATGGCAAGAGCTGTACCTGCCACCCATCTGCTGCCTCTTGCCCCAGGAGCAGGGCCCACACTCTTCTCTCACTCAGTTCTAACAGAGTTCCCCACTGACCTTTTACTTTCTCTTTGGCATTTATGTGTTCGGAAGTCTGGAAACTTCCACAGCTGCTGGTGATTCACTCTCCTGTGAGTGAATCACAGTCTGCTTTGCTACTGGTTGGTACCA
Source organism: Pseudocheirus occidentalis (assembly GCA_028646575.1). Classification (NCBI taxonomy): domain Eukaryota; kingdom Metazoa; phylum Chordata; class Mammalia; order Diprotodontia; family Pseudocheiridae; genus Pseudocheirus; species Pseudocheirus occidentalis. Next base: position 175,580,815 of record CM053596.1, read on the forward strand.
CCCCAGGTCCAGCCCCACAGCTCATGTGAGTCTGTGTTTGGCTCCCAGCTTGGTGCATGACCCTTCCTGTTGGCCTGCCAGGCTGACTTTAGTGGGAGATTTATTTCTCTCTGTCACTTTTTGGCTTCTGTTGCTCTAAAATTTGTTTAGAGTCATATTTTGCAGGTATAGGAGGCTGTTGGTGTGGATACTCATGCAATTTCCTGCTTCTACTTTGCCATCTTAGCTCTACCAGTTTTGGATGAGTTCGAGATGTTTCTTACACATTCAGATTGAAACATCTAATAGGCAGTTGGTGCCTATGTGAGATCCTTTAGCAGTTGTGATTTCCCACTCACAGGTTCCATTTTCTCAATCACCACAGAACAGCTTCTCAAATCATTGGTAAAAGCAAAGGTTAGCCACCAGACAACAGTGGCATATGTCCAATTTGTGTTGAAATGCCTTGTGGGTTAATGAATACAGCCCTTCTAGAGAAACTTGCTCCGAACAAGTAAAATGCCCAGGGAAAAAATTGTGATGGATAGAGGTCACATCATGTTAGTAAAATGGGCATTTAATAGCCTCACCAACAACACAGTGTTACTTCTCTTAGCAATCTAATTATGCCCTCAGGCACCATAGTCATGACCCAGCTCTCCTTTATTTTGTTTCTGTTACCTGGACCTTGAGTAGAAACAAGGATATTTCTACAGTTAGACCAGATGGACATCAAGGATCTGGTCAGTAAGGGCACATGGCCTGGGAGGGTCCCCAGTAAGCAGAATGATTGTTATGCAAGTGCTATAATTCCAAGTGGGGAGATAAGAGTCTAAAGTCTGAGGAAGCAGCATATAGGAAGGGGAGGAGGCCTCTTCCAATGCCTCCTCACTATAGCATGGAGGAAGCCCTGGCATCTTGAAAATTTTGAGAGTAGAGTATAAGCTTTGACAGGTCTTAATCAATCTGAAAAGCCTTCCAAAAGAGGCCTGGGAACAGGCAATATATCTGATATCTGAGAACAGATGTTACAGGCCAAGAGGATCATCACTTTCTAGAAGGTGAGCCATCAAATAATGAATTATTTTTGGTCATAGAATTCATAAAATCATTTCCTAAGCTGTGGAGGATTTATCTTTCTGTATTGGTGAAGGGACTATCCACACTGATGAAATCACAAATATTAGGATCATAAAACTATAGCCATCAAGCTAAAAGGGACTTCAGAGATCATCTTTAATTTACATGTGAGGAAACAGAGGCTCAGGGAGATCAAATGACTTACCCAAGGTCACATAGGCAGTATCAGAGCTGGAATATCAACCAAGATCATCCAGGCCACTGCTCTTTTCCAGTGCCTCAAGGTATCTTGCAAAATATTGAACTATCGGTAAATGATATAAAGTTGTAAAGATTTGGATCAAAAGGCTAAGGACATGACCAATAATCTTACACATTGAATCTGAAGATAAATCTGAAAGAATTGATGTGATACCATGGAAATGTGATATCACTGAAAATGTTTCCTATAAAAATGAGATTTTTGCACAGAAACAGACATAAATACACATAAATCTTTAATGTTGTCCATGTATACAATCAATTCAACTGTTTTGACTATTCTAATTAGATGAGCAATCAGTCAATACAGTCAAAGAATCAGTCAGATGGATTCACTAGATGTAGAGACAGCATGAAGTATATTTATCTCTTTAGGATGTTGCATGCCTAACAGTATAATATAACCTTGTCTTTCTATCCATAGCACTTAGCATAATGGTTTACACTTAATAGGTTTCCACTGGAATAAATTGAATTGGATTGGACAGGAGTGGTGTGCAGAGGAGGGGAGGGGATTAGATTGGAAAGGAATGGAGTTAAGGGGAGAAAAGTGGAGTGGAGAGGAGAAGAGTGAGTTGGAGTGAAGTGGAGAAGAATGGAAAGGAGTAAAGTGGAATGGAAAAGAAAGGAGGGCATTAGATTGGAGACGAGTGGAGTTGAGAGAACAGTGGTGTGGAGAGGAGAGGAATAGAGTGCAAAAGACTGAAGTAGAATGGAAAGGAGTTGAGAGGAAAGGAGTGGGTTGGGGAAGAGTGGATTAGAGTGGAGTGGAGAAGAGTGGAGTCTAATGGAGTAGGGAAGAGTGGAGTGAAGAGGAGTGAAGTGGATTGGAATGGAAAGTGCACTAGTCTGTGATCATGGCACCTCAGTTTTACTTTAAGCTTTATCATTCATTTATTAGCTATAGGACACTGACCAAGTCACTTAATATCTCTGAACTTCATTACCTTCATTTGTAAAATGAATAGATTGCTGAGCTCTAAAATTTCATTATCAGTTCATTACTTGTGAGTGAGTTGGTCAATCAGTTGTATATATAGGTATCTTTAAAGGTCAATTATTCATTGGGATCCTTTAAAATGAAACCTCTGAATATATTTGGAGCAGTCCCTCTGAGCTATTCCCCCACTATGCACTTGCACTTAAAAGGTTTGGTTCCCTGAAGGACAAGTATATTATCCTCTGTTAGGGTTCGAGGAATTATGATTTTTATTACTGTTGTTCCTGAGCCCCAACTAGTGTGCTACCCATTAATAATCAACCAACTGACTGCATTAGCTTTTAGAAAAGAGATTTGCTGAGGACAAAATGGTAAGAATAGTTGTTATATACCACTTTCCTCAAAATTCTGAAGGTCTAATCACTCAGAATACACTCAGAATCCATGGGAAAGGAAAGGGGCACAAATATAAAGCATGGTAATAATGAGCCACATGTCTAAGGGAACATGTGTGACAAAGGAGCATTGCCTTCTCCTGGCCCTGGAAATATTTTTCTCCTTCTATGTAGTGCCCATAAAGTTACCTTTAGGAATAATTCTCTGCTGGACTCTGAATATCTGTACTAATTTGGGGCCCGTAGCCAGTTATTCTTCCTATTTCAGGGCATTATGTTCTCGAAAACTGCTAACATCCTTGGATAATTCCCTTCCATATCTTTCTATACCTGTTTCCATTGTTATCAGCTAGTCATACTCTGGTGGCCACTATTATTACCTCCATGAGCTGTGACCACTGATGAGATCTCTGAAGGGGCTTCTGGATTTCCCAAACCCACAAGGTCTTCTGGACATTTCCATCTCAGAATATCCATTTGCCTAAGATCAGGAAAGAATAAACACAAAAAAATGAAAGTGACCAAATGCTCACAGATACCGTGACTGAGTGGAGAAGTCAGAGCTGTCACTCAACTCTTGGAACCAACCCAAGTAGTCCTCCATGCTCTCAGTAACTAAGGAGAATAGGGTGAGAAAGGGATGAATTGCCCTTTTAGTATATCCACTCAGATCTGGTTCAGCAATCCCTGAGGAATCTGTCCTTCCAACTCTATGGTCAATTAGAGGGCTTTTTGTCATCATACATACTCACACAAGGAAACCAGTCCACTACCTTCAATACCTTCACTACTATTGGTTGATTGGCCTGAAAAGGAGAAGAAAGGGAGATTAATATCTGTAAATGCTCCAAAGACAGACTTCCATAGACCGTTCCACCTATGTTACATACATACTTCTCTTTTTCCATCTGGCAAATTCAACTTTTTAAGTCATTCTTCTCCTCATTGGCTTTTTAGGCCTCTTTTGCCATTTGAGTTCATCTGTTTTTAAGGTGTTATTTTCTTCAGTCAGGTTAACTCTCTTTTCATGGTTTTCTTGCATTGTTCTCATTTCTCTTCCCAATTTTTCCTCCACTTCTCTTATTTGGTTTTCAAAATCCTTCTTAAGCTGCTCTGTGGATTGTAACTAGTCTACATTTTTCTTGATAGCTTTTGGTGCAGGAGTTCTGACTGTGTTGTATTCCTCCCATTCCATGCTTTGATCCTTTTTGTCCCCCAAAAAGGAATCTAAAGTTGGATTGCTGTTGTTACTTTGTTTCCTTTGCCTGCTCATGTTGTCAATCAATTACTTGACTTTTTATCTCTGTGGAACTGTGCTTCCAGAGGGGAGCACTTTTTCCCAAATCACTGGGGTTTTTGCAGCTGCCAGAGCTATTAGGAGGCTGCTGCAGCCCCCACCAGCTTTGGCTCACTGAAAACACACCCCAAGACCACCACCCAAGACCACAATCCGATCCAGGTAGCCTAAGGCAAGAGCACTTAGCCTCTGAATGATCTCTTGGCCCCCCTGCAATCTGCAGGCCAAGAGCTCTGAAGCAGTCACATGGAGGCAGCTGCTGCTTCTGCTGCTTCCTTGCCCTGGAGGCAGTTAAGCCAGATCTTCTCCCCTGAATTTAGACGAGTTCCTCTGACCTTTCACTTAGTCCTTATTTCTAATGGCTCGATAATTCTGGAAATTGCCGCCACTTCTGCTGATCCACTCTCCTGAAGGCTCCAGATACAGCTTGTCCTGGAGGCACTAGGACCAAGCCACAGTTTCAGGCCAAGCTGGTTTTGGCTCCCATCACGCTGTGATGAGCCCTTTCTGTCTCGCCTGCCGAGCTGCCTTGAGCAGGAGATATGTTTTTCTGTGATTTTGTGAGTTCTAGAGCCCTAAAATCTTTTTAGAGTCATATTTTATGGGTATGTGAGGTGATTATGTGGGAGCTGCAGAGTTTTCCTGCTTCTTTGCCACCCTCTTGGCTCCACCCTCCACAGCTTACTTTCTATTGATCTAGCTATTAACTCTTCTAAGACTAATAAATATAGGTCTCTAAAAGATGCTGTGATTTAAAAATTAAGGTAGAGCTAGAACTAGACAATTTTGTACCCAGGGCAACTCCATCCACATACACTTCTCAATGTACATCTGTCCATGTTTTAGTGATGACTTGGGATCCTTCATCCTATACAGTTTAGTAGTACCTTTTAGGTGCTATATATCCTACGCTGCTCAAGATAATAAGCTCAAATGCTGATATAGCGAATGGACATTCTCCTTTAGCTGAAGTACATCTGCTATGGCATCTGTCGACAGTAACCCATAGAGAGTATTATATGTGCACATGCAAAATTGAGTAATTACTATGTAATTATACTTTAAATTGTGCATTCATTGACTTTCTCCTCAAATCTGCATTTTTGGAATACATACAATACTAAAGTCCCTTATTCAGTATTTGAAATATTTTAAAAATACTCAGGTACAATTTTCAAATTCAGAAATTTGGGTCTAAATTCTTTGAGGGCAAGGCAAGAGAGTAACAGGATGGAGTCACCAGGAAAGTAAAAGTCAGAAGAGGGAAGTGGAGAAACAATTGAAATTATAGGAGTGGGAAGAGCAAAGAAGGTGATGTGAACAATGTTGAGCTATTGTGGTACTAAGGTTGTGGAGCAAGGAAAAAGGATTGTGCAGAGACAGAAATGTAAAAGAGTGCCAGCAAAAAGGCAAATTTTCCATGAGGGCAGAGAAACTTCATTGACAGCAGAAGCTTTTCTGAAATTGGGAACAGGATTCATTCTACATGAGGTTAATCCCTGGTGGTTGTGAACTATTAATATGAAGTATGTATAAAGGAGGGCAGTTGGGTGGCACAAAGGATAGAGTACTGGCCTGAAGTCAGGAAGACTCATCTTCCTGAGTTGAATCTGGCCTCAGACACTAGCTGTATGACCTTGGGCAAGTCACTTAACCCTGTTTGCTTCAGTTTCCTCATCTGTAAGATGAGCTGTAGAAGTAAATGGCAAATCACTCCATACCTTTGCCAAGAAAACCCCAAAATAGGGTCATGAAGAGTCAAACAAGACTGAAACAACTGAACAACAACAATGCGTAAAGGAACCAGTGACTCAAGAATTTGTTTTTGGTGGTATATTAACACTCTGGCATTCTACAGATATGGAAATTAAGGTTTCTTAGTTATTTGCACGTGGTCAAACAGGGTCAGAGCATTGAACAGAACCCAGAGTTCTACCCTCAGTCCCAGACAGAATTCATCAAGACACACAGCATGTTCCCACTGTCAAGAAATGATTGGACACCAAGGATGGATGCAGATTTTGAAGCTGCTGCAGAAACAAATGTTGATAGTGTTCCCCTTTCTAACTCTGCCTGCCACCTGAGACACTTGTCACTGCAGTTTTCCAAAAGGTTAGGACTTTCCCTAAAATAGAAGGACTGGGGCTTCATTCCTCATTTGCAAAAACCATTACATGCATTCACACCACTATATGCCTGATTTCTAAAAGCTTGATCAGTATGATGAATACCCAAGCTCTAGTAAATAGCCTATTAGAAAATCAATTACTTAACAATCACATTAACACAAAACTATTCAATTCTAATAGCATAACATTTTATGAACAAATGTCCAACTAACCGATCTACAAAAGAAAAGCCCTGGTTTAGGGGGTGGAGAAAGGTTGCATTACAGCAGCTACACTTACAAAAAGGAACAAATCCACAGCCTCCCTGATATCCATTCATTCTTTTTGCAGGGAGGAAGTAGCATATGGCACCATTACTGGCCCACAGCAGAAGAAAGGCTATCACTATTAGTCATTTGGCTAAGTAGAGAGAGCAAGTAAGCCTAACAGGGCAGAAAGGCTCAGTCCTCCCCCTGATCAGTTTCTTAAGGGTTGGGGAAGGGTTGATTTGTAATTCCTCCTCCTCTTGCCAGACTCCCCTGTTTATAGGAGATGAATCAACACCTTATATTACACATTATGCAAATTATAGTGATAGTTTGGCACTTAGCTTCATCTCCCTGCCAGCCCCTGGATTTGCTCCTGCTGTTGTTGTTCATGGAGAGTTAAAATAAACTCATTCCCCTTCTCTTCCTGGCTCCCTCATCCCTGAAATATAATTTCCTTCAAGCCTATGGCTTAGAGGCTGAACTTCATGGCAGATGGCAGGGTCTCCCACACAGCCCATGCACCCTGAGGTCACATGCTGGAAAATTAATTTGTCCAAAGCAAAGAGCAAAGGATCAAGGGCTCTGACAAAAAAAAGTAAAACTCTGGACAAAATGTGGTGAGATCACTGAATTATTTTCATGCTGAGCAGTGCAAACAAAATGGTCATAGAAAGAACATCTTACTAGCCTACTTCTCCCTGTAACCTCTTTTGCAAATTGAAAGGCATCTGAGAAGACTAGAACTGTTAAAAACTGCCATTCCGTTATCTCTACATGAAAAAATTGAAGCCTAAGGTGGGAAGCCAAAAGTTATGAAATTGCTAAGTGGAAGAGTCAGAATTTGAACTCGGATCTCTTCCTGACTGCAAACTCAATGCCTTTCCCCTGTACCACAATGACAGCATCTTTAGGGGTCTGGATTTCTATCCCATCACACCCAGTAATTGTTTCCAGAGGCAGTGTGATAATAGTGAATAAGTTACAAAGTTAGTGTCAGGAGAGAGCTGAGTTTAGATCCTGCCTCAAAAAGTTACTAGCTGTGTGATTGACCTTAGTCACACCCTGCACCTTAGTTTCCACATCTATAAAATGAGGGTGTTGGGTTCATTGGCATTTTAGGTCTTTTCCAGCTCCAAAACTATTATCCTATAAACTAATCACACACAGTAAGACTAATTGTTCAGGAGCATATTTGATCTGTAGAAAGAAAAGTTGAAGACCTGTTTAACCAACTGTCCTCACATAAATGCCCACTGCAAGGAGGCTGTAAACTACCTTTCCTCCATCTTTGTACAGAATGAAAAGGCCATGGGCTTAAACTGATGAAAAGAGATGATTTGGGCTAAATATGAAGCAGCTATGAGGCTCAGCATTGGAATCAGGAAAACCTGAGTTCAAATCCAGCCTTAGACACTTACCAGCTATGTGACCCCGGGAAAGTCACTTAACCCTGTTTCCCTCAGTTTCCTCATCTGTAAAATGGAGATAATAATATCACCTACCTCAAAGGGTTTTATGAGGATCAAAAAGCTATTATTTGTAAGGCACTTAACATAGCATCTGGCACATAATAAGCAACTATAAAAATGTTAGCTGTTATCATTATTGTTATTTTTAATGAAAAACAACTCCTTACCATAAGAATGATCAAACACTGAAACAGAGAAACGTCCTTCTAAATCTGAAGATTGTCATGATACAGCCTTCCTGGGAGCAGTTGGCCAAACTAAGCAGCCGTGCCTTCTAACTCTGGAATCCTGTGGTTCAGCACTGACTTGAAATAAGTTAGATTGATTTTTTTTGGAGTCGGTTTGAAGATCTCCTGCACCATGCATTGTCATTATCAGCATCATCAGCATCAGCATCATCATTATTACCCTAAGTTGGAGTCTATGATTAAATAAACATTGATTCCTAAGTAGATATCAACCACTCCCGTAAAAGGTCTAAGAAAAATCCACAAAGGTAGCCAGGCAGCTGCAATGGTGTCGTTATGGTATGGCACCTTTATAGACTAATCACATCTGCAAAAGGTTAGCTCCCTCTGGGCTCGTGGAGCTTTAGGCACACAATAGTTTTCTGAGTAAATGTATGCACAGTAGGCTATGACTTAAACACGTGGTAGCAAATGGATGGATCCTTAACTCTGAAGAAAAAAAAGACAAGGAAAAAGAAAGGCAGAGATAAGAGACAGAGAGTCAGAGAGACAGAGAGACAGGCAGACAGAAACAAAGAGAGATACAGAGAGGGAAGGAGAGAGGGATAGTGGTAACATCTTATGATGATGCCTATAATGTGCTGGACCAGCTCTAGATACTATGATTATTTTGTTTGGGGAGGGAGGGGAGAATAGTGTCAGATTTCTAATGTGGCTGAACCCCAAATGAAAAAATGCTTTCTGTTTTCACAAAGATGATATGTTTTAGCATCAGCTAGATACCTAGGTCCTAGCTCAAATGGCACCTGCAGTTTTTATTTGGATCACAGATGATTATTCTCTCTCTGTCTCTGTCTCTCTCTGTGTGTCTCTCTGTTTCTTTCTCTGTCTCTGTCTGTCTTTCTCTCTCTCTCTCTCTCTCTCTCTCACACACACACACACACACCTACTTTCTATCTGTAAAACACAGCAGTAAACCTTTTTCATTCATTCTACTTATAAACATTTTGAAATCCTATATGTATTAGGTATCTCCACCTACAGAGGACCATGCATTTAAAAAGTTCAAAAAGGCCATAAGCAGAACATACTAACACATATGCAAACATATACATATGCAAACATACACATATGCAAATACATGTATGCATGTATCTATGCTAATGCATGTATACATATGTGTGTATAATAAGCTAAGAGGTTCTACTTCAGTTTTACTTGTCCATCATTTATTTCTGTTCTGTTTATCACTCAACTGAGCTGCAATAGGGAATTCTAGAACCTGAAGCTAAAGCAGTTGAGGGACTCAGAGAGAAAGAGTAGCTCCAGGGATGCCCCAAAGCTGACAAGTACTACTATTTCCATTGTTCCTTCAGTTAATCCCAAGTGTCCCATGTGGCATTGACACATGAGGCAGTCCGCTCTGGAAATGTGTGGTTATGTTGTCTTGTCAGTAGGAGGAAGGCAGACCTCTCTGCCCCCACCCCCAGGAAAGTCCTGTGAAGGCAATGAATGTCCGACAGGTAGGATGAAGTCCAAGATCTGTGTAAGTGTGGGGGCAGTGGTCTTTCCCAAGGACAACAATTTCATGGGGTGCATAATCCTTTTCATAGTGGGTCCTCCACAACTTTTCAGTCCCCTGATAGCTCCATGCTATTCAGAGTGACCACTACAGAAAAAATCACCCACATTGGAGTTTTAGAGAGAGCAAACATGCATCAGTCTCCCATGTTGTCATCTTGAGGCAAAATCCTTGTAACCCATGGTAGTTATATCCCTGTCACTCAATCAAAGAGTTTATCCTGACCTTCCTATAAATGTTACACAATTAGCACACAGTTAAGTATTACTAGGTAGCCTTCTGGGAAGTATGTGCCTTCAGAAGCAGAGACCTTGCAAAGATATTATTCAATGGTAATCTCTTTTTATAGTATCTTGATTTCTCATAAAGTCATTAGCTTCCATTTACTCCAATCAAATTCTGAAGGAATTGTTCTCTTCAGTGAGCTTCTGGAATTACTTTTCCATCTGTCGAATTTGGCTTTTTAAGCATTCTTCTCCTCATTGATTTTTTGGGCCTCTTTTGCCATTTGAATTAGTCTATTTTTTAAGGTGTTATTTTCTTCAGTCAGGTTGTTGACTCTCTTTTTATGATTTTCTTGCATCATTCTCATTTTTCTTCCCAATTTTTCCTCTACTTCTCTTACTTGATTTTCAAAATCCTTCTTGAGTTCCTCTATGACCTGTAGCCAATTTGTATTTTTCTTGGAAGCTTTTGATGCAGGAGTTCTGACTGTGTTGTCTTCCTCCCATTCTATGCTTTAATCCTTTTTTGTCCCCAAAAAATGAATCTAAGGTTTGATCACTGTGCTTGCTTTGCTTCCTCAGTTTGCTCATGTTGCCACTCAATTACTTTCAAGTTCTTTGCCACAGTAGAATTCTGCTTCCAGAGAGGAGGGCTTTGTCCCAAATTGCTAGGGTTTTTGCAGCTGCCAGAGCTATTGGTTGGGCACTCTCTCTGCAGCCCCCACTAGCTCCAGCTCACTGGCCACACACCCCAGGGCCTCACCCAAGACAGCAATCCAGATCCAAGCAGGTTAAAGCAAGAGCAATTACCCTCTGAATGGTCTCTTGTTCCCCCTAAAATCTGCAAACCAAGGGCTCTGGAAGCAGTCACGTGGCAGCAACTGCAGCCACTGTGCCTCTGCTGCTTCTCATCCTGGGGGCCAGGGCCACACTGCACTCCGACCCCCTCCTCCAGTTCCAACAAAGTTCCACACTGACATTTTACTTTGTCTTTGGTGTTTATGGGTTGAAAAGTCTGGAAGCCACCACAGCTGCCAGTTATTCACTCTCCTGATGTCTGTTCTGGCAGGGCCTCCCTGAGGCTAAAACCTTATGGCTCATGGGGCTGTGTTCTGCTCCCAGTGTACTGTGATAGACCCTTCTTGTTGGCCTGCTGGCGATCTTCGGCAGGAGATTTGTTTCTCTCTGTTGCTTTGTGGGTTCTGTAGCTCTAAAATTTGTTTAGAGTCATATTTTATAGGTAGTTCAGGTGGTGGGGGGGGAGCTCAAGGAATTTTCCTTCTTCTATGCCACCGTCTTGGTTCTGCCCCCCAAAGCTCCTGAATTTGCATGATAGGTAAATTTGAAAGCCAATCATATACATCTCTATATAGTTCTTTGGCATTTTGAAACCACCTTAGAGTTACCATGCATGGAACAATTACATTCAATTAAAGAAATAATAATAATGTAGTGTTTAGCATATGCCAATCACTGTGTTAAGCACAATACAATCATTATAATATCTTGATCTCACAACAACCCTGGAAGGTGGGGTACCATTATTATTTTTCTCTTTACAGATCAAGAAACTAGAGCAAAAAGAGACAATGTAACTTGCTTAATATTACACAGCAAATAGATTTCTGCAACTGGAACACAGTTCAAGCATGTCTACATTTTTACAGCATTTTTTCAACACCCATACTTGGGAATCTGATATAAGATGAGAAGAGTTAACAGGAGGAGGGAAAGAGAGAAAGGCTCTGACAAAAGATCTTTGGTTTAAACAATCTTTTCTCCTTTCATGGTCAGAAATATCAAGGAAGTGATAATAAGAGGTTGCTATAAGGTACAAATAATTTACCTATTTTTTTCTTTCTTCACTCTGGGATTACTTCCAAACTAGCTGCCTTCCTTCCTTGCCCTAGAACAACAAAGCCAACAGTCCTCAATGAAAAATGCCAATTACTTTTAACTTTTATAAAATTTAATCCTTGTTTTTCCTTAAAACAAATTCTACAGAATGGTAACCCAAAACTTACTAAGATATTTCAGAAAGGAGTGGGTTCCTGGAATTACCCCAAATCCCTGAAGTTCTCCCCTTCAATCTTAAAAATGATAAATCTTCAAATCTCCAAAATATGCTAAGATGATTTTAGCAGTTCTACAAACTTTGATTATCTGATTTTTTTCTTATTACCTAGTCTCCCACAGAAAGCCCAAAGTGAGAGTTAGTGCTGCTTAGTGGGACAATTGTTTCAAGTATGAAAGTTCTTTCATCTTTCCCAGAGTCCTAAACTCTTTGGTTGTAGCTCTTAGAAATTTTTCTGGCTGGCTACATTTTAAATTATTTTAAGGTAACAGAATCTACAAATAACACAAGCATGACAGACATTTTACATTTTCAAAGGCACAGTCATAGACAAAACAACAAGATAGATATGAACAGACACAAACAGTTTTATCAAAGCTAACAGTAACAGTCCATACAGAGGCACACAGTTATAGAGGCATGCAGTTTCAACTTTACAGAGATATTCACGTTAAAAAGCAACAGAGGCACACAGAGGGACCAATTAACAGAGGTATGCAATTTAAGAAAGGATATTCTTACCAGAGTGATCAGAGATGAGCCAGGTCACCAGAGGCGCCCAGGAGTTTTTCTCACAAAGAACGTCAAGCTCAACCAATATTGGAGCTTAGGGCATTGTAAGAGGGAGAAGGGCACAGGACTCACCAGATGAGGGAGGACACATTCTGAAGAAATAAATCTCCAGTGGTCCCTAGTCTATTTCCACCAATACCAGAGTCCAATGGCCCAGTTCCACATCTAATCCCATTTCTGACACTAATTAATGTCAATTAGACCAAATCAGTCTCTAACCTGCTGATGGCAGGAGTCAAAAAGAGCAGACTAGGGACAGGAGAGACAGAAATCAAAGAGAAGTTTAATTTCAAAATGAGGAAAATTACTTGCAAGCAAGGAAGGATCTAGACACATGTGCCAGGGGCCCTACTCCTTGTAGGGGGAGCTACTTTAGTGTGGCTGAACCTTGATTTATATATTTGTGGCTAGACAAAGAATGAAATAGTGTAGCACAGCAACAATGGTGAGGCACAACAGCTACAGTGAAGCAAGCTTGTCTAGCAACAAAAAGTCCATTCACAGCAGGGCTTCATATCTGTTCGTTTCTGTTGGTTCTTGCCCAAGCTCAGGTACCATCAGTTCATTCAGAGGGTGAATGCAAAGGATTGTTGTTATGCCAACTTCAGGGCACAGCTTGCTTGCTGGACTTCAGCTCTGGAAAATAGGCTGCATCCTATCTTGACAAAGATCACTCAATTATTAAGCCTGAGGCAAGAATTGAACTCAGATCTTCTCTACTCAAAGTCCAGTGGTCAGTCTACTATACCATCTATCTTACTATTGGATATTTATTTTAAGGGAAATAGCAGATTGAAGGAGAGAGGACAAGGTGTTGGTGGCCAAGGTGTCAGGGCTGCCTAGATTCGGGTCCTGCATCTGACATGTAATTTCTAGACAATTCACTTGGCTGCTCAGTGTCTAAGACAACTTTCTAAGATCATAACTGGGAGAACAGGTGCTGATAGTCTCAATAGTAAAGGGGCAGGTCTGAACCAACCTCCCTTTCCATGCCCCAGCCCCAAAAATGTTAGGTAAAGAGGGGAAGAGGAGAAGGTATAGTGGATAGAGTGCTGGACTAGAAGTCAGGAACATGAGAGGGCATATAAATTCAGGTGACTTTCCCTAGACAAGTGTATCCTCTATTCTTTGCCTTATTAAGCACAGGAGATTATTAACTTGGTTCAGGCCAGATTGTGTTAACACTTGAATGAGGTGTGGTTTGGTGAGAATATTAATGTAGCTTTAAACAAAAACACTTAATGAAAAGTTGCTCCTTACCCTCTACTTTATAAAGAATGTAAAATGGCACACAGTGACTTCTCAGCACAAGGACTGACAGAAGCTGAGATAACTGATAGTCACCACCTGGCAAATCTTCAAAATCTTTGGCTCTACCTACCCTGGATGCCCTTTGCAGGAAAAAAGCAGGTGATGAAAGAGGTAGCAAGGGATCATTCCAAGGGAGGCAGTCCACCCTTCTCCACTGTCTTTTAGTGTCCCTAAAGTCCAAGGGATTCAATGGCATGGCTTAATGAATAGAGAATAAGATCACAAGATCATAAGCAAGATTTAGAGCTGGAAAGAAATTTAGAGATCACCCAGTTAAAACTTTCATTTTGCAGATGAGAAAACTGAGGCCCAGAGATGGGGTCTTGAATTGCCCAAAGTTAGGAGGGAAAGAGAGAGAAAGAGTAACAGTAAAGAGTAAATTTAGTAAACTAAATTTAAACCTCCATACCTTGACTATATATCCAATGTCCTTCCCTATAGATTAAAAACAAGGCCTTTCACAGTCTCCATTCTAAAGTTTAGCAAACACTGGAGGTGGCTAGGTGGCACAGTGAGTAGAGCACCAGCCCTGGAATCAAGAGGACCTGAGTTCAAATCCGGCTTCAGACACTTAACACACACAAAAAACCTAGCCGTGTGACCTTGGGCAAGTCACTTAAGCCTAATTGCCCTGCCTTCCCCCCTCCAAAAGAAAAAAAAAGTAAAGTTTAGCAAACAAAATTTCATGCTTTCTGTTTTTCTACATGCCAAGGGATCATACTCCACATGTAAAAATAAAAGCCAACCTAGCCTAGAATGGACTGCAATAAGAAATAGTATGCTCCCCATCCCTGGAGATGTTCAAATAGAGGCTAAATGACCACTAGTTGAGAATACTTTAGAAAGAATTCATTCTTTGAAAAATGTCATACCAGAAAATCTCCAAGGTTCCTTTTCATACTGACATAGAATGATTCTATGATACTACAAAAATTCTTCTAGAAATTTCCTTTCCGAACATAGAGCAGATTTTCTCTACCTCAACATAGGTACAACAATACTAGTAATTGGTTGTCCTGGGTACATTTGGACAAAATTCCAGAGATAAAAGTAAAACTATTAAAAGACTATTTCACCTAACAATGAGTGTATCAACAAAGCTCTGTTGACATCTGGTAGTTACTCTTTTTCTAAATGACTTTTACTTGTGGTTGCTTCACTATTACTTAACTTAAGGCAAAACATAAATCAATAAAATTATCCAATATCTGATTAGGGTCAAAATAAAAGGCTGGAGAAGAGGTACATTTACACTCCAGAAAACTTGCCTGTAGGATCTAGCACCAAGGCACTAAGGCAGAGAGATGCCTGAAAGGATTTTTTAGAGGACCTCTTGATGAAATTTCCCAGTCCCTAGCAGACAAACCCAGTGACAAAGTTGTAATGTCTTAGAGACCCCAGAGAATGTCAAGTTTGAACCTCTTATTAATCATACTGTCCTTAAGGCATGTGAAATTAATGCCTAAAAAAGAGAAAATTCTGATTCAATTCAATTAAACATGCATATATACTTTGTTGGGGTCCCAGGTTACAAAGATAAAAAAAAATAGAAACATTCCCTGCCCTCAAAGAGTTTACATTCTAATGAGATGCTGAGGATGCAGACTTCAGAGTATACTCCAAAATAAAAGGGCATGAAAATTGAGACAAAATAGTCAAGTGTTTCATCCTGACTTTCAAAACAGGCCTCCAACTTCCATTCCCATGATGAGCACCCAGAGGAAGAAGAGCCAGCCACTAACTGCTTCTATAGTTTGATTGCTTTAGTCTTATCCTTTCCCTTCAGTAGTTGGGGGATAAGTTATCCCAGTACATGGGTGAATCAGGTCAGGGTGTTGTGAATGTCAGTGGCACAGTAAGTGTGATTTCAGAGACTCCAGCCATCAGGCTATTGTTAGGCAATGACACCAAGTAATTGAAATAGGTGGTGTTTCTAGGACAAGCTTTTATATAACCAAGGCCATTGTCATTGCTTTGAACAACCATAGTTCTGACAAGCCATATCACAAGCATTTCTGAGAACACTGAGTGTGCAGAGTCCGTGTCTATCAAGAAAAAAAAAAAGGTTAGTCAAGGATGGAAACCATGCTGGCCTCCCAAGGTTGGAATACACAATGCACACACCCCCATACACATAAACATACACTTTAAAATGTTCTATTTGCTCCCACTCTCTCCTTATATAACTAAGAAAACATTTCTTGTTCTTTCCTTTAAAAATAAAAGAGAGAAGATATTAGGACAAAAAAGTTAATAATAAATGCAAAATGAATATCTCACAATAATTTACTTAATTAGTATACCCAGGGCAGTAGGTTATCAGCAGTCCATAGTGGGCTTGATTCTCCCTAGTGTCTGAATTTGCTTCCTGATAATAACATTAATATTATGATTACAATGATAAGAGCAATAGCAACAACAATAATAATAATTCATTTTTCCTAGTCCTCTGCAAAGTGCTTTTCTCACAACAATCCTCTCTGGTAGGTCGTGCAAATATTATTGTCCTTCTTTTACAGATGTGAGGAGTTCCCTGAAACAATGAAATCACAGGTCTTGGATTAAAATGGCCAACAGATGTGCTAGGTACTGGCCTAGACTGAGAGAAGGAAGGGTAGAAAGAAAAATATGCAAAGTGCCTGCCCTCAGGGACCTTACAAAGATCAATACCCTATAAACTAGAAAATTAGAAGTGAGAGGAGAGTTGAGTGTTTGGAGATCAGATAGGGAACTAATTATTTCTATCAAGGGAAATCAAGGAAGGCTTTGTGAAGGGGGTAGCATTTGAACTAGGTCTTGAGGGATATATAGAACGTCAATCGGTACAAATGGGGAGAGGGTAATCAGAGTGGCCTCATTTAACCCATTCACTTTGCCCACCTTGCGTATACACAGTTGTCTTCTACTGAGTGTTTCTTTTCTTTAAAATCTCTGGCTCTTTTTCAAATGAACTGTTCTCTAGCTATACCTCCCTGTTTTATCTTTCTAGCCTTGATTTTAAAAAAACTAAAGCATAAAGCTTTAACATTTGTCTCTACTACTTCAACTTTATAGCCTGTTCAAATCTTTTTGGATCCTGACTCTGTCATCCAAAGTGCTATCTATCCATCTCAACTTTGAGACATCTGCACATTTGCTAAGTGTATACCAGTTATGACTTTTAAAGGCATCGAGAAAAAAAATAGTGAAGAAACAAAGATCCCTTATTTGACTAGGAACTTCCTTCCATAATTTGTAGTGATCATCTGGTATAGTGGACCTGGATTCAGATAGACATCAGTTTGAATCCCAGTGCAGAAACTCAATAGATGTGTAGACTTTGGCAAGTGATTTAAACTCCTCAGAGCCTCAGTGTCCTCATCTGTAAAATGGGGGTAATAATGTCACCTGTCGACCAGGTTTATTGTAAGGACTAAATGAGATAGATTCTTTTATAAATTCAATATAAATGTGAACAATTATTCCACTGACATTAAAGCATTGATGCCATTTTTGAGGTCCAACCATTTAACCATTTCCAAACTGATCAAACTATCCTATCATCTAGCCTACCCTTACCACCAGAGGGAGTGGAAAGACCTGGAGTCAGAAGGCCACTAGAGATGTAAGCCACCATCAGTGATCTTTGAGAGATTGTGGAAACAGGAGAGATGCTGCAGGATTAAAGAACAAATTCTCCCTGTTTAGAAAAGAGAAAGAGGAGCCAGCAATTACATAGTACAATACAATGGGAGACTGGGGAAAGCTACACTAGGGAGAACCAAGCCCACTATGGACTGCTAATAACCTACTGCCCTGGGTATACTAATTAAGTAAATTATTGTGAGATACTCATTTTGCATTTATTATTAACATTTTTGTCCTAATACATTCTCTTTTTTTTAAAGGAAGGAACAAGAAATGTTTTCTTAGTTATATAAAGAGAACACGAGAGCAAATAGAACATTTTAAAGTGTATGTTTATGTGTATTTGCCTAAGTTCTTCATCTATAAAATGAGCTGCTAAAAGAAATGGCAAATCTCTTTAGGATCTCTGTCAAGAAAACCCTAAATAAGGTCACAAAGAGTCAGACGTCACAGAAACAACTGAACAACAACAAACAATAGGAGAATGTGCATGAAAAGATTTAAACTTCTCCAAATCACTTGAAAGCTACCAAGAATTGGGAATAAGGACAAATTATTTAAAAAGCAACATAGTTGATTTGCTGAGGACAGAAAAGATTTAAGTGGGGAGAGGCAGCGCAGAGAATATCAGTGGGGAGAAGTATGGGTCAGAATATTCTTAATCAGTTCATCTTCTCTGCTCCCCCACTAATCCAACTCACAGAAAGCGTAACAGAGACAATTAGGTTTTAATGTCTTCATGTGCAAAGAGGAATTTTTATTTTGTCACTATTCTACAAGAGATGAGGTTCTCCTTGATGGAATTAGAGAAGTGGCTTGCTATTCACTAGCCAAAGATCATGCCCCTGTTGGCTGGTGAAAAGCAAGTTTGACGTTTCTGGAAGACAGTTGGGTGAGGAAGTAGCTCTAAGGAATGTGACCCCTGTCTTTTTGAGTCCCTTCTCCTATGGCCTTGTGCTAAATAGTTTGCTGGCTCCACTGCTTCCTTTTCTGAAAAGCTAGATATTTGTCCTTCTCAAGTCCCCAGGTCATTGTGAAGGCAAAATGAATTAATATTTGTAAAATGCTTGCAAACCTTGAAGCCTTAACTGCCAGTCATCATCATCACCACCACCATCACTGCTATCTCCAGTTATGACTTCTATTACTACTACTACTACTTCTACTAATACAATTACTTATGCTACCATTACTTCTACTACTACTGCTATTTTACTACTACTACTGCTACTACTATTACAGCTACTACTATTAATTTTCTTATTTACCATAATCTAGTAAAGGTCATTGACCGTGGCTTATACCAGTAAGATCTGATACCAAGTCCTGCATTCTTTTCATGGTACCCTTTGCAGAGTACCTTACCCTTGCAGATCAGAGGAGTTAACATGCAGAGTAGGTGCTTCACAGCAGCAAGACAACCTGAATATGTTGCATACGTCTGTTCTTTATAATAATGATAATGATAGCTGGCATGTGTACAGCATTTTCAGGTTTGCAAAGACCTTTACAAATATTATCTCATTGGGCTCACAAAAACCCTTGGAAGTAGGTGCTATTATTATCCCCATTTTACCACCGGGGAAATTGAGGCAGGCAGAGGTTAAGGGACTTGCCCAAGGTCATTCATCTAGTAAGTGCCTGAGGCCAGATTTGAACTCAGATCTTCCTGACTTCAGATTTGGTGCTTTATGAACTGCATTATTGCTGTTGTTAGCAACACACTTCTGGCCTGAGTGGAAGAATTAATTTTCAATCATTGACAATTAACTTCAATGCTTAACTGTTGATAAGTGTGGTGGAGTAGACAGCACTGGATTTAGAAACAGAACCTGACTTCAAATCCTGTCTCTTCTAGTAACTATACAGGTGACTCCAGACAAGGCACTCTCCGGGCCTCAGTTTCATTCTTCATTATTAAAATGAGTTAGTGGGACTAGGTGACCTTAAAGACCCCTTCTCACTCTAAATCTATCATCTTGAGATTTTTTAAATCCTCTTTCCCCTAGGATCCTAAAGGAGTTAGTGTCTCTCTTTCTCAGAGCCTAAGAAACTGCTGGGGAGTGACTTGGACCCTGAGGATTACTGAAGCCTCGTATTACTGCCATGAATATAGCACTTTATACTTTGAGAGCCTTTGAGATGTTAATTAGTTATTCCTCACATCATTCCTATAACCTGAAGATGCAATTTACCCTCTTGAATCTGGCAGCAAAATGGCCTCTCTAAAAAATTTTCAAGTATATTAGATCCTACTTAACAAAATCTCTAAAGATATTTTCTCACAAGAGCAATTTTGGAGGGTGAAATCATGCCTCCCAAAAACTTTCCAAGGGTTAGACAAAATAGCAGCCAGTTTAGATGTGATGTGAGGTGAAGAATCTGGTTAGGAGATTTCACAAAAGAACAAAGAACAATAGCTATTGGAAGTGATGGTTGTGTCTATGGCAACCCAAGGTGAAGAGCATTATTTGCATCACTTTATCACTCCATAGAGATGCAATTTACACGTTACAGCAATAGCAGAACAAAATGGATGTAATCACAAATGACCTATCACAACATCGAGTCAGATAATTTTTAAAAATAGTTTCAGAAAGACATTCAGGAAAGAACAATTCAAAGATTTGACAGGTGACATCCCTAAAAATTTTGAAAAAATAGTCACCTCAGAAATGTTTTTATTCTTCATCATATTTCCTGAATTTTTCTGTAAGTCAGGTGAGAGTGTATGTATGTATGTACATGTGTGTCTGCATTTGGCCAGGGTCCATTGGGACGGTATGGATAATCTATACTGCTAAAAATACTTAACTATATCCAAATACTTTATACTGGAGTCACATAAGTTCAGTTCTGAAATCAAAGACAATATTTTTCCAAGTGTCTTAGGAGGAAACAGCTGTGTGGTCAGCAAGAAAGGTGAGGGAGGTAGGAGATGCTGAAAAAAAAAAGCTTACTTCCCAATAAACATATACACCACACACACACACTAGAACTTTCCCTTTTAACAAGTAAATACAGACAAGCAAAACAGATTAGTACATTGCTAATGTCTGAAAATGGATGCCTTACTCTGCACTGACAGTGTAGACACTGATTGTATCTTCTGCCAAGAAGTGAGAAGCTTGCTGCATTAGTCCTGTGAGTCCATGATACTTAATTGTACTCATGAGAGTTATGAAGTCTATGTTTTCTTTATGTTATTAAATTGTTCTTCTGCTGCTTACTTTTCTTTACATCTGTTCATAAAAGTCTTCCCAGGGTTTTCTGAATTTATCACGTTTGTCATTTATTTTAGCACTATGATATTCCTTTTCATTCATATGTCATACTTGGTTTATTTATTGGAAAACCAATGGGCATCTATGTTTCTTCCAGTTCTTTACTACTACAAAAATGCTACTACAAATATAGATGAATAGATAGATTTTTCTCTGTCTTTGACTTGGCGAGCATATGCCTAGTAGCAGTATCACTGAATCAAAGGGCATATACTAAAAACTGCTGTTTGTGACCTTTTATGACTAATTCTAAGTTCTTTTCTTGAATGATGGGACCAATTCATAGCCCCACCAAAAATGCAGTTGGTCATTTGTTTTTCCGTCAACTTAGACTCTTCATAACCCCATTTGAGGTTGTCTTGGCAATGAAGACACTTAAGTGGTTTGCCATTTCCTTCTCCAGCTCATTTTACAGATGAGGAAACTGAGGCAAACAGGCTCAAGTGACTTTCCTGGGGCCACACAACTAGTAAGGCTGGATTAGAACTCAGGAAGATGAGTCTTTCTGATTCTAGGGAGGGCACTGTATTCTGACTCCAGGTTTGACATTCTATCTACTGTGCTACCTAACTGCCCAACAATGTAGTAGTGTACCTATTTTCCCACAGCCCCTCCACCATTTACTACCTCCAATTTGACCACTTTTTCCTAATTTTAAACTCTTATCAGAGAATGTTACTTGTTCCCCTATAAATTGCTGCTCTAGAATACTGACAGACAACCCAAGCAAGTTCAATAACCACCACTTACTGATGCCACTGATGGTGCACAGGATACACAGGGTTAGACATGAAGACATATATAAGGTAGTTCCTATATTCCCATCATCTGAAGATGGGAAACATACAAAACATGATATAACAAACTTCATTCGCTATTTTCAACTACAACTAGAAGGCTATGATTTACTCTAATACCTTAAGAGTGTTTGACTTCATGAGCTTTGGGACATCCCTACACTGATGCCAATCACAATCTGCTCTGTTGCTGTTCAGTTGTCTCACTCTGCATGACCCCATGGCCATTCTGTGCATGGAGATTTCTTGGCAGAAATGTTGGAATGATTTGTCCTTTCTTTCTCCAGTGGATTAAGACAAACAGGCATTAAGTGACTTGTACAGGGATTTTAACTCAGGTCTTCTTGATTCCAGGCCCAGTCTCTATCCACTGAGCCATCTAACTCCCTCTTCACAATCTGCTCTACACATTAGTAAAGAGAGGGGTGTGCTAAAACCAGCTTAACCTATGAAACCAATGCTAAATTTTCAATGTGAGCATTAACACCTCGGATATTAGCAAATACTAACAAATCAAGGCTTAATTAATTGTTTTGTTGAATAATTAGACTTTGGGAATTGATGAAGAAAGCCTTAATAATTTAAATTAAGCTTTAAAAGTGTCATGTTTTCAGAGAGCTAGTTGTTAAATATTTACCAGTGTACCCTTAATAAAGTATTTAATGAGATGCTATAACCAAAAAAAGAGAATCAGTACATTTTCTCCAGCCCACTGAAAATAAGCCTCTTGGATGTCACCTTGACTGGACAACAGATACACAGTCTGGCACCAGGCATTCATAACTTAAAGAATCTCTACTCAGTTAATCATTTATTAAGCTTCTATAGTATTATATTATCATATTATATATTACATATAGTATTATATATTATAGTATTATAGGCAGTAGGTATACAAACACAAAAATGAAAGAATCCTCGGCTTTGAGATGATGACATTCTCCTGCGGAGAATATGTACAAAAATATACATGTGGGGGAAAAAAGTAGAAAGTATTTTGGGGTAGGAGGGGAACATTCTGGGGTATAAAGCATCAGAGGTCTTCAAGTTCAATCCATTTCCAAATGAAAATCTGCTCTACAAGATCCCTGATAAGTGGTCATCATACAAAAACCTTTTCAGCTTGGTTAAACTCCTCAAGTGAGCTCTGGCAATTTAAATGCTGCTAGCAATGCATTCAGGAACCAGGATCATCTCCACACCTCAATGAGGTACCAGAGGAAAATTTGCCACTGTTAGTTCAGTTGGAGCAATTAACCCAATGTGGGGGTGGGGGGAGTTGGGATGGGGTGTGGGTGTGTTTATAGCATGGGTGGAGTAAGTTTAAATTCTAGGCCCTGCCCAGCATCATTTTACTAAAGCTCCTCCCTTCATCCCTATCACTTTCTCATTGAGCTGCCAAATACTGAATTGCTACACCAGTAGGAACTGTCTTTAGCCCTCGTTCCCAGTGAAGGGAAATTTTTACCATTTGTCAGATTCTAGTGGTGATAATGGTAGTGGTGGTGGTGGTGGTAGTGATGGTGGTGGTGATAATGGTGGTGGTATGTTGGTGGTGATGGTGATTGAAATAAAGACATCTAAGCCTTGATAAATTTTTTAGCTTTATCTTTTGAAGATCATGTCTAGTGTATGGCATTGAAGCTTAAATGTTGCTTAAATGGCCTAGCTAAGCACCATAGTTGTATGGAGTGACAGTCCCAGGAAAATGAAGACTGGTGTTAAATAAACACGTGTAAGTGCCACCACAGTGCTCTAAGAGAATTTATCTTTCAAAAATGAATAGGTCAATCATTCTATAAATTAAAGTCTTCAGTGAAGCAGAACATTATGAAAAAAATTTTTAAGTAGAAAACATGGGCAATATAGCAATAGTTACCATAGCTCTATTGGCTTAATTATCATTTAAAATAGCATTTTACTGGATCAGGAGGTAGAAGGAATCTTAGAGGTTTTGAAGTCTCTCATTCCCCTGTTAATATTTCAAAGAATAAAATCCAATTTTCTTAAAGATCAACTGAATCCCAAACTCATACACTTCTGTCTACATATGTCAGGTTGGCTTTTTTCCCCCAATACAATATTTGCTAAAAAAAAAAAACAAAAAAAACAAAAAAAAACTTCTAATCACAGAATTTTAGAGTTGGAAGAGATCTTAGAAGCTATCAAGTCCAATTCATCAACATTTGACCGAGAATTTCAGTCAGTAGTCAACAAGTATTTATTAAACACAGATTATGAGATGGGAACACAAGGGAAATAAAGGCAAAAACATGGCATCTGACCTCAAGGAAAGCAAATACACATGGGGAATCACATTCTTATGTGCATAACTGCAAACGAGTATGTATGTTTATGATATATACATTGTAAATGGGAGATTGTCTAAGAGGAGGACACTGGGTATCAGTGAAGGGACACCTGAAAAGACCTATTGCAAAATGAGGTATTTAAGCTGAGTCTAGAAGGAAGCCAGAAGGTAGAGATGAAGAAGGAGAGCATTCAAGTTATGGGGGACAGCCAGTGAAAAGGCAAAGTCCGGAGATCAAGAGTAATGTGTGAGGAATAGCGAAGAGGCCAGTGTCACAAGATCAACTGGAAAGACAGAAAAGGGTCAGGTTGTGAAGGGCTTTAAAAGTCAGACAGGATTTTATATTTTATTCTGGAGGTAATAGACTTAAACTTATTGAGTAGTGGAGTGATATGGATAGACCAGTGCTTTAGGAGAATCTCTTTAGCAACTAAGTTGAGAGTGGAATGGAATGGGGAAAATCAATCCATCAATCAATTAGCATTTATTAAGCACCTACTATTTGCAAGGCACTGTGGTAAGCACTGAGGATAAAACGAAAGGCAATTAACAAACAGTCCAGGTTCTCAAGCAACTCATGATCTAGTGGGGAAGACAGCATGATACATGGAGGATAAATCAGGGGTAGCCTCACAAGGAAAGCACTGAGATTAAGGAGGGCTGGGGAAGTCTTCTTGGAGGAGTTGGGACTTAAGATGAGATTTAAGGAAACCAGGAAAGCTTCTTGGAGGCAGAAATGAAAAGGAAGAGCAGTCCAGATACGTGGGACAGGCAGAGAAAAAGAATGGCCAAAAGGTCCATGTCAATGGATCACAGAGCATGTGAACGGCAGTAGATGTAAGAAGATGAGAGTGTAGAAAAGGTCAGTGTTGATGTACAGTTTTGAGGCAGGGAGACCAGCCAGAAGGCCAGAGATGAAGGCCTGCAACATGGGCAATAAATAATCTTCTCCATGGCAACCCTACAAATACTTGAGGAGAAATATCATATATCTGCTCATTCTCTTCTTCCCCAGGCTAAACAAACATCCCAATTCTTTTAACCACTCTTCATATGACATGATCTCAAAGCCTTCCACCATACTAGTCCCTCTTCTTATCAATTCCCTTGTCAAATGTGGTGTCCAGAACAGAACACAATTCTCCAAAACGGTACCCAAAATAACATTTTACATTTATACTGATTAAATTTTACCTTATTATTCTGGAAGCTTAAATACTTTGGTCACATAATGAGAAGACTGGACTCATTGGAAAAGACCCTAATGTTAAGGAAGATTGAAGGCAAAAGTAGAAAGGCATGGCAGAGGGTGAGATGGATAGATAGTATCATGGAAACAATGAACATGAGTTTGGACAGACTTCAGGAGATAGTGAAGAATAAAAGGACCTGGTGAGCTATGGTGAGCTAAGGGGTCACAAAGAGTCAGACGTGACCAAATGACTGAACTACATCATTCTGGAAATGTAGCAAAGCACAGAGCATAAAGAACTGTCCTTGAAAATAGGAAGACCTGTGTCTTAATCCTGCCTCTGACATATTCTGATGTTGTGATCCTGGACTAAATGTCTCAGGGCTATAAGCAACTCTCTAAGACTCTTCATGACCCCATTTGAGGTTTTCTTGGTAGAAATCCTGGAGTGGTTTGCCTTTTCCTTCTCTAGTTCATTTTACTGATAAGGAAACAGAGGCAAAAAGGGTTAAGTGGCTTGCCCAGGGTCACACAGCTAGTAAGTATCTGAGGCCACATTTGAATTCAGGAAGATGAGTCCTCCTGACTCCAACCCTAGTCCTCTGTCCACTGTGCCACCTAGCTGCCCACTCTAAGCCTATAAATTACATAGAAGGACTAAACTCCATTGGAAGAGGGAGTTTCCTCTCCTCTACCAATAAAATAGCAGGTCCAATACCTACCCCCCAATACACTGCTCTAGCTTATCTTCTTTTGTTCTGATTATCCTCCAGTGTGTTAGCTATGCCTCCAAACTTTGTCATCTATATATTTGCTAACCTTGTCATCTATGCCTTTATTCAAGTCATTGATTGAAAATGTTCAATAACACAGAGCAAAGCACAAAACCCTGAGGCACTTTAGAAAGATTTCCCTCCAAAGTTAAAAGTGAACTATTGACCATTATTCTCTGTGCTCAGCCATTCAACCTGTTTTGAATCTACCTAACTATGTTATTGTATAGTCCACATCTCTCAGTTTTGTCCCCCAGGATAGCATGACGTAGCTTTTTGTGAAAATCCCATTTTTCCTCAATGTTTGTAAACCATACCTTTAATAATGTATTCAACATTTTTTTAAATCCAGGGATTAAAATCAAGTTCAGTAGACTAATATTTTCATACTTCATTCTCTTTCCTTTTTTGGAAATCAGACCATCAATCAGTATTTATTAAGCATCTACTGTGTCTACTGTGCACCAGGCCCTGTGCTAAGCTCTAGAGATGCAAAGAAAGACAGTCCCTGTTCTCAAGGAGCTTGCCATCAAAGGAGGGAGACAACTCACAAAAGACTAAGAACAAACAAAAATACAGGATGATGAAGAGAGGGAAGGCACTAGCATTAAGGAGGAATTGGGAAAAAACTTCTTGTAGGAGGTAACATTTTTCACTGAGTCTCAAAGGGAGCCAGGGAATATGGAACAACATTTTGCTCTTTCTCAAAGCTAAAATTCTGATTCCAGGTCTTTATTCTACTACAATATTATAGTCAATGGTAAGAGGCCTACTCTCTCAGAAACAAGATGGAGTAAAATCCAAGAACAAGGTCATCAAGTGCTCCATTCTGTAACAAAAGCCAAGAAGAGCTCACATCTGATGTAACCATCTTCAGTAAACTTTCTTAAAGACAGTTAGTCCTGGAGGCAGAAAGTTGTTACTGTTGTCGTTCAGTCCTTCAGTCATATCTGACTCTTCACAAGCCAACCTGGGGTTTTATTGACCAAGATACTAGTATAGTTTGCCTGCCTGGAGTCAGGAAGACTTATCTCTCTGCATTCAAATGTGGCCTCAGACTCTTACTAGCTGTGAGACACTGAGAAAGTCACTTAACCCAGTTTGCCTCAGTTTCCTCATCTGTAAAATAAACTGGAAAAAATGGCAAATCATGCCAGTGTCTCTGCCAAGACAACCACAAATGGGGTCACCAAGTCAGACACAACTGAAACAACTGAACAACAATAACACTTTCTTAGGAGTAATCCAGGCCATCACAGAATCTAATAGTGGGAATAGACTCCCCCAAAGGCCAATTTCCTCCCCAGTACATCCTCTACAATGTCTCTGACAAGTGGTTATATGACTTCTGTTTGATCACTAGTATCAGATAACTCAATACCTTAAATAAAATCCATTCCATTTTTAGACTTATATCTGCTAGAAAATCCTTCTATTTAGCTAAAACAGGCCTATTTATAAAGTCAACCCATTGGACTTTGCTTTATTGTCTAAGGCTACACATAAGTGCAATCCCTCTACAAAAAAAAAGTTGGAGACAGCTGACAAGACTAAGGTGCTTTCCAGAAGGAACCAACATTAAATGAATTAAATGAAAAATAATCACTAGGCTTGGAAGTATGACATTATAAAGAGCATCAAAAGGAATAAAAGTTATACTGTAATGAAAAAGGTCAGCAGCAGGCTAATGGACATTACAGAAAGGTAGAAAAAGGAGTTATCGAGAAAGGGTGCATCATTAAGTTTCTAGCACCCCCAACACAGGTTTCCTCCATCAACAGCTATGCTTATTTTGATTTGGTTAGCAGATATATATCCTAGAGTGGCTAAATGACTCATCAGGATACCATGGACTGATGAAAGCATTCTTTAAAGACATTCATTTACTATAGAATTCTACATTCACCAAGTAACCTTTTGATTATTGGTTCAATAACTTAGTTAAGAGGCACTGTAACTAGGAGAGATAAATACCTTCGTCTCTGAGGCAGATTTATATCCCATAGCAAATTAATAAATTAGCATTCTGTCTACCAAGTCAATCTCATGTGAGTTCAGTTAGCATGAATCAATCAAGCAGAACTTGGTCACCCATGAGAAAGCTGATTAAATCAATTTTCCTCTCCCACAAGATTGAAGACCAGACCATGGCATAGAGGTGGAAGGAACAGAATCTAGAATTTTAGAGCTAGTTGAAACCTTAGCTCAAATTCCACTCTTTACAAATAAGGAAACTACAATGCAGAAAAGCTAACCCAGGGATGTGCTGGAGCCAGCCCAAACATTTCACCAATTCACAAAAGATTGTAAGATTTTCAGTGTGAGCACTTAACACCTCAGAAATCAACAAATGCCACATATCAAAACTTGATTTTTTTTCATTGTCTAAAGAAAATGATGGAGAGAATGTTAATTCAGATTAAACCTAAAAATACGTCATGCATACTTCCCACACACTCCCTGAAAGCTGGTTGTTAAATATTTAACACTAGAACTGAAGATTAAAGTCTCAGAGTTCCTTAGTAGTAAAACTCCAACTACAATTCACATGTCCTGATTCTCTCTCCAGTGCTCCTTCACTGCACCACATGACCTCTGACAGCAAGAAGCCCACCGATCGTGTAAGGAAATAACTAAAACAAAACAAAAAAGAGAATTCTTTGTGGCTCTATAGATTATTTCAAAAAGGATCAATATTAAAAATTTGCATTAAACTGTATCCATTTATTTTAACCAAATCTCTTATAATCTAATTTAGTGGTCTATTTGACTATACTGTCTACTATCCTTTTGACAGAAGAGAACACAACAAAGAAAAACAAATGGTTCTCTTTAGTTGAAATTTCATACGGCATTATCGTTGCACCGTTAGATATGTTCCAGGAAAGAGATTATTTCCTTTCACAACTGTCCTGTTCCCAGTTACAGTTTAAAACCTTTCAGAAGTTCAACTAAACTTTCAGAATATCTCATATACCATTAAATGGCATGCCAAGGCAAAGCAAATAGCTTGAAATCTTCTAGAAAATCACCTATACCATATTCTAGGATTTATTTGGGAAATAGCTGTTAAAATGCAGACCTAGACACATAAAAGGGCCACAGAATTTCATAGAAAGGTGTTCTTAATGGACCAAGAAAAATACCCTTTTAGTGGTACTTTTCAACATCTTAACATTTTTCAGAAACAACTTGACATCTTAAATTGCCAAGAAAGGTGAGAATCTCAACTGTGCATATGAAAAAAGAAGTCAGGGAATATTCTTACCTTAGTAAAACCTGATCCTTACCCTTGTTGTAGTTATTTAAAGTACATGCTTTTCAGTTCATGAAGTTGGAAAGTCAAATATTCTCCATTTAGAAGAAGCACAGCTTCAAAGTTCAATCTGAGTGAGGATTATTTTTTCTCCCAGAAATGACTATGATATGAAAACAAAAGGTATCAATAAAATATTTTCAAGTACACCTTCTATAGAAAACTCCTAAGCAAGAGACACTTGTCCTTCTCATCTTTCCATCAGCTTTCTCCAGCACTGTAAGAAGATAGTGATGCAAATAATAAGAGCTGCAGTAGATTCCCTAGAAAGAGGAATCTTTCAACCCCATAATTTTTAATGCAATCAAGAAAATAGCAAAGTACTATCCTAGAAGTGATAGAGTGACAGTCATCTCCAAAGTAGAGGGATGAAGGGAGGGAGGGAGGAAGAGAGGAAGGAAGGAAGGAAGGAAGGAAGGAAGGAAGGAAG
>CM053596.1:175626407-175649055 GCA_028646575.1 Pseudocheirus occidentalis
GGAAGGAAGGAAGGAAGGAAGGAAGGAGGGAGGAAATGAAGGAGGGAAGGAGGGAGGGAGGGAGGAGGGAGGGAAGGAAGGAAGGAAAGAAGGAAGGAAGGGAGGAAGGAAGGAAGGAATGAATGAAGGAAGGAAGGAAGGAGGGAGGGAGGGAAGGCAGAAGGGAGGGAGTAGGAAGGAGGGAGGGAGGGAGGGAGGAAGGGAAAAAAGATCACTGTGCTATGTGATGGGGATACAAATACAAGTAAAAAGAAAGACAATTCCTCCTCCCAAAGACCTTGTACTCTAATAGGGAAAACAACACACAAAACTGGAATTGTAAAGATTGGGTAGGGGGAGAAAAGGTACATGGTGCTAAGGTGTGGTTCTTAAAATCTAGGAAAAATGACTGGGAGGGGAATGGATGAGGACAGGCAATCCTGGGATCCTCCACAATATGAAGGCTGCAGGAGAAACTTGCCAGTGGGAGAAGAATGACAAGATATTCCTGAGTGAGCAGACTATGGGGATGTTAGATGATGGGATGTTAGATGGGGAGATGATCAGAGTAAAGCAATAAAAGGAAGGAAAGGAGCCAATGGAGAAACTGGAGCAAGAGCACTGAGAAACAAAAAAAGGATCATGGAAGCAAGCCAAGAGAGTTGGTTAGAGGTCAGAGCAGATGAGCAATGTTACATGACGTTATGATCAAGGAAGCTAGAATGTAGGAAACATTAATTTACCTCACATTCGTTTACTGAGCACCTATTATGGGCAATACACTGCACTAAGGGTGAAGGGAGATGCAGGTATCTGGTTCCTGACCTAAAGAGCTTAAAGCATCTTTGCAGTGATTACACCACCTTAGAGCAGGGGTTCTCAACCTTTATTGTGGCATGGTCCCCTTTGGCAATCTGGTGAAATCTATTTTAGATACATAAAATAAACGCATAGTTTAACAAAAGAAGTCAATTATGCTAAAATGTCATTATCCAGAAAAAAATATTTTAAGTTCATGAACCCCTAGTTAAAAACTTGTGTTTGGGAGTAAGACATTTACTGAATAGGTTCTGAACTAGAGCACAGACAATGTATCTGAGGACTTCAATTGTGAAGAGAAAGAAAAGAATAAAACAATATTTGGAAGAGGTGTCAGAGTCCAAGTGAGGGGTCATAATTCCCCCCCCCAAAAAAGGGAAGCCTATGCCTATTCATAAGCAAAAGGGAAGTCAGTGAAAAGCTAGCATTTGGAGATAAACATAATAAGTGGAACTTACATGGGTTTTAAGTTTTACAAAACCCCTATGATATCTAAATTGATCCTCTAGACAATCCAGAGAAGTAAATCATTAACATCAAGTTCATTTTACAGATGAGGAAACAAGCTCAGGGTAACACAGCTAGCTCAGACTGAAGCAAAGCCCAAACCCAGGTCTTCCTGATTCCAGATCCAGCATCTGGGGCACTAGAACAGACTGTCTGCCCAAATATGTCTGGAAGAAAATTCCTCAGCAGGTGGAGAAGAATTAGATCAAGAACACATAGAAAAGAGGGAAAGCATTTTTTTCCTCCAAAACTTTAGGAGAGCTGAAAAAGTAGCTGTAAAAACAAAGAAGAGGTAGAGATGAAAAGTCAGGGAATGGGAAAGCCATACCAATGGTCTTGTCCATGGGTGGGGAACCTGTGGCCTTGAAGCTACTTCTGGCCCTGTAGGTCCTCAAGTGTGGCCCTTTGTAAAGCCAATCACAAGCAGCTCTCCTGAGGACTGCTTCTGTAAATAACTTTAAGAATCTGATGGCATAGTATAGTGGACTCTCTATTCAGCAATAAACTAAAGCACAACATTCAAGAAACTAAAGCACAACATTCACAGCAATATAGCATAACAACTTATTACTAAGTTGGCCACATAGTCTTAAACAAAATATATCATTCAGTAAGTCACAATCTCCTCAATCAATATAGAGTACCCAACTAAAATCTTCTTCCATCTTGCCTTGAGGCTGGCTTTCAGTCATCAGAAAGTACAAACACCAACCACCCCTAGGTCACAGTAAGTTATGGTATCATCAGTCAGCACTGCGTACCCAAGTAAAGTCTTCTTTCATCTTAACTTGAGGCTGACTTCCAAACCCCATGACTCCTCTTCCATGGGTTGACCAATCCCAGCTCTTGCCTGGATTCACACATAGGCAGCTTTCTTCTCTGGTTCTATATCTCAGCCTGCAAGGACTATTCTACTTCAAGCCCTTCACAATTTCTGTTTCTAGGAAGACAAAGCTTAAGAGAGCTACATTGCTGGCACTATCATCTCAATTCACTTTCTGTCAGAGAAATAAACACAAATCAACAGAGTGCTTTTGTCTGACAAAGTACCATTAAGACAAATCAACAGACAGAATGCTTCTTCCTGAAAAAGCAACACAAATCAACAGAGTGTTTTTGTCTGACAAAATAACACCAACACAGAACAACAGATAGAACAACAGAGTGCCAACATCACAAACATTCTCTCTCTTAGCTCTGCTTGGTCCCAGCTCGTGCTTGAGCTTTTATCTGCTCTGCTCCTTCCTGTTCCACCCCTCCTATTCTGCTCTTCTGGCAAGCTCCTCCCACAGTAGGCTCCATGTGATGATGTTAGGCCATGGACAATTGGCCATGGACAATGACAAGGAAACTCCCTTAAGCCTACTAAGGGCAACACAAATGTATGCTATTTCCATCAAAGACTTGACATAATCAAAGACGAGGCTCAAAGGTACTTGAATAGTTGAAACAAGCAGCAAAGTACCGCTTTGCTTGCCATTTCACCTTTTGAATCCAAACTTCACAGAAAAAAATCCTTTTATTAAGGTGACACTGTCCATTGTGAGGTAAAAATCAAAGGTGACAATCTTGAATATGGTGTGGAATCCATAGAGATGAAAGAAGGAGGGAAATGAAGCAAAGAGGTTGTGGACAGAAAGGTCCAGAAAGCCGAGCTGACTTCAGGCCTTGCAAAGATGAGCTATATAGACCAGAACCAAGGAAGCTGGGAACCCCTAAGGCCAACTCTTCTGAGTTGTCATCCCAAGCATATGTTGAAACCACCAATGATGGTGGAAGATGTGGTTTTATCATGTTATTATAGAGCTGATTACAGAAGGAAGGAAGGAAGGAAGGAAGGAAGGAAAGAAGAAAATAAGGACATGCCATTCTATCTCTTCTTCACAAGCCTTTCCACTGGCCACGTTCTCCCCACTCCCTTCTTCCCAGAATGCTGAACTTCCTCAGCTCAGCTTCTTAGAATCCCTGACATAGTTCAAGACATGGCTCAAGTGCCATCTTCCATAAAAATCCCTTCCTGGTACCCCCAGCTGCTAGTGCTATTCTTGCCAAGATTACCTTGTGTCTACTTTCTGCATACCTTTTGAATCCTTAAATATGTATATATTGTCTCCCACATTAGAATGTAAATTCTTTGAGGTAAAGGAGTTTTTTTTTGTCTTTATATCCTCAGCCCAACGCCTGCTACATAGTAGGTTCATAAACGCTTGATTTATTCATTCATGATTTCATCAGTGTAAATACTTCCTCCACCATTGTAGATTATAACTCCTTCTAAGATTCAGGCAAGTTACTGAGACTAAAGGAAAGCTGACCTGGTGGCCGACCCTCTAACAATAAGCTTATTCAAACTTAGCCAGGGTGGTCCTTTGACTTTAGGCATGCATAATCCATTGCTAACCCATACTTTAAACCTTTTTAGATTGGGTGAGACTTTCCAGAGCTTGTAACCTACTGGTATAGCCTCTGGAAACCCAAGGTCACCACCATATGTGACGAAACATTAGAGTGAAAGTTCAGTAGAAGAATCCACACATGACCATCCAATTTCTAATATACATAATAATTTACAAATAATACATAATAATTTACAAAACTACAAAAATAAAGTTAGAAAGCACCTACTTCCATCTTGGCATTTTCTTAAACATTTTGAATTATAAGATTCAATATTACTTGATGACATCATAGGATCATTGATCTGAACTTGGAGGGGTCCTCAGAGGCAAACTAGTCTACCTTCATTAATTTACAGATGAAGAAACTGAGTCCCATAGAAATTAAGGGACTTGCCCAAGTAACCATCAGAAGCAAGTCTTGTAATCAGGTCCTCTAGCTCCAAAGGCAGTGATATTTCTACTATGTAATGCTGCATCCCCATCTTTTGCATGCATAAACATGTTAACATACTAGTCTGGAAACATGATATGATTCTTGGATTTGGGTCTGAAGGATGCTAAATTAAAAGGAAGCCATGGCAAATCTGGACAGCATGTAAAAACAGAGACATCACCTTGTTGAAAAACATTGAAAGCTGTGCTTTTTCTAATAGCAATAAATGGTTGTTAGTATTAAACTATAAAGAAAACTAAACACCACAGAATCAATGATCTAAAACTCTTGTGTTGGAGAAAACTTTTGATAGTCTCTTGGACAGCAAGTCAACATTTAAAGAAATTAATTTAGTCTATTCACTGGAAAGTCAAATACTGAAGCTGAAGCTCAAATACTTTGGCCAAATAATGAAAAAAAAGGACTCGTTGGAAAAGACTCTGATGTTGGGAAATATTGAAGACAAAAAGAAAAGGGGATGGCAGAGGATGAGACAAATAAAGAGTGCCATGGAAACAATAAACAGGAACTTGAACAGACTTTGGGAGATAGTGGAGGATGGAGAAGGCTGGTGTGATAGATATATAGATATAGATGTAGATGTAGATAGTTCTTGAGATCACAAAGAGTCAGAAATGACTGAAGGTTAAACAACAACAGAAGCAGCTCATTGAGATAGTCAGTAAAGGGCACTACATTATTTGTGTAACACAGTAAGTTGTTTTAGTTTGTGTACAAATTAAGTCATTTGTGACCAAATTTTTAAAAATCTGAATTTGCACCATATAACACTAGATGTATGTTCCTCATAACTCACCTTATAATGGATTGTCTCTAGATATGTCTTTAAATGAGATTGGCTGCCTGCAAAGTAATTCCCTTAGGGGTTTCCATACAAAATGGTCATGGCTCTTGAGTGAATAATGAAAATCCTTAATAATGTGATCCCAATAATACCTATGTGTAAAGTGGCATACACTAGAGCAAGAAAAATGGAAAAATAGAAACCTAGAATTTCATGCTATCTTTTCCTGGATTCTACACCATCCCAATGTCTTTCAGTTCAAAGTGTAATAGTTCATCACTTACAATGAGTTACCTAAAGGAAATATCTCCTTAGCCTATGTAAATTGTAGATAACACATATCTTTCCTCTAACTAAAAATATCCCATTAATATCAGCCTGAGGGGAAAAATGGACCAAATGAAAACTCCTGCTTGAGTCCCATAGCTCATCATTTTTAAACTCTCCCAGCTGCTGTTTTTATTAGTAGGATGTGTCTCCTCTCATCCTCTTCCCCATTTCTAATAAAAATCCCTGCTTTTCCCATCCCTGTAGAGAAGCCCCACATGGGGCCTGATCATGTTGCTAGGCTTCCAGGCTCTTATGATTAAGCAAGTGATTCCTCTGCCCATCTTTAAAAACATCTTTTATATGTCACAAAACTCAGCCCCACAAAGGAAGACGAGCATTTATTTTAAATAATGAGATATTCTTTGTCTCAGTATTTTTTCCCCCAAAGAGGAATGTGAAGATGTTAGAAAAGCCTCTAAATTCTAGAAGCAGTGGAACCATGGATTTGTAGAAAGCTATAATCTTCTGTTCTAATTGAAAGAGCACATTATCCACACTTGAACCAAATGTGACTCTGAGAACAGCAAGGGCCCTACATCCCCACCAAGATATACCGATGCCACTCACTTTCAAGTTTGACTCCTTCCAGATGGAGGGACCAGACAAAGCTGAGGCACATCCCTGTAATAAACTCCAAGGTATCACAAAGCAAAAGGATTCCAGATAAAGTCATTTCTCTCCAAATGGGGGCAGGGAATGACTACAGCTGCCAGCTCCTGATGAATAGGCTCATTGGGGTTACCATCTTCACGCCCTCTTTGCTGAGTGACTTTCAGCTGTGAAAGCTAAATTGAGGGTCTCTTTGAATGAATGGTTGAGTAATTAAATAAAAAGGAATAAATTTGGTACTGTTTTTTTTTCTTTCTGGGTCAGAAGAGTCAGAACATTTCCTAGAAGCACTTAAGTATTTATACCTCCAAGGGGCTCTGTGGCTTCAAGAGCCAGAGTCCAAGTAAGGGGTGAGGGGAGGAACCAGAAAATGAAAGTAAACCTTTCTGAGAATGGATAATTTGAAGACATAATAAGTTAGCAAGGTATGTAGCATAATGGTCTATGAAATTCTTCTCATAATGGCCATTATCTGATGCTAATGGTACTCTATTTCTTCTTCTCAGAGCTTATTTAGAGCACAATTACAAGTGCAGGGGAGGAAGGGGGAGAGGGAGTTGAGGATTGAGATAACCACAGGCTAAATTAATGCAGCTCCATGAAACTACAGTGTGTACTGGCCTTTGGGACACATTTATCAGTTTGTTCTCTTACATGGAGTTAGTGCATTTCCCCAAAAAAAGAGAAGGACTCTTTGAATTCACTCACATAACAATTCAGAGGAAAATAATTTTGAGAGGTAAAACATTTCCCAAAAGTCTTTCCTTTACTTTAACCTGTTTCATGATGCAATTTACAGATATATATCAGTAGCTTTTCCTATAGTCTTTCATCCAACTCATTGTTTAATTCTCATCAGTTAGGCAGTCAATCAGCAAACATTTATTAAACTTATTTATATGCCAAGAATTAAACAAAGCACTGAAGAGGCTTTCTCCACCCTATGCAAAAATAGGTTAAAAACAGTCCCTGCCCTCAAGGAGGTTACATTCTTATTTGTCATTTTTCCAGTGGTTTACTTTTAGTGATACCAAATCATTTTTTTTCCTTCTAAACTACAATGTATCATATCTTATACCCCAAAAGTGTCAAACATATATCCTATAGCTCTCCTGTGTGCTCCCAAACCAGATTAAAATATAATTGGGAAATATTTAACAAAGATAAATATGATAGAACATAGATAATATTAATCCGTGGTTTTCTAAGTCAATGTGCTTCTACAGAGATCTATATGCACAGTTTAGAGGCCCTGTTTCTATTTGAATTTGACACCGGTGATAGTTGTTCTGTCTTATCAACCCTTCATGACCCCATGGACCATATCACACTAATGCTGTCCATGAGGTTCTCTTGATAAAGATACTGGAATAGTTTGTCATTTCCTTCTCCAGTGGATTAAAGCAAACAGATTTTGAGTGATTTGCTGAGGGTCACATGACTAGAGAGAATCTGAGGCTGCATTTGAACTCAGGGCTTTCTGATTCCAAGGCCAGAGGTCCATCTGATTGAACTACTTAGCTGCCTTGAACCACCATTGATATAGACAATTGTTATTATTAATAATAGCAACAAAAGAAACTCTTATTGATGCAGTGATAGATAAAAAAATATACCTTGTAGTAATCCTGAGGATATAATAATAAGAATTTACATTTATGTAACACTTTAAAGTTTGCAAAGTGCTTTACAAATATTATTTCATCTGAGCTTCACAACAACTGAGGGAATTAGGTTCTATTATTGTCTCCATTTTACAGATGAGGAAAGTATTGAAGACAGGTAGCGTTTTAGCCAAAATTTTACAGAAAATGAAATGCAATCGTGAAACAGTATTAGCTATAACAATGTGTCGTAGCGGGAAAACCTCAATTCTCGAGCCTTGGAGTCATAAAGATTCTGGTTTAGGGACAACCTCTGATCCATACAAGCTGTAGGATCGTTTACTCTCTCAACATTCTCAGATGCTAAGAGTCTGTTACAGTTGAATTGTCTGCTTGCTTTAGAAGAGGGTGATTCCACACTATTCAAACAATGATGAATGGAAATTCGAATTCCAGCTTTCCCACTTTCCTGGGCTTGAATCCCATCCACACTGCATTTATTAACTCCATGACTCGGGGCAACTCACTTAATGTCTCTAAGCCTGATTTCCTATTTGTAAAATGGAGGTCATAATATTTGCACCATCTCCCTCAGGGTTGTTGACAGGAAAATATTTTGTAATGTGTTATAGAGCTATGCAAACGTGAAATGCTATCATTACAGCAGTTTTACCCTTCAGATGTTATCGACAAAGGAAAGCTAGATTGTACAGTGGTTAGGGCAAGAGGCCTGCAGCCAGGAAGATTCTTCTTCCCGAGTTCAAATCCAGCGTCAGACATTAACAAGCTGTGTTACTAGTCAAGTAACTTAACTCTGGCTCAGTTTCTTCATGTGTAAAATGAGATGGAGAAGGAAATAGTAAACCACTCCAGTATACTCATCAAAAAAACAACAACAACAAAAACCCAATGGGGTCACAAAGAGTTGGACACGACTGAAAACAACTAAACAACAGCAAAATATTACTGGGCCAATGACGCTGTCCCCACCCTTCCCAGAGTTCATCCAGAGAGTCAGTGAGAAGAGCCCCCAGTTTCCAATGTTCTATGGCAATCATCTGCTACAAACTAGTCATTTTTTTAAGTAAAACGTTAAAGAGGACAAGCACAAGTTTTCTCTGCATATCCAAAAATTTAGCGGACCTACAATTCATCTAATGTAGGAAAGATTGCAATGATGGATGGATGAAGGCATCCACGGTGAAGCCCTTATTCCTACCACCTTCACACACACACACACACACACACACACACACACACATTTCAGGCAAGGTTCCCAGGAGCCATTGTCCTCATCCACACTAGAACCAATTCATCCTCCAATGCTTTTATTTTCAGGGCTCCTCATATCTTGATTGCTGCTACTGTTCCCCTCCCATAACCTTCTCTACATTGGAGGAGGTTGGGAGAAGAGCTCAGCCACAACAAAGAAATGAATGGAGGTATAGAACTGCTATTTTCCTCAGGAGGTCATACTCCAAAGAAGGGAGAACTTGTTCTTTGAGTAGATGACCCCTGTAATGCCTTACAACTTGGCAATTCTATGATTTTATGAGAGCTGCTATTTTGGTCATTTTTTTTACCCTAACAGAAACATCATTTCATTTCATCTTCTTTTGGAGCACCAATTAAAAAGCTCTGAAGGGAGCAAAAGGAGACTCTCATGGACCCCAATCTATGAAACTTGACTGCTAGAAAACTGACCTTGGGGCCAGGAAGATATGGGTTCAAGCTATGTATCTGACCTGTACTCAATGTGTGATCCCGGAGAAATCACTTTAACCCCCTAGGCAACTCTGTAAGACTACACGTTACAGAGAAGCTGCTGACCTCCACTGGTAGAGAGAGTCTCCTTACCTGGAGTTCTCCACACCAAAGTGACCACAAACCTACTCCTTACCCAAGTCCCTAAGTACTGAAATGGAAAGCATTGATTTCACAGACGTTTTAGGAAGCATGAAGTTTTTGTACAGCAAGTCAATTCATTTTAGTAAGTACCAGATGTGGAATTTTCATCCAAAAATAAAAAAGTGGAAAAGAAATCAAGGGCACGTTGTCATCTACTTGGCCATGACTTATAGAGAAGTCAATGTGGCTTCCAGGGAAGGAAATTCAATTCAATGAAACAATAAACATTTAAGTGCCCACTTGAAGAGGTTTTACCAAAAGAACACAACCCATACTCTATTTCTTAACTTTATGTCAAAGAAGAAGAAAACTTTATAGTTTCTTTCATAAATGATTAAAAACAGCAGTCAA
Organism: Pseudocheirus occidentalis; assembly: GCA_028646575.1. Classification (NCBI taxonomy): domain Eukaryota; kingdom Metazoa; phylum Chordata; class Mammalia; order Diprotodontia; family Pseudocheiridae; genus Pseudocheirus; species Pseudocheirus occidentalis. The sequence continues at coordinate 175,636,152 of CM053596.1, forward strand.
TCAAACATACTTTTCAATGAGAAACATAAGCTTCTTGAAATGAAGGTTCTACCACATTAACTCCCTGAAAAGTGAAACAGAGCTCATTATCTTTCCCCTAAAATCTCTTCCTCTCTCTACTTGTCTGTTTCTGTCAGTGGCATCACCCTTCTCCCTGTCATTCAAGGTCATGGTGTAAAATGATCTGAGATTTCTGTGCCTTCCTTAGCCCCACATTCAATTGCTTTCCAACTCCTTTCTGCCTTTTCTTTCCCTGCCATTGTCTCTGTCATGTCTCTCAGTACTCTCCTTCACATTTTCCCTACTATCACCATTACAAAGACCTCCCATCTGGACTAGCCTCCTATCCTACATCCTTGCCTCTAAATGAGCCTCTTTCCTCACTTTTTCCCAGTATTGTCAAATTAATCCACGTAATGCACAGGTCTGATTGTTCCCTTGTTCAAAATCTTTAAATATACCTCATTGCCTACAGTGCTTTCCTCACAGTATTTTTCCTTGGACTACTTCAAATGGTAGACTGTCCAGGATACTCATTCCATTTTTCCACATTCTCTGAAAATAATTCCTTAATAGAAAACTATTTTTCTGTCATCTTAAACCTTTTCTTTCCTCACTTCCTCCATCCTTTTGCACCTACTGAGATTTGATTCTTTCTTCATGACACTTGTCGACCCTTTCCAGCACTGGTTGCACCTTTTATTCATACTCCCAACTCACTGGTCATGGTGGGAAAGTTGGTCCTTGCTCCAAACTGTCACTGCAAGACTCTCCCTGTGCCACCATCTCTCAGTGATACTTCTATTCCTTTGAGGTTATTTCAATCTATAATTATCACCCAGGTGAAGATACTTTTTTGGTTTTATTATTTTTATTATTAATATGTTCTATTAGATTTATGGAAGCAGCTAGACAGCACAGTGAATTGAATGCCAGACCCAGTGTCAGGAAGATTCTTCAAATCTGGCCTCAGATACTTTTTTTAAAATTAATTTATTTATTTTTAGTTTTCAACATTTATTTCCACAAGATTTTGAGTTACAATTTTTTTCTCCTTATCTTTCCTCTACCCCCACCCCAAAATAGCAAGCCTACTGAATACCCCTTCTCCCAATCTGCTCTCTCTTATATCCTCCCCCATAACCCCTTTAACTTTCTAGTAGGGTAAGATGGGTTTCTATATGCCAGGACCTGTATATCTTATTGACCAGTTGCATGTAAAAAAACAAATTTTTAAACATTTGTTTTTAAAACTTTGAGTTCCAGATTTTTTCCTTTCGTCCCTCTTCACCCACCCCAACTGGGAAGAAAAGCAATTGAATATAGGTTGAACATGTGTAGTTACCCAAATCATTTCCACAGTAATTATATTGTGAAAGACTAACTGTATTTCCCTCCATCCTCTCCTGCCCCCCACTTATTCTATTTTCACCTTTGACCCTATCCCTTTTCAAAAATGTTTGCTTCTAACTACCCTCTTCCCCAATCTGGCCTCCCTTCTATCATTTCCCCCATCCCCTATTTTCCTGTAGGTTATTACCTCCTTAAGCCAAATTCAATGAGAATTAGGATGTCCCATTCCCTTTCACCTTCCTGCTCTTCCCCTCCATTATAACAGTTTTCTCTTGCCTCTTTTATATGAAATAATTTACCCTAATCTTATCTCTCCCTTTCTCCTTCTCCCAATAAATTCCTCTCTCACCTCTTAATTTTCTTTTTTTTTTTTGCTTTTTTTTTTTGGAGGGCAGTTGGGGTTAAGTGACTTGCCCAAAGTCACACGGCTAGTTAGTGTGTCAAGTGTCTGAGGTCGGATTTGAACTCAGGTCCTCCTGACTCCAGGACCGGTGCTCTACTCACTGTGCCACCTAGCCGCCCCAACCTCTTAATTTTCTTTAGGTATCTTCCCCTTCATATTCAACTCATCCTGTGCTATCTATCTATGTATACACGAACATACATATGCCCACACTCATATATTTATATATGCATAAACTCTCCTATATATGTGTGTGTATGTATACATATATACATTCCCTTCAACTATCCTCATACTGAGAAAAGTCTTATGAGTTACAATTATTGTTTTTCCATGCAGGAATGTAAATAGTTCAACCTGAATAAGTTCTTTATGATTTCTTTTTCCTGTTTACCTTCTCATGCCTCTCTTGTTTCTTGTATTTGAAAGTCAAATTTTCTGTTCAGCTCATCAAGAATACTTGAAAGTCCTCTATTTCATTGAATGACCATATTTTCCCCTGAAGCGTTACACTCAGTTTTGCTGGGTAGGTGATTCTTGGTTTTAATCCTAGCTCCTTTGACCTCCAGAATATCATATTCCAAGCCCTTTGATCCATTAATGTAGAAGCTGCTAGATCTTGTGTTATCCTGATTGTGTTTCCACAATATTCAAATTGTTTCTTCTTGGCTACTTGTAATATTTTCTCCTTGATCTGGGAACTCTGGGACTTGGTTATAATATTTTGGGATCTTTTTCAAGAGGTGATTGGTGAATTCTTTCCATTTCCATTTTGCCCTATGGTTCTAGAATATCAGGGCAATTTTTCTTGAGAATTTCTTGAAGGATGGTGTCTAGGCTCTTTTTTTGTTCATGGCTTTCAGGTAGTCCAATAATTTTCAAATGATCTTTCCTGAATCTATTTTCCAAGTCAGTGTTATTTCCAATGAAATATTTCACATTGCTTTTTATTTTTTCATTTGTTTTGGATCTTTTTTATAGTATCTTGATTTCTCATAAAGTCATTAGTTTCCATTTGCTCCAATCTAATTTTGAAGGAGTTATTCTCTTCAGCGAATTTTTGAAATTTCTTTTCCATCTGGCAAATTCAGCTTTTTAAGGCATTTTTCTCCTCATTGGCTTTTTGGGCCTCTTTTGCCATTTGAGTTAGTCTATTTTTTAAGGTGTTATTTTCTCCAGTGTATTTTTGGGTCTCCTTTAGCAGGCTGTTGACTTGGTTGTCATGATTTTCTTGCATCATTCTCATTTCTCTTCCCAATTTTCCTCTACTTCTCTTACTTGATTTTCAAAATCCTTCTTGAGCGCCTCCATGGCCTGTAACCAATTTATATTTTTCTTGGAGGCTTTTGATGCAGAAGTTCTGACTTTGCTTTCTTCCCCCTACTCCATGCTTTGATCCTTTTTAGTCCCCCCAAAAAGGATTATATGATCTGTTTGTACTTCCATTACTTGCTCATATTGCCAGCCAATTACTTGATCTTTGAGCTCTTTGCCATGTTAGAACTCTGCTTCCAGAATGGAGTGAGCTATGTCCCAAATTGCTGGGATTTTTGCAGCTGCTGGGGCTATTAGGATGGTGCCCTCTCTGGGAGCATCAAGATCAAGATCCAATCAGGTTAAAGTAAAAGCAATTGCACTCTAAATGGTGGCTTGGCCCCCCTATTATCTGCAGGCCAAGAGCTCCTGAGGCAGTCACGCTGTTTCTTGCCCCAGAGACAGGGGCCAGACCTTGCTCTTCTATCCCTCTCTCCCCCACACCCCCACCATTCCAACAGAGTTCCACACTGGCCTTTTACTTTGTCTTTGGCATTTATGGGTTGAGAAGTCTGGAAACCGCAACAGCTGCTGGTGATTCACTCTCCTCAAGTTTGCTCTGACCTCCATTGATCAGGGCTGCCCTGGGACCAGAACCACACAGCTCACATGGGATGGTGCTTGTCTCCCAACTCAGTGCAATACACCCTTCCTGTCTGCCTGACGGGCTTCCTTCAGTGGGAGATTTGTTTCTCTCAGTCATTTTATGGGTTCTGTAACTCTAAAGTTTGTTTTGAGTCTTTTTTACATATATTGGAAGTGATTGGAGCAGGAGCTCATGCTAATTTTGCTTCTACTCCACCATCTTGGCTCCACACCCACCCCCCAACCCCCAGTTCAATATTCTAATAGCTATTATCTACAGGCCTCCAGAAAACTCCACTTCTTTCTTCAATGAATTTGGTATCTGGCTCACAGCCTTTCTCTCCTTTCCATCCCCTGCCTCTACACTGAGGAATTTCAACATATATATTGATTCTCCCTCCAAATACTTTAATCTTCCAATTCCTCATATTTCCCACAAATAAATCATTTCCCATGATCTACTCTTCCACCCCACCTCAGAAATGCACAGAGATGGTAATAGCCCTGATCTTGTCGTCACCCACAAGTGTTCCACATCCATGTTCATGAACTCTGCAATTCCTTTATCTGATCATAACCTATTGTCATTCTTTCTTTCATTTTTCTTCCCAGACCATCATCCTTACTGGCTAACTTCTTTTCCCTTCCTCATCTCAACCCTTTGGTGAACCAGTTCAGCTCTACATTGTCTCCTTCTCTCAAGTCTTTTGCATCTTCATCCTATTGAAAATCATTTCTTAAATTGTAATTATTTCAACTTAACCAATGTTGGAAACAAGTCTGCCATTTTAGGATTAAAATGTTTGTTACTCAGATTGGTACACTGCACCATGGTGGCCCACTAGCTAGCTCTAAAACTAAAATATTCCACTTCTGTGGTTTATAGTTCATAACATTTGGAAGGGTATACTTCTGACACTGTAAAAGTTAATTCCATGTAAGGAATTAGGATACACAGGAATTAAACATATTGCATCGACAATAGAAAAATAATTGCTTAATCTATTTTGTCATTAGTATTCAATGTATATTTAGTGGCACTTAAAATACATCATGTACAACTATTATAAACATTCTTACAGAGTTCCCATTTGCACTTCATCTTTCAGTAAATTCTTGTCAGAAATAAAATGTCTGATGCATATTATTGAAAAAATAAAATTTGAATTTAAAAAAATAATAATTTTTTTCCAAACCCAGCCTTGGATTACTCCCACCACCTGCATCTCTCCTACCCATTTGCTACTGAGCAAAACTGGGGGGAAAAAATCACAGAGCTGTCCTGACTGAGTCTACTCCAAAATTATGAGATTACATTATGTAATCTCAACTGGGCCCTCCCTGTGGCAAGGTAATCCCTTTACACTTCTCTAATTCATTCTCTATTGCACTCACCAGGAAGGTTTTTCTGGAACTTTTCATTTCTTGCCCTCCCTTTCACCTGAAAACACTGCCTTGTGTAGAGAACTACATAGAAACCGTTTACAGAAAGATGCCTTTTTTCCCCTGTTCCTCACTTCACCTCACATGGATAACTTCTGCCACCATCTCTTCCTTCAGCCCTACTTCACATGAAGAGGTAGTCCTTCTCCTTGCAACATACAACTGATGTCATCCTATCCTATCTTCTCCAGCAGGTTGCCCCATCTATCAGTACAACTCTCTCATTAATCTTCAGTGTCTCCTTGTTTACTGTTTGCTTTCCTACTGCTGACAAATATATCCATGTCTCCCCCATCCTCAAAAACCCTCACTTGATCCATCCATCCTCCTATCTACCTTTTATGGCCAAACCCCTTGAAAAGGCCATAAACAATAGATGCCTCCCCTCCTTCTCCCTTCCCTCTCTCCTTAATTCTCTGCAATTCAGCTTGGTACCCCATCTTTCAAATGAAGCTTCTCTCTCCAAAGTAACCAGTGGTCTCTTAACTGCCAAATCTCACAGCCGTTTCTCAGTCATCATCCTTCTTGACCTCTTTGCAGCCTTTGATTCTTCCCTTTTCCTTCATTCTTTCCTCTCTCTTGGTTTTTATGACACTATTCCAGTCAGGTTCTCCTCAGTACATTTGCTGGAACACCATCCAGGCCATACCCGCTAACTATGAGTGGCCCCTAAGGCTCTGTCCTTGGTCCTCTTCTTGTCTCCTTTGATAATATTTCACTTGTTAATCTCATCTGTTCCAATGGATTCAATTAACATCCCAATGCTGTTGTTTCTCCAGCCTCTAGCCCTAACCTCCTCCTAACTTTTACACTCCTATCTCCAACTACCTATTAGATATCTCAAACTGGATGACCTTTGGTCATCTTAAATTCAACACGTCCCAAACTGAACTTGTTATCTCCCCCCCCCCCAACCCTTCCTCTTCCTAACTTCTCTATTACTGTTCAGGGCATCATCATCTTCCCAGTCACCTATCACCCAGACTCAAAGTCTAGTTTGCATCCTAGACTCCTCAATATCTCTTACCTGTCACATCAATCATTTCTTTTGTTTCTGCCTTCCTAATATCTCTCTTTATATGCCTTCCTTCTCTCCTCTGACACAGCAAACACCCAATGTCTGGACTATTGCAGTGACCTTCTGATTGGTTTCTCTGCCTCAAGTTTCTCCCCACTTCAATCCATCCTCTACTCTTAAGTTAATTGGATCTTCTTAAAAAATGTAAATCTCACCCTACCTCTTTCAAGTACTAACTTTGGCAAGAAGACTTTCCCAGGCCTCCTTAGTCTTGGTAAGTTTCCTTTGAAATGACCTCGAATTTCATACACACATGTATGCATATATATGTACATATACCTATAGGATGTTTATTTCAATTCATTGAATATATTTTACATATCGCATGTGTGATATATATACATATGTCTTTATATATGTATATTTAGATATAATACTATTTAACTGAATTTAATCTCCATGTCCCAACTAGTAAATGGCCAAATTGAGAGATTCAAATATGATCTATTGTTATATTTATGTTGACTGAGCTCCTTGAGAGCAAAGACTGTCATTTACTTTTGTTTTTATCCCCAAATTTAGAACAGTGCTTGCACATAGTAGGCCCTTAATAAATACTAGTTGACCGGTTGGTATAAAGACACAAACACTTGGCATACGATCTCGTGCATAGTAGATGATTAATAAATGTTTATTCACTATCTGATGCTTCTAGAAGTTGTGATTTTCTAATACTCCCGTGGAGAGGAGAAGCAAATCACAGAGAAAGCATAACAGGGAATTCATTGACTAGAGCTTTCTGTCCAACAAGCTTGCTTGAAAAAAACAGAATGGATTGACCATGGTTTTAATTACTTATGTAATAAACTTTAGTTTTTCTCTTCTTTATCATAAATTTAAGAAACAGGAGAATATGGACTGAGTTCTTTTGGTAAAACGTCTTCAAGGAATCACTAGTTGTGTATTCTTTAATTGAATTAACTCTCCATGTGCCAGATAGTAAATGGCCAAGCTGGGAGATTCAAATATTCAAATGTGGTCCTCTGAATACAAATCTAGTAAATCTACATCATACTCCTGGCCTCAAACTACTTTTTCATCTTTACTTTACATTGTTCCCTTATGTACCCATTTCTCCAGCCATCTTGGGCTGTTTAATCATTCCTTGGATACATCCATCATTTGTTATATCCTCACTCTCACTGTTCTCTCTGAGTGATATCTGGCATTTGATAGACTACTCCCCTCATCCTGTGAAGCTCCTTTCAAAAGTCATACCCTCCACGAATCCCCCTTCTAACTCCTTAGTCACAGATGAATTAGACCATTCTGTTGAATCCTTCTAGCCCTGGGCTTCTGTTTATCCTGTGTACTCCTCTGACCTTGGGCAAATCACTGGACCCTCCAGGTCTCCATTTTCTCATCTGTAAAATAAGAGCTTTGGTTTAGATGGCCTTTGAGATCCCTTATCAATCTCATCAAAGATCTTCTGGTCCTACTTTGTTTATTGACTGACTGAAACAAAGTGCCTACTATGTGCTGAACACTGTGCTAAATGCTGGGAATATTAAGAAAGGAAAAAAAATGTCCCCACTCTCAAGGAGCTCACAGTTTAATGGAGCATACAACCTGCAAGCAACCATGCCAAACAAGATCTATACAGGATAAACTGGAAATAATCAACAAAGCAAAGGTACAAGAACTAAGTGTGACTGGAAAATGTTTCCCATAAAATGTAGGATTTTAGCTGAGACTTGAAGGAAGTCAGGAGACAGAGATAAGGAAGGAAAGTATTCCTTGTTTGGGGAACAGCTGGTGAATACACATGCAGTCCAGAGACTGGATTGCCTTGTTTGAGGAACAGCAAGGAAGCCTATGACAATAGGTTATAGATGATATTGTGGGATATAAAATGTAAGAAGACTGGACAGAATTAGGAAAGGAACAGATTCGAAAGGGCTTTGAATGCCTGAGGATTTTATATTTGGTCAGAGAGGTGAGAGAGAGCCCCAGTGTATTTAGTAGGTCAGATCTATAGTGTAGGAAGATCACTTTGACAGCTGAGAATAGACCAGAGTATGGAGAGATTTATGGCAATCAGATCAATCAGCAGGCTATTGCAATACTTTATGCTTGTATATGGCATATATACTATATAGTATACACAACACTCTATAGTGGTACTTAAGTGATATAAAATGATAAAGATTCTTTTTTTTTGTTTTTGTTTTTTTGGAGAGCAATTGGGGTTAAGTGACCTGCCCAAAGTCACACGGCTAGTAAGTGTGTTAAGTGTCTGAGGCCAGATTTGAACTCAGGTCGTCCTGACTCCAGAGCTGGTGCTCTACTCACTGCACCACCTAGCCACCCCAATGATAAAGATTCTTATATATTGCCTCTGTTTTTCATATTTGCCCAAAAGAAATATTTTTGTATAAAAGATGCTTCCATGAGAAATACTAGGAATTGTATTTGGTATTGTTATGGACAAAGTTGGTTTTAAAAGCAAAAAGAAATTAAAATAAAAAGTAAGCTAAGAAGGGTCTGCACTACGGTGGTAGCAGTGCCAGAGGAGTGAAGGAAGCATATATGAGGGGTGTTACAAAGGTATGTTCATTATTTTTGTCCATGTCAGCTCTTCTAATAAGCTCCTTGAAGACTGTGATGTCTCACTTACCTTCTTCAGACTCTAGATCCTGACACACATAAGCATATGGTAGATGTTTGTTGAAGAAAGCATCTGGGTATAGCATATTGAGCACCATCTTGGGATTCAAATGACCCCTCTGGTGCTTACTACCTCAGCGACTGGACTGGATGACATTTCTCTTCTAAATCTAGTTCTAAAACCTAATGACTGAAAAGTGTGCTATCAACAGTAGGGATGAAAGCCATAATATAAAACAATGATCAGAGAGCAGATATTCAAGAAAGTGGAAATGTGGATCCTAGACTTTTGCAAGAGTTGAGCAATGAAGTAGGGAAGAGAGATGTCAACCTCCAGGGTTCAGTATAAAAAAAACAAATAGGATTAGGTTGTATGAATGTTTATTTCTCTCAAGCAGGTGGGCATGAATGCAGAGCTATATCAAGAATTGAGTTGACTAAAGGATCAGGTAAGGGGGGGTTATAAAGCCATGAAGCAAGGAAGTGTCCCAGACTCAGGATGTCAGTGCAAGTTTAATCCCATCTTGTGATTGCTGACACAGCAGGAGAAATTTGGATTCGCTCAGAGAGCATCACAAAGGACCTCTGGTATGTCAAGTTCAAGGGATGCTCAGTCTGCCTCCTGATTGACTGATTCTGATTCTCAGGTCAATTCAGCCTCCTTTTGGGTAGTAAGGGAGCTCAAGAAAAATGAGGTGGTTAGTAAAGTCATTAACCATTCCATTTTCACAGACATAAGATGATTGCTGGAGAGAATAAAAGCATTAAAGGACAGGGATTTTAGTTTGGGGAAGAACCTTGTAGGCATATGGGAAGAAGTCATCAGAGAGGGAGAAACTGAAAGTGCCTAAGGAGAGTGTGGGAGAAGAGTGGAAGGCTGATTGTTGGGAAAAGGTCTTAGAGGAGCCAGGAGGAAATGGGTCTAATCAGCTGTGCAGGTAAAGGAATTAGCTTTATACTTGAATGAAACAAAGAAAGACTCAAGAGAATTAAAGGGGAGGGGAGAAAGAGGGCCAATGGGCTATGAAGTAAAGCCCCCAGGGAAGAATCTTTCTAGCATCTCTTGAAATGTTTTGTTTGAAGGGGTTAGCATTACAGGGATGAGGAATTAATGTGTCATCAGTGTCAGCCATTGTGTTAGAGGAGTGACAAATGTGTGTACGACCCTCTGTTCTATTGTTATGTTAACTTTTCCCTTAAACAAAAGCAAACAAATGGACAAAATAAACCAATTATTGTAGTAAAAGGGAAAGAGCTCTCAGGAAAATTGTGCTGGGACTCTCAGCATCTTCTTAGGGCTCAGCTAGGGTCCTGTGTCTTTCAGCTTCTTGGTAGACTTTTAGTTTGAGGGTTTGGGGTTGGTTGGTTAAGTTTTGTTTTGTTTTTAATTTTGTTGTTGTTGGGAACCAAGATGCTCTTTCTATGGCAAGATAAACAAGTCATCTTGAGTGGGAAGTAAACTTCAAATCTTCTCTGCACTCACCTGGTCTCTCCTCTGATTACAAAAACTTCCAGACTCTACAAACACTAATCTCTCCATTTAGACCCACCACCCTCTCCCTCCAGCTCTAGTACAAATCAGGTGCAATTTGGTAGCACAGTGGATAGAGTGCCTGGCCTGGAATGAAGATGATGGGTCTTCCTGAGTTCAAATCTGGGCACTTACTGTGACCTTAAGCAAGTCATTTAACCTTGTTTGTCTTAGTTTTCTCATCTATTAAAAAGAACCAGAGAAGGAAATGGCAAACCACTCCAGCATCTTTGCCACAAAAAAAACCCAAATTGGGTCACAAAGAGTCTGACTAAACTGAAACAACCAAACAACAATAAAAAAGGCCTCCATACTTCATTCTACCATCCCCACCCTATTCTAGGACCTGCCTGCAAAAATTACAATAGAAAGGGAATGAATTTGCCTGAGGCTCTGTCTCTCATACATTCAATCTCTTCCAATCTGTGTCAGCCGGCTTGCTTTAGCCTGAGGGAGAAAAATTTACTCTGTTTTGCAATGTTTTACTCAATATCAACCAACCAAAACTCATTGAGATTCTCTCCTTTGGATCAAAACCCAGTCAGGTTTTGGTTAGCACTTTGGATCTGGGTTTGAATTTCTGTCCTATATTTGTATATCTACTTACCACAAGCTATTCAATGGTCCCTTACTCTCTACCTTTTGTTTACCAAGGATGAATCAGTCATCTGGTCTATATCTTGCCCCTGGACCCAGATGCTTCCAGGGGAGAAAGTGAAGCTGGTGCCCTGGCAGAGAGCCCTCCCTCACTTACTTAAATCCAGTTCTTGTGCATGAATTCCTGATGTCCTGGTCCTCTTAAAGAATGAAGGACAAGCATCAACAACAACCACAAGGAATCATACAGCCAGAAACAGGACAGCCAGGTATTCATCTAAGCAATGAATTCAAACTAATTCCTTAAACAAAAATCATAAAGGTCACTTTTAAAGAAGACAAGGTTTACAGACACCTTCTGCTGCCTTGCTGAAAGTGAGAGTAGAAGAGAATTAAAATATGGCACCATCCTTCTCAGATGTGAATGGGAAGAGCTCAGCAGTGCCTCAGTCCGATTCAATAAGCCAATAAGCGCTTATGAAGCACCTACTACCATCCATGCCAGGCACTATCCTGAGTGCTGGGGACACAAGGAGAGGTGAAAGAGGACTAGAGGGGCTCACAGTCTAAAGGGGAGACAACAAAAACGCACAAGCTAAAGACAGGACAAAGGAAACAATTAACAGAGGGAAATCACTAGAATTAGCAGGGCTTGGGAAAGGCTTCTTATAGGAGGTAGGAAGAAGCTGGTCAGTCCTTCTAAAATAATAGTGATGATAATGATGATGATGATGATGATGATGATGATGATGATGATGATAACAACTAGCACTAAGGTAGCATTCTAAGCTTTGTCAAGCACTTTGCAAATACTATTTCATCTCATTCTCACAACAACTCCAGGAGACAGGTGCTATTATTACTCCCATTTTACAAACGAGGGAATGGAGGCAGGTAGAGGTTATGTGACTTGCCCAGGGTCACACATCTAGGCAGTGGCTAAGGTCTGGGCTGCAGCAGCACTGACCTTGCTCCCTTGGGCTCACCCAACCTAGGCTGCTACAGCCTCCAGCACCCTCCACAGTCTTCCTGGGCCCCCTCCAAGAACCTAACTTCCAACAAGGGCTTTATACACTCCTGGGGGCCTGGGAGTCAGCCCTGAGCTGGTGAGAGATGGCCGTCACAACATTCTCAGTTCACAGGCCTACTCCCCTCAGGTGAGGCAAAGGCAGATGGAGACAGAGGTAAGCCACCTCAATACCAGCTGAGTCTGTTTATCCATCTCCTGATCTCTGCTCCTTCACTCCACTCAAAACTTGCTGAGTCTCTCCTTCTCTCTCTCAATCTCCCTCTGTCTCTGTCTCTGTCTCTCTTTGTCTCTGTCTCTGTCTCTCTCTGTCATTCTCTCTCTGTCTCTCTGTCTCTCTCTCTCTCACACACACGCACACACACAACTCCCAATATTCTCATACATAGACAGTTTTCCCTCCTTACAAAGTATCTTCTTTCCAAGGACATGCTTAAACTCCCCAGATTCCTCCAAGCCTCTGCTATGGGAAGCTTTTACTGATTTCCCCTACTTGTCAGCGCTCTATTCTGCCTCAAATTATATTGTATTTATTTATGTTTAAAATAACGTATTATCACAGTAGAATATAAACTCCTTGAAGGCAAGATCTGTTTTTGCTTTTTGACTTCATATCCTTCTACTTTGCACTTTGTCAGTGGAGTTTCATTATTGCTTATTGGGTTAAATTAAATCTAGTGCCAGAAGGAAGGTCTCTTCAATGGGGCAACGAGGAGTCAGCCAGTAAAGAGTTTACACTTTGCCAGGAGAATTCAGATCTTGGCCAGATGGTGTTTTAGGTTTCTCTGATAAACATATACTAAGAGACTAATTGCCAGGCCTAATTACAAAGTATTAGGAATAATCTATTTTGTTGTTTAGTTACTTCAGTCATGTCTGACTTTTTATGACCCCATTTTGTTGCTATCTTGGCAGAGATACTGGAGAGATTTTCCATTTCTTTCTCCAGCTCATTTTACAGATGAG
>CM053596.1:175649555-175693435 GCA_028646575.1 Pseudocheirus occidentalis
CTCCATCACCCCTCCTCTCATCCCCCTCCCTCCTATTCTCCTGTGTGGCAAGATACTCAGTTTAGAGTTTATGTCTTTCCTTCCCTAAGCCAAATTCAATGAGAGTAAATGAAAGTAAAGTTGTAACAATTATCCCTTGCCTCTTTTTTTGATTGGCTTCATGTGGTAAGTAACAGGAAGGAGTGAAGGCTTATACCAAGGTTTCAAACCTGGATGACGGGGAGGATAATGATGCCCTCAACAAAATAGGGATGTTTGGAAGAGGGGTGGGTTTGAGGAGAAAATGGGAATGAGTTCTGCTTTAAACATGTTAAGTTTAAGAATATGGGTTTCAAACAAGGTTCTTCACCTTTTTTGTGTGTTACAGTTGCCTTTGGCAGTCTGCCAAATATTATTGACCCCCTTCTCAAAATAATGTTTCTAAAAAGCCAAAATAAAATACATAGGATTACAAAAGAAACCAAGTATATTAAAATATGGTTATCAAATTAAAAAAAAACAAAACCAAGTTGGGGTCCAAACCCCATGCAAAGAATCCCAATTTGAAAGACTAGATTATTAGATTTATTGAACATTGTACTTTTGGGTAAATATCAGTTATGGATCAGTTAGAGATTTCAAGGGAGCAAGAAGGGATGGTGGGTTAAGAATGGAGAAAACCTGTATAGGTGACTTATTGAAATGGAAGTTTCTTTATAAAAGTAAAGCAAGAAAGGAGTTTGAGAACCTGGAAAGGCTTGTTTGAACTGAAACCAAGTGAAGTAGGCAGAACCAAAGAAAACAGTTTGTGCACTCACTGCAACACTATAAAGGGGAGTAACTTTGAAAGGCTTAAGAACTATAATCATTGCAATGACCAGTCGGAGAAGAGATGCTGAAGCAAGCTTCCCACCTCTGGGCAGAGAGGTGACAGGCTAACCAGAGGGGCAGGATGAGGCATACATTTTCAGACACAACTCAATACAACACAAATTTATTTTTGCTTCGTTATTCTTATTCGCTACAAAGGAAGGTTTTTCTTTTGCGGAGGCGGGATTTGTCATTGAGAGAAGTGAGAGGCGGTGAGAGCCATGCAGGAAAAAAAAGTGTCAATAAAACATTTAAAATACAAAGAGAAGAGGAGAAGGAAGTTCAAAAGAGGATACAGACAAGATAGGCAACTGTGTTGAATTTAATGTATCCTTAAAAAATCTGTCGATTTTGGTAGATTCACAGTTTCATACGTGATCTTCTTTTTCTGTCCTTTTTTCTGCAGAAGACCTATATATTTGTTTGAATGCACCAAGAAGGAAGATGCTGACTATATCACAAAGAGAGGAGAGGGAGTTGAGAGTGGATTTTAAAAGTCACTCGACCTCCCTTCCTCATACAACATTTTCCTTTAAAAAATAACTTATGAATTTGGCAGTCATCAACAAACACAGCTACTTCCATGTACCAAGGACAGAAAAAGAGAATTACATATGAAACTGTGAATCTGCCAAAACCTACAGATTTTTTTAAGGAAATATCAAATTTAACATGGTAGTACTGCCTGTCTTGTCTGTAACTCCTGAACTTTTCTTCTGCTCTCTTCTGTATGTTTTTCAGATGAAGGGATAATAAGCCTTAGAGAAGGGGGGAAACACTTTTTCTTTTGAGATGGTAGGAAAGAGTAGAGAATAGACGGAGGAGGGGGAAGGAAGATACTTAAAGATAAAGAGGCGGGGTGATGAGGAAGCTTTCACCCAAAGCCCTTGATGTACAAGCAAAGGGTTAAGGACTCTTGCCAAAGGATAGGTGGGATGTGGGGGTTCCATAAACATTTACAGAGATCATCTCAACAATTTCTTTTTCTAAGTTCAAGTTAAATGCTTGTTGATTGATTTTGTTGATTAAACTGCTGCCCAGATGTTCACTCTTGTAGTGGTCCTGGGAGGAAAATAAATAAGGGATTAACACTTCTACTTGCCATAGGGAAAGACAAAGTCCAGAAGGATTGTGAGGTTTACTAGGGTCACAGAATAACATATGTGATGGAGATGGGGTTAGAAGTGGGCTCTAGATGATTAAAAATCAAAGATGGAGAGAAATTGCTTTGTGTACTTCCAGTCATTTGGACACTTAGTTCAGAGCTCGCAACTAAGCCAGCTTTCTGGCTGGTGAGATTTAGAGCTTCATGGGACCCTAGAGATTATCTAGTCTAACCTCTCTTTATTACACAAATAAAAAAACACCTAAGACCCCCAAGAGGTAAAGTGATTTGCCTAAGCTTTCATGGGCAGAGCCAAGATTCATACTCAACTCTTTCAGCCCCAAATTGAGTGTCCTGTATGCTGTGCCTCCCTGGCACTCAAACCAGAAGACAAACTTGTTTGTTGAAAGAATACCATACCTTAGAGATCACAGAATACTATGTTTCTGAGAAAGACGTGCAGAATCATATTAGAGACTGTGTTTTAAGATTATGATTATGAATAGGATGCCTTCAGAAATATAGCTCTTGAGGCAAGAAAGAATACTTGGTGCTAGAGATGCAAGGCTTAGTTTAACTGTTCAGTTAACAAAATTGCCAAGTGTTTTCCTCTATAAAAACAGTTCAACAAAAGCCCACTTCTACCACAGGAATCCAACTAAATTTGGTGGTTTAATCACTTGATCCTAAAACAGTTTGGTGACAGCTCGTTGTTACGAAATGACCTGGTGGATACCAGCTGTCCTTTTTTTTTAGGGCATCTCCTGGCTTCCCCTATGTCTTCCCCCTCCCCCAAGTCTTGGACTTCAAACATCAATCCAGGAAGGGCAAAGGCTAGAATTTGTCATATGGGTCACTGAACCTGTGATCCCAAGGGAGAATATAGATTTCAGAAACATGTAGTGGGGGAGGAGGAAGAAAAAAAGAAAAGATGAAGATAAAGTGCTCTGTGCCACGACCAGTTACTTTGAGCTGCATTGAGGCTGCCAGACCATTAGGCTTTGCTTCAGTTTTTGCATCAATACCACTCAGGAGAAGGCTTATTTGTAAGAGGAGCAGGATTCCAGGATATGCATTCATTTGCAAAAGATGCCACAGCACCCATTCTGCGGCTAATACTGTGTTCATGAACTTTACCTGTGACTAAATACATTTCACTCCTCGCACCTGAGCTCCAGTAATTGGTTTTTGCAACGATGAACACAACCACCAAAGGGAAGGGTGGAAAAAACACCAGCTCCCTCGCTGTGTTTTGAAATGGTTTGACTGCAGATGGGGGAAAAATACTGATCCTAGCTCTGAATTGGCTGTTACTGAGGTCACATCTTACATGGCTGTCAGCTGGGGGCTTGAAAAGGAGTAGTGGGTGTCTCAGGAAGAATGGGTGTCAGGACAGTGATCGGCTGCTGAGGAGAGGCAGTGGTCAGGACTGAGGGGAATCCGGGCTGCAGGCAGAAGTCAGTCTCCACACAGCAGTGCCCACTGACACAGACTACCAGTTCTCCCAGAAGATATCTGGTCAACGGAGGTCCTCCTGAAATGCTTAATCAGCCCCTAAATTATAGTTCATAATCACTTCCAGGCTAATCGATCTCTTGGGTCAGGAAAGCCATTATCTGATATTACAATGCTTTTCCTGCAAAGGAAATCAGGCGAATGGATTATCTGGTGTCTCTAAGACAATGGGGAAATGTGAAGCTCTGTGAATGTATTTGAAAAATGTAAATGTAAAACTTCATTAGTTTATTCTCCAGAGTTCCAGAATGCTTTCAGAAAACATGATGAGTTGGTCTACCCCATCACATCAACATGTAAACATGCCAACTGATTGAGCACCTGGCTGCCCATAGCAAATCAGTACAATAATCTGTGTTCATTTCCTCAAACTCAATATTGAAGGAAACTGAGAAACAAGCATTTATTCCCTGATATTTTTCTTTCACTGACTGCACACCCCCTCGCAGCATCTTTCCCATCTCTTTGGCCTCAGGATCTCATGGTGCACCAACTACCCTGGGCTTCTGCTGTATTTTACATGTTTCCCGCAAGATTGAACTTGAGGAAATGTTCCATTACCCTGGACTTCTGTGCTGAAAAAGAAAACTAATTAATGTTTTAGGTGTTCGTGATTGGTAATGTATTGATAGTGTATTGATGCATTACCTCTCCCACGGAGTTTGACTTTTCACAGTAATTTCTAGCTAATGATAATATTAGACAACAGGACTGTAGGAGAATATCTTGGGGCACAGCCTGTTAGGCCACACCTCGGACAATGTTAGCTCCTAGTATGACAAGCTGCAACTACTTTTCAGGTTCATAACTTTAGGCATTGGAAACTCATGATAATCAATGTCTATGAAGCATCTTAGATAAAGAGCTTTCAAGATAGGAAAATGTGGAATCTTACCTATTTCTTTATGATTTTCTTTGCAGATTGACAGCTTATCTCAATACTGATTGCTTGATTGAAGATTTATTGATATTTCTTGTTTTTGCAAACATTTATAGATCACTCTATTTTGTGAGAAGTTTCTTCTAATAAAGTCAAAGTGAAATTAATAATAATGACCTCATCTCAAAGTACATCCAATATTTCACATTGGTAGAAACTCCCACCCCAAACCCCATTTTTAAAAAAATTAAGAGCTATCTATTTTATTTTTCTTTCATCTACACTCATCAAATAAAAATTCTGTAATAAATATGCATAGTTAAGCAAAACAAATTTCTACAAAATGACTACATATAAGAATATACATTCTTCACTCTAACCCTATGACCTCTCAGTAATGGATAGCAAGTTTCATCATCAGGCATCTGGAATCATAAATGGTCATTGAATTGATCATAGTACTCACAGCTTTCAAATTTGATTGTTTTTACAGTGATTTTCTTCCTGTACAAATCATTCTTCTGGTCATACTCATTCCATTCTTAAGCAATTTATAAAAGTCTTTAAAATTGTTCATTCTTATAATATTGCTCTTATGGTATGGATTGTTTTTCTTCTTCTCTTTCCTTCACCTTGCATCAGTTCCTGTGTCCTTCCATGTATTTATGAAATCATCTATTTCTTAATTTCTTATACCACAATAGTAAGTGCTCCATCAGACTCATAGACCGTGGCATGTGCAGGCACTTCTCAGTTGTTGGACATTCTCTTAGTTTCCAGTTCCTTTGTCACCACCCTCCCCCCACATACACACACACACACACACACACACACACACACACACACACCTAGGGCTGCTATAAATATTTTGGATTGGTTTGTTTTTTTTTACATAGAGGCCCTTCTTTCTGTGATCTCTTTTGGGTAAAGGCCAAAGGGCAAGGCTATTTAATAACTTTTTGCAGGTAATTCCAAACCGCTCTCTAGAATGATCATACCCATTCCTAGATCTATCAACAATGCATCAAGGTACCTCCTACATTTTTCATTTTCCTTTTTTGCCATCTTTGGCCCTCTGAAAGGTGTGAGGTAGAATTTCCACATTGCTTCTGACGTATACTGGTTATGCGACCCTGGCTAAACTGCTTTAGCTTCTTAATGTCCCAGGCTTCTCCCGAAGCTCACAAATTATAGATGAGTTGTGCATCTGTATGAGTAGAGGAAGTGAAAGGTTTGGTGGTTGCGCTGGTGGTTGTGGTTGTGGTTGTTCAATTCTTCTTTAGGAAGCATGTACTAATAGAGATCAGCAACTCTGGTACTCAGGGCCGGGATTTCAAATTTGTAGCCACATTGGACTCCTGGAGTCCCTGAGAGAAACTTCCCAATCCTTCATCAGATGGATGGAAGATGAAGGAGTTATCAAATTACTAAATCTTTGGAATTTGAATTTGAACCAACTAGCTTAGAAAATGTGAGCTTCAAATGAAGAGATTGGTTCCAAATAGAATAAAGCTGTAATAAGGTTGATATCATTTTATAATAAGGCACATGGGATAAACTCTGCATGGAATAAAGTATCAGTGTTGCAGAGCATATTTATCCTATGTCACCTCTATCCATAACTAAATTCAAGTTAACATTTATTAAATACCTACTATGTGTAAGGCATGGCGCTAGGTACTAGAAGAAGGAAGGGAACACGCATTTATTAAGTGCCTGCTGCATACCAGGCATTGTGCTAAGCTCTCTACAAATATGATCTTATTTGATCCTGACAACAACCTTGTGAAATAGATGCTATTTATCCCCATCTTAGAGTTGAGAACATTGAGGCAGAGGTTATGATTGCCTGGGTTCACATAGCTAAGCTGTGTCTGAAGCTGGATTTGAATTAAGGTCTTCCTGACTCCAATTCCAGTGCTCTATCTACCATTTATCAAGCTAAACGTATAAATAATACAGAATATTTGATATTAAAATACTCAAAAATCACATAGAGGACATAAGATAATACTGTAATTAGCATGCAAAATAGTACATAATGATGCATCAGAAAAGAACAAATGACTAGGCCAGGTATGAGAAGAAAGAGCTCATCTCCACTCGAGGGAGATCATGGAAGATTTCAAATAGAAGAAACAAAATTGAGCTGAGTATTGAAGGACAAAACAGGGTTCCAAAAGGCAGAGATGGGGGACAGAGTGCATTCATGGAAGCCAGAAAATCATGACACATGTCCCAGGGACAGCAAGTAAGTTAATTTGGCAGATGCTGAGAGACATGTGAGCCAAATCTGGAAGAGTAGATTAGAACCAAACTGTAGAAGGGCCTTGAATTCCAGCCTAAGGACCTTGGTCTTTATTCCATGGACAATTGGGAGTCATTAAAAGGCTTTAATTAGAATTGCATGATCATAGCTATTCACAAGGAAAATACACATACTGGCAACAATGTGTAGGATGGATTGGAGGATGAGACACTGGAGGGAGAGAGACCAGTAAGGATGCTATTGAAATAGTTCGTATGAGAGACAATGCAGGAACAAATCAACAATGCGGTATTGGCAGACAGGAGTCATAAGACTGATGAGAGAGACATTGTGGAAATGGAACTGCTACAGTTTGACAACTGGCTAAATATGAGAAATTAAAAAGAGAGATCAAAGATAAATCTAAGATTTCCAACTTGAGTGGCTTGGGTAGAAGGCAGAAGAAATAGAGAAGTTCAGAGGTTTGCCCAGGTAAGAACTGAAATTATGTGGCATTTTCTTTTTTTATCACTTTCAGTTTTACTGATTTGTTTTTATATTACATACATGCATAGATTATTCCCACTTTGTGAGAGGTTTCTTGTAGGGAAGGAAAATAGTTAGCCAAAACTAATCATTGTTGTTGTTTAGCTGTTTTTCAGTAGTTCAGAAACCCTTTGGAGGTTTCCTTGGCAAAGATACTATAGAGGTTTGCCATTTTCTTCTTCAGATCATTTTACAGATGAGGAAACTGAGGCAAACAGGGTGAAGTGACTTGCCCAAGGTCCTACTACTCCTAAGTGTCTGAGGCTGGATTTGGACTCAGGTCCTCCTGACATCAAGTCTGGTGCTTCTATCCTGGCCGTTTTAGAACTAAAGGTCTAGGCTTCCTAAAAAGGTCATAAGATCACAGACCTGAGGCTGGAAGGGATCTCAGAGGTCGAGCATATGGCTAGGTCCTGAGCGTGCAAAGGTAAAAACAAACTGATCTCTGCTTTCAAGGAGTTTCCATTCTGATATTTACTAATGGTACCACTGGGCAGCTAGGTGGCACAGTGGATAGAGCCCTGAGTTTGGAATCAGGAAGATTCATCTTCACAAGTTCAAATCAAACCTGAGACGCTAGCTGCATGACTCTGGGCAAGCCACTTCACCATGTTTGCCTCAGTTTGCTTACCTGGAGAAGGAAATGGTGCCACTTTAGTATCTTTGCCAAGAGAACTCCAAATGGTGTCATGAAGAGTCTGACTCTACTGAATAATAACAACAACAATGTTGTCATGTGCTAAGGTTCCATGTTATATGGAGAGGGTGAGAAATATGAAAACCTCATGGGAAGTTCTGAAATCCCAGGATTTTGTTTTTCAAATGGTTATTTTTTCAGTCACTAGGGTAAGACGCCTACAATTCAATCCTTCACCCTTATCCTTTCCAGCTTTAATTGGCATGCCAGCTGCATGGTTCTTTCTGACCTCTTGACAGCTGAGCCTACAGGAAGACACCTTAATGCCCAGGAACCCTCTTGTTCCGTTTCAGAAGATGAAGAGTCTTTATGTTAACTTCTCACTCAGCTTACTGAGAGGACTGGGCTTTTTTGAAATGATTAATGCTTGCTATATGGGATAGAAATGGTTCTGGGAAAAAGGTTTCTTATGTGTTATAAATTCGTGTGTAAAGTGAAAATGTACTAAGATCGATAGGCTGTGTTGTTGGATACAGGGGCAGCTGAGAACAAGTATATTACCTGCCTTATATTCATATGTACTTACGTTCATTATTTTGCTTTTTATACCACTCCAAGTATAGGTATAAACAGGAGTCAAGGATTTCTAAATCATTGCATCTATTGTGCTGAATTCTATGACAGGAACACAATGCCTGGTATATGCTAATGTATTAGCAACTGGCTACCATATTATTAAAAAAAAATACCTGAGCTCTCTTCAAAAAAAAATGAAGTTAGAATCGAAAGACTTGGGTTCCTATCCAAGTTCTGATGTAGTCTAGCTAACTGTGTGACTTTGAGTAAACCAATTAATTTCTCTGGACTTTAGTTTCCTCATCTGTAAAATGGGTGCAACAATTCTTATACCTGGCTATACCTCTGCTATAGTGAGGGTCAAATGATACGTAGGAAAGAAATGAAAACTACTAAGTGTAAGAAATGAATATTTCTCTCTTGTATTTAAAAACTAATCATTGTATTAGGATCAAGGTTTTTCTGCTTTTCTACTTCCTCATCCAGAAACCAGTCAGTATAGGAAAGATTTCCTCAGGCCAAGAGCTAATCAGACAGTAAAAGAACTTCTAAGTTTGGGTTAATGGATATATTCCTGTTCCTTGTGTTTACTCATACAGGACTGGGAAAATGTTTATTCTCAATATTGTCATTATAAGTGATACGGAAATTTATGTCTCTTTGACAAAGAGACCTCCATTTTAATATGCCCCACCTCCCATTGTGTTACCCAATCAGATATGATTTCTGGAGGTCAAAGGAGCTAGGATTAAAACCAAGAACCACCTACCAAGCAAAACAGTGTAATCAAATGATAATTTCCAATTTCTACTCCAAAAATTAATTTCAACCTCCCCTAAAGGCTGGGAAATGTGATTTTTTTTTAGCCATTTTAAAAGCACTTAAGGAAATAACATAAAATCTTTCAATGCCCAGATCAGTGCTACCAGTCCAAGATAGAGTGGCACCCCTCAGGAACACCTATTCTTTGAAAGGCTGTGAGCCCACCACCATTAGAGGTCTTTGGTCTAAGAGGGATGGCCAAATGACTATCCTTTTATTAACAACATGATGATCTTATTAATAAAATGATTAAATTACCCAGAAACTATATCTCTTGAAACATTTTAATCACCAGACAAGTATTCATGAGTATTGACATGGATCTGTCATCTTATCTCATTCATGTGGTCATTATATTCAATAAAATTAAATTCAGTTAACATTTATCATGCTCTTATTATATGTCAAGCACTATGATAAGAACTGGGAATACAAATAAGAAAGAAACAGTCATTCCCTTCAAGGGGCTTACATTCTAATGGCAAAGGCAACACACAAAAGGAAGCCGAAAAAGGGAGGGGGGCAGCCACTAGGAGGAATGGGGCATGGCGTTGCATGGAGTCAAAATGAAGAAGAACTGCTGGTGGAAAATGTGGTGCGCCTATCCTGTGTATGACCTGTATATGGAATGTAGAAAGTACTTAATAAAGGCTTACTGACAGGGGTTGTTCTTTGTCCTTTGCTCTTGAAGAGCCCATGCCATCAGGAAGGTGGTACCATAACATGCAGGTGAATTGGATTTAAGTGGAGGGCTGTGCAAAGTCACCAGTCTCACTCTGTCCTCTGGAGCCATCTGGGTTGAGATAGATCATCTGACAAGGTACAGATCAGGACAGCTGACTGAGTGATACCACAGAGAAAAAGACAACATGATTTTGGTCTGCTAAGCAGGGATGGCAGAAACAACTAGCAAGAAAAGAAGTCATCATCTGTTTTGGAACATGGTTGAAGCGAGAGAGTTCATGCCCTGGTTCTCAGGGAATGTGCCCTGGAATTCTGAACAACTCGTGGCATTTGAATACTTGGGCTTACATTCACATTATCTTTTTTAAAAGATGTGATTTTTCAATGGATCTTATTTTGGAAATTCTGGCAGCTTTTGTGACCTCTTTTGTGGTTGGTTGGCTCTGAGAGATATTTGTTTTGTTTTTCAAATGGCAAAATCAGTCCACAGTAACACGCTAATATAGGTAGCATCAATGTAGAAGAAAGGGGAGAATATAAAAAGTGCATTTAAGGAAGCAAGCCTCCAAAAAGCCCTGCTCATTTGGGAGACTCAGAGGGGAATTCAGGGAAAGTCAACCCCCCCCCACCCTTATATCTGATTGTATGGCAACTTACAAGAGTTCCAACTTGGCATCCTTCCTATGCATAAATGATTGAGCCACAGTGTCTAATGTCAAAGTATATCATCATTGATTTTGGGGAACATATTAAATGCCATATCTTCCCCAGAAAGCTCCTTCAAATTAAGGTACATCGAGACTGTTACTGACAGTTCCTGTTCAATCATCTAAGGACATTTTTTCTCGGGCATTTTTTTTCCAATTTTCACTCCAATTATTATTTTCAACATCCCCTAAAGGCATCTGATAACTGGGAAATGTGATTTTTTTAGCTTATTATCCCATTTTAAAAGCACTTAAGGAAATAGCATGAAATTCTCCAACCGTCAAATCAGTGCAACGTGTCTAAGACACCAACTATCTACTCTCCTTCAGAAAAGAAACAGGCTAGCTGGTTTTATGAAAGATCCAAACTCAGTCCTTGTCTCATTTGCATTATTTTTAATTCCCTACACCTCAAGGAGGCTAAACCTCAATTGCAGAGGCACCAGCAAAGGACGTAGCTAGAAGCTACAGAAATATCACATCAGCTCTGGTCATCCTGCAACAGGGAAGCTTGGATGGAGATACTTAACCCTGGCCAGGCTACTTCAGGTTAAAAATGAAAGCCTTTTGTATTTTCTTTAAAACTTTGTCATAGATCAATAGAATGTATTCTCAATGAATGGTAATTATTTCTCACATTGACACGCTTTTTTCTTTTCTGTCATAGAGCTTTCTGAAAATAAAAGAATGAAAGGACTTATCATTCGAAAACCTTGAACTTCCTCTAAAAAGGAAAATAAAGAAATAGACGGAATGCTGGTCTTGACCTCCAGAAGAGCTGAATTCAAATTTTTTCAGTGACATTTATTAAACATATGACCTTAGACAAGTCACTTGATTTCTTTAAGCTATAAAAATGGCAATAATAACACCTACTCACTGGGTGGCAACAAGGTTCACAGAAGATAAGATACGTAAAGTACTATACAAACTTTTGAATTCTATTTGAATGTTAGCTAGAATTATTATTAGAGAATAACTTCCTTAAATATTTCTCTCTTTGTTTCTTTCTTTTTTCTTTTTCCTTTTTGTTTCCCTCTGTCTCTCTGTGTTTCAGTGTTTCAGTCTCTCTTTATGGCTCTCTCTGCCTTCCCTTCATTTTATCTATGGGAATACAAAGTACTCTGCATGGAGTTACAGGGCTCTGTGACCCATTTCCTCTATTTCTTTCATCCTTCTATATCCCATTACCTGTGTATCTTATTTCTCAGGTGCATGTAAAAATCATTTTTAACACTGGTTTTTAAAACTTGGAGTTTTAAATTCTCTCCCTTCCTTCTCCCCCCCCCCCACCCCTGCCAACACTCATTGAGAGGGCAAGCAATTAGATGTAGGTTATACATGTGTAATCATGCCAAACACTTTTTGGTGAAAGACTAACTATATTTCCCTCCATCCTTTCCCCCTCCCTCCTATTTATTCTATTTTCTTTCCTTTGACCTTGTCCCTCCTCAAAAGTGTTTGCTTCTGATTACCCTCTCCCCCAATTTGCCCTATCTTCTATTATCCCCCCTTCTTTTCCCTTCCCCCCTACTTTCCTGTAAGGTAAGAAAGACTTCCACACCCAATTGAATGTGTATGCTATTCCCTCCTTAAGCCTAATCCAATGAGAGTAAGATTCATTCATTCTCTCTCACCTCCCCCTCTTCCCCTCCACTGTAAAAGCTTTTTCTTGACTCTTTTATGAGTGATAATTTACTCCATTCTGCCTCTCCCTTTCTGCTTCTCCTAGTACCTACTTTTCTCCCTCCCTAGTACTATTCCTCTCTCACCACTTAATTTTATTTTTTAGGTATCATCCCTTTATATTCAACTCACCTTATGCCTTCTGTCTATACACATTCCCTCCAACTGCCCTAATAATGAGAAAGGTCCCATGAGTTATAAATATCATCTTTCCATGTAGGAATGTAAATAGTTCAACTTTATTTATTAAGTCGCTTATGACTTCTCTTTCCTATTTGCCTTTTCAAGCTTCTCTTGAGCCTTGTATTTGAAAGTCAACTTTTCTATTCAACTCTGGCTTCTCAAGATTGCATTAAATTCCTCTACATCACTGAATATTAATTTTCCCCCTCATTGATTACACTCAGTTTTGCTGGGTAGGTGATTCTTGGTTTTAATCCTAGCTCCTTTGACCTCTAGAATATCATATTCCAAGCTCTCTGATTCCTTAATATAGAAGCTGCTAAATCTTGTGTAATCCTGATTGTGTTTCCACAATACTTGAATTGTTTCTTTCTGGTTGCTTGTAATATTTTCTCCTTGACCTGGGAACCCTGAGATTTGGCTATAATATTCTGGGGATTTTTCTTTTTGGGATCACTTTCAGGAGGTTATTGCTGGATTCTTTCAATTTCTATTTTACACTCTGGTTCTAGAATATCAAGGGAGTTTTTCTTGATAATTTCTTGAAAGATGATGTCTAGGCTCTTTTTTTGATTATGACTTTTGTGTAGTCTAATAATTTATAAATTACCTTTCCTGTATCTATTTTCTAGGTCAGTTGTTTTTCCAATGAGATATTGCACATTGTCTTCTATTTTTCTTTCTTTCTGTTTTCTTTATAATTTCTTTATTTCTAATAGTCAATAGCTTCCACTTGCTCTATTCTAATATTTAAGGAATTATTTTCTTCAGTAAGCTTTTGGACCTCCTTTTCCATTTGGCCAATTCTGATTTTAAGGCATTCTTCTCCTCATTGTTTTTTTGGATCTCTTTTGCCATTTGTCCTTGTCTGTTTTTAAGGTGTTATTTTCTTCAATATTTTGGTGCAGTCTCCTTTAGCAAGCTGTTGACTCATTTTTCATGATTTTCTTACATCATTCTCATTTTTCTTCTCAATTTTTCCTCTACTTTTCTTACTTGATTTTCCAAATCCTTTTTGAGTTCTTCCATGACCTGAGACCAATTCATATGCTACTTGGAGGCTTTGGAGCTTTGACTTTGTTGTCTTATGATTGTATGTTTTGATCTTCCTCATCACCTAAGTAAGATTCTATAGTCTTATTTTCCCTCCAGCTGTTTGCTCATTTTCCCAGCCAATTACTTGACTTTATAACTCTTTGTTAAGGTAGGACTCTGCTTGAATTGTGGAGGGGGTACTATCTCAGGCTTCAGGGGTTTTGTACAACTGTTTTCAGAGATACTTCTAGGGTAAGTTTTTAGTTCTTCCAAGGTGGTATGATCTAAGGAGAGGTGTTTATTCCTCTCCTGGCCTGTGCTCTGGTCAGTGAGTGACCACAAGTACTTTTCTGCCCTGAAATTGTGAGAGGGTTCCTTTCTCCACTGCTTCCACAAGCTCTACTATGCTACTGCTCCTCCTTGTCCTGGGACTGTCACCCAGGAATGCCACCCAGATCTTTGTATGGGCAAAGCAAAAGAATCCTGCCTCAGTGCCAGCAAAGAGACCCCTGTAATCTCCTTCTGATCAGTTGTTTGATACCATTTGTCGGCTGGGAACTCCAGAAGCAACTGCTGCCACTGCCACTGTCACCATCAACACTGCTGCCACCACCAAAAAACCCAAGGCTGTACTAGGGCCGGGGCTGGTCTGTGATCCTCCCTCATCCATATCCTACAGACATTTCCCAATGACCTTCTAAGTTGTGTTTGTCATTTGTGGGTTGAGAAGTCTGGAAGCCACCTCAGCTGCCCGTGATTCAGTCTCCTGGGGTCTGCTCCAGGTTTGCTGGGGCCCCATCTATGCTGGTGTAGTGCACACTGGACTGCACTCCTCTCCCAGCCCGGTGCAGTAGACCTTTCCCATTGACCATCCAGGTTGTCTTAGGATATAAATTTGTTTTACACTGTCTCTTTGTGGATTCTACTGCTCTAGAGTTTATTCAGTCATTTTTTATAAGTATTTAGCAAGGTTTGGGGGAGAGTTCAAACCAGTCCCTGCTTTTACTCTGCCATCTTGGCTCTACCTCTTTTTTTCTTTCTTTCTTTCTTTCTTTCTTTCTTTCTTTCTTTCTTTCTTTCTTTCTTTCTTTTCTTTTTTCTTTCTCTCTTTCTCTCTCTTTCCTTCTTTCCTTCCTTTCTTCCTTCCTTCCTTCCTTCCTTCCTTCCTTCCTTCCTTCCTTCCTTCCTTCCTTCCTTCCTTCTTTCTTGTATTTTGTGATTTGATTGGTATGGGGAATTACTAGTGTGGATATTCTCTCCACTAATGCCCACAATCAGCTGCTCTACAACTCATAATCTGAAAACTCCATCTAGATCAGCATTTCTTAAACTGTGGGTTGCAACCCTGCATGGTGGTGCGAAAAATTTGGCAATAGTAAAAGGTTTCTGAACTCACACTGACCAAAAATTAATTCAGAATCAAACCCGTAATGAATCCAAGGTGTTTTTGGCAACGCTTGCCATTGCTGCGTCATACAACTTCACTGCAGCCTTGGTTCTGAACACAAAGCATGCACACTTTGCACTGCATATATCCTCAGGCCACCAAGCACCAGTGAAAGCTGCTGAAACACAAACTGAAACATGAAAAGGGCACCACAATTAGAAAAAAGTTTAAGAAGCCCTGATCTAGAGCATCGGCGTCACACTCCTCTCTGGAGTTTTGCTGACCAGTTTGACACCTGGAAAGTATTCAGAATTTATGTGAATGTCCCAGTGTCACATAGATCAAATGTGTGTCAGAGAAGGCCTTGTAATTTCTGACTCTGTGACTGTCTATCCCACTACTCGGAGTTGCCTTTTACCAGAGATTTCTATGAAAATCTCTGCTCCGGATGGAAGTCAGGCATTTGGCTTCCTGGAGCGTAGAAAAATGAGCTCGTTTTGAGGAGGCTATAGAATGAGCACAACTTTAATGCCCATAAATGTTTGTGGCTGAGGCCTTTATCAACCTCATTTTACATCAGCACTGCCCAGGCCCCAGTTATTATCCTAAAGTTCTTTCGGTTCAGTTCTTTGACTGTGACAGGAATCTCAGGACGCTTAGAGATGAGCTGTTGACTGTGAAAACAGCTTGACAATCACCATTCTAACTATCATAAAATGACCATAAAATGGTGTTTATGCGTGTTATAATATTGGCCTTGTCAATAGTGACCAAATAAGTCACAGAAGTGTCACAATACATGACTAGCAAATCTGAATATTTAATCAGACTGACCATCACGAAATAAGCTGCAAGGAAAATAAAAAGCCATTTTTGTTTTCTCCAGTGGAAGCAGATCCAATAGCTTTTCCAGTCACTTGGCAGAATGTTTGTCCAGGTTAGGAGACCATTTGTCTAGTCCCTTTCCCAACTGTTCCTTTAAACCGGTTTCTGCTGTGTGTATGTGGGCTATAGGAAACACCCCAACTGTCAGGAGCTATTAATTTATGGTTTGAGTCATCCATCTAGGCCACATTTTATATGATGAATTTTTTAAAATTCATCATTCCAATCATTTATTATTATGAGAATGTGTCACCACGGAGACCTTATGTTTTCTCTATTTGTATAGAACAGAGCTACCTCCTTTCTCTCTAGCATAGTGCTGTGATAGTTATCTTCATTACTGTGTACTAATTTGGCTTTTTGTAGGTCCATATACATTCCACCGATCATTCTGGGATCCAAAAGCTGGGACTATTTTGGGGAATGAGGAATATGGGAAGTGGGAGACAAAATGGCTTTTGCTTACAAGGCAGCAGCCATGAACTGAAGTCAGAAGACTTGGTAACTTGTCTTGGACTTTGATCTGTTGGTAAAATGCCATCACCATCTGAATGACCCATTTCCAAAATACTTTTAATGCAAATCTAAAAATGTGATGAATCTGTATAAAAAGAAAATGGAATTGATGAGTTATGAGTAATTAGACAAACACACTACCTACTTCTTGATCTGTCCAATATATCTCTTTGAAATGAAGTATAAAAATTTTTAGTGATCCAGTTAATAATATTGAGTGGATTACTAAAAAAGTCATACACAGACAGACAGAGACACACACACACATACACACACACTCCTAGAGGTAGCCTATCTCATTCCTTGACTATTCCCAAAGCAGGCACATGACCCTGGACAATGGATAAACTAGCTGTGTGACCTTGGGAAAATCACTTAATGCCAATCTGCCTCAGTTTCCTCAACTTTAAAAGGGAGCACCTACCTCACAGGATTGTTGTTAAGATCCAGTAAGATAATACCTGTAAAGCATTTAGCACAGTATCTGGCACATAGATGCTTAACAAATGCTTATTACTTTCCCTTCTCCAACCCCCAAATTCTACCAGCCACATAAAACACTTGAATCAATCCCAACAGCTTTTTGGTCATTATAGGCCAACCAATAAGACATCACTGCTGTTAGAGGTAAGTGAGGGAAATTTTTTCTAAATCTTTCTAAGGTAGTTCTCAAATAAATGCTTCTACAGCCACAGAGACCCTCCCTCCCCTCTGAACACAACTGCTGCTGATTTTAAAAGTGATTTGTTGAGTTTATTAAGCCTAAAAAGAAAAGAAATGACACGTGTGATTTACATTTTTATGTACATCTTTGTTTATTTGCTTGACTATATATTTGGAAGTGTTCATAGTTGTTTTATGATCAAAATTATTTTTAATATTAAAACACTTCTGCTAAACTCTTACAGTAAAATCTTTTGAAATGATGTTAAAATATTTTTAAATTTATTTTTAAAATAAAATTATTTATTTATTTCAGTTTTTAAAAATTTTGAGTTTTGAATTCTCTCCCTTCCTCTAGTTCTCCCCATGCATTCAGAAGACAAGCAATAAAATATTAATTATACATAGGAAATCATGCAAAACAAATTTCTACATTACCTGTGTTGCAAAACAAAATAAAATAAAGTTTAAAAATTCATACTTCAATCTGCACTCAGAGTTAATCATTTCTCTCTCTAGAGTTGGATAGCATTTTTCATAGTGAGTCCTTCAGAATTTTCTTGGATCATTATATTGATCAGAGTAGCTAAGTGTTTCATAGTTGATCATCATTACAATACTGTTGTTATTATGTACAATGTGCTCCTCGTTGTGCTCACTTCACTTTGTATCAGTTCAAATAAGTCTCGCAAGCTTTTCTGAAATCATTCTGTTCATAATTTCTTATAACACAATAGTACTCCATCACAATCATATACTGTAACTTGCTCAGCCATTCCCCAGTTAATGGAAAATTCTCAGTTTCTCTCAATTTCTAATTTTTTGGCACCACAAAAAGAACTTTTAAAAAGATTTTTGTATATGTAGGTCTTTTCCCCTTTTTCTTTGATCTCTTTGCTATACACACTTGGTGGTGGTATTGCTGGGTCAAAGGATATGCACAGTTTGATAGCCCTTTGGGCGAAGTTCCAAATTGTTCTTAAGAATGGTTTGACTAAAAAAAAGAAAAGAAAAAGAATGGTTTAACTAGTTCACAGCTCTACCAACAGTGCATTAGAGTTCCTATTTTTTCTACAACTCCTCCGGCATTGGCCATTTTCCTTTTCTATCATGTTAGCCAATCAGATAGACATGAAGTGGTACCTAAGATGTTTTAATTTGTATCTCTCAAATCAATAATGAATTTCTTCATATGAGTATTGATAGCTTTTGTTTCTTTTCTGTAAACTTTGATTTCTTATTTTTCATATTCTTTGACCATCTATCCATCGGGGGATGATTCTTGTTTTTATACATTTGATCCTGTTATCTATCTATCTATCTATCTATCTATCTGTCTGTCTGTCTGTCTGTCTGTCTGTCTGTCTGTATATCTATCTATCTACTTAACAAATAAGACCTTTATCAGAGAAACTTTCTGTAAAATCTCTCCCCCCCCCCAAGCCCAATTTCTAATCTTGGCTGCATTGGTTTTATTTGTACTTCTCTATTTAATCTAATCATTCATTTTACTTTCTGTGATCCTCTCTATCTCTTATTTGGACATAAATTCTTCCACTGCCCATAGATCTGAGAGATTTTTTCCATGTTCCCTTAATTTGTTTACATCACCCTTCATTTTTAAATCATGTATCCATTTTGACCTTATCTTGGCATGCAATGTGAGATGTTGGTCTATAACTAGTGTCTGCCAAAATGCTTTCCAGCTGTCCCAGCAATTTTTGTTAAATAGTGAGTTCTTGCCTTCAAAGCTTGTATCTTAAGTTTATCAAGCAATACATCTTTGATAAACTACTGTGTACACTACCATGTATTGTGTATCAAATCTATTCCACTAATCCACCATTCTATTTCTTAGCCAGTGTCAGATCATTTTGATGATTACTGCTTTATAATACAGTTTGAAATTGAGCATTTCTAGGCTACCTTTGTTCTCATTTTTTTTCATTGATTCCCTTGATATTCTTGACCTTTTGTTATTCCAGATGAATTGTATCTTTTTTTATAGCTGTATAAAATATTTTTTGGTAGCTTGATTGGTATGGCACAAAATAAGTAAGTTAATTTGGGTAGAAATATAATTTATATTATGTTGACTCAGTCACTGATATTTCTCTGGTCGTTTAGAACTGACTTTATTTGTGTGAAAAGCGTTTTGTAATTGTGTTCATATCATTTCTGGGTCTTGTCAGATAGACTTTCAAGTATTTTATATTGTCTGTGGTTATTTTGAATGGAATTTCTCTTCCTATCTCTTCTTGCTGGACTTTGCTAGTAGTATATGTAAGTGCTATTGATTTATGTGAGTTTATTTTATATCCTACAACTTAGCTAAAATTATTCATTATTTCAATTTGTTTTTTAGTTGATTCTCTATAACATTATTTGTTGAGGAAGTATACTCTTTTCTATTCCCATTCAATTTCAGGCATTTTAAAAATATAATCCATCTCCTTAACTTCTTTTTATTTATTTTATTGTTAGATTTATCTAGTTCTGAGAAGAGAAACTTCAGGTTCCCTAATAGTAGAATTTTAGTCTTTTTCCTCTTAATTTTTTCTTTAAGAGTTTGGATACTCTGCCATTTGGCACATATATGCTAAGTGTCAATGTCGCTTAATTCTCTATGAGACCTTTTAGCAAAATATAATTTCTCCAATTATCTCTTTTAGTTTGGTCTCTTTTTGCTTTTGCTCTGTCTGAGATCATGACTGCTACCCCTACTTTTTTTTAAGCATAATATATTCTGCTCTAGATCCTTATCTTAACTCCCTGTGTGTGTTTCTATTTCAAATATATTTCTTATAAACAACATGTTGTTGGATTCTGGTTTCTAATTTATACTGCTATCTGCTTTTACCTTATGGATGAATTCATTCCATTCATATTCACACTTTTGATTATTAACTATATTTCCCTCTATCCTATTTTTTTTATTTATCCTTCTCTCTCTTTACCTTGTATACTTCAAATGTCTATTTTGCTTCTGACCACTACCTCACTTAATCTGTCCTCCCTTTTATCAACTACTCTTCTTTCTCTTATTCTCTGCTTCTTCTATGTACCTGTTTGGTAAGTTAAATTTCTGTACCCAGATGAGTATGTATGTATATATGTGTGTGTGTATATATATATATATATATATATATATATATATATATATTCTTCCATGTTTGAACCAATTCTGATAAGAGTATTGCTTAGCATCTCCTTTTTCCCCTCTACCATAAAACCTCTTCCTTGAACACCAATTTTATTGAGATTTGGGAGAGGAAGACACTCAGAGTTTCTGGTGAAAATAGAAACAACTGTTATTTATATTCATTCTGAGTCAACCAGAGCCCAAACAGTGACAGAGTAAGAGTTATTTAAAGGTATTGCTCCAGGTGGAAATCAAACTCACAACCTAGTATTCATTATACTCTATAAGTACCCCACTACACATTAAAGACCAGTCTTAATCACTAATCCCAGACCAAGTCCTGCTTGGTCACTGTTTGAACCCTGATTGACTCAGAATGAATATAAGTAACAATTGTTTCTGTTTTGGTCAGAAATTCTGAGGGTCTTCCCTTCCCAGATCTTTTTTTTTCCTTTAAAGTCCCCCATTGCATCCTGGGTCATTTCCAGATGTCCTGATCCACATCTGGCCACTGGACCCAGATGGCTCCAGAGAAGAAAGTGAGACTGGAGACTTTTCAGAACCCTCCCTCATTTAAATCCATTTCACTTGCATGTCATCACATTACCTCCCTGACCTGGTTGTCCTTTTTGAAAACGAAGAACAAACAGTATTGATATTTTTCCCTATTCTTGTTTTTCCTTCCCCCTTCTCTCAGTGCATTCCTCTTTCTCAGTCTTCATTTTTTTTGAGATCATTCCAACATAATCAATTAATACCCATGCCATCTGTCTATGTAGACTTTTTATAACCATCCTAATAATGAGAAAATTCTTAGGACTTACAAGCATCATAGAAATGTGAACAGTTAAACCTTATAAGTTCCTTATGTTTTCTCATTTATGTTTACCTTTTTATATTATCTTGAGTCTTGTGCTTAAATGTTAAAATTTCTATTTAGCACTGGCCTTTTCATCAGGAATGCTTGAAAGTCCTGTTTCATTAAATTTCCATTATTTTTTCCCCTGAAGGATTATACTCAATTATGTTGGATAGGTTATTTTTTGTTATAATCCAAGTTCCTTTGCCTTCTAGAATATAATTTTCCAAGCCCTCCATTTCTTTGGCTTAGGATTTGGCTACAATATTCCCAGGAGTTTTCATTTTGGGATTTCTTTCAGGAGGTGATGGGCGAATTCTTTCAATTTTTAGCTTACCCTCTTGTAGCAGGACAATTTTCCTTGGTAATTTCTTGAAAGGTAATGTCTAGGATCTTTTTTTTATCATGGCTTTCAGATACTCCAATAATTCTTAAATTATCTCATCTCAATCTATTTTCCAGGTTAGTTGTTTTTCTAATGAGATATTTCACATTTTATTCTATTTTTTCAGTCTTTTGACTTTGGTTATTGCTTGATGTTTCATGGAGTCATTAGTTTCCACTTGTCCAATTCTAATTTTTGAGGAATTATTTTCTTCAGTGACCTTTTGTACCTTTTTTTCCATTTGACCAATTCTGCTTTTTAGGAAGTTCTTTTCTTCAGTAAATGTTTATGCCTTTTTTATCATTGGGCTAATTCTGTTTTTTAAGGTGTTGTTTTCTTCAGTATATTTTGTGTCTCTTTTTTACCAAGCTATTAACTCTTTTTTTCATAATTTTCTTGTATCACTCTCATTTCCTTTCCCTATTGCTCATTTTTTTAAGTCCTTCCAAGAATTATTGTTGGGCCTGTATGTGCTTTGCATTTTTTCTTGGAGGTTTGCTTGTAGATGTTTTTCACACTTACTGTCTTCTCTTCCCTATCACTATAGT
This sequence comes from Pseudocheirus occidentalis, assembly GCA_028646575.1. Classification (NCBI taxonomy): domain Eukaryota; kingdom Metazoa; phylum Chordata; class Mammalia; order Diprotodontia; family Pseudocheiridae; genus Pseudocheirus; species Pseudocheirus occidentalis. The sequence goes on from CM053596.1 coordinate 175,671,414, forward strand.
TGATTTTTACAGTCTGGAAGCTTTTTGTTGTTTGTTTGTTTTTGTTGTTACTCATTTTTCCACCATTTCTGGACTTTGAACTTTGATCAAAGAAGGGGTACTGTCCCATTTCAGGCTTATTCAGGAGCTAGTCTTGGGGGTCTGTAAGTTTTTGGTGCTTCCAAGGTGGTGTGATTTGTGGTGTGGTCGCTATTCTCCTAGTCTACACTCTGGTCTTACCCAGGAAGAGTCCCTACTCCCCTATGGCAGCAAGTGCTAGTACTCCTCTAGGCCGGGAGGACCCGGGACCTGCAATCCTGTTCCTGTACAGCCACAAGTGCTAGTGACCCTCTCTACCCTGGAACCGCATCCCAGAACAGCATACGGGAGAACAACAGGATCCTATGCTCAGGCAGCTCAGGGTCCTTTGTAATCTCTTTTTGATCAGGTGTCTGGCCCTTTTTCCATCTCTGGGATGAGAGTTCTAGGTGCTGCTGATACAGATGCTGTCGCCTCACCTTCAAGGCCCACCTCTGGTCTTGTTACCATAGGGGCTTCACCCCAATCTCCAACCCAAACCTCTCCTGTCAACCTCTTGTTTTCTTGGGTTGGAAAAATAGCTCGCTTTGACTTCTTGCTGACCCTCTGCCTCCAGAATTTGATTTTATGTGCTATTTTAAAATTGTTTGGAGGGGAATATTGAGAAAGGTCAGCTGAGTTGCCTCCTTTATTCTGTCATCTTGTACCTCAAATAAATTTCTAATGATCTAAAAAAAATTTTTTCCCTTGATCTGGTTGTTATTTCTTTGGTCCCAATGAGGAAATCTGAGTTATGAAAGTCCCTCTACCAATGCACAGTAGCTCCTATTCTGTAACTAAATCTTTTAAAAATTTTCATCATGTTACATGTTATTGTTGCTGAGTCATTTCAGTCATATCCAATTCTCTGCATCCCCATTTGGGGTTTTCTTGGCAAAGATAGTGGAGTGGTTTGCCATTCCATTATCCAGATCATTTCACAGATGGTGAACTGAGGCAAACAGAGATAAGTGACTTGCTCAGGGCCATACAGCTATGAAGTGTCTAAGACTGGGTCTAAATTCAGATTTTCCTGACTCTAGGGTTGGCACTCTATTCACTGTGCTACCTAGCTGCCTTTCTGTAACTGAATCTTAGAGAGTTGTCTGGGGCCCTGAGAATGTAGTGACTTACCCAGGGTCATACAGTATTTGCTTAGAGATCAGACTTGAACCCAGTTCTGAAGTTGTCTTCATTACCACTATGCCATGTGACTTTTGACTAATTTATTCTTCAAATGAAATTGAATATTTTAGCTCCTTTGACCTGCTAACAGGAAAAAAAAATAACTCAGGAAACGTCAAAACTTCCTTCTGTCCCTTCACATTTAAAACTTATTGAGAGGACAATATGAAAAGGCACTTCTTGTTAATAATGACTATTTTCCTCCCCAGTTTGGTTCTTCCAGGGGACTGGTGGGAGACAAGGGAAGGAGGATGAGGGAAGGAAGAGCAAACTAATAATAGTAACCACCACCACAATCATTCACCTTTGTGCTTTGAGGTTTACAAAGCACTGTCTTCACAACAGCCCCAAGAGATTGGGAGGATGTTACCACTATTTTGTAGACTAGGAATTGAGGTTTGGTGAGAGGTTAAGTGACTTCTCTGTGATCGTACAGTTAGAGTTGGACGTGGGATTTGAACCTTTGTCTCTTGATTCTGAGACTAAGGTATTTGTTTGTTTGTTTTTGTTTTTTCCCATCACACCATGGTTAAAGAAAAAACTGAAAAAAAAAATACTGAGAGGGAGGTCAAAGTGGACTCCTTTCCTCCAGAGTTCTCCTCCAACTCCCTTAAGGGAGTCCATGGATATCACGACCATATTTTTCCAGATCAAAAATTAGGATTCAAGCTCTGCTAAATAATTTTCAAAATTGTGATAGGAGCAAAATATTTCAACGTGGACTTGTCTCAGGAGATACTGAATGCACACTTACTTTCCTCAATACGCCAATTACTTGTTTAGTAGGGAAGAGTAGATAGGTATAAGGAAATGTGGAACCTGGTAAAACCTAGAAAATGTTGAAGGAAGGTGGGTAGTAGGAAAAGAGGTTTTTAAAAGTGAGATTCATAGGAAGAGATGAAGACTTAGGGAATAGCCAACATGGGATAACAGGAGAAATGGGACCTGCTGCAGCACTCAGGAAACTCAGATTAAGAGCTCTGGGAACGTTTCTAAAAAGTTTATAGCTTCCTGTTTCTTTAGTTTTATTGCAAATTATAGCTCCCAAAAGTATGAAGTTGCAAAAAGTTTCAGAGATCAGTCTAATAGGAAGGTATTATCAGGTACCTCCTCCTGATGTCTATTTCATAAGTTAAGATCTAGGGCCATGTTGGCAAAAATCTTGGCCTAGAGAAGATCAATAATCAATCAGCAAGTGTTTACTCCCCTCCCCCCCCCAGCAAGTATTCTTTAAGCACCTACCAGTGCCAGGCATTGTACAAAGTTGTGGGGTTACAAGTGCAAAAAATTAATTCCTACTTGTAACGGATCTAACATCCTAATGCGGGAGACAAGTACATTATATAGATATAGAGTCAGTAAATATGAATATATACAAAATAATTAAATACAGGGTAGTTTAGCTATAAACATGTAGTTTAACTCAGTCTATCCCCTTGCTCTGGTTGGGTCTCTAGGCCTAGCAGTAGGTTTCACTATAACAGGTATTAGAGCCAAAAGGAAATGGCTAATTTCCAGGCCTACAGGTTGGGGTGTTTCTTTGTTTTGTTTTTAGCACACCTGTCTTTTCTCTGACCCCTGAGATATGGGTAAAACATCATTTAATACAGTGGTTCTCAACCTTCCTAATGCCACAACCCTTTAATACTTGTATGTGGGTGTATCTGCATGTGGGCAGCCCCGCCTGGAGACAGGTAGAGGAGCTTCCTAAGACCATCAGAAATATGTGTTTTGCAATGGTCTTAGACGACTCCTGTGACCCCTGTGAAAGGATTGTTTGACCCCGAGAGATTGAGAACCACTGATTTAATAGCTAGAGTCAGACATAAACATATTTGCTTTCTGTTTGTCTACTATTACAAGGTTTTTGTTCGTTTTTTTTACAAATTTAAACTTCTTGAATGACTTTCTGGCACCACAGGAGTCCTTGGAAAACAGTTTGAATATATATTACAAGAGGCTCCAACCCAGTTGTTAAGACTTTCATTAGTAGTGATGGATTACTCAATGCTCCGCACCTGCATGAAGGGTAGAATTGTTAAGAGCTGCAGACGTGAGAGAGCTTGGTCTTCCAGCTTTTGCCTTCTACAGAAAAAGTATGTGGTTCAAGATTCTCTCCAAGGAAAGAGACTCTGGAAAGAAGCTGAAATGTTGAGCATCTGGTACCTCACTCATATTCCTACCTCCAGCTTGCTACGCTAGAGACTTCTGGGAATTTCCCATTGGCTAAGATCTGGGACTCCTTCTATAGTGAAACAACCCCCCGCCATGGGAGATTCTTTCATACCATGTATTGTCTTGTATACTCTTAGCTGTGTATCTTCTCAGATTTCTGTTTGCTCTCAGCTTAGCTTAGAAAAATGGGTTTGTTTTCTGTTTTCCACCTGCATTCTTACCAGAACTGGAATTTGGTGGGAAGAAAGACAAGTATATCCCATATACTCTGTATTGGATAAGCAGGGTATCACAAAAATTTGAGTGCAATTTGAAGCTATTAAAACTTATCTATTTATTGTAGCTATTAAAGCTCATCTAGGCCCAGGTGCTAGAATGAAGGAACCTGTGGAATAAGCAAAAAAATGATTTGGGGGGAAGAATAGGAATCTAGGAGAAAATACATAGCTTTCCTTGAGAAAGTTCTTAAGGATGAGAATCTAAAATCCATACAAGTCTTCTCATGCTTTCCTAATTTATCATTCATCAGAGTTCCCAGTTTCTTATACAACCCTCTCTTGGTTTTTTTTTTTTGCATACTGTGATTATTACATTGATTATTAAATTCACAACACAAAAGAAAATTTAGTTATAAAAAAGAAACTAAAGTCCTGGGTGGAAAATATCAAGAAGTAGGTGAGATAGGTTCAGGGAAGGATAATATGAGGTGAGGCACGGGGCAAGAAAACCAAGGCAACGTCTAAGTATACCTGTTGGAATCCTTTCCAAACAATTAACAATGGAAGAACAGCCTGGGTTCCAAAAGTTCCTTTGTAAACTGGTTGTTCAGAAGTCACTTCTACAGAAATGACTTGACTTGAAACCACTTGATCCAATGTGGAGCTAAACTGTAGGAAGTTTGAGTCAAGATCCTAGGACTAAGATTGCTAATTTGTCTAACACTGGAATGTAGATGGAGAGATAGGGAAGGACTTTCCATATTCTGGGCACTGGATATTACCAAGAAAAATCAATAAGGAAGTGAAATTTGACTTTGGTATCTCCCCAAATTCTAGTGCCTCTCTCCAGTCTTTTCATGTAGTTAAGTTTCCTACTATGCTCCAAAGCCAGACCCACCTTAGTTTTATTCTGCCTCTTATCCCTTTTGTAAGGATTCTATCCCACGAAATTGGCTTTCTATTCTAACTCTCAATCAAAACTCCTCTTTCCTCAAAAGATCTCCTAGGTTCTAGAGAGAAAAACCTACTCCGAGTTAATTCATACTGATGTATGAATGATTGATAGCTCCATAGACCTCTTAAGGGCATTTTAATTTTTAAAGAGAGTTGCTTGGTAATCTAATAGAATCTTCAATTAGTGGAATTTCAGGATGTTACAGGTGAAATAAAAAATTCAGATAGTGAAGGGGAGTGAAGATGGAGATACCCATTTCACTACAGCAGCATTTATAAATTAGAAGATTTTCTGTGCTAAGAAATAAACAGAAGGTTGCATGTCAATTCTAAATTTATGTCATAGGAAGAAGCACTGGACAACAGAATGTGAAACTACTGTCACTCCTGTATTCTGAGATCTGCTTCTGCCCCTTGTGCCATTCCTTCTCAGCTCCTCTTGGCAGGATGTTCTCGCCTTTATCAATCCCATCATCCCTTCTCTATAATCTTCAGTCTCATCCTTTTTCACTTTCTTTTCCTGATGCCTAAGAACATGCTTCTTCCCATTGGCTGCTAATCTTCTAAAAAGAGAAATCTATACACTGCTTCCACTTCATCATCAGTCAGAAAGCGAACCATTTATTCAGTTCATACCATGTGCCAGGCACTGGGCTCAGTGCTGAGGACACAATACAAAGAAGGGCCCTCCTGGAGCTCACATTTTTATGGGAGAGACAATATGTAAATAACTAAGCACCTAATCCTCAGCTAGGTGGTGCCATAGTGCACAGAGCAACCAGGGCCTGGAGTCAGGAAGACTCATCTTCACAAGTTCAAATCTGGCCTCAGACACTTACTAGCTGTGTGACCCTGGGCAAGTCACTTTACCCTCTTTGTCTCACTTTCCTCACTTGTAAAAAGAAAAAAAAACTGAGAAGGAAATGGTAAACCACTCCATTATCTTTGCCAAGAAAACCCTAAATGGTGTCACAAAGAGTCAAACAATTCAAACAACAACTCTTTATATTCTTTTTTTCTCTCCTCTGCCTCTTGGCATTCCTACTTTCCATCAGCACTCAAGCTCCGGTATTGCTCTCTACCATATAGGAGATTTTTTTCTGATGTTTTTCCCCTCACTCCTAACCTCATGTCTTCCACTGATAGAATGGAAAGACCTCGAAAGTAAGGACTGTCATGTCTTCTTCTTTAATTAATTACTAAATTGTTAATTAATTAATAATATTAATTAATACATGTTCATTTAATTGATTGATTTCTTGATCCTCTCATCTCCTTTAGTGGGATCAATTATCATTTATATGCAGGTGATTCCCAGATCAATATTTCCAGCTCCAATCTTTCCCCTAAGATCTGGTATAAGATCTCCATTTGCTGGACATTGATGTCACGTGGTATTTTTATTTATAAGTAGAGGAACTGGATGTTCCGCTAACAACTTAAATTCAACACTCATAGAACTAAATTCAGCAACTTCAATAAAATGTAAACTTTAGAACAAGAGATTTTTCATTTTTGAAAAATCAGTACCTAGCAAAACACCTTGCATATAGTAGGTGCTCTATTAAATGTCTCCCAAATTGAATCGTTTTCCCCCTAAATCTGCACACACACACACACCCATTTTCAACTGCCCTATCAACAATGACAGTGCCACTATCCAGGCTTGAAACACTGGGGTCATGTTTGACTCTTCTTCCCTTTCTGTTACTTCTCACACTCAGTTACCCTTCCCTCTTAATTTCTGTGGTTCAAATACCACAGCATTGCTCCCATTTGCCCCCTTCTCTTCCATCACATTATACCACCCTGGCCTAGGTCCTCATCACTTATCCCAGCACTATTGTAATAATCTTTGAACTGGTCTCTCTGACTACATTTCCCCACCTCCACTTCTCCCAACCTCCCTGCCCCATCACAGGTCTGACCATGTCACTTCCTTGCTCAGAAATCTTCAGTTGTGCCCTACTAACACATAAAATAAAAGAGAAATTCTTTAGGCATCTAATGTCCTTTACACTCCAGCTTCAGTCTACCTTTCCATGAAGCTCCAATTTATAGTGACATTCCCTCCCTACACTTCAAGTCCAGCCAGACTGGACCATTAAGCTACTCTCTAGTCTCATCTGTCTCTGTGTGTTCAACTGGACTAGGCCTGTGTCTGGAGCTTATTCCCTCTTAACTTGTTCCTATAGAAAGACTAATTTCTTCAAAGGACAGATCATGAGTCACTTCCTTCATGAAGCACTTGCTCTTTGGACTGAAAGAGTCCTCTCCCTTTTCATATTATCCTAAAACATGTTTTTTTTCTGCATCTTTTCTTTGCCTTAGTCATATTCCTCAACTTGACCTTGAATTATACTTATTGGACTACATTAATTATTATTATTATTTGGAAGCTCTTGGAAGGCAAGGGCACCAAGACGAGAGTCCTACACGTAGTAGGCACTTGATAAAATATATGTTAAGTTGAATAGGGCTGTGTGGGTTAGATCTTATTCTTTAGAAGCTTGGATATGAAGAAAAAGTGACTGTAAACTGGTATTTCTTCTTGGCATTTTGGCTGAATGAACTGGTTAGGGGCTCCATAAATATATAGCCGCCTAAAATGTTTGGCATTTGTCACAAACTCAAGAGCACTAAATGAGTAAGCAACTGTGAAACCTCAAAGTCCCTAAAGACTTCAACAGAGGCTGGGAAGGCAGAACGCAAGAAGCTGCCTGTTATTGCTAATGCCTTATAAAGTGCTATCACATCTTCCAATAAGCATTTCTACCCTGCTCAGTGTTTAAAGATCATTTTATTCCATCTATTCCAAGCACAAATAACCAACCAAATGTCTTCCTTGTGGAACCATGCATCTATTCTAATTTTTGCTAGAAGTAATAGTTGAGATCAGTTCAGACATAATTTATTTGGCCCACAAATGCTTACAGTGCCTCACATCCTCGGTGTTCTAGCAGGACCATGGAACTCATAGTTGCAAGAGACCTCGGAGGTCATTCTAATCAAACCTGTCTGACAAAAATCCTGCAGGTTGAGACCTAAATTGGTTAATACATTAAGACAGTTTCTTGATCATCTGAAAGTAAGGTTAGGATGGCAGAATGGACCAGGGAACTCAGCATAGAAAGTCCAGGGGAGTAAATCCTAAAATTGGCAATAGGGTGGAGATAAAACATGCTATTCTTGTTGGGGCAAGATGGAATGGGGCTTGCTGATATAGAACTATAGGCCTGAAAGAAATATGGTGGGTTCCCCCATAAGCCTGGAGAACTGTTGTGAGAGAGAAAAGGATCTATATTTAGGAATGTGTGGATGAATTTTTCATTAGCGGCAGCTTAGCAGCTTGATATCACATTGGACAGTAGGTGCCCAGGAAACAGTCACTAAAGAGAGGTTTGAAGCCTGGGACTACATCCTTCACTGGCCACATAAACTTGGAAACGATGAGGATTTTAGAGTCCTGTGGTTCCCTCATTTTGACAATACTAACTGGGGGAACTATTGGTGACTTGGTCATCAGGGCAAGAGAAAAAAACCCAACTCTTTCCTTATTTTGTAACAGAGTAGGAGCTTAAAAGAGAATGGATTGATTTTTGTGGCAGCCCTGCTGACAATTCAACCCTGTCCTTTCTCTCCTGCCTTGGAGATCAGCAGCAATTACAATGCTTCTGTATTTCCCAGCTCCAGACTGATCTTCTCAGCCATCTTGCTGATTAAACTAGCCTTGTCCATCAATCACATCAAGCTCATTTGGAGCAATTGACTCTGGTGACACCAAGTTCTTCTTGCAGCCCGTGAGGGCATTTAAAACTATCGGTGGCTTTTAAAGGCTGTTGATGAGGGGGAATGCTGAAATTGGTTACCACCTGGCATTCTGCATTGCTTCAAGTGCAGTTCCTCTACTGATTTGAGTGTAACCCAAGTGGTAGGATCCTAATAAAGTTGCCCCCCTTCCCAATATTCTAACTTCACTATAGGCCTGGCCCCACTGAACAGCAGGCCCACTGTACCTACCTACCGCCTTCCCTCCCGCCTCCAGCAATATTCTAACTTCTTTCTATATGCCTCACCGTTCACTGGAACAACAGGCGTGTCCCTGAACTCTTAGTTCCCACAGAAACAGCAGGTGTGTCCATGTGATGGGAACCCAAGTACTGCCTCTACCTAGTCATTGGCCCCAGACTCATTCCCACAGAAACAAGTGTGTTCTTGTACTCAACCACAATCACATCATCTCTCTAGCCCAAGACAAGACCACTATCTTGACCAGACAGGACCACAATAGTTAGCCAATTGGAGAGCAGCAAGACCAGAAAGTTTAACCACCAAACCATAGATGTGCCCCCTCCTCCAGTACCTAATCCCTTAACAAACTCCTCCTACCTTTTTAATATTAATCGTATTCCTATATTCTATGTAAATTTTGATTGTGTAATCAGCATCTTTACCCTATAAAAATCCATCTTGCTCTCTGAAGTTGCTGGTTCCTCTTGGAACTTAGCCTGCTTCATGAGGTGTCAATCTCAATAAATGCCTATACTTGGATTGGAGGTGGTCTGATTCTGACTCTGAATTCTTTGAGATGGTTCCACCACAACACATCATGAAACCCCAACAGTTTTTGGGCAGGCAGAGCCCCCACTGCAACACAAGGAACATATGAACAATGTTTCTCCTGAAAATGTGCCTATTGTTACCATGCCCAGAGCCTTAACTAGGATGGGGCAAACAGACTTCTTTCTCATGGTGCTGAAATTTAGTGTTGAAGGTTCCCCAGCCCTGTATCTAATCCTTCAGCAGCACAGGCAGCTGAGCTAAGGAAACAATTAACAAAAATTTATTTAACACAGAAAGCTACAAAAGGATGCTTTCTCCTCCAGGTAAACTCCAACGCAGCTAAACCCTGTTTACTGTTCCCCATCTCCAGCAGCTTGTGCCACCAGGCACAGGGCACCTCCCTATCTGAGCAAATTTTATCTTTCTTGGTTTAGGCAAGAATGAATTATTGTGACTCTGTGTGCACTCATAGGATACAAAACTCTGTACAAGTCCCCGTGTGATTTGCTTAGTTTTATTGGAGGAAGGCTCTGCCCTTATAGAGCTTACAGTTGAATGGTGAATCATGATAGGCTGACACAGGCTTTGCAGATGAGTACAAAAATGTCATATATTTACAGAGAAACATGCAGACATGATAATGCTTGAAATATTACAATCAGGTAGCTGACAGGCTACAGCTTTTGAATTGAAAAGAGATGGGAAAGATACCACGATTGTCTACCTGAGTTTAACAATGACAACAGTTTAGTCAAGTAACTATTTTCTGTCCTTCTATTCCACACTTAAAATCATAAGACTCTTATAGTTGAAATAGATTTTAGAGAGCATCCTGAGATACGGGTAGAAGATGTGGATAGAGGGGAGAGGGGAAAACATCATTAAGATGTGTGTGAGGGGTGGGGACAGGGAAGGTCCACAGGCAACTATGAAGCACTAAATGTAATCACTCCAAGTCTGGGAAAAGAACTATAGACAGGGGCCAAGGAAAACTCAGAACCTAGCATCAATTCAACTACCTCATTTTACAGATGAGGAAACTGAGGCCCAGAGACCTATAGTTGACCTGTCCAAGAAGATCAGGCAGCGAGTTAGTGGCAAAACCAGGATTTGACTCAATGTGGAACACTGGTCCTGTCCTTTACATTTTGCTGCCCCTTGGGTCAACTTGTTACTTTGCTATTGTGGAGACAGAAGTTAAAATGCCATTGATTTCCTTTCCTTCTATATTCTTTTTTTTTTTTTTTTTAGGGCAATTGGTCGCCTGAATCCAGGCCTCCATATTACTTCCTGTTTCCTGGCCAACTCCTCCAGATTCTGGCCACTTAAGGAGAGAGTGAAAGAAGGCTCAAAGTGAGAGAGCTAATTAATCTCACCTAATTGCAATCACACCTTTTGGCTGCATCCCCATAGCACCCACGTCCTTAGCTCTATCACATTTACGTAGATCACAAAGCCCGTTCAGTGTCTTGCCTCTACAAAACCTGAAGCTTCCTACAGCTAAGAAACAATCTTTTCTATTTCTGTACCCCCATACAGATCTTAAAGAGATTTCTGCATATCATGGGTAGTCAGTACATATTTTGAACTACCTATGGCTTAAAAGAATTATTTACATAAGGTGCCTTCATTAACTATATGGGAAGGCCTCTGTGTTAGTGCAGGCAGAAACTTTAAGAGCAGTGCCCAGTGTACATTGTGACCAACAGCCATCACCTCTCACAGCACAGACTTGCCATTTTTAATCCTTTTCATGTACTTGCATGTGTATCATACGACCATAGACTGAGAGTTGGAAGAGACTTTAGAACTCATCTAGTATATAGTATGACTATTTTACAGATGAGGAAACAGAGGGGCCTAAGAGATTCCAGGGACTGGCTGAAGGTCTCAGAGCTGGGGGTGCAATGCAGTGTCTCTGATTCCAACTCCTATGGTCCCAATCTTCTTCTCCAGGCCCCGAGTTCCTGATCTGTAACATGAAGGGGGTGGACAAAACAATCTATTTTCCCTCACACTCCACAATCCCGTTTGATCACAGTATACGTTTTTTTGTCTTTCCCAGCTAATTTGAGGTAATACTGCAAAAATCACTCTCTGTCCAAATGTCCTTTTCTCCCTCTGGAATGCCTACTGCTTGTTATTATTTCAAGGCATTTTCTTGGGGGGGGGAGGGAGGAGGGATGGAATAGAGGAAGAGTATTAAGAAAGCCCACCCACACAGGCCCCAAATCTCTTTCTGATAAAATCTGATTCTAATATCTTCTTGTGATTTGGCAGTGACCTAGGCCTCTCAAGGGTTGGGCCTACAGAGTGTAAGATTTGGCAGGTGCTAACAGAGTTGAAAGGTTTCAACTGCGGGTCTCATGATGGACTCTTTGCTTTTCATCTGAGCACTAGAGGGCAGCTGGGTGGCACAGTGGACAGAGCACTGAACCTGGAGTTAGGAAGACCCAAGTTCAAAACCCAGCTTCAGACGCTTACTAGTTGTGTAGCCTTGGGCACTTCTGTTTGCTTCAGCTTGCTCATCTGTAACATAAGGATAATAACAGATAGCACCCACCTCCCAGAATTGTTGTGAAGACCTATCAAATGAGAAGAATGGCCAAAGTGCTTAGTACAGAGCCCAGAACATCTTAAACACTATATCAATGTTAGCTATTGTTACTACTACTACTACTACTACTACTACTACTACTACTACTACTACCATTTTAACTAAGTTAAGAGGGACTCATGGCTGGGTTTCCTTTCCATGGACCAATGGGAATTTTTAGCTCTGGGAACTCCAAGGTCAGAGAAGGACAGGCATTTATATTGGTGGGAGGAGTTCCCACACTGATTTTCCCACAGAATGACTTTAAGTATTGAATTATATGCCGCGTAACAAATTACACGTTAGGTAACACGAGGGCAACAATGCAGAGAGACATCTAAAAGAATGGAGCCCCAAACGCCATCTTTGTGCAATACACTTTTATTCTCCTTTCACCTTTGCAGTCATCTTTTGAGTAATCGTGTAAACAATAGAATGGAATGGAATTACATTAAGTTGTATGCAAATGGCTCTAGAACACCTTAACAATTATGACAAGGCAATTATAAATAACTTCTTAGCAATATATATTTGCTGTTTTAAAGTACATTTTAAAGAGCTGCCATATCTAGGGTTAGCTAGGAAAGAGTCAAGGTATGGGTCAAGGAGTCCACCTCCTTGACAGGATACTCCAATTTTGAAAATCCTAAAGTTTTACTAGTTCTGTAATATGTATCTAGATATGTCACAAGTTAAGCAGAGGGCTAATTGGGCCAAAAAAAATTTATCCTTGAAATCTAACAGTAATTTACCTTTTAGTCATTGCACAAAGCCCTTTCTATTAATTTTCTCTCCATCTTGGTATTCTGCAGAATTTCAAGTAAAGCTCAGATTCTTGATTTGTTTTTTTCCTTTTGCTTTTCAAGTTTTTAATCTTTATAAAAACAAGCCCTATCACTTAAGAAGCCAAATCAGAGATGGGCAAAGTTAGTGAGCGGTCTAGCTTGATGGCAACATCATATAGTATTCTAGCTCGGAGAAGGCCCAGGAAAGCAAAACTTAAGCCAAACATATGTATTTGACAGGATGCATATGACACTCCTAGAACTGAGACTATTCTAGAATAAAGCAGCCTCAGGCACATTCTTAATATTAATGTCTGCAAGGCACCTCCCACTCCCTAGAGACAATCAGATTGTGGATTGGTTTATAGACAAACAAACCAACATAATACGCTTCCTAATTCCTAATTAGGTCATTTCAAAAACTAGAAGTTACAAATACTCCAAAGATATACCTGAAACTTTTTTTTTCTTTAAATAACAGGAGATTAACTGCAAGTAGCACATAATCAAACCATTGTTTTCCTTATAGGTAAGATGTGTAAAGCATAAATATATGAAAAATAAAATTCACAGTCAGTTTTAAAACTAGAATTCAAGTTTGGCTAATAAATCTTAATTTTTATAAGTATATTAATTTCTAAATACAACATAAAAGAGGCAGTATTGTCAGATGTACAATTAAAGTATTATCACAGAAATTTTACAATGAAAGAAGAAATATGTTTCTGATAGAAAATTCCTTTTATTACCAATAAATAGGGCCACCTGAGTGCATTTCCAGATTGGTTTCAGTTGGGGAGATCCAAATTGGTTGCTCAGAACATTGAATAGCTTTTAGACAAATGAGCAGCAACTGTGAGGCTGTGGGGTTTGTTGATTCTGATGTGAATTGCTGGAGCATGATGCAGAACTCAGTGAGTGGTGGTGGAGTGATAGTGATGGTGGTGGGGTTCTGTTATGTTGAATTCTTTTCCCCCTTCTCATCTAAGCAGGTCTCTTCACAATCTTCTGATTTTGCTGGGGATGAGGGTGGGATGGGGGGTGCTGAGGAGGACATCCAGCCACAGGCATCAGCTGACACTCAACTGAGCAAAACCAATCAGCTTCACCTCATCCGGGATCTCTGTCCCATCACAGCCGGAAGCCTGAAATGAGAAGAAAAACTTTCAATAATGGTTTATGTTTTCCTTTTTAAATATCATAACTGCACACTTGACTGCTCAGCTAAACATGGTTTCGATGCTAGAAGGTCCGGTAAAGTAGTGGGAAGAGATTTGTTACAAGATGTTGATTCAGTTTACAAATAAGGTAAGTGGCCTTGATTACTTCTAATAAACTGCACACCAGTCTTCTCCATTAAATAAATTTGATATTTAAAAGATCCTTTCAGCTTAAATGTTAATTTGAAATGGAAGAGTTTAAAAACGAATGAAATCTTTCCCTGAAGTATAATCTGTTTTTCAATAACGATTAGCTCATCTTGAGAAAGGACAAAGGTAAAAACTAACAATCTTTAGTTGAAATAGCTAATATTTAAATACCACTGAATGCTTTATCCTAAAAAAAATCCTATAAGATAATATGTCTTAGAAGGTATTTATAACCTAAAACGGGCTAAAGTACCACTATGTCAAACACTCAATTTTATTTTTTTACTTCAAAAATCTGTGGGAGTCATCAAACTCTCCCAATAATGAACTGATTTTTCAATATCCTTAATTTTTTTCCTTCTCACTTATTCCACATACAGTATGCTGATCACCTTTTCTAAGCTGCTCCCTTCATACTACTGGGTGCATAAATCAAGATCTGGACACTACAGAATTCAAGAAAAGGGGCTGGGGGTGGGAGAGGATTGATAAATAGTGGGGGAATGGGGAATTAAACATCAATAACACTATATGACCCTTTTCTTGGCAAACTTCCTGCTAAAACTACTGTCACAACAATTAGTCTCCCATGGAAATGAGCCCTTTAAATCTCCTTCCAATTCATCACAATTAACCTACTTAGTATTAGTTGGTATATATGTTTAGAACACTATAAAAAGACAGTGTATCAAGTGGGTCCATTAAACAGTAGAGTAGATTTGTAAATCCATGTTCCTTGATAATATACCTAGCTATTTTTAGAATTTTTAAATAAAATACTTTTTAAATTCTTTTTTAAAAAATCAAATGCAATCTGAATAGTATTACTGATTTCATATTATTTACATTTTCTTCTATAACACTGACTATCATATCTACTACTTGAAAAAGACTGGTATATGACTTTACAATATATCTGAAATAGCTAAGGAAGGACTGGAGTTGAGACATGCTTGGATGCAGCATGTCTGCTAAATTTAGGGTGAAGTGGTCAAGCTAGCCAGAGGTGGGGAATCTGTGGCCTCAAGGCCACATGAGGACCTCTAGGCTCTCAAGTGCAGCCTTTTAAGTGAATTTAAACTTTATAGAACATGTATTCAATCAAAGGGCTGAACTTGAGGACCTAGAGGGTCACAGGTTCCCCACCCCTGGAATCCCTGAGAAAACTATGCCTAAGCCTGGGCCTTGCCATTCTTTCTATCTTTTTCATTTTTCTGATCCTAAAAACCCCCATTCTATTTTGTATACCTTGCTCTTCAATCCCCTGGGTGGGCCACCTGAGGAGCCTCTAAATAGCTCTTATCAGCAGTTTCTAATTGTATGGTCTTGGTCACCAAGGAGATGATGCCGAAGCATGTGGACAGTGCAGCATAAATCTATGGCCATTACCAGAAAAAATGTTTTAGAATGTTGTGAGGTAGGGAACTATACACTTTTAATCATGGAATCCCTATGATGGCATCTCAGTACATGTTTGACAATAATCATCATGGTGGTGGTGGTTATAAAATGTTAAAATGGCACCAAGTGACCTCAGTATGTTGGACATCAAGGTAGAGATAAAAACAAGATACATAACTCTCTGGTCAGTGGAAGACTCAATGGACTGAGGTTGATGCTTTTAATGAGGTATAAAAACTAGTAGTCACAAAGGATGAATTGTAAACATAATCCTCAAAGAGTCCGTGCGGAAGGCTCCCCTCCTGCCTCCCCCCATCCAAGGCAGGTAATACTAGTCTTCAGGATCTCTCTACTTCCCTTTCTTTCAAGCTTTCCTACCTCCTAGGGCTGTTTTTCCCCCAAGTCCTCAAAGAAGCCAGTGACTGAATGGTAACCAAAGTTCCTTACTGAGGTACCATCACAGAATTGCTTTCTCCCAAGAGAAACAATATTACACAATTACTTATCTCTTCTTGTTCACCCCCACGCCTCTTCCTTCACCAAGCTGATTTCAACTTCAGAAGAAAAGCAACCTGATTAAACTAAGTCTTACTAAAGTGTGAATGAATATTAACAACTCCCCACAAACTTTGCAGGGCATATATTTATTTATTTATTTTGGAGGGGGGAGAGGGAAGGCGCAGGGCATTTGGGGTCAAGTGACCTGCCCAAGGTCGTACAGCTAGTTAAGTGTTTAGTGCCTGAGGCCAGAATTTGAACTCAGGTCCTCCTGACTCCAGGGTCAGAGTTCTATTCACTGAAGCACCTAGCCAGCCCAGAGAGCATTCATTTTTTAAAGAGAACATCACATAGGACTGAATCCAAATTTTAGATACTTTAAGGTGAATAGGAATGAATAGGACAGTTGGGTGGTTCAGTGGATAGGACTGGAGTCAGGAAAATTAGAGTTCAAATCCAGCCTCGGTCACTTACTGTATGACCCTGGGCAAATCTCTTGGATGCTAGTCACAGTTTCCCCATCTGTAAAATGGAGATAATAATATCCCTGACCTCTCAGGGTTGTTGTGAGGATGAAAGGATAGCTATAAAGCATTTAGCACTTGCCTGGCCCATGGTAAGTGATGAGAGAGACAGACACAGAGAGACAGAGAGAATGAGAGAGAATGCTTTATTTCTTATTACTCCTTAAATCACATCACTAATGTACCATTTCCACCTGACACGCCAGCTCTGTGAATACAAAGAAAAAAGTGAGTGGCAGCCCTCCTTCTGCTGTGCTGGAAGAAGAAGACCCTTGCTCTGGAACCAGTTTCATAGGTTGTATGTTTAGATTCAGGAGCCGGTTGGTTGGTTGGTGGTTGTCCTTAGGTCTCGAAGAGGACCAAAATGACACCACTACGCTAAAGTGAAGTTTCAAATGTGTTCTACTGTGGCTGATTAGACCAATACGAGCTTGGAACGCTCTACCACAGGTCCGACACAAATAGTCTGTGTGAACATTTGGGGTGGATACTCTCAAATTTGTGCATTGCTGCATTTCCTTTGAGTTGTTTCAATTCTGCTCTACTAAGGATTCTTGCACAGCACCTCTGACGTGGGCACATCATGCTGAGTGGTCCTTCCGTGTCACACAATTCCAAAGTTCTTGAGAAAGACCCTGAGAGTGTCCTTCTATTGTTTCTTCTGACCGCCGCACGAACACTTGTCCTGTGTGAGCTCTCCACAAAATAAGTCTTTTTGGCAAGCTTATGTTTTGCATTCGAACACTGTGGTCAGTCATTGGAGTTGCACTCTGTAAGGCATAGTTTGAATGCTTGGCAATTTTGAGTAAGGACCTCAGTGTCTGGTACCTTATCCCACCAGGTGCTCTTCAGAATCTTCCTAAGACAATTCAAATGGAAGTGATTCAGTTTCCTGGCATGGTACTGGTAGACTGTCCAAGTTTCACAGACATACATGAGGTCAACACAATAGCTCTGTAGACCTTCAGTTTGATAGTCAGTCTAATACCTCTTCTCTCCCATACTTTTCTTCAGAGTCTCCCAAACACTAAGTTATCTCTGTCAATGGGTTTGTGAACCTCATTATCAATATGAATATCCCTGGAAAGTACACTACCAAGATAAGTGAACTTATCCACAGCATTCAAAACTCCATTTGCTATAACCAATGGTTCCACATATGGATGGTATGGTGCTGGCTGATGGAGGACCTGTGTTTTCTTGGTGTTAACTGCTAGGTCAAAATTAGCACAAGCAGCAGAGAATTGATCCATACTTTGTTGCATCTCAGCTTCAGAGGCTGCATTGAGTGCACAATCATCTGCAAACAGAAAATCATGCACCAATAACTTTGCTCCACTTTGGTCTTGGCTTTTAGCCTTTTCAAATTGAAGAAATCTACAATCAGTGAGGTAGCTGACCTTGATGCTGTATTCATCCTCATTGAAAGCATTTGACAACATGACTGAAAACATGCTAAAAAGCAAAAGAGCAAGGACATAGTCTTGTTTCATTCATTGGCAACTAGGAAGGCACAAGAACATTGTCCATTATCTAGAACCCAGGCAAGCATGCTGTCATGAAACTGATGTACAATGCTGATGAACTTCTCTGGGCAAGCAAATTTTGACATAATTTTCTATAAGCCCTTATGACTAACACTATCAAAGGCCTTGGTTAGATCTACAAATGTTGTGTACAGACCTCTTTTCTGCACCTGAAATTTCTTCTGGAGTTGTCAGATAGCAAACACCATATCAACTATTCCTCAGCCCTTTTTGAAAACACACTGGTTATCAGGCAGACAACCATCTTCCAGGTGAAGGATCAGTCGACTAAGGAGAACTCTGGCAAGAATCTTGCCGTCAAAGACTAAGAAAGAGACCCCTTCTGTGACTGTCACAGGACAATATATTTCCTATATCATTATAGAGATGGATAATGGAAGCATCCTTGAACTCTTGGGGGATAACCTCCTCTTGCCATATAATCTGGAAAATTTCAGTCAGCTTTTTGTATTTACCTTCTAAATATCAGCTGGAATAGAATCAGTACCAGGTGCTTTGCCACATGAAAGGAACCTAATGGCATTCAAAACCTCTTCTTCAATTGGAGCTTCCTCTAGGGAGGGACTGACTTTAGCCTGAGGTAAACGGTCAATGGCCTCAGCACTGACTGATGATAGTCTGTTGAGAACACTACTGAAATGTTCAACCCATCTAAGATCATGTTCTTATCACTAATCAATGTGATTTTGTCAACAATGAGTACCTGAAATGCACCATAGGTCTTTGGCCTATAAATAGCCTTCAGGTCATCATAAAAGAGTCTTAGATGGTTACTATCAGCATAAAATTGAGTTTCATCTGCCCTCTTACTGAGCCAGGAATCCAGCATCTCTCTAAGCTTCGCTTGAACTTTATATTTGATGGAATTAAATACAACTTTCTTAGAGATGGATGAAGTCTTCTGCTGGTAAATCCTTTGGAGTTCTTGTTTTTCATTTATCAGCTTCTGAATTTCCCCATCATTTTCATCAAACCAGTCTTAGGTTTATGAGGATTCTGACCCAGATGAGCAAATGCAGTACTATACACCAGATCTCTGAAAACTGCCCACTCCTTTTCTGCTCCAGTGTTGCCAACGTGTGTTGGCTCAACTATCCCTCCAAGTTAGCATCAAACTGTTCCCACTCAGAGCTCTAATTTGCTGACATTTTGTCTTGGGGGCACCACTTTCAATGAATGTGAATATTTAACTTTGAAAGGATAAGTCTATGATCAGTCCAGCACTCTGCACCACACATTGGCTTCATCACTCTCCCATCTTATCTGTTTCTTCTCCTTATAATCACATAGTCTATTAGATGCCAATGTTTGCTGCCAGGTACATCCATGAAGTTTTATTGCATTTGGGTAAATGGAAGACAGTGCTGGTGATGGGAAGGTCATGAGATGTACAAGTTTTTAGTAGTAAGTGACCACTGCAGTTGCTGCTTCCAACACCATTCCTCCCTGCCAAGTCTGGTAGTCTGAGCCTATTCCAGCATTAAAGTCAACCAGAATTATAAGCTTGTCCTCTTCTGGTACACAGATGATAAGGGCCTCTAGGTCTTCATAAAATTTTTCTTTGATCTTATCAGGGTTTGTCATGGTGGGAGCACAGGCACTGATAATGGTGGCATGACGCTTTCCTGCAAGTGGCAATTGCATTGTAACAAGCCTGTCATTCACTCTTTTTGGAAGGCACACCAGCTTGTTGACTAGATTAGTTTTGACAGCAAAACCTACGCCAGCTTCACAGCATTCACCTTCACTGTGGCCACTCCAGAAAAACGTGTATCCAACTCCAACTTCAGTAAGCTGGCCTTCATTCGCCAGCCTTGTTTCACTCAAGGGTGCTATTTGGATGCATTACCTGCTGAGTTCTCCTACAACAAGAGCTGTTCGTTTTTCAGGTCTAGTGGACTGTGTTGTCTCTAAGTGTGAGCACATTCCATGTACTAATGGTGAGTGGAATGGTCTTTGCAGACATTTTTGTACATTTTTTTGTATTCTGACCACAGAGTAGGATTCCCCACCTGCTGCAGTAATCAGGTCAGAGTTGGATAAGCAGACAATTTTTAGGGCACCTTTTCTAGCTCCTTCCTCACATCAGGAGGTGAGCATTGTGATCCTTAAAAGGCTGCTCAGACACCCAGGGGGCTGCCAAATCCCACTGCTGCTTCCAGTGAGAAACGACCCTATGGCCTGGGCTGCCTGTGTGCAGGATTGTGACTAGAGCTCCCAGTGTATCTGCCCCTGCTGCTTTGTCACTTGCCCGTCACCACAGGACTTTGAGATAGGTATAAGAATAAAAGAGTATGAATGATGTCCTTTGACTCGTGCACAAATTGGATTTAAGTGAGGCAGAGTTACACAAAGTTGTCAGTGTCACCCTCTCCTCCATAGTCTTCACAGTCCAGTGGCAGGACAGTCATGACTGGTGATGGCTCAAGATGCAGTGGATGGCATTGGTGTCTTCGATGCCTGACCAAGCTCTAAGTGCTCCACAGCGCCTACTTTAGCTGCTTTCATAGCCTCTGGAACAAACTGTTCTCATCTGCCCATTCCACCAAGGGAAGTCTTCACATGCTTGGGATAGACATCCCTCTAACTCACCAATGGGTTTGAGACCTCTTGACTACTCTCTACCTGGTTTAGTGCATCTGCCAAAATGGTTTACTGGGGTGTGGTCACTACACATGCTACAGCTTCCTGGAGCCACAGATGAGAGTTGGGTGGAAAAGGTGGACACCAAAGCTGAATAGCATCCCTGAAAAAGGCTCAACAGCCATCACACCAGGGGTACCAGTCCTCTCTGAACATACCCTACACCTACAGGGGTCTGTCCATACCAATGCAGTAGAGGGTATTTTATAGGATATAAAGCTGTGTCTGTCAATGATGCTGGTATCAAATCTGAGTGGCTTTTTTCAGGGTGAGACTTGAATCCTGCCATCAGGGCCCATAAAGCATTTCAGACACCAGCAAGCCAGTGGACTGCCTCTTAGGAAAACACTAAGCCTGAAGCCTTCCAAGGACAGAGAACCCACCATATCTAGAAGCAGCCCATTGTAATTTTTGGACAGCTAGGAAGTGATGATGCTCCCCACCCCCATAACCTTAAGTTTAAACTGCCTTCTTGGAAACTTCCATTTTCTTTCTTATGCTTCTCTGGGGCCCAACAGAACTAGACTCTTCTGATCCCATCCTGGTTCTTCAAACTCTCCCTCCCTATTCCCCCTATACCCTCTTTCCCACTTTGTGGAAACACCACATTAGGTCATGCAACTTGGTATGATTTAGTTTTTCCTGTTGGTTACTAAACTGTCACTGCAATTTCTATTCCCATCTTTAGTGTCTAAAATTTAATTCTACTTTCAAAAGAAAGGCTATGATGCAGAAGTTAAATACATATAAATCAGACATCATTAATATGCACCTGATCTGTGTTCTGCCTTCAAGAGTCAATTAAATATTATTTATTTCCAATTACAAAAACAGTAGATAGAATGCTTCTAGAATACTGTACTTTGGAGAGATGTAGGAAGAACAGAATAAAAATGACTCACAAATCACTTTGTATTTAGAAAGAATACACAAAATAAGCAATAAAATTATACTGGGCACACACATACTACATTTTACTTCAGCAGGAAGACCCCCATGGCACCCATGCTTTGGGAATAATGAACGCAAGAAAGCTCTGGACCTTACTGCTCCTAGCTTCACAAAATACAAGGATTGGGCCTCTTCAACCATTTCTTCTAATGAATTAAACAAAGATGACACTATGGCTGTTAATTCTATCTTCTTAGTTCTTATTTTTGTCCTGTACTAACTATATACTTGTTATGCACACATGCACAAGTATATACACACATATGATGCATTTTTGCATATACATATATACATAATATGTGTGTATGCTATATATAAAACACACAAAACATGTGGGTCTGTATGTATAACATTTTAACAAATATTTGACAGCACACAGGTGAACTGAATGGAAACCAAGTTATCTACCAGTGTTTTAAGATACTGTATGCTCAAAAATTTCCAGAACCTAGGCAAGTTGTCTTTCAAAACCAATCAAATAACAAGATAAAATTTAAGTGTTAAACAATTTGGAAAATTTTTAAAAGGAACAGGACCAAAAGTAGCATGAGGGGG
>CM053596.1:175693935-175709458 GCA_028646575.1 Pseudocheirus occidentalis
AGAACAGGGGAGATAGGCCTATTTGTAGGAAATGAGCCAGCAGAGATGGAGAGATTAAAAATAAGTACTGGAGTGGGGATAACAAGAAGGAGCAATCTGTTGGAGAAGACTTTACATTCATTTCTTTCAAATGCATTTTGTTCAAGAGTCACATGCAACTGTGTCTAGTTAGCTGAAATTTGTGGCACAGTTTGAGACTTAACCCTAATGACTTTTCAAATGAGAAAAGTTTTGAAAAAGTTAAAATCAATGACACAGTAAATATAGTCATATGAAAAACACTATGTAAATTACAGGGCAAAGCAGCCAACTGAGGCAGAGCCATCTGGCACAAACACAAAGTACAGAGAGAACCTAAAAGCTTCTGAGCCCAGCATCTGTTTTGCTAAACTCCAAATGACAACATCAGAAAGGCACCTGTACAGTCCAGAAAGCTAAAACCTTAAGGCTCTTTCCAGAACTATGGAATCTCAGGACTGGAGAGGATACAATTTGTATCTCATTTCAGATCCTCACAAAAACTCTGCAAGGTAGCTCTCTCCCCTTTTTATACATGAGGAAACTAAGGCCTACAGAAATTTAAAGACTTGCCCAGGGTCATGCAGCTAGTGAGCGTGAAGCTGGATCTGAACTTGGGTCTTCCTGACTCCAGGTCCAGAGTTCTATCCAGTGTGCCAACTAGCTGCCTAAAGTCCTTGTGGTAGAGGCTGTGCACAGATCAGATTCCTGTTCAGGGGGACAGGTTGTAAATCACTTAGCACAATGTCTAGAACATAGTGGGGTAATATATAATTTCTTTTAGTTTTTGTTATATTTTATATATAGTCTGACTAGTACTAGTAGTAGAGAGGCTAGAAACCTCCCTCTTTCTGGACACTATATATCTACTAAGCTTACAGGGAGCTTATTATCAATCATCTGGATTCCTTCCAACCCCCCACCCCCAGTCATGACTCCCCTGTTCTTGGGAACGCCCTCCTTCCCCCAACTCAAGAGCAGTACTTTACATTTATTTTTATTTTATTTAAGATAATTAGCTCTAGCTCACTGCTCCAGCCTAAATAAACCTTTTTGGATGTCAATTTGGATGACCAAATCAAACAACCAATCATCCCAATACGGCCTTCCTTCCCAACTCTAAAGGTCTGCTCACTATGCCATCCATGGCTTCACGTAAGTCACTGCTCAAATTTAAGCAGAATACATTCAAGGATCTGGTTATCCATCTGGTTCTAAATTCATCTAACTACACTATCATCTACAGCTTAAATTTTCCCATCTTTCTCCACAAGGATACTGTGAGATCTTGTCAACGCCTTGCTAACAAGTTATCCTTTAATAAGGGATTTTATAATTTGGGCATTCCTATGTCTTGGAATTACATCCAAATGGGTCAGTTCCAGAAGGAATCCTTCTGGGTTAGTCTTTAAAGCTTGAAAAATAAAGGTTGAGTTGGGAATCTGAGGTACAGGCCAGGACCAAACACTTCACTCAACCAAAGCTATTCAACAAATAACTTACTAAAAGTCTACTACTTGCATTACAGATGCAAAGGGAAAAAGCAAAATGGTCTCTGTTCTCAAGCTCATGTTCTATTAGTTATAGACAAAGATCTGATGCTGCAAAAGGCATCATATTAAGGTATCACTTTAGTGTAAATGAGTTTCAAAAAATCAGTTATGTATCACTTACTTTCTACTTTTGATGGGAGAAAAAGTCAATTTTATAAGACCCTGTGAAAAGGTTCCCTTTGTACCTTCCTCTTGATCTCACAGAACTTTCTGCATAAGTGTGTCCATGCAGAGCCATGGGATAGGGCAGGTAACAATCACTGGTTCTGGAGTTAGAGGATCCAGGTTTGAATCCCAGTTCTTCCACTTACCACCAGTGTGATCTTGGGCAAATCGTTAAACTCCAAATCTCAGTTTCCTCATCTGTAAAATTAGATGGGAAAGAAATGGCAAATTTCTCCAGTACCTTTGCCAAGAAAAACCAAACGGGGTCATGACACGACAGAAATGACTGAACAAGTAACAAAAAAGAAAAATTGGAAGACCCATATCCCTTTCTAGCTCTATGATCCTATGAAGTAGGAAGCCTCCTAACTGGAGGCATAAACACGAGTCATTTCTTAACTATACTTCAAAGTACAGAATCACTATGAATTTGGGTCCTATGGTATAGATCTATATCATCAATGCAAGCCAAGATTACATACTGAAATGCCAAAATATTAAAAAACAAAACAAAACAAACCCCAAAATAACAAATTCACGGACCCAAGGTTAAGAACACCTAGAGTCCAGAGAAAAGGAAACACAACAGTCTATGGCCAAAGGGGAATGACAGATGGCTACAGGAATCTCTTTCAAATACCTGGAGCAGAAAGGACAGATCAAAAGATGGGACAGCTTTCAAGGCCAGAGACTCAAGATCTCCAAAAACAGAAGTGAAGTAGGACAGCAAAGTGGGACAGATAGTTTGGTGCAAGAGAAAATTTGGAGGGAGAACAATAACAAATCTATCTCATTGTAAGAAGCTCCACAATAAGGAGAGGATCCTATCTGATGATCTTCCCCAAAAGCTTGGTTAGTTTTTTAGTCATTTCAGCCATGTCTAACCCTTCATGAGCCCATTTGGGTCTGTTTGTTTTTTTCCTACATCCCTGCAGGTGGCCAGCTCCAGGATGACAAGTACCCAGCTTCATGGCACCCAGAACCACCAGGATCCTTTCAATGTACAGGAATGCAGCTTATGTGTAGGTCACTGTCATGGTGTGGTGTTGATACGGCACACAGGAGAGCATGAATCATCATTACTATCTTATTTTGACACTAAGTTTGCCTCAGGAAATCCATTAACTGCTCAGTGTCCAGGTGACTAACTCTAAGATTATCAAGTGTGTAACAGCGTATAGCTTTGCACTGACAGAGGAGGGTTTTGCAGTGGTAGGGGAGTCTTCACGTTGGTGGAGGGAGTTTCCACATAGGGAGTTCCCTATACCAGGATTTCTCAAACTTCTGGGTCTCAGGGGAAAAAAAAAACAACATAAAACCCTTTCTCTCTTAAAAATTACTAAGGACTCCAAAGGGCTTTTGTTCATATTGATTATATCCATTAATATTTGCCATATTAGAAACTGGAAATCAATATTATTATGAAAATAGGTTTGACCTATTTGATTTGCTAAAATGCTTTTAGGGACCCTCATAAGTACTTGGAACATATTCTGAGAACTAATGTCCTACACCAGGGGTTGGCAAACATAGCCCTGGAGTTAAAACTTTATGTAAAAAATTTTAAAGCCTTTCTTGAATCTGGCTTGCTGACTCCTGCCCTACAGCAATGAAATCACAGATTTAGAACAAATGTGTATGTATATGTGCACATGTATAAAAACTTTAAATGCACATACATATATATATGTAGGTGTATGTATGAGAAATATATGCACACACAAATAGAAAATTTAGCAATGAGTGAACATGGCCACTTATGGATCAATAAATGTTTGTTGTAGACCTAATATGTGAATGTATGTATATGGGGGGGGGGAGAAGAGAGAGAATGGGAGAAGAAGAAGAGGAAGAGGGAGAGAGAGGAAGAGACAGAGGGGGAGAGGGATGTGTGTATGTGTGTGTATTGCAAAGTCTTAGCTAAATTTGAGCGACTTCAAAGAATCTATTTTTCTTTTAGACTGTTAGCAGTCCATGACCCACCATGGTTTTCTGCATCATATCTTTGCTTTATTCAGAAGTTAAACCAAGGTATTTGTCAGGAGGGGAAAAAATGTCAATGACTCTATTCACTTATCTTTTGTAAAGGTTCATCTTCAAAACTAATCACACAGGACTATTTTTCAGGATTTGATTTCCATTGTATTTGCATGTCTGGCACTACCTGCTGAGCAATGAAATGATTTATTTAAAACTTCAATCTTGATTTGAAGGGGAAAAGGCAAATCTTAAGTGCACCGTCAGAGCATTTCCCTTAGAGCCAACATTTGAGATGCCTATCAAAAAGCTTGGTTTTTATCAGAAGCTACTTGAGAGAATGGCAAGGGAAATAAGAGAGCCTGTGGTGAAGATCTGATCGTTTGCTAAGGACAGAACAGTGCCAGAAGACTGGATACTGGTGAAGGTGTTTCTTATACTCAAAAAAAAAGGAAACAAAAAGGCAATCTGGAGAGTAACAGCTGGTGGGAACTTTGATCCTAAGAAAGATACAGGAAATTCTGATAAGGAGGAAGATCACCAAACATTCCTGAGTGCATTATTTACAAAGAAGGCTAGAAATTGCAATTTCTCCAAATGCAAAGTAAGTCTAACCAACAAACTCAGAATTCTAGCCAGTTATCAAATCTGCCTGTTACAGCCCCCTCCCATTCTCTGCCTCTCCAACCCCAAAGAGAAGACATGATTTGATTGTATTTAGGCACTTGCTAATCTATCACACAACAGACTGATTTATACTTTTGCATCTGGGTCACACTGGTAATGATACGAAATAAAACTCCATGTTGGTTTTTGGGATAGAAAAGTACTGAGATAAGACAATATACCTCTGGCTAAAGAACAAGTAAAAAAGGGACATATCCATGTCATTAGGAGGCTCACTGTAATAAAGTATTGATATAAATTAAGATGGTGATCACTGTGGGAAAGGAAGAGTTTCTTACAAGTGATTTGGATAAAGGGCTCATGCAGCATATAGTGATAAGGCCAGACTAAAAACAGGTCCAAGGAACTGTTCATGACAAAGAATTGCAATCAGAAAGCTGTTCAAAAACCAAAACTCAAAACAGCAATCACTTGGGGTTGATCATCAATAACTCACTATGTGGGGGAAAAAAACAGAATAATATTTGTTGGCAGAGACAAGGGCAAATGAAACTAGGCCTTAAACCCAGAACTGAGAGACTTCAAAGCAGCACAGGCCATGCTGATTTCTAGTGGAGACAGTGAGTATCCATTAACCATGACCTCTTTCTTCATTCTAGAAGAATTCAAACAAAAAGTGCAATGACTTACGTTTTAGAGAGGCATAAGTTAGTAGGGCCATAAGATAATGCCATTTATTGACCCATCTAATGGTATACACTATATAAAAGAGATGAGAAAAACAAAAAACTTCTTTTTTCCCCTTCAGTAAGGCCCTGAATCATTCTGAGGAATATTGATCAAGCAACAGACTATAATAGCGACAGTAATATGTGCAATGTTTAAACAAGTGATTGAATTTCCTCCATAACACATACACACACACAAAGCTGCATCCCTTTACATTTGCTTTAGTAATTTGCTGGATCCATTCATTTTGCATCCCCTAAATTTCTCCCTGTATCCTTCCCCTTGCCTCGTCCTAGAGATCCATCTTACATAACAAAGATTTTTTAAAAGAAAAAAAAAAGAGTAAAAAGAATCAGCAAGATGGGTCAATACATTAATAAAATCCAACAGTATTCCACACTCATGCCACCTCTGCAAAGGAGTAGGCCTCGGAGGGGGAGCCAACTTATCTTGAATCCAGCATTTCATCAAACGTGGTTGGCTCCCTACAATCTTACAGTTTACAGAATCTTTTGGCACCTTCTCATCTTGCATGATTCTTGTGTGTATCTTTTTTCATAAATCTTTCATAAATGTATACAGGTTCTACCCAGGGCACAAGAGGCTTTTCTTTAATAATCTGTGTTTATGCTACAGCCCTGGGTAGAAAGTAAGCTTCTTCAGAGCATGGGTTATTTTGTTTATACCTTTGCCTGCACAGGGCCCAGCAGAGTACCTGATAATATCCAGGGTGTCCTCAAAATCTTAGTATCATTTTTTAGCTTTTGAAACACCCTGTTGTAGGTACTTAATTGAATTTAATTTGTCCTCTGCTTTTAACCCCTTGGATGCTATTACCAGAAAAATGAAGTGGGCCAGTCATTTAGCAATACAAGGACAGTAAAAGTGGTATATCAAAACATTTACCTTTGTTTGAAAAAAAATGACAAAATAAAGAAATATAATTTCATGAGTTTTAAAGAAAAAATGTTGCAATTGTTCATGTATCAAATTTTAATGCAAGAATAAACAATTAGAAAGAAACAAAATTCAATGGCAGGGGAAGAACTGGGGAGTGTCTATTTGTGAATTAAGAACTCTATCACTAGTTCTAATAAGTTGTCTCTAGCTTTAATTGGTCTTCCAAATCAGGCCCTGTCACCTGTGATCACAGACACATTTTGATTCAAATCACATGAAAATGTTGATTCACAACAGGGCTCTTACCTCCTACTTTAAGTAGTGGAGCTGTTTTGAGCTGGAAGTAATTGCATAGCGCTACTTTGGTGGTGGGGAGAAAAAAAAGGCAAACATGGAATAATTATAGGAAGTTCAGAAAAATTCAGATGTGCTCATTCACTCACAGGTAAAGTTTTACTGATAATTTAGAAAATCCCACACAAATGTGTATTTGTGATAATACAAAAAGCCTGTGACAAACATGACAAATGCTCGATACCCAAATGAAGGTCACAGGTCCTTCTAACTTGGTCTCAGTCCTGTCTCTGGCATCTCCTTGATGCACGTGACCCAGGGCAAGTCACATAACATGGCTGACAGCACTCTGGGCAACACTCAAAGACCATATATTCACTGAAGGCGCTGAGCTGTATTCAACTGTTGTACACTAACTCAGCCATCTGGCATTTATTAAGTGCTTACTATGCTCCAGGAATCAGTCTAAAGGGACAGGGATGCAAATAAAAGCAAGGCAGTCATTCCTGGACTTCAAGGAGCTTCCATCCTAATGGAAGAATTTAATCCACGAAGGGGAGTTGGAAAGGGGCCCTGCCCATGGGAGCTGTGGAACCAGCATGGCCAGAGATACATTAGAAGTACCAGAACCAAGAAAGAAAGAGATACAGAAAGCTGGACATGCCCAGTGCAGCTCCCTAAGTGGAGTCCAATTTTCAGGAGGCAGGGGGAGTGGAGGCAGAATGCCTGGAGTTGTCCTCGAAGGCAGAGGGAATTTCTTCAGTAAAGAATTCCCTATAGCAATGCAATCACAAGTCCAGTCCCCTAAACCTTTCTTCTCCCCATCAGAGTAATTAAGTGAAGCACAAAAGGTCTATATCCCTTGCAGCATTTTAATTCAGTGCTGTCATTAGGTTTTGGAGAAATCTCTAATATATAAAGGCAGAGTATTCTGAAAGTTTAGTTATATGCTATTAGTTCATCAGATATTAAAGATATATGAATCTTCAAAAGAATCAAAAATTTAATATCACAACTTCTTTATACCGATATCTTTTATTCAGAGGCTTAGAAATAACTGTTAATGTTAACAAGTTATTTAGGAAATAATACTGATATTCTTATAAGAAACTTAGGAAAGGTAGAGAGTAGGTGATTTCAGTGATGTGAAATTCTCAAAATTTAAAATTCAGATTTCTCTGGTATTTTGAGTTACCTAAGGAATACCAAATCTCCAGGTAGTTAAAATAATAGACGTAATTTTTTCCTGTTATATTGAGATATTAATTTCAGTGCCTGGTATGGACTAAATTTTGAGCAATTAAATAGAAAAGTAGAGTATCACTCTGAATTTCTGAAATTAAATACATTAAAATAACATACAATATGGGCAGAAAGTTAAAATGTTTGCAGAACAAATTATATTATGGTGACTTCAGGTGTACTTATCTGCCACCCCAATTCTGGATATTTCCCTAGGGAAAAGTTCCACAGTAATAAGCCTCTTTCTCCCTCCAGTCATCCAGACTCTACAACCACATGCAAAGAATCCCTTGTGGGTGTATGATCCTTTGGGAGAAGACAAACCATCTACTTTGCTCTGGGATTAAAGATGTTTCTCTAAGGAGCTAATAAATTGCCTTGACAAGAATAGTTCTTTGATAAAATACAAAGTCACTTGGTCCTGGGCACTCTGTCTGGACTTTTAATACTTTATTATAAGCTGATGAAGTTAATATCTGAGTTCCATTCTTGGATTTAGCCATTAAAAGTGATGCAGATGGTCAAACACATGGAGAAAATCAGCTGAGACAGATAAAAGCCAATTCCATGCACACGTTTCAGGTTCCTGTGGAGGAGACTCCACAGGTCTCCATAAGCTTTTCAAGGAGTCATTTGGATCAGGAAACCCATGAAGGTCCCCAGAGCTCCAGAAATGGCAACGGAGGGGTAGTGCAAGGGGCTCTTGTGTCATGTGGAGAGCTGCAGGAAAGAGATAGCAATAGCAGGACAAGTGTATCAGAGCAACAGATAACATGCAGGGGAAACACGAGGAACTCCTGGGCCAAGTCTCCTGCACACAAAAGAGAAGTCACCAGCACTCTGAGCCATGTGGTCTGTGTAGGTCTGGTAAGACTGTAGCTACCTATGCACCTTGAGTTCTTTCCCCATTTGGGTGACTCCAACCAGGGCAGTATCCTAAGCCCAGAGTCCTGCAGAGGAACTCTCCAGGGAAGAACAAGAGTTTTATTTACTTATGGGCTGGGAATGCCGTTCACTGGGTTTTCTGTTAAGTGAAAAAAAAAAAAAAAAGCCCATCGTGGAAGCCAAGTATTGTGACCGTGAGTTTCTGCATGAGATTCAAATGCCCTTTTCTTTGTGATGTAGAGACTTATCCACAAACTCAATTCTCATGTTCTCTGGGAAAATCCTAGATGGGGACATAAGCCAAGAAGAAGGATGTGAGTGAAAAGCAACCATGACCGAGCCTGGTCTATAGAATCCAGAAATTTTGTTCAGAGACTTGGGTTATACTGCTAAAGTGAACCATTCTGTGGACAGTCTAATAGGGGTTTTATGAGGAGGCTAACCTTGCAACGTCACAGTTAAATGACAATCTCTAGCTGTGTGAATGGGGGTGTGAAAGAGCTTGCGCTTGAAAAATCTTATGCCTCATACTTAGTTCACATAGTCAGACATGACTGAACGACTGAAAAACAACAATTTTCATGATGCTCAAGTCATTGCTGAGCCAACAATTTTAGCTCATACTCCATATACCTGACAATTTGTCCCTAACTAATTTGGGAACTCTGCCAATAACTCATGTGTTTCATGGTTCTCACTTAATAACTCTCTTCTCCTTGAGTAAAATTGTTTTTACTTTGTAGGGTTTAATTTTTCAAATATCTTATGTTCAAAACCTGATAAGATCCCAGGAGTGCCGAACTCTAGCCATCTTGCCCCACCAGGGAATTCACACTAATTTCATGGTAAGAATCAATAAGCACAATTAAGATAGTAAATCTACTACCAAGAATAACATAGCACATGTGTCCCAATATCCACTGGAATGAATTTTAATTATTCATTGTTTTCAACTGTAATAGTTCCTTCCATTCCATTTTTGCCAGCAATTAAGAGTTGAACTCAGAGTCTCAAAGTCCTTAATGAAGGGGCTGGATCAGATGATCTAACTGGCAAGGTCCTGGCCAACTCTAACAGCCTCTGATTTGATAACTGGGTGGATAGGCTGTTTTATCACTATCAATCACATTCATAAACAGGCTGATTTTCTGGCAAATTTGAAGAGAGAGGCCAATTTAGCTCATTTCAGTGTTATTTACATCTAATTATTCATCACAAACTAGAAGCGTAAAAAATTACAGCTAGTACTTTAATTTCAGAATATGGAAGGAATATGCCATCAATCATACATTAGGGACATGTTTCAGTAAGTATAGTGTTAAAGAAACTATCTTGATCAAATTTTGCCCAACTATAAATTTAGATGGAATCCATCTGTAAACCTAACATTAGCAGAATGCTAGTTTAAAGTTGGGAATGATGCAATGGTTCTGAGAACACAGGCAAGGAGATAGATGGTTCTAGTAACAAGTCCAACAAATATGGAAGAAACAGTCAAAGGGTTAAGAATAAGCAACTGAAAAAAACAAACAAACCCTTTAACATTCAATGGATCATAGGAGACAATCTAGTCCTTAAAAAAGTACAGGTGGCTAGGTGGCACAGTGAATAGAGCACCAGCCCTGGAGTCAGGACTACCTGAGTTCAAATTCAGCCTCAGACACCTAACACTTACTAGCTGTGTAACCTTGGGCAAGTTGTTTAACCCCAATTGTCCTGCCTTACTCCCTCCAAAAAGCAAAAAAAAAAAAAAAAAGTATAGCAATACAATCACATTCAAAGAAAAAACTCACCTTGACAAAGGTGTAACTGTTTTGGAAAACAAGAGCCAGGGAGGAAGATGGCACTTGAAGAAGATAAATGGGTTATATAAAGACACATGAGTAAATACGTTCCATAGGAACTCACTCACAGACCAATGGCATTTTGGCAAGACTATGCAGATGATTTATTTCTGGATGACTGAAGGTTTGGTCAAACATACATTTCCTAGGAGTTAATCTGCCTATGGAACCACGATGAATTTTTCAAACATGCACCCAATTTGTAGTTGCAGCTGAGGCTTCATTTTGGCATAGGTCAGGAAGGAATATTGGCATTAAGCTTTTAATGAGAAATGGTGAGATAAAAATGATGAATTCATTCCTACATAATGTAGTAAAAAACGATTACACATCTAGCTTTGTGTTTCTCAGACATAATTCTGAAATGCAGAAACCACCAGAATGCTCATTTATACTGGGCCATAAATCCGAGAATCTCTATAAAAGTTCAATCTCCAACTTTCATTATTACACTTCTGGCTACTGGAGAGCAAAAATGTTCAAGATATTAAATAACTATCCATACATACGTATGTGCATGTGTCTAACACACACACAAGACATGCATATAATAAAATAAATGGAAGGTTTCATCATCAATTCTTTCAGCAAAAACATCCGAATGTATAGTTTGAACCAAACATCAGATGCTAGGACAACTAGTCAGAAATTACTGAAATTACTTGAAACCAATGTTTCACGAAGATGCCAAAAATAATGGTGACTTGGAAGATAATCACTGAACTCTTCAGGGTAAAGCTAATGAACATGACAGAAACATAAAGAATTCCTGGTAACATTCTTAGCGAAAGAAAATTAATTTATATAGAATATCGCTAAGTTCCCTGAATGTGGCATATGCTTTAGAAATATTTATCTTTTGTTCTAGGTGAGATTTGTTCCACTGGTTTAGCACACCACTGATCCATGCCGGCTCGGTAATGCTTGTTCACTTTCTCTCATAAATTCTCCAAAGAGGACCAACCAACAAACATTTTTAAAAGTCCAGCTGTATTCCAAAGAACGGGGTGAGACGCAGAGATACCAAAGCAATAATCTACCCAAAGACTGGAGGGTCTTCCTTTAGAAAATCTTACATTTCATGGTAATCGATATAGCATTTGGGTTGTGTTATCCCTTATCTCTCTAGCTACATGACCCTACATTTCCCCTTTTCTAAGATTACATTCCTGTTTGATATCCCTTATGCTGCACAATTTTCCAAATGCAGTTTTCCTGCTGTCTTCCTTTTATCTTATTCTGAGCCTGGCTTACTATTCATCTGGAGTTGTTTACCTTAGATACGCCTACTGACAAGAAAATTCAAAGGGCAGCTTATCCAACAACATGGTACCCCTCAGGACAATAGGCATTTCCACCTCCCCCTGCCAGTTAGCTTTTCCTTTCTTGATTGTTAGGTCTGTATGTTTCTTTTGAGTGGCTGTGGAGATCAGTGAGGAGACTTCAGAGTGATGAAGTCAATGTACCATGTCGTCACAAACAAAAGCATCTAAAGGCCCTCACCATTCATAGAAAATCCCTTCTCTACTTTCAACTTTGAACAGTATATCTTTCTTGACAGTGGCAAACAAGATGGTCTTATACACTATTTTTTAAAATGACTGGACAAAAATCTCCCAAACTCTGAAAAATTTACATATACAGTCCTACCTACATAATATAATGTTCTTCCTTTGAACATCCACCTTATTCATTTCCTCCCCGTTTCTGTGTGATAAGAGGATACAAGTACTTATGTGCTTCTAGATCTTTCCTAGTTTCCTACCTCACTCTGACTCTCATGAAATGATAAAAAGGGCACTAGGTAGTATCTAATATCCTGTAACTCAACTACTGGGTACACCCAGATATGGGGGGTGGGGGTGGAGAGAGGCTGGGTACTTTAGACATTAATGAGTTACATGGTATCATAAAACAATGTTGAAATCCTAAATGAACTTGGAGAAAATTAACTCGGTTCCCTGATCTGAGAGAAAGTAGTAATGGCTTGAAACTTTTTGCATAGAAATTTCCTAAAAGTTACTTCATCTGAGTAATAGATACAAAGAGAGGAGAATGGATGAAGACTAGCTGTGTAAATTGAAAGGAGATGGAGACAAGACCTGTTCACATAGTGAACAGCAGCAGCCTTAGCACTGAAAGAATACTTTAATAAAAGCTAAGGTTCTAAAGAAAAACACGTGCAATCTACTGACATCTAGAAGCAAGTTAATATTGCAAGGTCTCTCAACTAGGTGCTTAATTAACTGATTTCAATCTTGCCACATGATGCAGTTTGATCAAACTAGGCCCCTTCCCAAATAGCTAGAATGAATAGTAAGTCCTTAAGTGCGGACCCTTGAATGGAAAAATAATTTTCCCACCTCTGTGTTCATCCTTATCTGCCCTGCTCATGACTAGTATGTATCCAAAGGTGCCTGAGGTCAGCTTAGCCTAGATTGGTACATCTTAAAGGGTCTGGACCCTTTGGTACTCTTGAGTATAAAATAGAGCTAATTCTAAATACCTTGGACCACTCAAAGTCACCCTGGAGTTCTAGTGGCTACTTAAACCATATCCAACATTAGTATTAGCAGTGAATGGACACAACGCATGCATATATAATGTTTTATGTGACAGTCATCAATAAATGCTGAAGTTAGGTCACCTGAGCATGGTGTTTCTTAAAACACCAGACCAGATTAAATGAAAGCACAAAAGAATTCCACATCCCCAAAAATGCTCAGTCATAAGATGTGCAATTTCATCCCCTTAGAAAATATGATTAAGATTTGAGAAAAATAATGTGTGCTGAAAGTTTCTAAAAGATCAGTTTTCTATAGTTTGAATTCTTTTTGAAAAAAAAAAAACCAATCCAAATTGCCCATGCCCTGAAAATGAAGAGGAAAAAAATAACCAACTGCAGGTAAGGATGTGGTTGTGAATACCAAATACAGTAAAGAAGTCCAACCAAACACCAGAGACACAGAGGGCACAAACTGGTTTGAATCTAAAAGAAGGGGATGCTCTAGGATACACACACAAACCAAACTATCAGCCTACTGCTACTGTACAGAAATTTTAAAGACTAATTTCAGTTTTTCTGCTACTCTGACGTTCCTTGACGATGAAAACAAACAGTTTAAAAAGTACGATATAGCAATAAATTTTAAAGGACTTTGTCTGTAGCAGGGTTCACTTTACCATCAGGTCAAATGGAACAAAAATCAGTCACCCAATAAGTACCTATGGTGTGTCAGACACTGGACCTAGCATTTTGTGCAAGGCACAAAGACAAAAATGAAACACTTCGTTCCCTCAATAAGTTTACATTCTATTAGATCTCAAGGCACTGTAAGGAATTTGCTGAGGGTTATGAGAATTACTAACATGTAGAACAAAGAGAATGATGGAGACAGGAAAAGTGATGTGCTGAAGATAGCCCAAAAAGAGGAAATAAATTATTTTATAATTTGGAATGAGTTCATATATTGTATGATTATATTATATTAATTATATACCATAATTAAAATAAAATTAAACATAAAAAATAAAATAAAGATTAGAAGAGGCTTTGGGACCCAAGGATGACTGGATTTTCTTACTGTTGAGGGGTCACCTTCACCCAAATGTATTTCTTTTTAGTGTGTATGATATTGTAGACATGCACATACCCAGAAGCCACTAGTTCAGTTTCTGAAGTGTACTGTGAATGCTGCTTCTGGTCTGGATACAAATGCTAAAAGGCTAACTCTTGGGCAAACAACTCTAACCACTCTGTGCAGGAGAAAATATTTCTTCAGACAGATTCCCCAAAGGCTAAGAAGTCTGGCTTTGGCCTGACAACTTTTAGTTTTAAGTTTAGTGATAAACTCTCACAACTAAACTATAAATTATAAACTAAGAGACAGAAGAGAAAGCCAAGGGAATAAATGCTGGTGCCCAAGACAATACTACAAATACACACAAACTGTTCTGAAGCCCGACAACTGTTTCTTCCAAAGCTGAGCACACTTTGTGCTATGAGAAAATGGAACCTCCAATCTACTAGGAAACCAACCCATTTTTGCTAAGTTCTATCCATTTTCTTGTATTCCCAAAATATGTACAACACAGGCCTGTCAATAACCACTCTCCCACTTAGAAGGCAAAGGTAACAATTCAAGATAGGATAAGAATAAATGTAAATGATGGGCACGTTAGTTAAGACACTTGTGTTGATATTTATCTATTTAAGGCTTCAATGCATATGAAAATTCAGAGACTAGAAGTGCTATCACTTCATATTTTAGAGACTGGGGTGGGGTTGGGAAGGGAAAGATGTGTATCTGAGTAACACTGATTAATGGAAATGTCAAAATAGGAGGTCTCCATCAGTGACCAAGGGGTTCTGTCCAAGATTTTTCCTATTTAATATTTTTACCTGTGACTTTTATCCAACATAAAAGCCATGCTTTTTTATCAAATAAAATATCAAAAAAGATAACACGAAGCCAGGTTTTTAAGGCTGTGAGAGAGACAATTAAGATGTAAATAGCCATATCTCATTATTTCAATAGACTTGTGATCTCACTGATGTGAGTATGAACCTCAGCTTTGCAGCTCACAATTCATCTCTTCCTGTAAGACACACTTGTCTGTGGTTTCCCATAAATCCTCTATGGGTGGTCTTCCCATTGGTTGGTATTCTTTAAATTTCTGGACATTATATGAGCACCAATGCAGCATATGAGCTATACTTTGGTTATGTCCTGCTCTAGCTACACGATCACATTTTTTTTTGGTCATGTATTTCTCTGAGGACATCTTTTACATGGCTTCTTGCATACAAATCTTACATTGTGTCTTGTGTAAAAATGTGCAAAAAATAACAAGATGATATTAAATAAGGACCAATGTGATCTTCTGCATTTGGGGCTATAAAAGTCAACTTTACAAAATACAAGCTGGGGAAAACTTAAGACTTGTTTGCAACTCATACAAAAAATATCTAAGGATTGTGGCTACCCAAAAGTCCAAAAAGATAAAAGTGTAATATATATGCTTTTATCTTTGGTCTTTTGGGAGGCAGGGAAGGGCAGGGCAATTGGGGTTAAGTGACTTGCCCAAGGTCACACAGATAGTAAGCTAGCTGCCTCAATACATATGCTTAAAAAAGAAGCAAACTAGGGGCAGCTAGGTGGCGCAGTGAATAGAGCACAGGCCCTGGAGTCAGGAGTACCTGAGTTCAAATCCGGCCTCAGACACTTAACACACCCCCCAAAAAAACAAAAAAACAAAACACAACTAGCCATGTGACCTTGGGCAAGT
>CM053596.1:175709958-175764678 GCA_028646575.1 Pseudocheirus occidentalis
CCTGGATCCCCTTCCCTGGTCCCAGCTCCCTCCTGAATCTGCCAGACAATCACCTAGATTCAGGAGCTAAAAGCTTACAGGTTCTCCTCCAGTCCTCAGGGATGAACAGCTCCCAGGTCCTTGTCCAGTCCTCAAGGCAATCCCCGGCACACACTGAAGTTCACCGGATTCAGCACACCTCAAACCCTTCAGGACTTCTCTTGCCTGGAACTCAAGGATCAGCCAGGCCACCAACAAACAAAGTTCTATCCTGTTCATGTCTTCAGTCAGCCACTCAGGAACCAAATCCAAAATCTGTCTGTCTCTGTAAAAATTATTGCTTATAAACACTGGCCTTCTCCCAAGTCCACAGAGGAGTGTCTCAGCCAACAGCATTCTTCCACGGCAACAGGGGAATTCACACCTTTTCACCAATGGACAGAGTTCTATACTTAGCCCTAAGTATCTGATCAAACAAATTGATTACCATTACAACACCTCAAATTAACCTTGCTCAACAGGCTACAGAGATGATTACAAAGATATGGTGCCTATACTCTGGTAATGCAACTGCAAAAGTGTGTGTTGGAAAAACACCACAATGCTTTTATATCTGCCAGGAGGCTATCTGATAATGTTTCCATTCCTCAAGACTCGGAATTAATTAGCAGTTAAAATATCCACAAATAGATAATGTTGGATGGTAAAAGCACAACCAGCTTCAAATTTAAGGACCAAAGCTTAATTGCTCATAACTAGCCTTGGCAAATACTTCCTCTTTATTTTCCCAAAAGGGCACCAAATGAAAGGCATAAAGCCAAATTTAAGAATTTTATAATTCTCAGCACCGAGTCAGTTAGCATAAATCAAAGTCTAAAAAAATAGGAGAGAAGATGAAAAGAAAATTAGGCATCAAGTATCAAAGAACTATAATAAATTTTGTTTCTTTGCTCTTCTACTAACCTAGCTGGGTAATCAAAGGAATCTGGTGCAGAGGGAAATCAGCTTGAGGCAATGGATGATTGTGTCTTATTCCACATGCTGGGCAAGTAAGAACAGATGGGTTTGGTTTGAGATTGGGAGACTGGCATTGGTGAGCACACTGGTCAATTCGTTAACAAGCATAAACACCTGTTTATACCGTACTCTAGGCATCAAAACACATTTAACGGACAATTTGACAATTTTTATTGCCTCGGAAAACTTGGAGGTGGATGAAAATAAATATATAGACAGAAGTTATATTATAAAGGATATATAAAACATTCAAAAGTTTCTATCAGTGAATGAGAGTTTGCCTAAATCTGGACTCAAATTGAATACTTGAATAAGCATGTTCTGGGATTGCAAAATGACTTCATTGGAGGACTGGGCCTACTAATAAAATGATTTAAGGCTTATAATTTGCAGCAGCTCATAAAAGTTGCTTTGCGAGCAACAGGGGTTAGCAATTATGGATTCTTTGTTGCTCAAATTGTACTACATACAGATTGACCACAGTGAAACAGAATGAAGCAGACAAAGCTTTGTTACAGCTGAGTCTACAGACAAATAGACCAAGATAGAGAAATTTAAAATCACACAGAAATCAGTAAAGAGTCTACTGACAGGTATATCCCCGTCTTCAAACTTCTCACAGACTTTTCCTGGGCCTTTCTTTGGCATTCCCCCCACCCCAATCTCACAGATCTTTGTGTACAGTCTATCCATCACATTTCACGTTCTTTTAAAGAAAGGCTTGTGTTAAAATCTGCCTGTCTGTATCACCAGGACTTCATGCAAAGCTTCGCACATTGCAAAGGACTTAAAAAAATATTTGATGAATTGAACTAAGCTGAAGGCGGTATAGAGGGGAAAAATCTTGGCCTGGCTGGGTTCAAAGCACTGCTCTGGAAATTACTTATTATGTTATGGACTTGGAGTCGGAGATCTGGGGTTCAGTCTTGGCTTTCCTACTTAGCAGCTCTGTGATCTTAAACTAGTTACTGAAAGTCTCTGCACCTCAGTTTCCTCATCTGAATCCCTAGTAGTCAGATTAGTATCCCTAAGGAGGGACAGATAACAAATTCCTCCTGCTTGAATCAGAAGTGTAAGTGGGAAGTGTTTAACAAAACAAACAAAGACAGCACACAACACAGGGAATGCTAATTTGTGGCTTCCTGGCCTCAAGTTTGACACCACTCTAAGGCATCCTCTGACTATGCTGATGCTCTTAGTAGTTACAAAAAGGAGGTCCACACATGTGGCTCACGACATTCCCAAGTGTCCCCTGAGTCAGATTAAAATGTAATTGGTAAATATTAAACAAAATGAATAAAAACATAATAAAACACTGATAATAAATACTATATTTTAAAACTAAGCCAATACATAGATCCTTAGGTATGGATTGGTGTGTCCCTATCCCCCATACCCTGCCTTCCAATATCACTGCTGACAGTGATACTAGCTGCATCACCTTGGGAAACAATTTACTTCCTTGAACCTCAGTTTCCTCATCTGTTAAATGGGAGAAAAACAATGCTTACACTCTTTACCTCAAAGAGTTATGGTGTGAGCAGCGCTTTATAACACACAAAGCACCAAACAAATGTGTGCTATTAATATTATTAACAGTAATAACAACGGTGACCCTTCACTATGTTCTGACTTAAGTTTTTTTAAGGGAACCATGCTCTACAACCCACCAACAAATTGAGTAAGACACTCCACTGTCTCTCATCTCTGCTTCTTTGCACTTGCTGTCCAGGATGCCTGGAGGGCCCTCCCCTCTAAATGTCTCACGCTCATACTGGGCATCATATCTACATCAGGGGTTCCTAATCTTTTTGAGCTATGAACCCCTTTGCAGGCTGGTGAAGCCTATGGATCTCTTCTCAAAATAATGTGTTTTAAAATACATTAAAAATACATAGAATTGCCAAGGATAGCAATTATGTTAAATGCTGATAGTATCTATGTCTGGATAGAAAATATCTAGATTCAGATACCTAGATCTAGATATAAACAGCCGCCTGACTCTTCTGTTTGACAAGGAGCTTTTTCTGATCCCCCAACTGCTAGTGCCTAACTCCCAAACTAGCATGTATTCAACTACTGTGTATTTCTGTTTCTTTTCCTTAGATTTATTCTGTGTAGACTTCTATTTAATTGTTGTCTCCTCCACTAGAATGCTGGCTCCCTGAGGGTAGAGATAATTTCCATCCTTGCATTTATGTACTACATAGCTAGCTAGCACAATGCCTGGCATTCTTAATAACTACTGGTCAATCTGACTGACAGCAGCAGAAGTTAACAACAATGATCAGGGTACTGACATTTGTTGCTAAGGATCACAAAGTACCATATATTCATTCATTATCCCATATGGGCCTCACAGCACTCAAAATCTCTAAATAAACAATAATGAAAAAGTTCATTAGAAAAGTCAGGGTTTGAGAGCTGTGCAGCAGAAAGGACTCATCATCCCAGAATTCAGAATCAGAGCTCAATCAGGGAAATTACAGGTGTTACGGTATGCTTTAAAAGAATGATACAGAAGCAAATGTTGGCTTCTGTCAATAACGGCTCCTATTTTGAAAAATTCTACTCAATCCCAAACTCAGATGCAGGATGAAAACTCTCTCCCCAATCCTGACAAAACGTGTGCAGGTGGCTTTCTCTCTCCGTTTAATAAGAGAGGACAAAGCTACAGGGATTAACAGGCAGGACAAGCAAGGTATGCACACCAAAAAGACTTTTGCTATAGGCTCTGACTCTCCTTTCTGATTCAAGGCAATTCTAATTCCTAGGAAAATCTGGTTTTAAGTCTTCTTACATTTTTTACCCTCACTTAATCCCTGAGCTTTGTGGCTTTTGGTGACAGATGGTAACTCACTCTCATTCTCTCTCTCTCTACTCCAAACCCTTGCAATTTAGGAAGACTTGTCTAAGCTTACATTGCATTGAAGTAGTTCAGGGTCACTTCCACACTACATAAGCGGGAATGTTGTAGGTCTTTAGTGGAGGTTACTCAATAGAATTACTAAAAAGAACTTCCCCTAAATATATCTGTTTTGAGATTTTCCTGACAAAAAACTTTCTCCTGAGAACTTTAATTTCATTGAATCTTCAATTTATCTAAAGAACCAGAAGTTCATGCTTCTGAATCTGCAAAATGAGAAAGAATGATCTTTTATAGGAGCATAGCTTTCATCCTGGAAGGGACTTAAGAACTCATCCAGCCCAACACACTATTTTACATATGAATAAACAACTGAAATGACTTGTCCAAGGTCACATAGCCATGCAGTACTGGTAGAGCTAGCCAATAAACTCAGTTCCTTTCACTCCAGAACCAGGACTTTCTTGCATTAAACTTAAAATGTTACGTGTGGGCACTAACTTTTAAAAGCTGACTGTGTATTTTTCCTTATCTGACTACCAGAAACACTTCTGAGAAGTTGTAAATAAGGGAAAATAGAAGCCTGGGGAATGAAAAGCAAGATGCTACAGTTGGCATCTTCAGCAGCAAGGATTAGAAAAAATAAAAATAAAAAACCTCAAAGATTCTGTTGGTGTTGCCAGGAAAAATATCTGCAGTTTAACTTCAATAAATAGAATACTGCAAAAGTAGTGACGCCTCTTCTCCCAAGGCACCTGCAATTTTTAATAAATCCCAAGGTACTCACTTAATATGTGGACAACTCCTGAGCACAAATCACTTGGCCACATCTTCACTAAATATAAGCATGACTAAAAATACAACAGCATTCAGGGACATGCTTGAGGATTTTCCAACATTTGGAAAAATTACATACTTCAACATTAAAGCATCACAGTGAGACTTGGTTTGGCAGAGCAGTTCAGGTGATAAGAACAGACCTCTAAGTTCCTCATTAGTAAATAAAAATCACAGCATTAATCACTGAAGTGAATTATAAAAGAAGGCTTCATTGCCAAGATAGGTTCTTTCTTGCCCAAGTTTTTCACCAGGAAAAAGACATGAGGTGTCATAAGTTCAAGACTGCACAGCACAGGTTGAGATTTTCTTAACTGCTGCTAGGGTGGCCACAGTACCTGGCCCCAAGCATTCTCATGATCCAGAGTGATCTAGGCTTCTGTTTGCAGCATGCCCTAGTGGTAAGGATACTTGAGACCATTAACTAAAAATATGCAAGCCTTGAGCACTTGCCTAAAAAGCAATACTAGGTTGTTTTTAAATTAACAATCATCCCTACTTTTCAGTGTGGTACAAATTTCCATTAACAAGACTACATCATCCTAACCTTAGACAAGAGACATGTGATACTGGGCAAGTCTCACACTCACACACGCACACAAGTACTTTAAAGAGAAGAAAGGCAGCTTTAAAGCAGACCTGAAGAGAGCAGAGACCAAGTACCATAGCAAAGCAAAGAAGAATCTGCTGCTTCCTTTTCAGATATAAGATTCAGAGAAGATGAATATATAAAAACTGCTTCAAAAGGCTATGCCAGGCAGTAATTGGGCCCTCCCAAACCCAGTAAATTCCCTTCCTGGCATGCATGCAGTAAGTAGAAGCAGGCATGGTGCAGGAAAGATTTCCTTCCTAAAAACAAGTGTTCTGTTTATATAATTAGAATGACCAGGTTTAGCCTCAGAAAAGAGTTGAAAATAGTGAGCATTTTATGTAGCACTTTAAGGTTTGTAAAGGGCTCTGTAAGTATTATCCTACTTCAACCTTACAACAACCCAATATGTACTATTATCATCCCAGTTGTTACATATGGAAAAACTGAGGCTGACAGGGAATAAATTACTTGCCCAGGGTTACACACATAGCAGATGCTTGAGGCTGGATTTGAACTCAAGCCTTCCTGACCCCAGAGGTCCAGAGCTCTGTCTGCAGATGCCTCATCCACCCCTCCACCCTCCTTTGCAGGTATGGGAAACAATGGCTGAAGGAAGAGTCTTGGACAAGGCTCTGTCCTGGTTGGCTTGCTGCTTTTTCTTCTCTTTTTACCTTTTAAAATCTTCGTTACAAGGAACAGTTTGCTCAGTCTGAGGGGCAGCAGAAAAGATACCTTCAGAAGTAGACTCATGTCCATAAATGACTGAGACCAGTAAGGCCAGTAAGAACAACGGGCATTTACGAGGCACCTGCTTTGTGCCAGGCACGGCGCTATGCACTTTACAAATACTACCTCATGTCATCATCACAAAAACCCTGGAAGGCAGGTGCTGTTATGATGTCCATTTCAGAATGAGGAGACGGAGGCAGACAGAAATGGAGTGACTTGCCCAGAGTCACAGAAGTGTTAGAAAATGCAAAATGATATTAAAACTGCATAGTTAGGAAAGAAGCAACATGTTCTGTGTCTCCCAAAATATCTCATATAGTACAAGGAATACACTGGGTGAAGAATGAAAAAGCCTTTATTAAGAGCCTCCTAGCGTTCAGTTATTTGCAGTCGTGTCTGACTCTCCATGATCCCAATGGGATTTTCCTGGCAAAGATACTGGGGTGGTTTGCCATTTCCTTCTCCAGCTCATTTTAATGGCACTGTGCTACACACTTTACAGGTATTACCTCATTAATCATCACAAAAAACCTGGAAGGCAAGTGCTATTATTATGCCCATGTTACAGCTAAGGAAACTGAGGCAAACAGTGTTAAGTGACTTGCCCAGGGTCATACAGCTAAGTAAGTTTCTGAGGTCAGATATGAACTCAGGAAGAGGAGTCTTCTTGACCCCAGGCCCAAACCTCTGTGCAATATGGCACCATGAGCTGCCCAAGCACTGTGATGGTCAAAAAAAGCTCATCATAGCATTTTACAGCTGGATCTGAGGTTAGGCCAGAGAGGTTCTGCGACCTGTCATGTGGTAGCCGAGCCAGGATTCCACCATAGGGCTTCCTCCCTGCCCCCCAGCCCCCAGTTCCACACTTATCTCTGATAGCATGGTAATGAGCAGAACT
The DNA here is from genome assembly GCA_028646575.1 of Pseudocheirus occidentalis. Classification (NCBI taxonomy): domain Eukaryota; kingdom Metazoa; phylum Chordata; class Mammalia; order Diprotodontia; family Pseudocheiridae; genus Pseudocheirus; species Pseudocheirus occidentalis. The sequence continues at coordinate 175,716,877 of CM053596.1, forward strand.
CATTTACACAGCTCTGCAAGTAACAGCCAACAGCACTCAGTCGTTTAGACTTAGTGCACTTAGGCTAAACTGGAACAACTTTGAAGGAGAATTTTACTGGTCACTACAGGACCATAGTAAAAGACAATGTCAGCATCTCTTTCTAAATTTCCGCTGTTTTCCGGGAATGTTCAAGGGCTCAAAATAAATATACACATGTTGATGATACTGTTGATGAATCAAGTATTTATTAAGGGCCTACTACGTGCCAGGGCATGGAGGGATTTTATGGGTTAAAACACAGTGGTATGATTCTAGAAGGCCCACTGCCAACTGGCTTTCACCCACCATTTTCATCTAAAATCTCTCTCCAGTAACTTTCCTTGCTGACTGCAGCTAAGAGAGAATGAGCTGGTTGGGCAGGCCAAGAAACTGTCTCTTGGAAGAGTATTCAAAGATGCTCTGCTTGCCACACCTTGCTCGGCAGCTTGCAGGATTTATTAAAAGGAGCAGGAAGAATCTTGTGTTTCATAAGGCTTTTGCAGAATTTGGGATTACTGTTTCCTTTGACACATTAGAGAGAAGCCGGATTTCTGCAAGCTTCAGCTGAAAAGAGGAATGCCATTTATCAGTTCCTTTCAATCAGAAAGCAAACCTCTCACCAAAGCAAGGTAAACTAATCTTGCTCTCCTATATCCTTTCCCACTTGGGAATACCAAGGAATGTGAAAGTTTGCATATTGCCATTTCTGAGTCAAGACAGAACCAGACACAATACGCATATTTTCACATTACTTCTTATGTCTACATTTTTTCTACCTTTAAAGTTAAGTTCGGATTCCTTAGCCAATAGTCACTCTCACTAATTTTTATGGTTTTCCAATTATGCAAAGCAAAAAGTCTTCCTAGAAGACACCTCTAAATAAATACAATGGCATCTGGCTTATTACTCAAGTCTATAAGCACTGTGTTTAATTTCTGTTCTACTGTGTCTCTGCACTGAGGCAATCACTTCGTGTTCCTATCAGTCTCTTCCTTCAATCCAAATCCTGTTTTATGAAGGCTTGAAAACCAAAGGCAGATTACCCTGGAGCTAGGTACTGAAGATTTTGTGAAACCTCCATTTGTTACTGTTTCAGTAAAAGTCATAATATTCACTGGTCCATAGTATATGATTTTTTTCCACTACTACTTCACCCCCCCTCCCCCTGGGCTTTTCATTCCATCATAAAAACTTACTTCAAGATTAAAAAAAAGAAGCCACACAGAAATCTATTAGAAATTTATTTTTTAACTAATTCAAACTATATTTGATGAGATAACTGGGGAAAGTTTAACACCTCAGAAACTCATTCAAACTCCTATTTGTTCATTTCTTTTCTTTTCTATACAGTCTGACAAACAATACCACAAATCTGAAACTGTAACTTGAACTTTACCGTCTTGAAAACAATTGATTCTCTAGCACTTTGAGAATCTTGTCTTTGAAATTTTTGTTTCTGTGCAATTAGAAATTACCCTTTTTTCCCAAAGGCTGTGTTGTGGGGCATGTGATTTGTTTCAAAAATGTAATCTGCTCACCCTTATAATACTTTAATTGCTGATCAGATGGTCAGACCTGAAAGGTCATCTTCTATAATAGAAAATATGAATAAGTGCAGACCATTTCTTGTCATCTGTGACAGAAGACCATATCACCATGATAACCCCACTTTAAATTACTTTAATTCATTTCAGCACTACCACATAATGAATATATGTAGACACCTGGTTATATTCTCAAATACCGCACACATGAAAGAATATTACCATTCTAAGAAAACAGTAAAAGAACAAACATTTTTTAGGAGAGGAAGGATGAGCAATTAAGAAATATAAATGCTTGTATATTACATTTATAAAAAAAAATGCACAAACTCATTGTTAGCTCTTGGGGGACAAAGAAGGCAAACTGAATTAAGAGAAAAACCTGAAGTGAAATTATGTATAGGAAAGATTAAATGCAGAGCCTTTCCCACTCATTTGTTACTTTCATCAGATATCCCAACTCAAAGCTAGCTAGCATCAATTCAGACCCTGGGACAATCTGATCTTAAACAATATTCTTGCCGGGCAGGAGAAAGGAGCAATATTTATTTGTTTGTTTTTTAAGGATTTGTGTTTTTTACTTTAAATCCCAATTCATTTTGTTCCCATCTGATTTCTAGCTGCCTGAGATCTTTGTGGGGAGAGAAACACATCAGTGTTCACTGATGTAGCCTTTTCCTTTTCAGCTGTATGGGTAAACCTGGAGGTAGTAGTAAGGTATTTTCTTACTTCTGCATAGAATAAAATATTTTACCCTTTTTCAATGGACTTATGATTTTAAATTAAAAGACGTCTGAACCAAAGTACAAAGTATAAACTTTAGTTTAACAGTGCGTTTTCTCAGTCCTCATCTTGAAATGAATCAGAGAACAAAAAAGAAACCCACAGGATTCCACAATGGTTAGGTAGCAGAATGAACTGTGACGGATAGCACGTTAACTTCTGCAGGGCCAAAATCAATGCATGTGTAGAAGGAATCAAATGTACCTTAGTTCACAAGAACTTAGAGAATAATGTTACCGTTTGAAATGCTTAGATAAATTGATAGTTACTCTCTCTTTGCTTTTTATGATATAATTTGGGTCATACTTGTGATTCATCAGATGCTGAGTCATCCCCAATTACAGTTGTTTCTGTAAGAAAAGCAGAACTGTTCTGTGAGAAATTATTTCATGACATGGCTTCTAGGAAACCACTGAGGTGAATGAGTAGTGAAGATCAATATGCGTTTACAGCTGTACATGCACAAAATGAAACATCCAGCATCACCGGGAAGTGAGATTTCCACATGTGACTTTTTTCATTTAACTGAAGCTTACCCCAGTAAGCACTTCTCTGTCATCTTATGCAGAGGATACAGAACAGAATTTACCCTTGTCTTGATGACGCATGGTCATCATTATGAACACATTCACTGTTCTATGCTATGCTATACTATAGTTCTCAAGGGCTACTGAGCTACATAGCAATATTAGCCTGTACAGATGATTATGCTTTTAAAAATTCTTGCCATTTAGAAATAGTTCATCTGCCTACTCCCTTGATTCCAGGCTGTCAGTCATCATTCCTTGATGTTGTGGTGGTCTTGGAAACTGACAAGGCAACGTTGTTATAATTGTGTTTAAAATAAGAGTAAAATAAATGCTTAGGAAGGTTCCAAGGGAGCTCTCTGATGAATAGTGTTTAAGCTTGAGCAAATGGACTTTGGGACATTTGTTTTTGCAGTGATATATGTTGCTTATTCCTGTGTTTCTGGCAATTCTGGCAAGTTGAGATGATTGTTTAAGTGACTCGTGGGTAAGCAAGATGTTATTGTATGTAAAAATGACTTCTTATTTTCAAGAAACATAAGTAAAACACATTCCAAGATATATTCCTACCACATACAAAGTAAAAATTCAAGCAGAATTTAAAAGCTTCTACATGAAGTAAAGTGGAGAATCATTCCCTTATGAAAACATTTTTTTAAGCACTTCTACATTTGGCATATCAACAGACAAAAATAACACTGCATACTAAAAAGTGATTTACCTATAACTACATCATGACCATCAACCAGGCCTGCAGAGAACAGCTCCTGAGAAACGCCATCTGCCGTGTCTGTCCAAATGTGAAATGAATATGTATCAGCCATAAAATAAAAATCAATAATCCAGTGAAATCTAAAAATACATATATTTTCTGATACTATATTCTACCTACATATGCTTTTAATTAAATTTCAAAGTCTACTTTAGGAAGAAAATCCAGAGGGATACCACGATACATTTTTATCAGCTATAATTAGCACCCTGTCTCTATACAGTAGATGTCACATGAAATTATTATTTCATTTTTGGTGAACCAAGAAATTTTTCTTCTCTATTGTCTGAATTATTCACTAAATGCACTTTGATTTAGTCATGTAATAACTGCTTTTGGTGGCACTGCTCTTCTTTCTTGCCAAAGTTAATACTAGTAATCTTTCAATCCAATTCAATCTTTAGTACTAAGTGAGTCAAAATGTAAGATGAAGGTCAAATTGCTAGTATCTGATATGTCATAAATTTGGCACAAATAACTGATGGACTCTCCAAAATGAGCCTCTTTAATTTGTCCTATTGAAATATATATTTACCCTGACAATGATCATTTGACAGTAACAGATTCATACATTTTCTTTCAAAACACAATTGAATGAAATAATTAACCTCTGGTGAAAGTCTGTGGACAGCAACTTTCTTGAAAGAGTGGCAAGACAAGATCATAGGTTATCTAGTCTTAATAAACATTATAATTCTGGAGATCCAAAGATGCCCAAACTAGAAATCTTAGAAACCATTGCATATAATTCACTTCAATAAATATGCATTAAGCGTCTACTATGTGCTGAGCCCTGTTGGAGTTGTTTGGTTTGGGATGGAGGGAAAAGAAGAAGAAGGAAGGGACTGGACCTCTGATTTAAGAGGCAGAGGGAATTGCCAATGAGGAAACACTTCTTACCAAGGCAGAATAATCAATCAATCAATCAATAAACATTTATTAAACACTAACTTTGGACCAGACCTTATGCCAAGTGCTAGAACAGCTACTTCTCTGCAACTTAAGAGTCTTAGGGATTTGCTTAGGACACTGAGAAGTGCAGGGACTTGTCCAGAGTAACAAAGCTATTATGTGTCAGAAGTGAGACTCAAACCCAGGTTCAGGTTTTCTGAACTGTGAGGCTGGCTCCCTATCCCCTTTGCCATACTGCCTCTCGGAAGAGACAGAAAGTTTAGATAAGAAGTGACCCTTGCCTTCATGAGGTTTAAAAAACCTGTGCATATAAATCAACATAATGAGTAATACCTCTGGGCTCAGAAGGCTCTGGCTATACTCCCTGATCTAGTCTCTACTGCACCAAGTTATTTTCTCCCTCATCCAGGGGTACGACTACCTATCCTATAGGGAAGAAGGCCATGGCAGCCAGAGACAACCTGCAATGTAGGCATCTTCCCATATTCCAGAGATACTGGGTGACAGGGTCACAGGAGCTATGTTGTTGTCATTGTACCAAAGCAACCCCCAACACAGCCTTGGCCACATCCCTGTGATGTCACTGCATGTGTTTCTGTAGACACAGTAGGTATGGGGAAAGGGCAGAGGAATGCTATTTTTTTATATTTGGTATCACAGAAAACATTCTCCACACTTTGAACATTTTTCTGCCCACCCCAACACCTCTTCCCCACCACAGCCCAATCTTCACAACAGCAGTTTAAAAAAAAAAGTAGGCTCAATATGTATTTCCTCTACCTTCCATGTGCTAAACTGAGTAACTGTCATCCGTGACTTTGTTCATTTTCTTTCTTGAAATGAATTGTAGAAGGAATAGACTAGAACAAAGGTTTTTAATCTGGGGTCTGTGAATCTGTTTTGTTTTATAATATTTTGATAGCCATATTTCAATATAATTGATTTCCTTAGCAATCCTATATATTTTATGCATTTAAAAACATTTGGAGAAGTCCATACTCCCAAAACTGAAGAACCCCTAGACTAAAACCTTGCTAAAAGGAGATCTTTTTTTCCCAACTGGATGAGAAGTTTGGTTTATTTTCTTATAATTCTAGTACCATAAGATATCCTATATGAGCCAGGTTTCCAAGCCTCCCCAAAGAGGGTTTATAATTGGGAATAAAACTAAAAATAGCACATTGACCTACAAAATGGGAGCAAAGAACCTAAGGCATCATGATCATGAATTTTTAGAGAGTTAAATAGAAAACAGCACCCCCTAATTTTTATGTTTGTGGAAGTCAGCAGTAACTTTTAGGGAAAAAGTTTTTTACCCAATTTCTGTGCTTGTTGTATATCACATAGTACTGCACATAGTGGGTTCTCAAAAAGTTTGTTGTCTGGTTTAAAAGCACCTCAGTCCCCTATTCCATTCATCCTTGAAGTTACACTGAGATTTTACACCGCAAAAGGGCTGAAAAATGAGATATTTTAATGGAACAAAAATGAGGGATAGTATTGGAGTGCAGCCAAGGCTACTGACATTCACAAATGGTTGTGAATATCGGCTCTGCTAAGCACCGGGTGAGTCATATTAAAAATTCTGAAAAGCAGCAAGTTGACTGACTGCATAGGGCACTCCTCTGTGTTTTTGTGCATTCTGTGACTGTTGTTCTGTGAAAATACTGCTATACTCCCACCAGATCTCAATAAGGAGGTATGATAACATGATGGTAGCAAATACAGGTGAGAATAGGTTGATTTTTAGCGTTCCCACGAATTCTTGCTTACAAAGTATGGTTAAAATGATGTGTTCCAGGTTACAGGCCTGCCCTAACCTAAGGGCAGGGACCCCAATACTCTAAGTGACTTGCAACTCAAAAATCGGGAAGTGAATGCCCCCAGCTGAGGAGGATGGATGCAATGGCTCCAGGATCTACTGGCCCTGTGGAAAGTCAGTTAGTCTAGCTTAGCCAAAATCAGGGAGCTAAGGCCAGGTTTATCTGATAACTGAAACCAGAGAGTCAGAGAGTCTGGTGGGAACAGCCTAGGAATAAAAAGATGAGTAACAGCCTACTGGACCGGGCGGCAAAACTTACTAGTTTTTCATCACAGCATAAACCAGCTAAAGATCTGGTTTGTAGAATCTACTGCAGGAACCACATTAAAAAAAGAAAAGAATGGAATGGTGGGAGAGTGATGTTCGTGAGAACAATGTTCATCATCAGAAAGACCCTGGTTTAAATCCCAGAGCCTCAGGCATCAAGTCATTTAACCTCACTGAGGGGCTCTTTTCTCATCTCTAAAATGGTGATTTTAGTAACACCTATCTCTCACAGGGTAACTGTATATAAAGCACTGCATAAACGTAAGCTATTGTTATTAAGAGAGAAATGGGGCAAGATAAAACCGCAAATGACTTCTGGGTTCAGCACGGAAAGATGTTCAGAAAATCTCCAAATCTAAAATACATCAAGACACGAAAAAAGGGAGAAAATGTCCTTGGGGTACAGATAGGAAATAATCTTTTTCTTGCTGGTAGTGAGGGAGCTGGGAGGTGAGGTCAGACAGAAAAGGCTTGAGTGGCTTGTTAGTGTGAGATATCACTGAAACTGAGAGCTATCTCAAGAAGGCTCTCACCTAGACTCCATGATCCTATCCATACTCAAGGCTGAAAAAGCAGATTCTGCAGGGCTGGGAAGGCCAGCTATGGCCAGGCAATCCACAGCAATAAAACTGGAACTATGCTATTATTACAAACAAAATAGAAGAGAAGAAATTTAGGCAGAAAGGAGCTAAGGAGAATAGTGCACATTTTCTACAGGTGGGTGAAGATCAGAACTAAGGGAGCTCTCTGAATTTGTTAACCTTTTCATCTGTTACTTTTCCCCAGCACCAAAATATGTTTCCTTACAGTGCTTCATAAGAAGTCTTTTTCGATCATCTATGAGATCAATGTACTGTTACTGGGATGCAAGAATGGAGGCTTGTTATTATTTCCCTGCAAAGAGAACCCTGAAAAGCTAGAGGTAAGAATGACAGCTTGAAACCTGAAGGAGGCATTAATGAGACAAGGCACAGCCCTAGCTGCTAGGGGGAAAAAAAGCACCAAATGAGGTCTGCTGTACCCCATGATATGACCCCATGTGGGTCATGGGGTCATAGATTTAGGGCTAGAAAGGACCTCAGAAGTGGGTAGTTTGACAGGATTTTTTTTTTTGTATTTGTGTAGGTTACTGCTTCTCACGACTAAAGTCTAAGGAAATCAGTGATGACTGTCTGTGCAAAGGTACTTACAACAGCAGACAGAATCATAATATTCCAATATAAAGAGTGGTGTTTGCATTATATTTGTCAATGGTATTTTTCTTTTGGCCCAGATATGAGATTTCATTAGTGCAGTTTATATTTGCCATTGAGGAAACTCCCAAGTTAGTGCAGATCAGCAACTCAGTCTTTGAGAATTGGTTGCCTGGAGCAAGGAAAGGTTAACAGATTTGCCCTGAGTCATAGGCAGTCAGTGTCAGAGACAGGACTTAAATCCATGTGTTCCTGACTCTATTTACATACTCACTTGCTGCCTGTCATCATAAATATGGACACAAAAACAGGTAAATTATTCACCTGCTCCCTGCAGAAAATATCTGAAATGTCAGCAGGCGCTACCAATGATTCTAATTTGCAATGTTATCATTGGAGGATAGACACACTGTGCCTCAGTTACAGCACTGCCTGGTGAATGCTGCCTGACAGCAGAAGGCCATGAATACCATCTGGCAACTGAGAGCAGAGAACTTTGATGGAAAAATGGCAACCAATGTTGCCAAAGTAAGCACAACTGGTGCAGAAACAGGAATCCATTTCTTCGTTGCCAGTGAAATTACAATTGATTTTTATTTCAATGTTCATTTTTAATCCTTCAGATAAAATGAAACAAGATAAAAATACCAATGAGGTCCTTACTTGGTATTGTTTCAGCATTAATCTGCCGCCATCCATATTGCCTAGTCAATATTTTTATTTCAAATTTTGTAGAAAATTGTTCAGTCCCTTGGCATCATTAACTACTTTCAACATCAGATGTTAACCATAATAGCAAATACAGAGGTTAATATTGGTCCCCAGAGATAAGAATGACAACTTCTGCTTAACTCTATTAAGTGAATAAGAATTAAAACTCTTAACTAAAACAATTCTGGTTGTTATAAAACTATGAGAAATTTGGTGGTTTATTAACCTGTGACTGGAGGCAAATGGATGCTCAAAGATTCCGCTGGTAGATGGTTTGGTAATAGAAAAGGCAGGACTACTCAGTTGTTTCTTTCCTTCTCCTTTTTCTACCAAAGAACCTTCTTTTGTGAAGCTGCAGATTCCATTCCCTCTCCTTCAATCTCAGCAGAAGACTGACTACCTTTACTGAAATGCCAGGTCCAAATGCCACAAGGTCCTTTACCTCTTCTGAACCTCAATATCCACACTCACCTTTTCTTGTTTTTCTCTTATTTCGGAAGTAGACTTACTCTGAATGAGTTTATTATCTTCTTCACCTGAAAGCTCAACCCCATTCTCTCTCAATCTACTTCACTATGTAAGTCTAGCAAATGCAACCCCTCTCTTGTCTGTCACCTATCTCACCTTCTTGGTTCCCTACTCTCGGCTTAGAAAAATACTCATAGGCCCCCAACACACACACACACACACACACACACACACACACACACACACACACACACACGCACGCACACACGCACTCTCTCTCTCACCCTTCCTTTCACTCTGCTGATGAAACCATTGTCTTATCTCTCTCTCTCTTCTCCTTTGTTGCCAACTTCCCCAAAAGATTACTCTGAAGTCCATTTCAACAACCACTCCTTCACTTTCTGAACACCTTGCAAGTTGGTAGTCCTTACCACTATTCAAACAATTCCTCTGTCTGACTTTGGTTATCAATAAACCCCATAGGTCCTCTCTGTGCCCCTGCCCTCATTCTCCTAGATGTCTGACAGTTTCCAATATATTCTCCTTTTGCCTCTGACACTGCAGACCACACCATTCATTCTTCTTACCTTCCTCCTTCTTCACTTCATTCTCCTCCTCCGTGGTTAACATTCCTTGTCTGTATCCTTGCCCAGCTTCCCATTCTCCTCCTGCACTTAAATGTGGGTCTTTCTCTCCTCTCCCCAACAAAGCTTTAAGTTCTGATCCTCTTCCCTCCTCTCTGCACTCTTTCCCATGGTGATCTCAACCACTCCTATGGTTTCAATTATTACCCCTACCAAGATCCTCCCAGATCTCTATCCAAAACCCTTAACTTCTTCCCAGAATTTCAATCCTTATTCCTAGCTGTCTGTGGTTGGTTATCCTTGCCCAGATTTCCTACTGGCATTTCAAAGTCATTATGTCCAAAACCTACTTCATGTTCCCTCCAAAACCCACCCTTCTTCCCAGTTTCACTATTTCTCCTGATGGTGACAACAAAAAAGCTTAGAACTTTGGTTTGTTCTTTGGCTTTTCCTTCTCTCACCATCTAATCAGTTGTCAAGGCCTATCTATTATTCCATAACTTTTTTTGGCAATTTTCTTGCAATCTTCTACGTTCCATTCCCAATGCAAATACCCAAATCATATCCTCTCTGGTCACATGTCCCTGTTTCTAATATACCATTTTACCAAACTATTTTTCACACTGTTATACAAGTAACTTTCATAATTTACTATCTGTTCAAGTCACCTGTGTTTTCAAAAACCTTCACTGGATCCCACTGCCTCTTCTACCTGGCCCTCTGCAACCTATCTTTCTGACCTCATTACATACTGCTGTATCTCTTCACATTCTCTAGAGATGCAAGTTATAATTAACTAATTCTTGGTCCTCCATTCTCACCTTGCCCTCTTCCTAAATTTTGTCTTTGTTGATAGTCACCCATGCATGAAATGAAATCCCTCCCTCCCTGCCAACTTCTACTGTCTGTTTTAGTCTTCTGTTTTCTCTCAAGACCCAACTCAATTTCCTCCCTGACTACAAGAGCATAAAGTAATCTTATCATTCTCAAATTTCTTTTAGCAATTCATCCTGGGCCTCCCTTTTGTACTTATCACTGGTTTTTGCATGTATGTTAAAGTCCCTCCATCTTTATCCTCCCCCAAATCCCCTTCCAGCAGATTATAAACTACTTGAGAGCAGAGTCTGTGTCATATTTATCTTGCTATCTTCAGTGCTTAGCAAAGTACCCTGCAAAGAGGAGATGACCAATATATTCTGAAATGAGCCAAATTAACTTTAGATCCAAGAGTGGGGATTTTAAAAGTTAATGGAAATCCAAAGCTATGAGGAGATACAAGAGTTCTTGGCTGCCCTCAATGAATTTAAGTCACTAGGACTAGAAGAACTATATCACAGGGTAATAAAATAAAACTTGTGGATACAGAAGACCATCATTTAATATAGGCAGTGTGTGTGGAAAAAAAAAAACTATGGAGAAGAAAAATGCCACAGGACTGAAGACAGGCAAATATACCAATTTTCTAAAAATGGGAAGAAGGAGAATTCTTCAAATTACAGGTCAGTAAACTCGACTTCAATTCCCAGAAGAATTTTAGAACACGCTATTAAAAGAATAGTTTATGAGCACTTAGAAGGGGAAAAGGCAAATATTAGAAGCCACCAAGGATCATGTTAGACTAAATTCATTTCCTTTTTCAATAGAGTAACTAGAATAGTAAATCAAAGTAATATCAGAGACCATAGTATACTGCATTTTATTGAGGTATTTCAAAGATTCAATCAGGGCATCCTGGTGGACAAGATGGAGAGATGTGGACTCCATAGAGACAGTAGAGCTAGTAGATTTGGAATTTGCTGAATGATTAAATCTAAAGAATGGTGATCAAGGTCAACCCAAGATAGCAGTTTCTAAGGAATGATTTAAGGACAGATCATTATTGTAATTGGTTCAATGATTTTATCAGCTACTTGGATAGCGACATATTTTTCAAATCTACATAGGGGCATGAAATTGTGAAGTCAAACACACTGGAAAAAAGAATCAGGATCCAGAAAAGATCTCAATAGGATAGAACAATGGGCTAAATCTAAGAGGGCTCCTGGCACAGTGGCTTTGTGAAAAGGGCACTGGAATTGGAAAGTTGGATGATATTAGGTTAAGTTGTTACTTTTCCACTGAGTACGCATGTGACCTTGGGCAAGTCACTCACTCAGTCTCTCTAAGTTGTCTGTCTTTAGAATGAGCACACTTCAGGGATCAAGGAATGGCCAAAGGAGTTGTTTTGCATGGTTGTGAGGTGAATACCCTCTCCATAGTACAGCCCTGCCTCTCTAACTGGGGATGTTTAATATGAAGAACAGAAGATTGCCTCCAACTATGTGAAAGGCTATCACGTATGTTTGAAAATTGAATGACTTTCATTTTACTTGATTCTTGACATAAGAATGGGTAAACCCTACAATGAGATGGAGTCTGATCAAGACTGCAGTGATATCTGGGAAAGTAGAAAGATTTCTATCACTAAAGGGCTTCAAAAGTAGAGGCTTTTTTAGGAATGGTTAGGAGGGAGCTTCTGCTGAAGTGTGGACTGGACTAGATGACCTCTGAGGTTTTTTTAGACTCTGGGATTCCCTAAACATTGACTGATATGCATGACTCTATTTAATCATTTAAAATATCTCAAATGTTTTCCAAAGCAACTGGGATAGATTAGACAGTACTCAAAATTTACCTAGAATACAAAAATTCTATTCAGCTGAAAGATACATTAACCCTACCCATATTTAGTAACATCTAAAGAAAATACAAAATTTTCCATCAGTTTCTTACAACACAGACTTCCATAAAAGCACCACAGAGAAAGTAAAATCAAAGTATGTTATATTTCTCAGTAGAGTGGTTGTCTGTTGCTAGGTTCTTTTTAGGTTTTTTGTATAATTCTCATTAGGTCCATCCTGCTTTCTTTTAAGCTTTACTCCAACATTATCAGTGCCTATTTCCAGGCACTAAGCTAATGGATATAGTCTCATATATTTTATTATAGATGTTCAAATACACAGAATACAGTACAACACTGAGCCACTGAGACACAAGTGGGCAGAAGGATTTTGGTTTAAAATTATTATAATAACAAAATTCCTTTATTGAGAGAGAAGAAAAAACTTTGAAACATTAATTTATTAACCCCAAACCAGTAATCAATTTCTGAAATGCGCTTCTGGGCAATAAAAGAATAATTTCAATAAAACGTACCTCTTCCTGGAGTAAACTCAAATCGTATGTCATTAAGTTCCTTTCTGGAGTTCCTGAAATACATTATACACAACACATTAAAATCTAACGAAGCGATGCTTAATCAAACTAAATGTATTCCAATTTTTATACAAGCTGATGTTAATATGGAAACAGCATTTTACAGTTCAATGCTACAGTATTCCCTCGACTCAAAGACATACATATCAAGACATAAATAAAGGAAAGGACTTATGGAATTGAACAGCATTTGCCTAATAGTAGTACTCAGCTCACAATACTAATTATAATATTTATTCTTCAAAAATTTGTGCCACATTGGTACATAAAATCAAACTTGATGGGGCAGCTAGGTGGCACAGTGAACAGAGCACTGGCCCTGGAGTCAGGAGGGTCTGAGTTCAAATAAGACCTTAGACTCTTGACACACTTACTAGCCGTGTGATTTTGGGCAAGTTACTTAACCCCAATTGCCCTCCAAAAAGCAAAAAACAAAAACAAACAAAAAAAAACTTGGTAACTGAAATTCCTAACATCTTATTATGCTGCCCTGTTTTATATACACTTATCCCAATAAATCAAATACTATTTGCTTTCTTAATTCTGTCCATAATTTCCAAGGCATAGTATACTTTTATCAAATCACACATGAGCACGCAACAAAAATGTGCAGGAATGTATTTAAATAACAGGGCTTTGGACTCATGATTTCAATGGCACAGAGAATTCCCAGGTGAGGAAACTCCCTCTACCAATGTAGGTTGGCACCTTGACTCTAAAAATATAGTCTTAGAAAGTTGCTTCTACTTACAATAACATCATATATTAGAGCAGTGTTTTACTATTTACTTTGGTTTTCAGCTTTATCATCTCATTTTAGCCTCATGATATCCTTTACAGACAGAATGAATTCTGGAATAGCTCAATAACTAACTTACTCAAAATCAACACAGTTAGGTAAATGGCAACTGGTTGAATTTGAACCTGGGTCTTCTAAATCCAAAGCTCTTTATACTACACCAAAGTCACAATATTATAATTATACACAGAAGAAAAAAATAAAGATGTGAATTATGCTGCTAATGAAAACACTGCAGCAGAGACCCTTGAAGAAGCCCTATGATGAGTGATTACTGAAAAGTCTAAAGTTTATGCAATCCAATATTAAGGGGCCATATCAGCTAAGGAGCTTGCTATCTTCTGTTTTTATGGGGAAAGAGAGAAAATCTGATTTTACTGAAGAAGGAAAGTTCTGATGAGGAAAGTCCTTCTATCAATAAAAATAGCTCCTGCTCTGCAACTTATGGTCTAGGGCATTGAGAGACTATGGCCATTCTAGCATTACCTAGGCAATTTTCATAAAGATTAAAGGTGGAACGGGGAGAGAAATAGTAAATATTCGTTTAAAATGTACAAAAAATTGTGGAAATGGAACAATAACACTGAATACATCGAGTTTTTCCACTTATGCTAATGTTAAGTACAGAAGGCATGAATATGTATATGTGTGTACACACACACATGCATACATACACACACATACAACATAACAGACACACAATTTAGGAAAAAATCTTTTTGACATAGGCTATTATACAGCATACTGATATAAGGCACACTGAATGAATGCAACAAAGAACTAATTTTTTAAAAAAGCACAATTTGAAAAACTGCAATGGAAAAGCTAGATCAAACAGCATTTACTAAAGGAAGAAAATATGTTAGACTAAATCACTGAACTGTTAAATCATCTGACCAAAACCTACAGGGAAGGGATATCTGCATAATGATGTATTTGAATCACCCTGACTTTCCTTTTCCTATAGTTGAGCTCTACACTGGGGCTGCATCCTGTTGTCAAGATGATGCTAGGTTCCCCGGTTATGACAGAGCAGTGCTGACTCAAGCAGGGCCTATCAAATTGGAAAGGTTTCAGTGTGGACATGCCCATAGGCTACTGTCTGAGAACCCGCCCGAAGTAAGAGAGGCCCAATTTGGCCACAGCAACTCCTGAAGACAATTGAGACTCAGGCTGGTGAACAACATACCTAAACCCACAAAAACAAGATCTGAAGCAAAAAGAAAAAAAATTAAATGTGTTTCACTATGTGGAAAAAAAAAATCAAATGATCTTTAGGATAAGAAATTCTATAATGTTTCCCAAACCAGGTTCATGGGCTCACAGTTTTAGGACTGTAAGGGATCTGTTTTCCAGCTCCCTTATTCTGTAGTTCAGGAAACAAGCCCAGAGAGAGTACACCACTATAAAACGCTTTTAGGACTAAAATATATTGATGGACCCCATAAATCACTGTGGTTCTCAACCTTCCTAAGTGCTGCCACCCTTTAATACTCATATGCAAGTGTATCTGTATGTGGATGAACCCGCCTAGAGACTGATAGATGAGCAGTGTCTCAGTTCCTAAGATCATCAGAAATATGTGTTTTCTGATGGTCTTAGGCAACCCCTGTGAAAGGGTCGTTCGACCCCCAAAGGAGTTTCAACCCGCAGGTTGAGAACTGCTGGTATAAATACTGGGGTATGAAAGAGTGGCATGAAAGAAAGACTTAGAAGATCACAGAGAACAGGTAAAATTTTGGAGTAAGCCTAATTTCAAGAAAAGGTAATTCATTTTTATATGAAGATTTTTGTTGTTTAGTCATGTTCAACTCTTTGTGAAGTTGTAGACCGTATTTTGCATGGGGTTTTCCTGGCAGACATACTGTACTGGCTTGCCATTTCCTACTCTACTGGATCAAGGCAAACAGAGGTTAAGTGACTTGCCCAGGGTCACACACCCAGTGAGTATCTGAGGCCAGATATGACTCCAGACACATTGCTTTATCTGCAGAGCTACCTTGCTGTCTCTTTCTATGAGCATAATTCCCTATTTAATAGTTTAGAGGGAAAAACATCTCTAGCATGAACATTTTCTGATATAATTTCTATTCACACCTACCAGACCTAGACACTGCTATTTAAATTAGCTACTGTTCATGTAACCATGGCTGTTTAGTTATTCCTTTATGAATTCAAACCTAAAAATATTCTCTTCCTTTGAAAAGATCACAATGATGGATTGTTAGCAGTAGACTTGTCCCATCAAGATGAAATATAGTTGGAGAACCGCCTAATTGGATCTGACTACTGAAGGTCATTCTTTTATAAAGAATTAATCTCTTCATTCTCATCTTTAACACCTTTAATTGAAAGTACATTTACTTTAATTGATATGGCACAGGATACTCTTGATTTCAAGGAAACTGAAGATTTGCATGATTTAAGGCCAGAAATTAAGTCAAAGCAATTTATGAAGGCAGTCTTAAAAAATAGCCAAGTTTCAAAACACAGGTTTTCTTAAAGGTAAATAAAGCCTTTAGAGTAAATCAACTTGCTCCCATTACCAAAATGCTACAAAATCCCAACAGACAACAGTTAACTCATTGCATATAAGTAAATGAAGAAGACACTTCTTTCTGTTATGAAAACACAGAGTCCTTCTGTCAAGTAGGAGGAATGGAGTCAAAGGATCTACATGCAAATCAAGGCTGGCTATTTACTGTGCAATTTAAGGCAAGTCACATAACCTCTCTGGGATTTAGTTTATTCACTCCTCCATGACCTCTAAGATCTCTTTCAGTCCTATATCGACCATCCTGTGAACTGAGATTACTCTGTTCTGATCCACTGGCTTGACCTAAAGCAATGACATCACAACAGCTTTAACAGAAAAGCAAGTACCATCCGCAGTACTGGGACTGAATGATAGGATGCGTGGTTCAGAGACAACAAGTAGAACACTGAGCTATCCCCACTAAGCGCAGGAAAAGGCTGCGTGATGAGAGTATGGACTAGGCAGCTTTCAAAGTCCTTCCCAGGTGCAAATCTAGGATCTCATGAAAATTCCTAATTTAAGTTTTCAGGTTGCAGGAGTTTCCTTTAAAAAAATCATAAAATAAGGATTCAAGAAAAAAATAACTTCTATGCATATAATGCTTTCTACAATGCTTTATGTAAGACCTTTTACTTTTTTTAAATTCAACACGATTCAGTGAATATTCCTCAAAAGCAGCCAGCTGATGAACTAAATAAACCATTTAACTAAGGTAAAAGAATAAAAAAAAGTACCCCATTATGGTTTTTTTGCATTTTATTCTGAAAAAATAAGAGAAAAAAATTTATAATTCCTATAAAATATCTAAATTCTCATAGTAAAGACTGTATGAAGAGTCCTAGGGGGAAAAAAAACAATTCTTAAAAAGCTACCATTGACAACTTATTGTACCTATCTGTGTTTGAGGCTAGAGAAGAAGTCAAAAATGAAAAAATACTCATTCCCGGTTCTGGCCCCCACCTATAGAATGTGAGTGTTGCCAGCTAGATCCCAGAAAACCTCTCTGGTTCTGATAGTTACTATCACACCTTTGATGTGATAGTAACTACCCTTCCTGAGGGCTTTTACAGCTCATGCTTGCAGAAGGGGGAGGAGAGAAAATGAGAGGTTAGAGAAAAGGAAGGAAACCCCTATAGGCAGTTTATTTCTGTCTTTTGAGACATTTGTTTATAATTACTAATAAACCAAAGCCCAATAGTTACCAGCATACATTAAACACACTGAAAGCATACAGGATTACCCCACCCCCCAAAAAAGGAAGCATACTGGCATATTCTGAAGATTCTGGTGGGTTTTAGTTTTAGCTCTGCCACTAATTACAGCCACACCTCTTCTGGGTTTCTGGGATTAAAAAATATATGTAACTACTCCACGAAATAAGGAGTTTCTACATTTCTAACACAAAAAAAAACCTAAACTGAAAAAAGGGATACTTCAGGTCTCATTCTCCTTCAGAAGGCAAGTACTATAAGAAACAAAGGAAATACAATAAATCACAAAAGCTCAGCCATGGAAGCGGCCTCAAAAACAAATGAGTTCAATGTCATGATTTTTCAGAAGAGAAAACTGACTTCTAGAGAAATGTAACTGCAAGTAGCAAAAGAGGAAGTAGAACCCAGGTCTCCTGAATTCCAAACTTAAAGAATCATAGCCGATATCTGGGAAAGGCCAGAAACTTGAGCAGAAATCTTTTTTTAATAAATATCATCGATAAGCAGCCTCTACTTAAAGACCTCAAGTGAGGGGAAACTTTCTACCAAAGCAGTATGTTACCCCCCTTTTGGCCAACTGGAGATTGTTAGAAGTTGCTCTAATTTCTCCTTCCCAATCCCTTTTACATCGAAGCAAAATCTACTTCTATGCAACTTTCAACCCACTGTCCCATGTTCTATACCTTTTGGAGTCAAACAAAATCCGACCAATCTCACCTTTACAGGACGAACTCAATCCTAGTTCAGGACAATGATCTTATTATGCCTCACCTCTCCTCTAGTCTTAATTAATATCTTTAACATATATAATCCCTTCAAGCAACCATCCACAGTTTCCAGTTCCCCACATTGTCCTGGTGACCAAGGACTGAACAGAAGATTATGGTTTGACTATCACCTCCCTCATTCTGCATTCTCATCTATTAATATAGCCCAAGACCACCAAGACCACCATCAGTTTCTACTGACTAAATTGGGTTTGCAGCTCACTAAAACCCTCAGTTTGCTCAAGCTCTCCCAGCTCCTCCTTTCCCCTCCACTCCGGCCTTCATCCCTCACTGTTATTTCCATGTGTAAATATCATATACTCTTACTATTACATTTGGTTCATTATTCTAACCCATCATTTAATGATCATGATTTAAGATCATTTGTCTACCATCCAGCATTCTAGAAGACCCAACTTACTATAAACCACAGATCTGATGAACATATCATCTAATATGAGTGTTGAAGAAAAAAAGGGCAAAGAATATATATCTCTGTGCTACTCAATCATATACCCCTTTCCAGGATGGCATGATCCATAAACCTCTATCCTTTGAGTCTACTCATTCAACCCCCCTCATTCTATGATAATTACGCAAGATCTCTTCATCAACAAATATCTATCACCACTTAACCCTATACAATTTTCTTTCCAGAATGCAGAATTTTGCTGCCAAAATGCAGCAAAAGATAATTTGGACATTATCACAGTCTATGGAATGCTAACTGAATTCTCATCACTGTCATCTTACTATTTACATCAAAAGTATTTATGACAGAATAACGTATGGCACAATGAACTGAGTGTTAGAAGTGGAGTCAAGAAGTCTTTACTAAGGGCCTACTGTGTTCCAGGTACTGTGTCAAGTGCCAGGGATACAAAGAAAGACAAAGAAGAGATTCCCTGCTCTCAAGCAGCTCACAGGGTAACAAGGGAGGTAAGACGAAAATAGCTATGCACAAACAAGATACCTATTGGAAATATTTGACAGAGGGAAGGCATCATAAAAGGCCTTCCTGAAGAAGATGAGACTTTAACTGAGACTTGAAGCAAGCCTGGAAGTTAGGAGGCAGAGATGAAGAAGCACGAAAACCACCAGGGCAAGCTTACTGAGTTAGGAGATGGCGTTTCTTGTGGACGGGCAAGTGATAACAGGCTGCAGAGCAAGTGGGGCATGAATAACATGTAAGAAGACCGGAAAGGTGGAAGGGGGGTCAGACAATAAAGATCCTTGAAGGCCAGAGGATGTTTTACTTGATCTTGGAGAAGACAGGGAGCCCCCTCGAGTTTACTACAGAACAGACTCTTACCTCATTTTCCTTATCTGTAAAATGAATCAAACAGCAGCACCTATCTATCTACCTCACAGGACTGTTGTGAGCATCCAAGTGTATAATGTACACAAAAGCCTATGAACTTAAACCTTAAAGCACTATGTAAATGCTATTATTATTACTTTCTGAATTGCCTTCCTTCATGCATTGTGGATGCAAAAGCCAAATCAATGATCCCTGCCCCCCAGGAGTTTACACTCTGCTGGGAGTCTGAGGAAAGAAAACCATCCAGTTCAGTAACATAAAATGCTACCAGCGGATGGAATTTTATCTTCAAATGTTTCCCAATCTATTCTATTTGTTGTAAGAGACATATATAGAAATGAATTTAATTGCAAAGGTACTTTTCCCCCAATGAATAAGTCAATTGACTTGGAAAATTAATATCAATAGAATGGGCTTTTGTAGTCAATTATTCTTCTCTTCAGCAAGTTAACAGTAAGCAGACTCATATATCTGAATCTTTGGGCATGAAGTCCTCCTAAGGGGAAAGTAAATCTTACAATCAGGCAGACTCTCAGCTATGACTCAGAACTATTATCACTTAAGAAATAAAAAAGGAGAAAAAATTCAGAGGCAGAAAAGCCAAAAAATATGTATAAAAACAAAAGTTTAAAAAATAGATCATTTCTTCTGATAAGTGCAATATGTTAAAATAAGCCAAGATAAAAAGTTTCCTAACTATGGGTCTTCAATTAAGAGTAAATCAAGTTGAGTAATTTATTAAATATCTATTATATGCCTTGCAAAGCAGGAGGACAAAAAGTATAAAATATGCTCTTTGTCTTCAAAGAAATAACCTTCTGTTTGAGGAAACACACTTTACACACACACAAAAAATTAGAGTGGAATACAGCTTACAATTAAGTTCTGAACTACATGTTACAATCAATACGTATCATAAGTATTCAGAGACTGGGGATCAATACATACTGGAGGCTATAAGTGTCTTTAAAGCATATAAAGGTCCAGAACCGGGAAAGATTAGAGCCCACTGATCAAGAGGCCTTGAGGCCTCCTTTAAGACCTATTTTTCCTGAGAACGAGAAAAGCCCAGAGATCATTCAGCCAATCTTTTTTTCTCATCACTCTGGAAGCTGACCACTTGATCCGTCTCATAGGGATCTTTTAGAACAATGACTGGACCAGGTCTCCAGATGCAGAGCAAAATTGGCTCAAACACCAGGAAATACAAGAATAGTCATAATACAACCAAGTCCTAATGTCCACATCAGGCCACTCAGCAACTCATTTGTTGCTCACAAGTCCAACCTTACTTGTGGGAAAAAGTCAAATAGTTACAGGTTAATTTATACTATTACTTTCAAAAAATAGTATCTGATACAGCATATGTGATTAATGAGCTAGGTCACACAAGTAGGGTGTCTTAAGCATATCTGCGAACCTTAGGTTTACACACCAGTTAAGAGCATTTTCTTCCAGGACTACAATATAGGGAGCAGGCTCTGGTAGTGCCATATATTCCACAGACTATGAGAACAAGAATTCCTCAGCGATGTAGCCTGTGGGGAACAGCCTAGCTGTATGTGATTTTACACATCTGTCAGCTAACTCCAAGATCCAAATACAGACTCCTGCATATGGGAATCACCATGGGAATCTGTGATGCTCCATGGGCTACAGCTGCTTATGAATAGATTATATTATATTATGCATAAAAAGTTTTCACTGCACAAGGCTACAGTATTTACAGTCTATGAAAGTTATCATTCATGCTGAAATGGTCTAAAACAAGTTATCAATATAAACCATTCTTTGTTTTTTTAAGTAGAATGTTCTGAACACCATAGGTGGCATTTCTGTGTGGGATGATACTACAAGTTATGTCCATCCTACAGCTTCTGTGTTAACTCTGAGCCATGAAGGAGAACTAGGCCTTCTGAGAAGCAGAGGTGAGCAGAAAGTATTTCTCCTATTGCACCCATGGGATACTGTGTGTGCAAAGTTAGGGATATAGAATATGGAATAACAAGAAGGGTAGTCTAGCTAGACAACAGAGGGCATGAAGGGGAGTAATGAATAAAGAACATGGAAAGACAGGTTGGGGTCCAGTCGTGAAGGGATTTAAATACGCAAGAGATAGGTTTACATTTGAGTTTGGAGATAAAAGGGAATGACCAGCGTTTACTCGGTGAGGGAATGATATAGTCCACAACATCCTGCAGCTACTAAATGAACTGCAAAGTTTGTCCATAATCATGAAGCAGTACTTCCTCTCCTGTCTTCTTGCTTTATTTGAACCTGAAAAATTAGTAGAAGTACAATATTTACTCCCTGGGTCTAAAGTGAACTTGTTCTTAATCTCTGGAGCACAAATATATTGCACTGAGACTGAAATGTTCTAGGGAGATAAATCATTTGTAGTAGAAACCATGTAAGCCTCACTGGAAATTTCCAAGCACCAACCAACAGTCAGAGAAATAAGAACCTCAGGTTAACACCAAACTTACTTCTCCGTGATATGCCCATAACAAACCAAGGCCTGCATTAATTTTCAAGTGATGTTATTCCTAGGAAGCAAATAAGCTGTTCCTCTTTACCTGCATATTCTTAGAGCTACTGTCCATGTTAACATGAGACGATTTTTGTAATTAACTAATGCATTTGTAATTAAATAATGCAATTGGTCTCAATGTACAACTGGAGCAGTCTCATTACTTTACAGTCATCCCCAGTCCTGACAATGTTGTTGGGCAACGTCTCTGCCTGTTGACATAGCTATGCCTCAAAGTGTCAAGTATGTCAGATACGATGTAGGGGTGATGTGTAATTATTATCCAAGAGAAAACAGAGAAAGAAAAATACCCTAACCCACTCCTATCAAACCCTATGCAATTTGATCTATCATCTACATCTCCCCATCAGCTGACCTCTGACAAATTTTCCCTATTACTTTGACCTCTGGACCTTTGCATTAGGGCACAGATATAGAAAGAGGCAAGCCTATGCAGGAGGAAAAAAAATAGAAATTATTAATGAATCAGTTTCCTTCTAATAGAGGAAAATAAATCTCACACTACCATTATTCTTTTCAGTAAGGTAATAGATCTGCTGTCAGGTAATATGGGTTGTCTTTTAAGGAGGAAGTTTTTAGACTAAAAGGCCAAAATGATTCACAGAACAGGCTGGACTTATTCTGACCACGCACACAGGCTTGGGGGAAAATTATGTGACTGATGATTTGGGTCAAAGATTTGAAAGATTCAGTTGACAAAAATGACTAAGCTGTTTATCTAATACTGGGTAGAGAAACGAATATTCATGAGATAGCTTTAAAAAGTATAAGAGTAAACAATTTGGCAGCATCTTGAATAAACCCAAAACTTTCTACTTGGGGGGGAAAGAATACTCTTACTCCAGGCATCATATTACTGGGTACTAAAATTAAAGACACACTCTTGTCAAAGCATGTAGCTACAGTACTGACAGGCCATACGTCCATATGCAGATAGCTCAGGGAGAGTATCAGAGGATAGGGGCATTTCAGTTACTAAGGAGATCTCTGGGTACCCTGGATATAACAAGATGAAACAAGAATGGATTTGAGAATGTAAAGCTAAGATTGTTAACTTGTTGAAATTATTAGTTAGTATGAAAGGAGGAAAGGAAAGGAAACATCAATCAAGGGTTTGCTATGTGCCAGGCACCGTGCTAGAGCACTTCACAAATATGACCTCCCTTGGGAGGCAGGTGCTATCTAGTGACATCAACCATCTCCTTGGTATAGATGAGGAGGGCAGTGTAAGGTGTAAAGGGTCACATAGCTAGTAATGCCTGAGACAGAATCTGAACTCAGGTCTTCCTGATTCTCAGCCCCACACTGTAACCACCATGCCACCTTGCTGCCAAAATTATTCTTCACAAGTGCTGTCACAACATTAACGTTTAAAATAAGTTATGAATTGGTTTTTAGCTAAAATATAGGCTATGTACAGAATAGTAAAGAGTGATGCATTTGCAAGAGGGCTTGAGTTCAAATTCTGAGTCTGATCATTAAATACCTAGGGGACCCTGCAAAGATCATTCAATCTCACCAGGCCTCAGTTTCTTCATCAGAAAAATGAGTTATGGACCAGATGACCAGCCCCCTTTCAGCTTTTCAGACAAGGTCCCTTTTAGCTTTAATTGTATAATTCTATGATAAACAGCTCTTGGTGTCTTATATCTGGCTTAACATTTGGATGTGACGATGAAATTGTGAAGTAGGATTGGCTTTGAAGTCTTTACCTTTATCAGCTAAATTCAGAGAGAATCTGAAAGTTCTGCTGCCTGTTCTATCCCTCTAAATCTAAATGTTACAGATTAACATTTAATAACTTTGCTTTGTTGTAGTAAAATCATCAGAGAGATTAGACAGGAAACTAAGGTATAGCAACATTTAAAAAAATAAAAACCTTTCTCAGTAGACTCTTAATAAAAGTTTGAGTTGAATTAATAAATTCATTACATGCCAACAATCACTTGAGAAAACGGGCATGGTCCCAGAATATGTACTTTTCTAACATTTTACCTTATATTTGGGCAATTTGTATGTGCCAAAACAGAATATAAAGATATCATCCATATTTTCTACACCAAACCATTAAAGACATCTTTGAACTTGAAATGGTGCTACAAGTTCATATTCTATCATAATGATGATCATCACTGCTGTTATTAATAGAGCTGTCATTCTAGGCTGTTGGCCAGCAGTGATTGCATGGAACATGAGGAAGACAACATTTCCGGATCTTACTGTACTTTGAACATTAAAAACGCATTTAGATCACCAGAACAGCAGGTACCAATATAACTATGTACTTTTTCAGAGCATAAGTAGAATCTTACTCTCAGCCAAATGTACAGTAGTCACTTACATTCAGGCCCCAGTCTACTGACCTCCTTCAGCCTGTTGATGTGCTCACTGACAAAATATTTTTAGATGACTTGAAAGGGATTTTTAGGAACCAGTGTCTGCCCCTTGCTGCCAAACAGCTGTGTAATTGAAAACCTTGAAGCCGGGATCAAAGTTGGATATTAGACAATCAGAGAGCCTTACTGATGGTCACCTGAGCTTTCTCAAAAGCTAGAATGAGGAATGTCCATGCTCACTCCTTTGCCTACTCCTGGAACAAGGATAACATGGTTACTGTCTGTGAATGTCCATTTCAGCCTCCTCTACTAACCCTGATCACCAATAGGCACTTCTGTTTATGTGACAAGTGCTTATTTGAAGGCTTTTAAGATATACAGGAGTATATTTTATATATAACACTAGTATAATTCCAGATATATTTAAAATGTGATAAACACTTCAAAATAATATGTCTGATTAATTCAAGATGTATATTATATATGTATAATGTGTATGTATATATACGTATTTATACACACACACGCCGTAGTCCCTTCCCATAAGGGTATTAAAGAAGATAAAGTATCCAAACAATATAACACAAGAGTAAATCAGTGCCAAAAAGAGAAGTACAAAGTTGGGGGGGGGGGTGTTAAGAGGATTCATAGACAATTTGTAGGGGGTGGTTTTATGGAAGAATTCATGGAGGATAAGCCAATATGAAGGATATGTAAGATTTTGACGAACAGAAATGGATAGAATGCCAAATGAATAGTACACATAGCTAGCTGACAGTTGAGCCAGTCTAGAACTCAGGTTTCCTAACTCACATTTTGGTGCTCTTTTTATCCAGCAACTGGGAAACTGTGAGAGTTAAGGCTGAAGTGATCATTAAGGACTTGAAAAGTCAGACTAAATTTAGACTGCATTCAGCTCATAAAAGGGAACTAATAGAGATCTTTCAGGGGGAAAAAAAACAAGGATAATATGACAAAAAACACATTTGGGGAAGATTAATCTGGAAGTGGCATGAAAGTAGACTAAGGCAGTAAGGTTCTTTTAAAAAGTAAACTCCTTTAAAAAATCCCAAGAGGCTATTGCAATAATCTAAACATGAAGTAATAAGAGTCAACAAAGATGGAAGATATTGTAGATTTGAAAACCATTGGTGCTACAGACGTGGTAGTAAAAAGGAAATAGAAGTAAAGCATGCAGTAACAAATTAGAAGGGCATGAACCTCGATCACCAAAGAGAATGTTATCACCATTACTAATAATAGAGAAACCAGGATGTGCTGGGTTGGTGTTTTTCCTTTGTGGAGGAGGAGGGAAGATAATGAGCCTGGTTTGAGACAGGCTAATGTTGAGTTACAAGGAAACCACCTGGGTGAAAAGGTCTAACAGGTAGTTGGAAAGATGGCACTGGTATCTGAGAGGGGTCAGGGGTGTATATATGTATACATGTATATTTTTATGTATCTGAGATTCATCCACAGAGATAGTGAAATAGAAGGAAAATAACAATAAAGATGACCAAGCACTGCAGTAATGATCTTAGTTTAGTCAACTAACTTCTCAGGAAAAGCTCTAAAATCGTCACCTGATCAAAAATGACTCATCTCTTCTTGTAGAGGACACATCCTTTACCAATGGAGGAGTTCCTAACATTGAATGAAAAATGTGGACAAAAGTCCAGACCAAAAAAATAAAATAAAAGGGCTACTAACTATATACTTACGATGAGAGAAATAGCAAGTCATAAACAGTATTTTTCTTTCTGATTAAGTCATGCTATACCTGCTACTAAATTTCAAAGAAAAATATCTGCACATACACACACTCCTTCCTTCCCCTCCCCCCAAACTCATATCCAGAATAAACACATATGCTTGCTATAAATTCCCCTCACTGGGATGACAGAAAAAGTGGAATTGTAGATCTCATTTAAATCAAGTCAAAAGAAGTGTCACAGCCACAGGCAGACCTCAACAGAACATCTAGGCCACTGCTCAAGCAATGACTTTTTTCAAATGCCTCCCTGGGTTTCAGTCTTGAAATGTACTGCAACCTCATACTATTTTATAAAGATTTGGAATTCTCACATAAGATTTTACATTGTAAGTATTTTCAACAAGTTCACCCTCTCCGACCTGGTTATTCAAGAAGTATTATTATTCTGTATCCTCAAGGTAGAGTATCTTAATTTCCATTTTGCATTTGAGTTCTGGTTGCTTCGTTACATCTAAGATATAAATATCTTTGGGTGAAGGTTCTCCTGATATGAAGAAATTGTCTGTCAGGGGAAATTTCATAACAGAGCAACATTAAAAACTACCTTCATTTGGGGGTTTAGCAGTTTGACAGCAACCTCCATAAACCTTGGAGTGCAGGGCACTTGACAAAAAATGATTATTCTGTCCTCTGGGGAGGTTTTCTTTCTTAAAAACTTTTCTCACCTCCACAACATGTTATAGTGTAAGCATTTCTATATTACCCCTTTCTTCCAGAGTTATATCCCCTAGGCAGGAACATCAATAAGTACCTAAAGGTAACTTTTGAGGGCTAGGGGAAAGGTCCCCACGATAGCTGTGGAGTACATCAGTGGTATTGTCAGTTTAATGTCAGAGATACCCTCCTTGTAAAGTCTCTCTCTTGCTCCTCTGATTTAATAGCTTCTTCAGCGTCAGCTTCTATGATATAGCATGAAAATGGAATGGAGGGAGAAAAATATGTCCTTCTGCTGTCATTCAATATGCAGTTTTTATGCCAAGTCTGCTACAGTAAGTCTGCTGTCCCTGAACTTGGTGGCTTACTAGATGCCTTGAAGTCGGTTTAGGCAGGATATGTCACTAAAGATCAGCCTAGTTTAATCATCAAAATGACAACAGCCACCAAAAATCTTGATGAAGTATTGCAATAAATAAAGTCTAGAACATAAGTAAGAGACAAGACAAAAGGCAGCATGGCAGATAGGATCCTGGATGTGGAATTAAATCCTGTCTTAGCACTTACTGGCTATGTGACCATAGCAAGTCACTTAGCGTCTTTATGACTTAGTTATCTCTTTCGTAAAATGAAAGATTTGGTGGTTTCTAAAGACCCTTCTTGCTCCAATTCTGTGATCCTACTGGAAGAAAAAAATTAGCAATGCTAAAAATGAGGGCAAAGAAAGGATGGAAGAAAAGATTTTTTTTTTTAAAGAATCACAAAAAATGTTGAATATACATATTTCTACCCCAAAATCACACACCTCTATGGGAATTGGGGATAGAGGGTAGCAATTTAGTGACGGGGGAAAAAATAAGAAAAGAACCTGGATTAAACATTAAAAATATACAGAAGAGAGCAGAAGTAAGTTTAAAGGGAGACACAGACAAACATGGAACTGTTGTGCCATGCTAAATTTAACATGCTTTAAAAAAAATCAAGCTGTATGTAATAGATATTCATGGATTCATACACAATTCTCTTTTACTGTTCTTTGTATATGGAAATGTCCATGATATTTAAGTTCACAATAAAAAAAGAACTTTTTTTTTTTAAAGAAAAGAAATGTAATGGTGGCAGGAGCAATGAAGTACCCTGAAACACAGTCCAGAGGCAAAGATTAGGAAAGCACCCATGATGAGAGGGAGGCTGGCAAAGCAGCGGATTGCAGCAAATGAGCCAGAAGAGAGTAGGGGAAATGAAAGCAGGCACTGAGCCACAGAAATACCAGGTATATTCAAACCATAGCTAGTGGCTCATATCAAAAATTTATTTTAAAAGAAGTAAAAAATCACACGGCAGAATGGAGAGTGGAAAGACTACTGATCTGGAGATTCTGGCATGTACGAAACCTTCTCCTCCCTGGGCCTCAGTTTTCCCATCTGTAAAGTGAGGAGATGGACTAGACATTGAAGTTTCCTTTCAGCCCTAAATTAATGTTCCTCTGATCCCTTCCAGCCCTAACATCCCACAGTCTTGCTAATAACAATCTCCATCACCTCCTACATCTCTTTCTTCTGCTCCACAAACAGCCACCCTCTAGCAAAACTGCCGGTCAAGTCCTACTCTGCACCACCAAAAAATAAAATATAAAAAGGAAAGAGGAAGTCAACTTCCATCATTAGTCCAGTTTACAAAGTCCCACCTCTGCCTCCTCTGGGCTCCAAAGCACTTCTGATACATAGCACTCATTATGGCACTCCATTTTAAACTGTCAAGTTACCTAGATGTTTATTTCCAACCCCAATTAGACAATCAACTCACTGAAAGCAAGGGGCTGCCTTCTCTTTTAGGATTTAGGATTTTACTGCAGCTCTCTACAGGAGCCAGAGTGGTACAGTCCTAAGTGTCCAGAATTTCGTGTAAAAAACACACTGGGTTTGAATCTCACCTCTGCTACTTAGTACCAACATGACTATGGAAGGATCATTTTAATGGGGTTCAAAGTACACCATTTGAAAATGAGAGGACTGGATCAGATGGCATCTCCAGCTATCAATTCATTACCTATAATGAAAGACTGTCTAAATAACATTTCACCTGTAGCTTTACAGAACTCATTATTACTATATTATTCTCAAGTCCTCACCGCCAAATTCATCCCTCCTCCAAAAGCCTGATATCTAATCTCATTAATCTAAGACCAACTAGTTGTATTACTCTGAATGCCATTTCATCTCTGACACTCAGTATTCTTCTCTAAAATGGGATTATAATACCTACAATATCTACTTCATAGGTTGTGTTGAACAGCAAAGAAAACATGTTTATAGGCAAGTTTCAAGTTTTATACAGGTGGAGGTTATTGTTAATGATAATTCACTATTTTTCTGTTGAGTGCAGTGCCGTGCCAGGTTCATAACCTTAGCATCAACTCTGATTATTCTTTCATTTCTCACATCCAGTTACTTTCCTAATCTTGGCTACTCTTCCTCCACAACATCTCAAGTCTATTCCTTTCTCTCTGTTCAAACAACCTCCACCCTAGTTCAAACAGCACTTGTTGCCTTGTCTAGTCTACTATGTCCTCCTCATCTCCAATCCATCTGCCACCCAGCTGCCAAATCAATGCTCCTAGAACACACGTCATTTCCCTATGCAATGGCTCTCCATGACGTGCAGGATAAAACACACAATTATTAGCACAGCAATCTGGCACCCAAGGATCTTTCCAGTCCTATTTCCCATTATTTCCCATGGAGTACTTTCCATTCTAGTCAATGTAACCTCCTATGCTGCTGACAAGCTATGACAGTAATCCATACCACACAGGTGGTACTCTACATGTGAAATGCCTTCTTCAAAGTACAGATAAGGGACCTTTCCTAATGTTCCCAGAAGTCAGTGTCTTCTCTCTCTAGAATGTACTTCTATCTGTGGGGGCCACCTCCAGTCGTCCTCATCTATATCTTGTCATTGGACCCAGATGGCTGTGGAGGAGAGAGTGAGGCTGGTGACTTTGCACAGCCCTGCCTCACTTAAATCCACTTCGCTTGCAACTCATGGCATCACTTCCTTAATGTCATGGTCCTCTTCAAGAAGAAGGGACAATCAACAACAACAACAACTACTTCTATCTGTAACCCACTCCCCATGTAGGAAAATATATGTCCCTTGATGCTGGAGCCTTTTCCCCTCTTTCTCTGTGTATTCTTAGTACCTAGCAGTTACTTACACACAATAATCATTTAATAAACATTTGCTGAATGGAATTTGTATTCCCCATAGTGCCTAATAGAGTGCTCCACAGTGAGAAAATGAATACTCTTATTAGGTCTTCTTTAGAGGAATTGCCATCTAATTTAAGTAGTTGGTTAGTTAATTAATTTAGAGACTGGGTCTCCCTATCTTGCCCAAACTGTGAGTGGACACTTATAGATCCAACCCCAATACTGATCAGCACGGATGCTTTGACAGAGTTCTCCCTTTTTCCCACATGAGACAATTTGCCCCTTCTTAGGCAATCTGATGGCACTCTGACCCCAGGGGCTCACCACCTGGGAGTTGGGCGAAGTGCAGACACCTAATTGCCTTCTTCTCAAGTGATCCACTAATCTCAGCCCTTCCCAGCAGCAACATCTATGGGTACCATAACGCCTGGTCATATAATTTATTTTAGATATGCTAATTGATTCCTTTGTGTCACCTTGATTAACACTTTTCCAAGAAAATGGCAGGACAATTTGTGACTAAAATATTTTAAATCCCAGATATTGCTTTTTAAATGCCAAATGGCAACACAAAATAATATTATATGAGATAATATCCATTAAGTGCTTAGCACAGTGCAGGAGAAACACAGTAGGTGCTTAATAAATGTTTATTCCCCCCCCCAACACACCTTCCAAAAGAATTAGTAACCTAATGCAGTTAAGAAAAAAAAATCTGAGACATAAATTTTTTTCTGTTAATTTGTAATGTGAGTTTATAAATACTGATGCTCAAAATGACAATAAAAATAATGACATTTATATGGTGCTTTAAAATTTGCAAAGCACTTTAACAACCTTGCACTATCATTTTTAAAAGCTAAGAACTCATCAGAGCACTCCAGGACAAAATTTTTTCCCTGAAGCAAAATTCAACAAACATTAATAAGACACCTACTACATTCAAAGTATTGTACTTACATACACATTAAGACTCCTCAAAATTTACAAACCAAATTCAAGATCAGATTGCATTTGTGACTGAGATGATACTATTTTCCCAATCGCAAAAGAACCCAGAAGAAAATCCAGTCATAAATTAAAGGTATGATTTTTAAGAGTTCAGAGGCAATCATCAAGTCACCATGTTGACAAATTCTCCAAGTAGGGGACTGAAACGTTATTCCAAAGTTTCTACCACAGTCCACTCTAATTCATCACACCAGTGAAGATGCAGTGCAGTGGAGAAAATTGATGAGTTCACCAGAGTAGCCCCAATGCAAAAGGCTTGCCTCTAGTGCAGAAAGTAGTTTCATTTATTTAGTTACGACAAAAGCCCGGGAGCCAGTTCTAAAAGAAGATGTGTCCAAGAAAAGATAAGTGAGTAGCACTGGGCTTCTGAAAGGTCTTACACATGTAGCTAGGGGCCAGGCACACTTTCTTTTTTTGCATGCAAGAAATATTTACTTGCATTATTAAAAAATAATAATAATATTTCATATTTCCCTTAGAGACCAAAGTTATTTAGCCATTTATTTAATTTGGGCAAGCTCATCAGAGCAAAAACTGGAACATATATATTACCACAGGACTCTACAGTTTTATTTTTTTTATATATATGGAAAGGGTAGGCAGCTATCTCTCTAAGACAGTTCGAGTTCAAAAAGAGTATAACTTAAGCTGGGATACCTCTATCTCATTACAAGACATCTACCCTGCCCACCTCCTCTTCCTACAGGCTTACTGACTTCTAAAAATCCTCTGAACACCTGGTTATTCTTCCCTACAATAATTTTCAAGTACAAAATTATTTTAAGGTGCTCCTCTTCTGCTTTTCTCCCCCATCTCCACACACTCTTGCCCTTCCACCCCCAAGCCCTTCCTAAGCCCCAGCTTTAAGATAATGTAGCAGTGAACTCAAATGCATCTCAACAACTCTGGCCAAAGGCCTGACAATTTCTTCCCAGAAAGCAAATAAAAATAATAACAATAAATACTTTAAATTGTGCAGAGAACTTCCCATATATTTCATTTAATCCTCTCAACAGCCCAAAAAAGTTAAGCACTATTACCACCTCCATTTTACTGATAAGGAAATTGAAGCAGAGAGAGGTTTAGTGACTTGCTCAGGGTCACACAGATGATAAGATTCTGAGCAAGTAGAAGTTTTAACATAATGATTTCTGACTCCTAAGTGTTAAAGGAGTCCAGTGACAGGTTCAACATCCCAGTACATCTCAGATACTTGGCTATGTGCTAAAATGAGCAAGAGGCTCTTTGACAGTATGAGGACAGAGTTCACTCTTACAATATCCAGCACACTGCATCCATTCCATAAATGATAAACATTTCTGTGATCTTCAGCTAGAAACAAATATGGGGGCTATCATATCATTGATTTTGCCAATGTGGTCAATTCCTAAATTAGTTACATAACCAAGCTGAGGAGGTCAAATAAGCAATTGCTTCAAAGAATCCCATGTCCTTGATCCTGGAAGGGTATCCTATATGAGAACCACAGGTCCAGTCTAAAGTATAGGGGTATTGTAGGAACCTTTAACATTGTATATTGTTTTGATAACATCTCAGGAGTCACTTCTATGCTATAATCAATGCTTCCTCCTGAGAAAAACGATCATTTTAGCATGTATATTTATTTAACTTGTACTATAAAGATGTAAGGGGTGAGAGAGGGGAAGAGGGACTAATGTATTTTACATGTCCGAGTACAACTTAACATGTTGTGATTTGCTAAAAAATGCTACCCTAAGTGTAGTATGTGATCAAAGAAAGAGGCATTTGGGAAACAAGGAATCAAAGTGAAGGGAGGTGGGGGGTTAGAAGGGGACCATCATCTGTGTATCAAAGAGAAACACTTTCCTTTAACGTCTACAGGGCCACACTGGTGATCTGCCTCCCATTCCACCACCAAGTTTATGACTAAGACTTTTACCAAGTGGTGCAAAGTTTCCTAGTTCTTCAATGGTTATCAAATGAAACAAAAAGTATGTTCTGGTAAGCTTGTTTTCAACAGGAATCTAATTGCAGAGAAAGCACCAGCACTGACATATGCTTGTTACTTTTCAAGATGGAGAATTTTGAGCAAGAAATCTTACCATTCATCATCTCAAGAGACCTGGTAACCAAGAACTGAAATCACTTTGAAAACAGTCCCCTGAATTACTCAAATCTGATCAAGAGGACAAGTCCTTAGAGACAACCTTCCCACATAAAACTGAAGTGCAGAATTGTTTAAAGAGCTAAGAAGAGCAGCATATTCCCTCTGTTCAGGCTGGGAAAGTGCTTCCACCTGCTGCTGAGAAAAAGAATATAAAGGGCTTCCTCCTGATGTCACCTCACATGGAACCAAGAAAAACAAACAGCAACAAAAAGGGATTTGCTAAGAAAAATCTTGGACACAATGACCAAAATCACTAAGAACTTAAACTAATTTCAGTCTAATGTTTTTGAGCAGGTGAGAAGCTGAGAACAAATGACACGGAGGTTGTGGGCCTGGGTGACTGGGAAGATGGTGGTACAACAATCATAGGGAAGTCTCTAAGACAGTGGTTCTCAACCTTCCTAATGCCGTGACCCTTTAATACTCTTTTGTGGGCATATCTGCATGTGGGCGGACCCACCTGGAGACAGAGGAGCTGTATCTCAGTTCCTAAGGCCATCAGAAATATGTGTTCCAATTGTCTTAGGTGACCCCTGTGAAAGGGTCATTCAATCCCAAAGGGGTCGCAACCCACAGGTTGAGAACCACTTCTTTAAGAGGAGAGGGGAGACAATGACCTCCTTTCTGGATATGCTGAGTTTAAGATGTCTACAGGATGTCCCGTTTGTGATGTCTAACAGGCAATTGTAAATAAGAGACTGGTGGTGAGGAGAGATGGCAGGGCTGGATAAATAATCCAGAAAATCACCTGCACAGAGATGACAGGTGAATGTCATCTCCACATCCAATCTGCTGCCAAGTCCTGTCAATTCCACCTTTACAGTGTCTCACATATATTCTCCCTTCTCTCCTCTGACACTGCCAAAACCCTGGCCCAGAACTCACAGCCGGACTACAGCAATAGCCTGTGGCTTCATTTCCCTGCCTTGTGTCTCTCCCCTCTCTCGTTCATCCTTCACTCAGCAGGTATGGTATCCTTAAAGTACAGGTCTCAACACGTCACTCTCCTAATCAACTCAGGTGGCTCCCTATTATGTCCAAGATCAAATTTTAAATTCCATAACCCAAATTTGTCCAGCCTTCTCAGTCTTGTTCCACCTTATTCCACTCTCCTTCCATCCCCCAAGTACTCTATAATCCAACGACACTGCACCCCTTGCTGTTTCTACATAAGGCAGTTCATCTGCTGACTGTCCATTTTCATTGGCTTTCCACCCCACCTGGAATACTCTCTCTCCTTACCTCAACTCCTGGCTTACTGGCTTCCTTTATGTCTCAGCTAAAATCCAACCTTCTAGAGCAGTGGTTCTCAACCTGTGGGTTGAGACTGGGGGTCAAACGACCTTTTCACAGGAGTCATAGGGTTCGCCTAACACTATCACATATTTCCAATGGTCTTAGGAACCTCCTCTATCTGTCTCCAGGCAGGTCTGCCCACATGCAGATATACGCACATACAAGTACTAAAGGGTCGAGGCATTAGGAAGGTTGAGAACCACTGCTCTAGAGGAAGCCCCTCCCAGTCTTCCTTAATGGTACAGGCTCCCCTCTGAGACTATCTCCAATTTATCCTGTGTATATTTTCTCAGCGCATAGCTGTTTGCGTCTTGTCTAAAACATGACTTCCTGAGAGCAGAGGCTGTTTTTGGCTTCCTTTGAATCCCCCAGTGCTTAGCACAGTGCCACATAGTAGGTGTTTAATAAATATTTGTTGAGCCAGTTGCAAAAGGCTCTTTAAAAATTTAGTGTTTCATGGAACCAGAAGAATACAAGCTCCATGAGAGCACCGACTCTTATATTTTGTCTTTATCCTCAGTACCAAGGAGAGTGCCTTTCACAAAATAGACAACCTTTTTTTTTTTTAATGGTAACTATTCCCCCTAAATTTCTGAATCTTCCCTGGGAAGCAATCTAACCTTGGGTAAGTTACTTGACCTCTCTGGTCCTCATTTTCCTCATGTGTAAAACAAGTGGGTTACACTAGATAGCCTCTGGTCACTTCCACTGTCCGTATCTACTATCCTAGAGGTACAAACTATACGACCAAAACGAGTACCCACAGAGATGAAACAGGGGACTTGTGAGTTAAGTGTTACATGCCAAGAGTATTTCTTTTTTAACACCCAACTTTTCCCATTTCTAGTTTTCCCTTTGCCCCCTCTACCCACATATTCACCAAATCTGGAACATTTCCAAAATTGTGACAATGATGCAATCTTTTGAAGAAACTCTGTAGAACATGTCAAAACACAGAAGTGGCCCTGGAAAATGCAGGTACACATTTCTTTCTACAGTTTGTGAGCCAGCTGCAAACTGAGATCTCATCCATCTCTGTGGGTATAGTATGCCCGATGATAAAAATCCAACTTCTGTCTTCTTAGAGAATATCCAAAGACTGGTATATACAACACCCTCACTCTGGAGAGTCTTACCAACCTAAAGGACTGCTAATTAATTCCCATGTGGTTTTTCTACCATATCATGTATTTACAGGTTCCCCAAATTCTAAGATTACTTTTGCAAAGTGAAAATTAAATGTTAACAGCACTTTCTTTGGACAGTTTCCAAGGACTGCTTTTACCCATATAAACTATTATGTCCAGTTGCTATGCACTGAATGTATAACCAAGAAAGCATTTAAACTGGCACTTAATATTTTCTTTTTGATTAGTGGGAAATGTGACATAAATAAATCTAAGGAGCTGAAAAATCTGTCCTTTTAGTTATAGAGATAGGGGCTTGAAATTTTACAGAAATTTGGCTGAGGGAACTCCCTCTCTCAATGCAGGTCAGTACTTTTGCTACAGCTAAGACTATGGTCTCAGAGAGTTGTCCAGACCACTGAAAAGTTAGGTGACTTGCACAGGGTCCCACAGCCAAGATGTGTCAAAGACAGGTCATCTTTGATCCTGTCTTCATGACCTGCCCACTATTCACCACACTGCATTAAGCAAACCTTTCTGAATACCACAGCTCCTCCCTCAGGCCATCATCAAATTTGTAAATGTGGTAGACAAGATGCCTAGAAAATGAATTTTATATAAACAAGTCAGTGTTATTCTATGGCAATGCCAGCTCTCATATTTAGAATCTATTTTTAAAAAATACTTTCTGATGTGCCTGTCATAATATTAAATTATTAGGAGATGTTAAAGGAACAATTTAAAATCAGTGAAAAGACAGATATAGGCAACAGTCCTTAAAAATATTCTGTCTCCCAAGCTGAAAGCACAACTGAATGTAGGAGGATGTAAAGGATGCTAGAGGCAGCTACTGCATTAAATTCAAGAAATTTAAAAATAGGAACAGCTAAGTAGTCCAGTTTGGCTGGAAAGCAGAGTAGTATGAAAGGAGATTTGAAAAATAGGCTGGAGTAAGCCTGAGGAGAGTCTGGAAACAACAACCAGGAATTTACATTGTTTCGTATAGGCAGCATGGGAACTTTTGAAGCACAAGGAATGACCAATCATCATAGGGACATTAGGGAAGATCACGTCCATGGTGGTATACTAGGGAAGGGGACAGATGGGGGTAAACCAGTAAAGAGCTATTACAACTGTTCAGTCAGAGGTTAAAGAGGACCTGAATCAGAGTCGTGTTAGTGGTGATGGAAGAATGGACGTAACAGATCATTCAGACACTGAGGGAAAGGGCAAGAATGATGTCAGGATTTCAAGCCTAGATGACAAGAAAATGGCACTACCATCAACAGTGAGGGAGAGGAGGAGGCAAACCAGGAAAGAACAGTATCCTGACCACCCAGAGGGGAAAAGAGAGCGGTCAAAGCATCCAGTGAAAGAGAAAGGCCAGGGAAGGTAGGGATTTGAGAAGATGATAACCAAGGAGCAGTTTCAGTTGGACAATGAAGACGAGTCAGATTTCTGGGAATGAAGAGAGGGAGAAGAGAACTAGTGTGGGTGCTAAATGTAGACAGCATTTTCAAGGACATTGGGTACAAAAAGAAGGAGGGTTATGGTAAGGTCACTAGTGGAGATGGCAAGTAGATCAAGTGAGAGTTTTTTCTGAGGAAAGCAAAGATTTGAGTCTGTAGAAGTAGGGAAGAACAACAGTAGATAAGGATGCACTAGCGAGAGTAAGGGAAATAGAGTGGAAAAAAGGGGAAGGAATGAGATCAAGGGCACGTGTAGAAGCAAAGAGAAAAACCAGCTTTTTCGTCATTAGGCTAGAGCAGGAGGAAATGGTGGCAAGAGGTTGGCAGAGGAATACAAGAAAGGAAGGGATTCTGGGTGGATAAGACTCAGTTTTTAATGAGGTGAGGCTCTCTGCTAAGAGGGTGTGAGGAGGGGGTGCTTCTGAAGGCTCAAGGATCGGAACAGCTGCTGCAGGTAGTGGGACAGAAAATCAATTAGGGAAGATTTAAAAAAGCACTGCCTTTCTGCGGTGAGGGTCCCACTGAGAACAGATAACATAAATTTATAGTGGGTCCAGTCAGCGTGGTTGTGAGGGTTTTTTTTGCAATCTCTGGTCAGGAGCACATAAGGAAAAGATGAGGTAAATGGTGTTAAAAATTGAGGATTGGGACCTGGAAAGGCATGGGTGGCAGCAGGACAAGGATGCAAGGAATTTGAGAGTAGAGGACAAGGGGCAGCTAGGTGGTGCAGTGTGATGGAGCACCAGACCTGAAGGCAGGAAGACCCAAGTTCAAATCTACCTTACTAGACACTTACTAGATATGTGACCCTGGACAAGTCTCTCGAACCTGGATGCCTCAAAAATGCAAGAGATAGACAGACAGACAGACAGACAGACAGACAAGCAGACAGAGAATGAGGGCAGAGAAAAGTTGAGCTGGTTCACTAAAGTGTCAGGATTAGGAAGGAAGAAAAATATCACCAGAGCCTTGTAGAATGCTATAGGTGAAAAGGATGAGATGAAATGAGATAAGAGAGAGAGTTCGAGTGCAGGGAGAATGAGTGCCAGGAGACGTCGTCATAAAAGAACACCTGATTCCTCGACCTTACAAGTATCATGCCAGGTGCTTCACCAATATTACTTCCTTCATCTTAACAATGCTGGGAGGTAGCTGCTATTATCCCCCCAACTTGACAAGTGAGGAAACTGTGGCAAGTGGAGGTTAAGTGACTTCTTCAGTGTCACCCAGGTACTACATGCCTGAGGCTGGATATGAACTCAGGACTGCCTACAGGCTCAGTATTCTTCACACTACGGAGCCACCTGGCCACCAGCGAGCTGCAGAGCTCCTGCTCCTCCTCCCTGATCCCTGATTCATCCTAAACAATCATTACAGTGCTCAGAATGTTAATAAACTGAGAAAAGAAATATGTTACTGTGGCAACAGGAAAACCAAAAGAACACAAACCAAACAGAACACGGCTCTAAAGGAGCACCAAACTCATTAAAGATTATAATAGTTAATGCTACCTTTTGAAAATAAGTCAATAAAAATGTCACATACACTTGACTGATAAGATTGGTGCCTGTAATCCTCGCTATTTTATAGGCCAGAGATGACAAACAAGGTAACTGTAAACACAGACGCACCGCGTCTTAGCAGAAGAGACTGCTGAGATTACCAAATAAAGACAATCTCAGACTCCTGGCTGGTGCTCTGGGTGATCTCAACTGCCTCCCACTAAATCACAATATGAAATCTTCTGCCTCTTTGCTCTGATAACAGTCATCATATCAACAAGTCTTTCTAAGGATAAACCAAGATGGGGACAGTAATGGTAGAAACGAATTAGTGATATAAAATTAAAATTAACATGCAATTTATATTTGAAGCAATAAATCTACTACAATCATGACTACCCATTTTACAGATGATAAAAGACATCAAGATCCCCAGAAAGGCTAATTTACAGTTAAGTTTTTTTATATTTATGAAGAAAAACTGTAATTTTAAAAACTCCTGCAATAATTTTCACACTGAATGACAAAAATACCTTCTTATTTCAGTCAACCAACAATGCCTATCTGAATATCTATTCTATGCTACATGCAGTGCTAGGCGCTAGGTATAGAAAGGCAGAAATGAAATAGTCCTTTTCCTCTAGAAGCCTGCATTCAATTGGAGAAAAACATGTACACATACAAATATAATATGCATCTAAATATCATACATATAGACATGTGTGTATATTATGAATATATGCATATGTGAGACTATGTCATTTTTTAAAGGAACTCCCAGTGATGAAATTCCCTCTACTGATGTAGATCACCAATCTCTCAGTCACTTTCAAGTTAAGAGCTTTGCTAGGGACACTGAAAGGAAAAGTGATTTACTTACCAAGGATCACAAAGCTATTACATGTCAGAGATGGGACTTGAACTCAGACTGTCCTGACTCTAAAACCAGCTCTTGATCTGCCAAGTCATGCTATCAAACATAAGGTAGTAATAGGGGTGATTAGGTGGTACAGTGAATAGAGCACCGCCCCTGGAGTCAGGAGGACCAGAGTTCAAATCCGGCCTCAGATACAACACAAAAACTAGCCATGAGACCTTGGGCAAGTCACTTAACCCCAATTGCCCTACCTTCCCCCCTCCAAAAAAAAAAAAAAAAAAAAAGCAAAATAATTAAAAAAAAAACAAACATAAAAAAACAGGAGACAGAGCTTGGTGTCTAAGCGCATAGTAAGCACAGAATAAATGCTTACTGATGGCTGAATGGTACAGTTTAAAGAGAGTTGGATTAAGATCACCTGGGTCAGAATGCTGACTGTGCCACTTATTAAGTGTGGAAATGAGCAAATGACGGCCTCTGTGGCCCTAAATTTCCTCATCTGTAAACTAAGGAGGTTGATAGATAATCTCTAAGATTCTTTCCCCCCCACCTCCCAATCTAAAATCCTAATACTAAGGATGATTCTAGGATTAAGGAAATCCTGAATAAGAATCACAAATGATCTTTTTGTACAATGAAAATAATCTTGTAGAATTCTACTTCTAGGGGCAGTGAGATAGTGCAGTGAATAGAGCACCAGCCCTGGAGTCAGGAGGACGTGAGTTCAGATTCGACCTCAGACACTTAATACTTACTAGCCGTGTGACCTTGGGCAAATCACTTAACCCCAACTGCCTTGACCTCCCCCCTCCAAAAAAAAAAAAAGAATTCTACTTCTAGTTAGGGATATGATTGCTACATTACAGCACACAAATGACCAAGAGGCAGCTAGGTGAAGCAGTGGTGAGAGGGCTGGCCTTATTAGACACTAGTCATGTGATCCTGGGCAAATCACTTAAACCTGTTTGCCTCAGTTTTCTAAACTGTGAAATAGGGATAACAACACTAAATGAGATAATATGTAAAAAGCACTTAGCACAGGGCCTAGTATACAGTGGGTGCTATATAAATGCTGATTCCCTTCCTCCCCATAGCAAAGATGATCAGTCCAGATATAAGACAGAAATTCCTATAACCAGAAACCCTCTCTACAGATGCAAGTCTTAATAACTTTGAAAACATGGATCGTGAAAACATTTTCTCTTTAAATGTCATGGATGAAGAAAGCATACAGATAAGTTAAAAATGAATCTTCCTCTTCAGGAGAAATAATCTATCTCCTTATACTGTCAGAAGGATGACCTCCCACATGCTCCCTAATAAGCTAAGTGATGGTGTTAGAAGATGAAAACCATTCCAAAAATTACAAGAGACAATGCCAATGAGAGTAAGCAGGAGGATAATTCCTGGGTACCTGTTTTATGCCTCCTCATCCTTATGTATTTATTCATAGCATTTGTGTATGCCAAAGATTTCAGATTTCAGTAAGTGCTGGGAGAGACGTGAATGCTAGGGAGTCATAGCCACTGCTTTCTAAGAACTCTCTCCCCTTCAGGGCAGCTAGGTGTCCCAGTGAATAGAGCACCGGCCCTGGAGTCAGGAGTACCTGAGTTCAAATCTGGGCTCAGACACTTAACACAAAAAATTAGCCGTGTAACCTTGGGCAAGTCACTTAACCCCAACTGCCCTCCAAAACGCTAAAAAAAAAAAAAGACAAAAAAAAAAAAAAAGAACTCTCCCCTTCCCTGACAAACTCACTCAAACAAAAACCTGACAATGTAAGTTTTCCAATGACAAACCACTGAGGCCACAAATCAACAAATCAAACAATATGACATATAAAGAGCATACAACTGTGTCCACAGAGTTTGAGATAACATAGAGAGTAGGGGCTGAGATGCAGGAACATAGGAGGCACAGACAACGGAGGTGCCTCTACTTCCTTTCTCTCTCACCATCTCTTTTAACACTCTACGGTCTGGCCTCCTAGATCATAATCAACCAAAGCCGCTCCCTCCAAAGTCATCGACGACCTCTTCAGTGCCAAATGTAAAGGCCTATTCTCCATCTTCATCTTCCTTGGACTCTCTGCAGCCTTGGACACTGTCCATCACCCTTTTCTTGATACTTTTTCCGCAGGTTCTGGGATGCCGCTCTAGCCTGGTTTTCTTCCTACCCGAGCATTTCTCAATTTCTCAGCATTTCTTTTGCTGTATCTGCCTGCTGACCACCGATGTACCAGAGGGTATGTACTGTCCTGGGTCCTCTTATAAACTTTTCCTTGACATCAGTTCCCATGGATGCAATTACCACTTCTATACTGATAATTCTCAAATCTACTTATCTAGCCTTAACACCTTTAGGCTCACATCTCTAAATGCCAGACGTCTTAACTCAGTATGTCCAAAACTAAAATACTTTCCTCCAGACTATCTCCCTTTATGAACTTCCCTAATAATATCAAGGGCACCCCTAGCCTCCCTGTCACCCAGGCATGCTACCTAGGTGTGACCCATGCCTCCTCACTCTCTGTCCCTCCCACCCCCCATATCCAATCTGTTGCTAAGGCCTGTCAATTATACCTTCACAACATCTCTCATCTATGTCCCCTTCGACATTGCCAGGATGCTGGTGCAGGCTTTCGACACCTCAAATCTGGATTATTGAAATAGCCTACTGGTTGGTCTTCCTGCCTCAAGTCTTTCCCCACTGTAATCGACCCCTTCTCAGTTGTCAAACTGGTTTTCCTAAAGCCCAGATCTGACCATATCACCTCCCCATTTAACAAACACCAAGTCTTTCACCTCCAGGATTCAAATATAAAATGCTCTGACATTCAAAACTGTTCACAACCTGGTCCCCTCCTAGCTTCCCAGTCCTTATGCCTTATTCCTGCCCTGTTCTAATAGTGACAATGGCTTCCTTCCTATTCAGTGAACAACACACTCCATTTCCAGACTCTGAGAATATTCACTGTCCCCTTGCCGGGTCTGGATATCTCTCCCTCCTAGTTTTTCTGGCTTTTTCCAAGTCTAAGCTAATATTCCAGAGTCTACAGAAACCTTTCTTTGCCCCTCTCAATGCTTCTGCCTTCCCTCTGTTGCTTGTCTCTGATCTATCCTGCTTGTCCCTGGTTTGCACACAGCTGTTTTCACTGTCTCTCCCATTAGATTGTGGGCCCCTTGATGACAGGGGATGTCTTCTGCCCTTCTCTATATTCCCAGTGCTTAGCACAGTGCCTGTCATATAAAAGGTATAGCAGAGAATGGAGTTCTGAATCCTAAGACCTGGATTTGAGTCTCTACTTAGTTACTTCCCAGCTCAGGTTTTTCGTGGACAAACCACTTCCCATCTCTGAACCTCAGGTTCCTCTCAGTGCTAACTTTCTATGACTCTATAACATGCCCTTCCTACTTCACAGGACTACAACAGGCAGTAGAAGCCTGAGCTTGAGGTCACCTATAGGTGGCAGAGACCCCCAAGCCTCAGGGAGCTAAAGGCAATTTGGAGTCTTGAAAAAGAAGGTTTCAATCTATCAGATATCCTGAAGAGATCCATCAGAGGTCAAAGGCCTTACTTCCACAGGGAGATGCTGTATGCCATAGCAAAAAGCCTTCCTATTCACACCTTTACCCACACTTTCATCCCTGTTCACCTCAGCTCTGACTTTCTGGAGTCCTTTTTGAATGTCCTAGCCCACTGAAACCTCTGGAATTTCCACTCTATTGATGACAACTTCCCCTTCACCCTAGAGCTTTTCATCTTCCATTCTTTTGATATTTCAATGTCCCTGCAAATATGGTTCCCCTTCAGAAGACACCGCAGCTCTGGCTACATTTTCAAATGTGTGTTGTTCTTCCCATGACTGCCAAAATATTGGGCTGCTTCTTGCTCCCGTATGGCACTTCTGGACCCTTCCCCATTCACTCTGTAACCTCTCCCTTTCTTTAAACTACAGTCTCATCCCACCCCAAACATCACTGGCACGATCTAACAAGAGTAACGTCAGAGTTCCTCCTTCCTCAAGAGGTTATGACCTGGCTTGGTCTTCTTCACTATCCCAGCCCCTGTCCTCTAATTTGAGGGCTTTACTGTTTAAATGGATATTCATTCAAATGTACTAAACTTGAAGTTCATCTGTTTTCTCAAACCCCATACCCAAAGCCACTTACAGGTATGGTCATTCCTTAGATGCATCCAACACTCATAACCTGTAGCACCTCCATGGCATCATCATCTGAAACCTTCCCTTCTGATTATGATCTCCTACTTTTTCCATTCCTCCCCTTGGTTCACTCTTCTTAGAATTACTCCCCATCTCACTATCATCACTAGTCCCTCTGAAAGCTCCTACTACTTAAGTGTATCACTATTTGTTCTAGCAGGGGGCCGTCTCCAATCGTCCTGATCTATATCTTGTCATTGGACACAGATGGCTCCTGAGGAGCAACTGAGGCTGATGACTTTGCACAGGCCTCTCTCAAATGAGGGACTTAAATCCAACTCAACTGCAAGTCATAACTTCACCTTCCTGATGTCATGGTCCTCTTTAAGAGCAAAGAATAAACAACTATCTATGAGAAGTAGGAGCTATTCCCTGGGAACCTAGCCAGCCATTTCCAGTAGGGCAACACAGTTCCTTCTTTTTTCTCTCATTCCCTCTGTCTACATAAGGAATCATACACTTACCTGCAGGTGTTCTACTCAAAAAAATATAAATTTTGATCACTAAAAAATTCATGAGATATGTTGGAGTTTACAAATTAGATTTCTTTCTTAAGGACCATCCCTTAAACCCAAATCTCTCTGGCTCTCATTGACTGGC
Source organism: Pseudocheirus occidentalis (assembly GCA_028646575.1). NCBI lineage: Eukaryota > Metazoa > Chordata > Mammalia > Diprotodontia > Pseudocheiridae > Pseudocheirus > Pseudocheirus occidentalis. Next base: position 175,761,153 of record CM053596.1, read on the forward strand.
CAACAACAGGTCCCAACTCAAGCCTGATTTGGTCATTGTTTGGGTTCTGATGGCTCAGAATGAGTGTCAATAGCAATTGTTTCTGTCTGGCCAGAAATTCTTGAAGGTCTTCCCCTCCCAGACTGATTTATTTTTTTTTTTGACTAGGTAAAAGAGGCCATTCTCAGCCTCATTTCTTAACTAGCCTTAATCACTAAATAGCACTGCCTCAGACAAACTGAGACCTGTTAAAGATCTTAGCTTCAAATGGCCAACATCTCCCATTGCATCGGGGGCCATCTCTAGTAGTCCTGATCTATATCTTGCCACTGAACCCAGATGGCTCTGGAGGAGAGAGTCCTTCACTTAAATCCAATTCACGTGCAAGTCATGCCATCACCTTTCTGATGTCATGGTCCTCTGGGAGAATGAAAGACAAACAACAATGATTTCTTCTGGCATTCTCTTGCTCTAGTCCTCTTTCTGCTTTTCACAGAGCTGATCCAACAGATGAACCAGTTCCATATTTGAAATCCTTAATCCTACCACTGTTCAAAACCTACACATGTTTAAATCTGGGACACTACAACTTCTATGTAAATGTTCTATAATCACCCCCCTGGAAGAAGCCATAAAACCATGACAACTGGGTCCACTATTAATTTATGTTCTCTAATCTCGACTGGTCCTTTCTTCCTGGTAATCCTTTCAATGTTCTCTAAGGGGTTATCTACCATATACCCTAAAGAAGCTATTCTTTTTTTTCCCCAGAAGCTCCCAGAGTCTCTGTCAGACCTTACTCTCCTGGGAGATGGACTGCATCAATCAATCAAGAAAGCAAGTGAACATTTAATTAAGCACCTAATAAATGTTCCACTGACTATGAGGGACCTAGGGGAAAACAAACAAACAAACAAAAAGTTCTTTTCCTCAAGGAGCTTACAAGGGAGACATACATATATAAGTATGTATATGGCATATACAAACTAGGGTCAAGGCAATCTCATATGGGAAAGCACTAGCAGAGAAAAGAACTCCTGTAAAAGTCTCTTGCTTTAATGGGGACCTGAGGCCACTCCAATGAGCTTCTGCATTTCTCCTACTACAAAACTGAAAATCCCTCCATCCACATCTCGATTTGGCATCTCCTCTTTGGATCTAGTCTCTAAAGAAAAAGTGGCTTTTCTTCTTGTCCCAAAGCTAACCCCCTCCAATTGCACCCCGGGCCCCAACGTCTTTCTGTCTCTCTTCTATCAATCTTAAAGGCTTCTTACCCATCTATAACTGTGCCTGGTCTCTCCCATTTAAAACAATCAAACAAAGGAAAAACACAATCTTGTTTCTGTATTTCTGCTGTTTTTTGTCCTGTTCTTTACCATCAGGCTGCCAACTCTACCATGAGCTGAAACTATGATCTCTACAACTACTAATGATCTCTTAAGTGCCAATTCAAATGGCCTTGTCTCAGTCTTCTTCCTCCTTGACTTCTCAGCAACCTGTGAGACTGGCGAGAACCCTTTGCCCCAGTTATTCACTTTTCTTGAATTTTGAGAAGCATATCTGCTCCACTTCTCCTTTACCTACGGACTGGCCATTCCCTTCTCCCCTGCAGGTCATCATTCATCTTCCACCCCTTCATATATGTGCACTTCAATAATCTGTCCTAAACCAGATTCTCCATCTTCTTCTTCTCATACTATACTGTATTGATCACACTAGCCTCTATGAAATCAATGGCCGTCTCTACATTGATGATCTCCAAATCTATATGCAGCCCTATCCTGACTCCTGACTTCTATTTCCACACAGCCAACAAGCCAGTAGACTTCTCCACCTCACCTGGTTTTCTCATAAGTATATTATACTCAATATATATATATATATGAAATAGAACTTTTCATGTCTACCCCTAACTTCAGACTTTCCTTTTTTCTGAGGAAGGCAATACCACAGGTTTGTAATTCTGAACTCTTCCCTCTTCTTCATAGGTCACATTCAATCAGCTACCAATTGTATCAATTGTAGCTTCTTAACATTCTGCATATGTCTCCTTTCTTCTTTGCCATGGCCACCACCTCATTTGAGCTCTCATAAGCTTTCCCCTAGATTATGACAATAGCCTCCTATTCAGTGTTCCTGTATAAAATCTCTCCCCTCTCTAATCTACCTTCCAAATGGCTGCCAAAAGAATCTTCCTGAGGCACAAGTCTAAATGCATTACTTCCCTGCTCAAAAGGCTTCAGTGTTCTCTACTGCCTCTAGATAAAACACTAACTCATAAGCCTGGTGTTTATGTCTTTACAATCTGATTCCCACCTCTCTTTCTAACTTTAATTCACGTTAGCTCCTTCACACACTCTGTATTCTAGTCAAATTGGCCTAACACAGCTTCTGTGAACTCAACATTCAATCTCCCCTGCCTCCATTGTTCTTGGACAAAGGTCTTTATATTCCTTCAGAGTGTTCTTCTCTCCTTTATTCCTGATGATTCCCTTCAGTTATTAATGCTCTGCCCCAGTCCTCACACTCCCTTGTATTTACTTATCTCTATGAACGTTATTTATCTCAAAGTTGTCTGTAAGCTCTCTGAGAGCAGGGGCTGTGGTAATCCCCAGGGCCTAGAATACTGCCATGAACATACTAGGCAGCTAACTGAATTGAACTATAGAAATATAATGAGATTAAAATGAGATAACATATGTGAAAGCATGCTATGAACTGAAAGGAAATATACTTAAGTTATTTACGTATTTACAGTTCTAGTGTATGGTCAGCAAAGTCTAATGTTGATTAGAGTGAAAAAGCTAGTTGACGTTCAGTATTCAGTGCAAACCAAAATGCCCAACTAAGCTTTGGATACAGATTAGATTTTGTGTTTCTATCTTTTATGATTGATGAAGCAAATTAAGCTGTCCTCCTCTAAAGAGAAGACACGCTGATTTATACTAAATATGCACTGCTCCATCAAATTAACGCTGGACATTAACTGGCTAATGTTGTACAGTGGTTGTAGCTAAATATCGTCATGATACAGAAAATATCAAAAGCTTCATAACTCATGTCATGATACCAACTAACATTTGAAAAGTTTACATTACTATCTAAAATCTTTCCTTAGGGATAAATGTGCATTAATGCACTGTGTCAAAAAAAAAATCTGTACTCAAGACATAAAGTGTTCTTTTTTTTAAAATTTCAGATCTGTAATACTGCTCATCCAAAAACACTTAGTTCATCTTTTTATTTATATAATTAACTAACCAACTACATGGGATTCTGTAATGTATGATAATGATTATTATAAAAAGTGCTAAGCATCACTTTAAATGAAAAATGTGTGTATAGTATACGTTATACACTATGTAAATACGTAAACACAGAGAGCTAGATACTGTATAGCTGTAACCTGTGTGTATGTGTATAACTAAAGATACAACATACATAAAACATACAAGATAAATATGTGTAAATATATATACATATACAGAGAGAGAGGGAGAAAGAGGGAAAGAAGGAGAGAGGGAGGGAGGGAGAGAGAGGGAGAGAG
>CM053596.1:175765178-175808820 GCA_028646575.1 Pseudocheirus occidentalis
GAGAGGGAGGGAGAGAGGGAGGGAGAGAGGGAGGGAGGCATTCTGCTTCTTTGTAAATTGGTCATTTTAGGAGGAAAGTTTATGAAATGTTTAAAGAGTAAACTGATCGTATCACAAAAATACTTAAGGAGCACAAGTTGCATATCTGATTCTATTAAAAAGCTCTTTAAAATGCAGCAGCTTCTATTCACTACATAAGTACAAAGACTAGACATAGTCTGGAGAGGCACCATTTGTATCTATTTCCTAAAAGACTGAATGTTCTTTCAAAATATATCTGTCATTTCTCCACAGTGGTTGATCAAACCTGCCAGTGAAAAATGTTCTGAGCAGGCAACTTGTAATACAGCTATGGTTTATTTCTGTCTGAGACTGACTGCTGAAGTGTGAAAGAAACTCATTAAAAATCTCTCACTGTGATCCTACATTGCAAGGGGGGGCGGGGGTTGGGGGAGAAAAGAGGGAAAGGGGGAGAAAACCATTTAATGAAGGGTACACTAAGCTTGAAGTCACATTCATATTATGCTTTTCATTTTCTTCTTCTTTAGTAAGCAATTAGAAGATAGCAATTAGTTCACAGAATGCTGCACATAGCTGGCCATACTGGGAGATAAAAGAGGTTAACATTTTTATTTCATATACATATCATGAAAATTTAATGAGATAAGAAATAATACTCTAAAGACAAAAGGCAACATTTAAAAAAATCAAATTATTTACCTTAATCTTAAAACAAGATTCACGGCACAAGAAGTTTCTGTAAATTCTTCATTAATATTAGGCTGACCCTTTAAAAGCGAAAGAGTACAAGGTGTTATAAGATGCATCAGGAAATAAGTAAAAAGTGTCATCACTACTCACTGAATAATTAAGATAGCACTTTTTTCCTGAAAAGCACTCTGTGTACACCATCTTGTTCACCCTCAAAATATAAGCATTAGAGATACAGGGCTACTAATTTCCACAGAAAATGTGGGTAGAAGCTTCAAAACAAAAGCCTAATTTTCAAGATAGAAAAAAAACACAACTCTCTGTATCTCTGAGAGGAAGGGAAAGGGCGAAGACAGCCATCCAAAGACCAAGTCCTGTCTTTCAAGAGGAATGCTTGGCCTGCTGCCAAGTGGTCCTTGTCCTCACTCATAGAACATGTCTCCTATTGAACAATGAGGAAGAGAGAGTAAGGAAAACAAAGTGGCAAAGCTGCCAGCGCACAGTAGAGAGAGAGACTGTATTCCAAATGAGAAAGCCCGAGTTCAAGTTCTAATTCTGACACACATATCCACATCTATAAAATGGGGATCATATAAACTGTGTGAACGATCTGACTGGGTTGCTGTGACAACCAAATGAGGTAACACATGCAAATCCTTCTGTAATCAGAGAACACACGACCGTTTGGTAATTGTTCATACAGTTCAATACATGCCGGAGGCCGAATGCGTTATCTTTTTTTTAAGCCCAACTTTGTTGTCATCCTAGGTCACTCTGTTCGACCCTTGTTGAAACGGGGGGCTCTGCCACTGATGCTTTGCCTACAAAATCCCATCCTTCTAATTACTATTCCCCTAAAGGTGACCCATTTATAGGAACTCATTTCCTTGCTCCAAGGCCTTCCCTTTACTCACTGACAACATCTTCTTAGGAACTAGCTACTTATCATTCAATTAAACTTCTGGTTTGTCTGAAAACATTCACTGGAGGAATGGTAACAGCAATAATAGTGTAGGAATTTGAAAATAGGCATTCCAGTTGTAGGAACAGGGTGGCGAAGCGCACAGTGCTGGACTTACAACCAGGAAGGGCCAGGTTCTAATCCTGCCTTACAGATGTCCTGGCTTGCTGCCAAAGCACAGGTCTGATTGCACTGCTCCCCCACCTGGGCAAGTCCAGTGATTCCCTATTACCTCTAAGATCCGCTATAGACCTCTCTATTTCAGCATTTAAAGTCCCAAAGGAGTAATGCCTCCCACTCCAAATTATCATTTGGTAAATATTTATATGGCTATATATGATCTCCTCCTATACTTTATAAAACTCCTTGGGAGCAAGGACTATTTTGGTTTTGTCCGTGTATTATCATTGCCAAACACTACGCCTGGAACACAGGTGTTCGATAAATTTTTCTTAATTGATTTGATAACTGTGTATCATTAACCTTCACTTCTGCTTGCCTTCATTTCCTAATCTGCAAAATGGGGATAACAGCACCTATTTGCCAGGGTTGTTACAAGAACCAAATGAGCTAATATTTGTAAAATGCTTAGGACAGTACTTGGCACACAGTGATACGGAAATATTATTTAATTATTACTGCTATCAGCAGCAGCAGCATCATTATCAGTTTTTTCATCTATAAAGTGAGGATGATAATAAAATCTACCTCACAGGGTTCTCTACAGGATCACAGGGAATAATACATGTAAGATGCTTTGCAAATCTCAAAAGGCTATTATATATTATATAATATATAATATATTATAATATATAATGTATATATACAATATATATACACAACACACAATATATATATATATTTCAAACAGCATGGAGTAGTAATAGTGCTAGGGAGTAACAGTACTAGAAGGAGGAGGAGAAGGAGGAGGAGAAAGAGGAGGAGGAGGAGGAGGAGGAGGAGGAAGAAGAGTAGTCATTGCTGTGATAGGTGTAGTTGTAGTAGTAATCATTCTGCCACTAAGTAACTAAATGTGATGCCAGGCAGACCATTTAATATCTCCAGGTTTCAGTTTTTTCATTTATTAAATTGGGACAAGGCTGGCTTGGAGTAAATCTATGTTTGCCAACCCAAACTATTCTGTGAACTAATAAGACATCTAAATTCCCTTGAGGACTCTTAGGTCCTCTAGCGTTTTACCACAGCTACTCTCAGCAGTGCCAGGGACAGGGACCAAGAAAAAAAGGAAGAGGGAAACAGCCAAAGGAAAAGCATTTGGGAAAAGTTAGTCTATGTTTTGAGGTTTTAAGCTGTTGGGAAATACCAACCTTGATGATGGCAAAAAGACTTATCACACCTATAAAAGTTCAGTGTATCATAAATTTAATAGCTAAAAGAGAACTTACAGCCAAATCTACCCAATTGTAAGTGAGGAAACTGAGGCCGAAAGAGCTTAAGTGATTTGCTCATGGGCACACAGGTAAAAATACTAAGCTACAGAACCAGGTTCCTAAGCCAGATCCTCTGGTTACAAATCCATCCCACTTCTTACAGCACTACCCTGCCAACCTCTTATGTGATTCTAATCCATAGTCTTCTAAAGAAGAGAAACTTAGGGCAATGTGACTAAAACTTTAAATGGATCTACCATTTTCAAAGTAAAAAATCAGTAGTACTATGCAGCCCAGGTGCCACTGTGTCTCTTCAGCACGTGGTGAAAGAAAGTTTGCCCAAAATCACAGTAAGCTTTCAATGGCATTATGCTAAATGGTACTGGTACTTAAGTGACCATATAAGATTCTTCACACAACTGACATTTGCTCTAATTATTTTTAAAGGATCTAGGAAGTCATTCAAGACCTTTGTTTTAAAAGTAAAAATAGAAAAGACAAAAACACCTTGTGAAATTTGCTAACAAAGAATCAAGCAAAAATAAGGAGTAAATGAAAATCAGGATCCTAGATCAGTATTCTTCTATAAGATAAAAATAAAACAGTGAAAAAAATCCCATTATTTATTCATTAGTCATGAGTTACAAGGCTGGAATATGGCATCAGCTTTTCACTATTTTCATTCCTTTTATTATTTCATACAACACTAGCAATTTTGAAAAGAGTATAGGAATCCATTTTTGCTTTGGAGGACCACAGGCCATGATAAACAACTGTTCTCCCATACTCCATTTATTCAAAACCAGAAAATGTACAAGTCCATGATATGGAAGTGTTACGTTTTTTTGGAGGGAGAAGGCAGGGCAGTCGGAGTTAAGTGACTTGCCCAAGGTCACACAGCTAGTAAGCATTAATCTGAGGCCGCATTTGAACTCAGGTCCTCCTGACTCCAGAGCCAGTGCTCTACTTACTTCACCACCTAGCCACCCCAGAAGCATTATTTTAAAGTTATAAAATCTCTTTAATAAAATGCTGGTGTCCCTGAAAATTCTTCTATGAAGTATACCAAATGTAAACGAACAGTGCAGGTACATACCTGAGAGTCCTGTATAGAAAGTGACTGTATCTGCTCAGGTATACTGCTGGCATTCACTGTGATCTGCCAAAAGAATAATAACATGTTAGAGTACTTAAAGGCACCAAATTTATAACATTAAAGTCAATCTGATGATGATCAAGCCTTAATGATCAGAAACACAACTACTGTTTTCAAAAGGTAAATAAATTAAGAAAAGAAATGAGTGACAGAAAACATGTTTTGTTTGACATACTAAAAGTGATAATGGAAACGAGCCAGAAGACGCATGTTATTTGTGGCACAATCTGATCAAATATTAAAGGATCCTCAATTAAAGGGTGCTTGCTTAGCAGAACCTTTGTAAAGACCCTTTAATCATTACCTTGAAAACGTATCAAAAGGAAGATCTAACATATATAAAGGTAGTTTTTTTGGTGTATGTGATTTTTCCCCATCAGAGAAGCACGGATCCAGAGTGGTGTGAAGAATTTCCCCCTCAAAGTCTGAAAGGTAAGGGGCACTAGTAAAATACCCAAGTGATTTTCTTTTCCAGTGCTACTTTCCTGACCTCTGTTCTATAGAATTCTAAGGACCTAGAACTCCACAAGAAGCAGCAATTACCAATGAGAAAAGAGATTGCCTATATCTGGAAGTTTGGGGGGAAGCAAACTCTTATTTTCCAAATACACTCAAAATGACTAAGAGAGTAGATTAACCTGAATGTATTAGATCATTAGTTCACTATGCTGAAGGCATGGGACAGAATCATGTGATCACTTGAGGTGTCTTTTAATTCAGATTCCACCTCCTTAATTAAGGCCTAATTGCTCCATTTTCTCATGAAACACCCAATATTACAGTTTCAGATAAGGAAGTGCCCTATAATTAGTCATGGAACCATTGTAGCTAAATCCTTTTATCTCAAGGAGATCTATCAGAATGCTCTGGTAATCTGTACTTGACTGGATTATATTCTAGATTTCCCATAAATTCTGCCTTTTGTCTCAGAAGACAAAACTTCTACACAAAGTCTAGAACCATCTTGGTCAACAAGAATAGCTAGGTTAATTTTCTATAAGTTAAATGAGGGTTTTAATCTGGTTTTCCACTGAAACAAACCCAGAAAAAAAGCCCCTCTTGTCTACCTGCCTCCTACAGTGCCCCCAAGGTATACAATTTTACCTGTTGGCTGCTGATAGGGGCACAGACAGGCAAAGCAGGTATGTGTGGTAGTCTGAGGAGTCCCACGAAGGACCACCTCACTAAACTCTTCCTCCACTCCCCACTGGCTGGCCAGAGATCCTGAAATGCTACCATTTGGGATGTGTTATCTGAGATTAAGGCTGTGACAATTCTCAGCAGTTGCTTTTGAAATATAAATAATCCTACGGAGGGAAACATATCGAGCATTTATGACTATTTTAGTATAAATTTGAGGGCTGGACCAATCTCCAATGAGGGCAAAGACACTAGATGGAAGGACCGTTCTGGTGGGCTAAGAAGACAACAATTCTGGAGTTTGGGTTACAAACATGAGGTAATTATAAGGGGTTAAGTATCCACAAAGAGGAAAGGCTTCCAAAGAGAGGAAGCTAGAAGGTGAGGTCAACTTTTTACCTAGGAATTACTTTTATCTTTCAACTTTGCAATTTTAGAAATATAGCCTATTTCTAATATACAAACAAATCTACTTAGCAAAGAGAGTGATCAACACTAAAAACATATACATATATTATATATATATATATGTATATATATATTTTTTTGGAGTGGTCCTGTGATATAATTGTTACAAGGAAATCCATGTAAGGAAACTTATTGCACCAATTCAGGTCCTCCCTTTTTCTGTAACCAATTGTGTTAAAGAGTTACTGTCCTATATATAGCAAAGAGGGATGGACTGACTTGCCCAGGGTTATATTACGCAGCCAGGACACGTGAGAGGCCACCTATGTTGTCTCTAATATTTTTAATAAGGGCTTATAAAAATTACAGATGATGGTTAGCTCTAATGACTTTGGTTAATCATAACAAACCTGAACTTAAAAATAAATTTTCCCCACAAAGAGAGAACAGAAAGCTTTGAAAACTGATGCAAGTAATTAGTGATAATAAATAAATCTGATTAGAAATGGAAGTAGCTAGCATGGATCTAAAAGTCAATTGTAACCATTGAAAGGTATATGTTTTAGGGGGAAAAAATTAGTGACTAAATCTCAGTGTGCTTCCAGTTTCTTAGCCAACATAATAAACTTGGCCTGAACTAGGCTGAATAATTTTTTCCATGACATCAAACTGTGGAAGCTGAAAGAAGGAGCTATCCTGAAACACAACACTATAGGCATGTTGGCATGCAAGTTTTGGACAGTAACTGCCACACCAGTTCACCCTGCTTCCAAGCCCCTTAACAAACACATCCAGAGTTTTTACAAGGGACTCCTCAAGTCCATCCTCAATTTTATGAAAGGCTCAGGCTGTGCTATTAGCACAGATCTTTACAAATGCAGGGCAAAGACTGTCCCTGGTTTTTAGCCTGGACTTTGGAGTGCTGAGCAATGCCAGCTGCTTATCTGAGCGCTCCTTAATGAGAATGCTGGCTACAAAACACTAACCTCACAAGGATGTGGGGCATACAGCAGGAGGTACTAGAATAAAAATCCATCTCATTTCCCTTTAGCAAAGAACAAATGCCAAACTGATAAGAAGTTGTGCTTCAAATTAATTTAATGGAACTTTTATATTAAGTGTCTTATGTTCAAGGTAAACAGCATCCATGGTTAGAGAGCTAGCCTTGGAGGCCAGAAAGTCTTGGGTTCGGGGCCTGCTTCTGACACACACTAGTTGGGTGACCTTCAGCAGTGTCCCAGATGCAGAGAGACACAATGGGAAGGGAAGTTATCACACCTGAGAGATCCCCACACTAATGAAGTGACAAGTCCAGTGTTGCTCCCCATCACCATGTGGGTAGCACTATGCTCAGTCCTACAGACATTAGCCAGACCTCCAAACTGTAGCATAGTTCACAGCATGGCTAAGTCCCCAAAGGGCTAAAGGGCTATTTCGTACTTTTTTGAATATCATCAACAAATAGCTTCCACTATGCTTTCTTAGGCTTTCAAAAACAACTTGTTGAACAAAGAAATGTTATTTTTCTTTAATCATGCATCACACTAAACATCACCCAAGGGGGGATAAAATAATGCAATAATGAAATGACTATTTCCTTTTCCTTAAATTGAATCATGTGCTGAACAGCTGACCATCTGGTGTGAACTTTGGCAAGTGATTTAACTTACTGCACTTTAATTCTCTCATCTGTAAATTGAGCATAATTTGTTATATCCAGGGTTACTGTAAAGATCAAATGAGAAAGGCCATGTACATAAAGGACTTTGCAAACCTTAAAGCACTATATAAACATAGCTGTTATTATTATAATCTAGGCGTCTTGTTCTTTCCAATGCAAATGCCTTAAGCCATCTTGTTAGAAATACAGTTCCTATTTTTTCAGCATTGTCAACTCTTATGCTTAGAAGAGAGAAAAAGGAATAAATCCATACTTGATAGTTGGAAGCCGATGTTCCTCCTGAATCTGATTCAGGCAAGAAACTGAAGAAATTAAGGGCAGAGGTAGGTTGTTCTTTTTTTTTTCCCCCATCATTGCTCTCAGTTAAAAAAGGGCTTCACAAAAGAAAGGCAGATTTCCGAAACGAAAAGCAAAAGGTCTTTCCAAGTTAATCAAAAGGCTAAATTGACAAGGAAAGGGTAGGGAAAAAACTGTCTATGAAAACCTACCAAATTAGGTGTTGCAGACAGTAGCTACCATGAATAAAGAATAGTGGCAGAGATGCCCAGATATTCACAAAAGACAAAAACCTAAGAAATAAGCCAGCCACAAAACCCACAGCTTCACATCACTATAGACAAATCCGCTAAGTATAAATAATAAGGTAAACTAGAGATACTAATACAAGAAGGCAAATCTGACTGTAGGGTATCATGGAAAATTGGTGGGATGTGATCCATGGTTCTCAACCTGTGGGTCACGACCTCTTTGGGGGTCGAACAACCCTTTCACAGGAGTCACAGAAGTCACCTAAGACCATCGGAAAATATATATATATATATTTCTGATGGGCTTAGGAACCGAGATACCGCTCCTCCATCCATCTCCAGGCAAGTCTGCCCACATAAAAGCATTAAAGGGTTGTGGCATTAGAAAGGTTGAGAACCACTACTCTAGAATGATATGCTTTTTTAATTTTTTTTATTTTAAAGAAAACAAGCCAGGGATGGGGGAGAATGGGGTAGAACAGCACTGTATATTAAGACGATAAACAAATGTGAAGAAACCCAAGAATAGGGTAGGAGAGGGAAAAGCATGGCAGAGAGCATCTGGACAAAGACTAACAGAAGTAATGATGATATTGTCACCACAGTATACTCCAGAGCTCTAGTCAGGGCTGCCATGGAGGCATGATATGGTAGAGATGGAAATTGATTATCTGGAAATCTAGAATTCTGACTCTGTTAAAAGCAGATCTGTTAGTAATTTCTTGTCTTGATGATAGCTGCATACTTCAAAAGGTGAAGGAAGCAATAATGAAGCTGCTTTTCCTTTCTCTTCATTTTTTTGGACCAGAAGCTCACCATAAAGGAGGTTGCTAAAAGAGTGATGACATGAATCTTGAGGGTAAAATGAACATTCTATAGAGACAGTATGAATGCACCTGGTTGCCCCTGATGATTCTAAGTCAGCAGGCCCCACTGAACTGTATCCCAAGGTACCAAAGGAACTAGGAAAATGTGAATCATTGAGTTACTGTCAAAGATTTTGAAAGAGCACGAAGAGAGAAATGCTACAAGACTGCAAGGATGAATGTTGCCTTGACTTTCAAAACAAAGGGAAATGATCATAGGCCACTTTTTTTTTTTTCCCTTTGTGGGAGCAAGGATCAAAAGATTGGCAATTCGGGATAATGCTGTAAATTTATGTGTGTGTGTGTGTGTGTGTGTGTGTGTGTGTGTGTGTGTGTGTTACCTACACTTCAGCAAAGCATTCCACAAAGTCTTTTGTGTTAATTTTTTGTAAAAAAGATAAAAAGCCTGAGCTAGATGAAATTATAGGTATGCTCAGAACGGAATGAATGAATAAGCTGTCACTGAAAGTTCAAAGGTAACTTGGAAGGTGACTATTAGGGGAGCAATCCAGGGATCTAGCCATGACTTTGAACCATTTATCATTTTTATAAATGGCTTGGATAAGGGCATTTATGGTAAAGGCAGTTGGGTTTGCTGGATAAAATGTTGGGCACTTGGACTCAGAACAATCTGGGTTGAAATGATAACGTGCAGGGGTGGCTAGGTGGCGCAGTGAATAGAGCGCCGGCCCTAGAGTCAGGAGTACCTGAGTTCAAATTCGGCCTCAGACACTTAACACACACACACAAAAACTAGCCGTGTGACCTTAGGCAAGTCACTTAACCAACTGCCCTCCAAAAAAAAAAGAAAGAAAAATGATATGTGCAACATGACTGTGGCCAAGTCACTTGAGCTCTTTACATCACAGTTTCTTCAGAGATTAAAAACAGCTTCAGTACTTAACTCTTGGGAACACTGTGAAGATCACACGAGACAATGTATGTAAAGCGTCTGACAAATCTTGTCAAGTGTTTGCCATTGTTATGATTATTACTTTAGCAAACTGATCAAATTTGTTGATTACAGGATTATTGCAGGATTCAAAATGACCTCTAAAGACAAGAATGTTTGTCCAAGTCTAATAAAGTAGAAAGAAGATGAATGGAGAAGTCTTACACATAAATTTAAAAAAAAAATCAACTTTAGAGCTTAAGATAGACATAAATAAATAGTAGTCTAGAGTACTAGGTTTAGCTATGCATGCCACACTTCAGGAAGGACGCTGAAAAGTTTGGAGAAAAGACAACAAGAATATTTTAAAAGGCCTTAAAATTTTGCCATATAAAGATAAGTTTAAAGTACTTGGAAATTTTTAGCTTGTAGAAGACTTTGGGAGAGGAAATATGGATTTTATAGCTATAACCAAGGATTTCAAGAGCTGTCATGTGGAAGGGGAGATAAGATTTGTTCTGTTTGGCCCCAGAGGACAGCCTAGGAATAATATGTGGAAATTACAAGATGATTTAGGTTGAATATAAGGAAAATTTTCCCAAAGACAAGAGCCATCTACAAAGCGTAGAATCATCCCACTAAGTGATAGGGTTCTACCTCAGGACAGCCTTTACTGAGAGGCAGGATAGTTAATTGTACATGCTACATAAGGAATTCTTGTTCAGGTACTGCGTGTGTGCGTGTGTGTGTATGTTTGCACATGTATACATGCTCACAAGTGTAGGTGCTCACATGTACTTATTTTGAATATTTATAGGGTGCTATAAGGTTTGCAAAAAGCTTAACATACAGGACTGTATCTGAGTCTCCTAACAACCCTGTACTAACAGGTACTATATGTGTCATTTTCCCCAATTTACACATGAGAAAATTGAGGCTGAGAGAAATTAAATGTCTTGCCTGTGGCTGCATAGTAGTAAACAGCAGAGGAAGGATCTGAACCGAGATCTCCCTCATTTTAAGTCCAGCATTGTACCCACCACCCCAGGTAAGAGTATGGGGCCGCTGAGCTCCCTTGCTAGCTTAGCTACTAAGAATCTATAATTGAGAGAGACGTTCTTAGACATAACTGCAAGGGCTCCCTAACCAGTCACTCAGCCTTTTTCATTTTATCCACCCTAGACACCAATTTCCAACCCCTAGATAACAACTAAGCAGTTTTTCTGGCTCTCTCTTTTCCACCAGATTGTAGAAGACCACGTAGCAGACAAAACACTGTTTTTGACTTCACTCTGTCCAGATGTCATGGTCCCATGGAGTCTTTTCCTGACTTTTCCTGAACCAAAAGTATGCATTTACCTGTGCTCGTCACGCTTACCTGTGGCTTAGAAATGATGTAACCACCTGACAAGCCACTCAGGCACTGATGAAAGACACCATGGTGTTGTGTTGTGGATACAGTGCTGGCCTCGGAGTCAGGAGAGAACTGGGTTCAAATCCCACCTCTGACACTCACTAGCTGTGTGACCATGGGCAAGGCATTCAACCTCTCTGAGCCTCAGTGTGCTCATCTGTAAAATGGGGATAATAACAGCACCTACCTCGCAGGGTTGTCTGAGGAACAAATGAGATAAAGGGAGAGGTTTTCATTCTAGAATCACTCTGATGTATTTATGTGTGACAGCAATTGTATGCCTGAGGTACATTATAAGATCACAGTACCCCAAACCTTCTCTATTTGTACTCCATGCAACTTAACTGACTGATGCTCTCTGATACTGTTGAACCTGAAATGCTCCTAACCCTGTGCCATACCATTTTGGGAAGAACCACGGAACCACGGCAGCAAAATAGGGCATGGGCATGCAAGTATAGAGTAAGAAACTTTGTTAGAGCAGTAGAATAAAGCAAAAGGGGACTCCTCTTTTCAAATTCCTTAAAACTAGGTAGAAATGACGATGCCCAAAATACATATACAAATAAAAGCAGGAGAACAGGACTTATCAAGAATATGTCTGAATCACAGACTGATTACAAAATGAGATCTCTAAGCAGACACCACACCAGAGAATCTAAGACGTCTTCTAGACACCAAGCTAAATAACCAGTGCTTTAACACCTACTCCAGTAGGTTAAAATACTGGTTAACCAAGACCATTCAGTTAGTGTCACTCTTTATTTCAAGGCAGTAAAGCCTTCCTGTCAAGTGGATATTCCTAGCCCAGGTTTTTTTTTCCCCTTAAACCCTGAGAGTTATTACAAATGGTACTATAACATACCTGTCAATCTCCATGAGAAAAAAACCACACACCTATCAGTCTGCACCAGTGATGTAAAGATTAAGCATCATCCAGTCAAGTTCGTATACAGTACATTAGTAATGGCTGTTTGATTCAAAACTGATACTGGAACCATTTTCTTTCCTAGGCTATTTTTTTTATAGCTTTATAACAACAATGGCTTTTCATCCATGACTCTGAGGTCAAATAATAGGCAAAAATGAGAAAGCAGGCAGAGAATAGGGAAGTATTCACAATAACTAAAAGAGATCAGTTTTTATACCCAATGTGACCTATATTTACTAAAAGCTTCTGGCATAGGGAGCTATCACACACTGTAAAGCAGGATTCTGTCCCTGATGAACAAAAGATTATTTTCATGTTTAGAAATTACTTGCATGCTTGGGAGTGGGGCAGGGAAAACAAATCGATTTATAGGATAAATATTAGAGGGAAAATTATCTGCAGGAGAGAGGGAGACAGTTAAATGGAAAGGAACACAGAAGAGACCAGTCAGACTCAATTTAGGTGTGGGGAAAGAAAGGGTAGGCATATAAAACTACTACCAGTAGTTACAGAAGGGGTTATGTACAGATAGTAAAGTAATAGTAGAGGACTGAGGGACTGTCCTATTCCTCCTGAGAAGTTCCCAAGTGTAAAGAGAATGAAGGATGCTGAGTTATATGTAAACATGAGGGTTTTTTTTTTCTTTTTATTCAATTTTACAATGAACACATATTAATGACTAGTTTTGTACAATATTTCAATCCCTCTAACAGGCAGAAATTCTTTCTTCGAGAGTTACCAACTCCTTTGAAACATGGCCATCATTAGTCACTAGGAAATGGGGAAGTTAATAGAATCCAAAAATGAAAGTTGATCAAAAGAGAACTTACTGATAACAGAGCATTCCCTTGCCTACCTGAGACTCATAGGAGCCTTAAAAGATCAAGACAAGCAAATTCTGGGTGAATTTCCTGGATGTTTTAACCAGTGACTGTCTGCTGCCAAAAAAATGATGAAATTTTACCTTGGTTTCTGTGTTGTTTTTCAAGTAGAGACTGAAAACTTCAAAGTCTTCCCTCTAAATGATTAGTCCCGAATAGATATTTAAAGGAGCAGGACAGGAGTGAAATTTAAAAAGGGAGGAAAACAACTCACCTCTGGATTTTCTTCTTTTACTCTTCGTGACTGTAAAACAAGTATCCAGTGTTAATGCACAAAAGCTAACACATCACATTTAAATGCCACAAAAACAAAAAGATCACAGGTTAACCAGTTCTCCTTTGCTACGAGGGTCAACCCCAAGTTAAACAACTGCCTTATACCTTTTCCTGAGAAAATGCTGCTTTTCCTTCTTCACTCTTTTCATCCATTTCGTCATCACTCCATTCCCAGTCTCCGTCTTCTGTCTTGTGGAGATGACCACTGGATCCAGGAACCCTTCTAACCTATTAAAATATAACACACACAAACTCTTCAGTCATTCTTGGCCACAGAGACACACACACACAGGGACACGGACACACTGCCAAAGCTTTCACTAACACATCTACACATCTGCTTGGCTTTTTGGCATATAACCCACCCTAGCAATTACCTAGGTGGTTATGCATTCATAGGCAACTAACTGCTGATTTAAATTTAAAAGGACCACACAGTCTGACAAGACTCATGACTCCACCTCTTCTGAAAATATTTTGTTCTCTGGAGTGTCACAGGAGGACCTATTTTACTAAGGAGTAGAACAAAACATTTTGGAAGATGAAGGAGATGTAAGAAAATATAAGGAAAATGACATAAAGTCAAGCCCTTATACTCTCTTAAAAAACAAATTAAACACATCTATAAGTGATTTCACATCCAATGCTATATGGAAAGAGTCAGAAATACAAAAGAAAATGCATGCAAGCAACAAACTGCAGACAGGGCAAATACATGTGAATCAGGCAGCCTAATGAAGCACACTAGGAGCACCCAGTGGTCTAAATCCTAAATCAAAAAAATCGAATACCCTTCGGTTTCCATCTTGCTCTTTTTCAGAACCTGACATCATGCTTGTTTTCCCAGGACTCTGCTCAGCCTACTTGAGCAAAACAAAACAGCATCAGACTATTCTTAACACACCTTGTAGTATTTATGAGACTCATGAGATTGCTAGGAACACAGCATGATAATCAGCAACCACACTGCTGTTTGGATTATAATCAGCCTTTCTTAATTATCTCAAATTATTGAACTAAGGCAAGAGTGATCCATAGTGCATACTTTCCAAAGGCCTTATAGCTGAAATGGCAAAACTGGGGGGGGGGGGGCGAAGAGGGGTGCGGGCATGGTATAGAAAAGATGATTTAGAATGAGGTTTTAATTCTGAAGTATTCTGTGTAAGAGAAAAAAAAAAAATCAAGAAGTCATGTGATTAGCAGGTACATGCCAACAGCCAATGATTCATGTAATTATGTGAATATATGTAGAAAAATCATTCTCCACCACCCTCACCCCACCCCCACCTCCCTTGGGCTACTTCAAAGTAGATTCTTTAATTCTAACAAAAGCATTATGCCATTTATGGTCAAGGTTAACAGTTATACATGTCAGCTCAACTTGACATCTAAGGTAGAGATGAGCAGCAGCAGCTGGTTCCAAATCTAATTCAGTATGAGGGTCTAGAAAAAGAAAGCAATTAACTGGGGCTTGGGAGCTTGGATTCTAACACTGTTCTGACAATGAAAGTTAAAAAGCAACCAGATTATTATCCACAGCTTCTAAAACTGAGTATAAATACCTTCTATTTGCAAAAGAAAAAAAATCGTCCCTTCTCCTTCCTCCCCCCCCACCTGAGGCACATTAGGTCTTAATGTAAAACACCTCTTGTGACAGAGTGAAATGTTTTTCTCTTTGTAGTCAGAGGCATTGTAAAACCCTAGTCTAAAGTGAGTGATTTTAATGGGGCTTATTGATAGTGAGGCAAACTACTATAAAAGAAATGCTGAAATGCACTTCGAAAATTTTTAAAGATTGCTTTATTTAAAAGGCAATGAAGAGAGAGCTATGGATGAAAAAGTATTTTGTTGGTGTTGAACTATACAGTTAAATTAACTGGGTTATGAAAAAGTCTTCAAGTTGAGAACTTATGTCTTGACAGCACCATGAAAAAATACTTCAATGCTTACAATCAAATAGAAGAACTGAAAGGTTCCCCTAAGTGATCTAATACAAAACCACACACACACACACACACACACACACACACACACACACACACACACACACACACACACACACACACACACACACACACTGCTCCCTAGGCATGGGAGTCACATCCATCCCACCTCAACAAACATTAGGTACCTCAGAGAAGTAATGCACTTGGGTACAAAAAACACTAACAGTCCCAAACTCAAGAAACTTCTATTATACCATAACTGTAAATAATGCTTTGAAAGTGGAATGAAATTATGCCTTTGATATAACCTAAGCTTATGGAATGTAAGGGATTTTCCTCCCCTTTGCAGTTGTGAGATAAAGATCCAACTTGTGGAGTAGCGAAGTTTTGGGTTCAAAACCTGCCTCTGACTCTTACAGTGGGGTAGAAAGGACAATGGGGAGGGGAGGTGTTCAGCAAGAACCCTCCTAGCAAGTAGTGGCCCCCAGTTAATACTCTGACATCTATGGATCCACAAGATAACAGACAAGTCTCCAATTCACATCATACAGCAAACTTTCAGCACAAACACTAACACACCTTGTACCTGGTACAGACAATAAATGTTTGTTGAATTGAATTAAACCCAAAGATATTGATGAATTATCATTTCTCAAGTGTCCAGCAAAATTTCTATATAAAAATAAAAATTAAAGAAAGGAGAATTGGAGAGAGGAAGAGGAGAAAGGAGATGGAGAAGGTGGGAGAAGAGGGAGAGGGAAAAAAAAACCCACAAACAAAACTCTGCTTCCAATCTTGGCATTTAGTTTGCACTTTTCCCCTTCAAATCTCTCCTGCTGGGATTGATACATTTTATTTCCCAAAGTATGATTCAACTATAACCAATAAAAGGGCCACCTACTTGCATTAGTTTTATCCTTTATAGTACCAACTTACCCATTTAGTTTTATTTACTAAAATCAAAAGAGATAAAATAAAATGTCAATGTTTACAACTGTAAAGGAGGAAGAAAAGGTTAACTTGCACTTTAAGCAGTAACTGTGATTAGCATAAATAAGGTAAAAGACAGTTTAAATCTGTCCATGATACAGTAGAGTAACTAATTGTTCCTCTGTCTGAATATTTCCTTCTCTTAACTTGAGGAGTTCAGGGGAAAGATGAAAAGGAAGAGAAGCTTAGCATATTCTAATTTACAGTCTAGGTAGTATGACTTTGTTCTCTACTGGAGAGAATAAAAACTTGGCTATAAAAGTTCTTGCAGTGCACCAGAAAGGGATCTGAGCTTTCCAGAGCTAGAGTAACGAAATTTTTATTCTAATTAATGAGAGGAGTTCTCTTAGGAGTCAACTTAATTTAAATGTGTGTGTATGTGTATCTCTATCTGTCTTTTGCCAAACCTTTCCAGAACTCTCCTCCATAAAAGCAATGTTGACACAGTAAGCTCAAAAAAAAAAAAAAGAGGATGGAAGGAAGGAATTTTAAAAAACAAAAAATTTTTGAAATAGAAATAATTTGGATAGAAAAGCAGCGGAGAGTTAGCTAGCCTTGATACCAGGAAGACCTGAGTCCAGTCCCACCACTGACACAGTCAAGCTGTATGACTCCAGTCAAGTCCATTTAATAATTTCTAAAATCACAAACTGCCAAGAAAGTACCAACCTGCATTAGTAGAAGGCATTTCCTCAACCAGGAGTTCCCTATATCAAGGAAATCATGGATCCAATCCTCCTTATTTCCAAACTTATAATTTAGAGAATATTTCACCCTCTATGGGGGCAAGGGAAGATGATAATGAGCATTCACGTGGCACCTAGTATGTGGCTAAGACAGTTATAAGTGATATTGTAATAACTATTACCTCATTTGAGCTTCACAACAACTCTGCAGGGGAGGTGCTACTATATAATATGATCACCATTTTACTGCCAAGGAAACTAAAAAGGACGGAAGTTCAATGACTTGCCCAAAGTCACATAGGTGGCTGAGGATGGATTCGAACTTTTCTTGAGTCCAGGTCCAGATTTCTATCCACTGTGCCACCTACCTTGTCTCTATGGGTCCTGATCTGAAAAATGATCTCAAAGGTCCCGTGTGATCTTATATTCCTAGTAATTAAAGTTTCCAGATAGATAGATAGATAGATAGATAGATAGATAGATAGATAGATAGATAGATAGATGGATAGATACAGATACAGATACAGATATAGATATAGATATATAGCACGTTAAAGTTTATAAAATTCTCATCTAGGTACCTCGCTGTGGGTGTGGAGGTGACTGTAGGCTCTAGAAGGACAGGCCATGAGAGAGCAGAGGCTTTGACAATTTCAATCTGTCGGAAAAAAGCTTCTGGTACACTACTGGTTCTAAACTTATCTGCTGCCAAAGGAACTTCCTGCATAAATATAGAGATTCAATACCAGAATGCTGGGTGATTAATTATTTTGGTCAGAGGAAGGACCCACGTAAGATAAAGCTGCGAAAAGTCCCTGTTAACTTCTACATCTGTGCCATAGTAACATAGTGGAGAAGAGGAAGGGAGCGGAAAGGGAATAAAGAAAGGAAGGATAATGCAGAGCTTAGAAATATTAACCAAAACTGTAGTATCTTAATGAGTAAAAGAGGCTAAGGTACCAACCCTCTGGCAAAAAACACAGTGGAAAAATTCTGTGATGATCAAGGAAAAATTAAATACATATATAACTAAACACCCAGTTACTTAACGGGAAGAAAGGCACAAAGACCAACACAAAGCAAAACAAACACCAACAACAAACAACAACAAAAAAAAGCAACAACAACCCGTCAAAGCTGTAAAATATAGTTTGCTAACTAGAACAAGGCCAAATATTTGTTGTAGCCCACTTAGAAGTCTCATAGCTTACATATCAAGAAATACTTTTTTGAATGTGACTATCAAAAGATGCCAAGCATATTATCTCCAAAGGGGTGGGGGGGGGGGGGGAAACAAAGAAAACGACCATAATAGACAAGAAATGCCTGGCTACCAATTGCAGCAGTTATTTTAGAATCAACTTCTTGTGTTGTCAGATTATCCACTGGTTAGAACAAATGTCAAAATCAATACCAAATTAGAAGAAAGGATGAAAACGAGAAGACATAGTGTCCAATTAGAATAGCTCCAACCCAACTTCTTTAAGCAATCTGCCAACTCCAAAAAATGGGAAATGAATAAAAGTAAAAATACCGAGTATCAACATTCCTTTGAAACGTCTAATGGATGCAAAACAGTCACTACAAAGAGATCAAGAGAGCCCAGAAACTGCTTCAGCTGGCAGACACTTAATCTACTTGCCATGGAAGACATAACAGCCAAGGGCAGAAACAGCCTCCAGTACATATACATCTGTCGAGCATAATGGAAGAGGATGATGAAAAACTAGGAACACTTTTACCTCACAAAATAGGTGGTGGGGGGAAGAGGATTCTGGAACAAAATGAGCCTGTAAAGAGCTTGGAATGAGGCTCAACTAGGCCAGATAATCCCCAAAACATTTCAAGATAAAATTGGAAAGAATATAAATGGATATGAAATGGAACAGATCATAGTGTACATATGACAATCTTCTCTTATCATCAGTGAGAGAAGAACCACATCTGTGCTCTGCCACTTCAGCACCAAGCAGGGAAATGGCCATGACTTAGGAGGAATTTGTGAACAGTGGCTGGGCACAAATAAATACATACAGAAGAAAGCTCAGTTGGAGATAAGACTTTAAAGACATTTGGGAATTTATTTCAAAAGGGAAAAGACTACAAAAGAATGGAAAAGATCACAGCATTATTACCAAAAAACAGGGATGCAAGAAGGCATTCACTGCCTCTGACTCTATGGCTGCCTTTTCATTTCTACATAATCTGAGATGATAATGGTTGAAGCATTTATCTAAATATGAGAAGAGGTTAGGCAGATTTTCTACAATACCTCACATTTCACAGACCATATCTTTGCAGGCACAAAATTGACTGGGATATATGGAGAATAAAAAAACGTCCTATGCTTTTACTGTTTATTTACAACAAAAAAGCAAAACATCAGTAGAGAAACTGCAAGTTAAAAAGTCTTCCTTCAAAGAAACAATGTACCAAGCATTAAGATCATGCCACAATCAATCAACAAGCATTTATTAAGCAACTACTGTTAAGCCCCAGGGATAGATAAAAAGAAAGGCAAAAACAGTCACAGCATGAAAACAACACGCAACAGACAATATGCAAACAACTGTGTATGAAAACAAAGACAAAACAAATTAGAGATAATCTTTGGAGGGAAGGTCCTGGTATTAAGGGGGCTCAGAAAAGGTTTCTTACAGAAGGTGGGATTTAAGCCCACTTAAAGGAAGCGAGGAAGCAAAACTGAGGAAGGAGAGCAAGAGGTATCTTGGCCTGCACAAGAGGAGCCGGGGAAATGAAGAGAACCAGGAGAGGAAGGGTCTCCTGCACACACCACTGACCTGCAAGTTGTTAGAAGACTGGAAAAATACAATGCAGTAGTTCTCAACCTCCCTTTAGGCCGTGACCCTTTTAACACTCACTCGTGTGTGGGTGTATCTGCATGTGGCCAGACTGCCTGGAGATGGATAGAGGAGCCTTCCTAAGACCATTGGAAATACATGTTTTCCAGTGGTCTTAGGCAACCCCTGCAAAAGAATCATTCGACCCCCTAACAGGGTCACAACCCACAGGTTGAGAACCGCTGGTATAAAAAGACTATATTATGAAAAGTTTAAAAGACACAAAAGGGATAATATTTGATCCTGGAGGTAATGGGGCACCACTGGAACTGGGATATGGGAATGGGGATAAGGGAACGGACACGGTCAGACCTGTGCTTTAGGAAGATCATGCTGATAACAAGGAGGTGGTAAAGGTCGGCAGCAGGGCAGTGGCAATGTCAAGAAAGAAGAGGCCTATGTAAGGGATATAACAAAAGTAGAATGGACTATTCTTGGCAACAGATTGCACACAGGGGGTGAGAGTGAGGAAGTGAGCGTGACACGGAGGTGGTGTGCTTGGGTGACTCGGAAGATGATGGGGCCCTCAACAATAACAAGGAAGTTAGGAAGAAAGGACGAGGATGCAGGGGGGAAGGATAATGAGTTCAGTTCTGGTCATGTTGAGTTTAAGATATCTATAGGATGTCCAGTTCAAGATTTCTAATAAGACAGTTGGAGATAAAAGACTAGAGGTCAAGACAGAGGTGAGATCTGAATAAACAGGAAAATCCTGTGTATAAAGTCCATGAAAGATGTAACTATGAAGATAATTATTTTTCAAAAACTCACTGAATATCAATATCAAGTGAGGCATCAAACAAGGAGATGTGCTCACCCGCAGCATTCACCAGTTCCATGGGTGGTATTCTGTGCAAAAGCCCAACTAGAAGAGAGATTCTCTAATGATAGTAAAGTCCCCAGACAATGTGTGTGGATAACTGCACGCTGGGTGCAATGAACCCCAAAACACCATGGGGCCTGCTCAGAAAAAATCCATCATTACTCAAAAGAGATCAGCTTTACCACTGCACTGCAAAGTAGGTAAAGAAAGAATGCTGCTCAGATAATGACATAGTTCAACAAAGAGTCCATTAAATTAGCTGAACTGTGTGTGAACACATACTCACAGAGATCTATCTACTGCAAATGGTCAGTGAACCAGAAGAAGGCAGAAGAGAAGCTCAGGATCCAGCAGAGACTGGTTTTGCCTTTTCTCGTATCCTCAGTGTTTTGCACAGTGACTGGAACATTGCTGACATGACTTATGTTGAATTTGGTCAACAGTACAGCAATTATCCAAAAACCCATCTTTTTAACACTGAATGATGATCTATGACTGTGAATCATGAAACATCATTATCTCAGAAGAATAAAAATTACAGGTATCTCAAAGGGCAATGGAGAAAAGACATGATGGGTGCAAATAGGCTGCAGTACATTACCAATGGTAACATGTATGTAAGAAATGCTGGAAAAGACATGACTGAATAATGCTAAAAGGTTGGCAAGGGTCATGTAGTAGAAGCGAAGGATTGACGAGCAGTCAAAATGTTGTACTAGTGCATACAAAATATTTTTTTTAAGGTGAAATTCTCTAACTCCTTAGGAAAACCCTCTATGATTTATATTAAGGCACAATCAAGAATAGCAGGATTGGGGGCGGAGGGGGGTGATCTCTATAAAAGGAATACCTACACTGGAGAGATCATAGATCTCTTGAAACATTTAACATTTATAAAGTGCTTTACATGGCTAATAAACTTGTGATGTAAGTTTTACATCACAGAAAACCAAGAGGTTCAGAAAATTTTAGTCACCTGACCAAACTGACATTTTTAATAAGTGGAGATTTAACATTAGGTAGTCTGTGCTCTTCTCACAACATTAAATTATATCTCTTTCCAAGCTCCCATTTCCCTACCTCCTTCCCCCCATGTCCTAGGAGGTGGGGGAGAAATATTGAAAGTGCTAATTATTTATTTTGGGGGCTCTGAATGCATTACTGTTAAACTGGATTTCTTCTATTAACAATTTGTTCGTTGGTAAGACCAGAACATAATAGAATGAATTTTATTCTCGTTTTCCCAGATGGGGGAGAAAAAAAGCACAAAACAATATAGCCACTTCATATACCCACTGTAATGTATACAAACTACTTTTCAGGAAGATGAGTCTAATTTATATGATACCCAGGAACAGCTACAATCTCAGAAATACCTCTCTCTGGAAATGGCAGGTAGCAGCAATTAGAAAGATCTCTCTATGCAACACCAATCCAAAACACAAGGAAAAAATTGTACTGAATAGGGAAACCAACTTTCTTCCTTTTCCCTTTCTCTAGGCATGTCCTTAAAATCCAGACAGGGAACAAATATGTCTACCAATTGACTCTTCAACAAGGCTTTTCAATGTCATAAGAAAAGGAGACTGGCTCACCAACACAGAAGAAACTAAAAATATGACTTCCTTCATGTGAATGAGCAAATTATTATAAACATGTAAGCTTAAAACTTGCAAACTGGTTATGGGTCTAATGACATAATGTTTGCATCTTTAGTGGTTTGAAGCTATTACAACTTTACATCTAAGATGTTATTATTTTAAAGTTTTAAGAATAAAGAACACTGGCCTTGATATACTCTAACATAAAAATAATTTACAGGCTATTGTTTTGAAAATATATAATAGCAGAGACCATACAAAATCCCTGGAGCTAATTTGGGGGAAAACAATCAAACACTTTAAACTCAATGAACTACTTATTTCCAAATTCTTTCACAGTACTTCTGGGTGTCTGCTTTTATAATGTTGTGTTCTTCAGAAGAAATAATATTGAAACATCTACCTAAATTTATTCAATGTGCCTTACTAATCTGATCCTTCAGTTAAGATGTTCTGTATATCAAAATCTGAATTTTCTTCACATAAACATAGAAAACTTTAGGGTTTGGTTACTCTGATGAGCACACCATGCAACTGTTTTTCTTTATGTACACAAGACTGCACATGATCAGTTTTAGAAAGTGAGATGGAGAGAAGTAGGAGAAGAGGGAAGAAGCTCTAAGACGCTGGAAGATAGACCTTGTTGAAAACAAATGGCAGAAAACCCCTTCTTCTCTGCCATTGTAGTAAATAATATGAAAGGTATTTCCTGAGAGTTGACTGACAATAGTGACCTTGAATTGCTATGCTATCCTGAAATGCCTTAAAAATTTCAAAATGAATACACTTGTATTGAGTATAGTTTTAGTATCGAGTGTAATTTATTTTAATTGTTTGAAAATTTCTAATTCGTTCAACAAATTTATTAAGCAGCAAGGAAAATCCAGCTGAGTTAAGAAATGATCCCTGCATTCATGAAAGTTACATTCTAGTCAGGGGGTCAGAGGATAACAACTAACCACACATGCCAGGTAACAAGAGTTAATGCGTCTTTTTTCCCCATAGATGGGTGGTCCTACAAGACAGTATGTGACCCTGCTACTGCTCAGGATACTCAGACCTACTAACAAATGACTTTTGTCATGACAAGCTGCTCTAATCCTTTTTTCCCTAATAATTTTTTAAATATCTTAATAATGTTTTAAAACAAATACATTCATATTAGCCATAGTGAGACAGCTAGCTACAGCTAAATTCTCAGATACTTTGGAAATGACTCATTATTGCTGAATTTCATCATTCCTTCTGGTGGAATATAAAGAGATAAAGTAAGGAAACATGGGTCTAAAAACACTCTACTGACAATTAGAATTTTTAAAAAAGCAACTGTAAAAACACAAACTAGTATAATGAAAAAATAATCATTCAAAAGTCTGGAATAGCTCTGGTAAAGATCATACTTTTCGCATCCCTATCATACATAAAACTGCTTAGTATTAAAAAAAATTCAACTTGATAAATGCTGCTCTTCAAATAATTATAACAGAGTTTTGTTACTCTGGAAACCAGACTGAAAGAATAATGTTATAAAATAGACTATTCAAAGGTTAAGCGATACTCTGAAGCAATGGCACAAACCATAGAGTAATAATAACTACTTTTCTGGATATTTTCTAGTCCCGTCAAATGTCTATTATGCCATTTCACCAAGTTAGGGTGTCAAAGAACAATGGTAAGTACTTGGAAATGAAAAAGTAGCAACCAATTTTGCTGCTATTGTCTTTAAGTATTAACGTTCCTCCTGACTGGATGCCAAATAGATCTGTAACTTCAGCTCTTAAAAAAAATAAAATAAAATAAAATGAGGGGGAAAACGGGAACTTTCATTCTTGCTAAGAAAAATAAAATGAATGAGAAAAGAAAAAAGAAAACTAAGTGGTTGGTAATGGAGAACAAAGCCCATCAGAAAAGCTGCTCCGCATATTGTAATCTACAGCAAAAGACTGATTGTGAGGCAAACAAATGAAGAGGAATCAGAAGAAAAGAAGTTAAAAAAAAAAATAGCCACCATCTATCTAATGCAGCTGTGGTCAGATGAGAGTAGAATTCAATGAAAACAGGAGTGTTCTCACAAATACAGGATAAATAGAAATCATGAGAACGACAAAGTTATGATGGGGTAGGGGAAGAATAATTACTTTGCAGAACAGTAATAGTCAATTGTTTGCTTCCATCAATTCTAGCAGATTCTATATTTATACTGATGCCTTGCAAGGTCATGAACAAAGAATGTCTCATAGTAATGAAAACCGTCTGAGATTATTTGAACTACTGTGTCTTAATGTGTTCTCAGTAATAGGTATACCTTACAAGTTAAGGCACATAACCAAATCATAAGGAGGGGATTACGGCCTAAGTATCAGGTTCGTTAGGTATGAATTATATAATCAACAAGTCCATCTCTGAAAAGCTTCTCTCAGGAATTACACCTTTAAGTGAGGTAATAACCTAAAGCAGCACCCTAGAAGGACTCTGCATTATGTCCTGATTTTGTAGAGTATGCTGATAATTTAATGGATCTCTGATCATCAATACATTTCCTGATAATTGATTCAATGGTGCAGATTTGCCACCTTTTTACTTCTTCATGCTCTGTGACTCTTATCTATGTCCTTCAAAAAGGATTCACCCAACCCGTTGGAGTCCTTTTACATCTTTTGATGATTTGTGGGTATAAAAAATAGTCTACAGAATGATGCTTCTAAGCTGAGACTCATCAATTCTTACCCAGAAGAGTACACAAGGAAAGTCTGTAATATTTCATTTTTACTAAGCAGTTTAACAAGGCCATGATACAAAATTTGAAAAACTTTTTAAAATTACTTTTTATAGAAGTGTGTGGCTGAGAATTTCCATCACAGTTTTTCATGAGCATTCAAAATATTCCTAAATAACTTTTCATGGTGATACATTTCTTAGGGCATATATTATAACTTATTTCAAATGGCAACAATGCATTCTTTAGCAGCTCCTTCATCAACAATTTGGCAATATAGTATGAGGAAAACATATTCATTCTCCAATGCATATCAATAATGGACAGAATAACATATTGTCATAAATAAGCATGTTTTAAAGTTATCCCTTTTCTTCAGTACTAGCAATAAGCTTTGCGACTTCCCAGTGATGCGATTTTCAACATCAAAATTCAGTTCTCAACCAATATATAAGTATGTAATCATGACCACAGAGAGCAGAGCTCCAATGGACTGGCCACATTGTTCAAATGCCAAAAAAAAAACCTATTTCATGGAGAACTCACACAAGGCCAAGTGCTCACATGGTGGTCAGAAAAAGATCATACAAGGGCATTTTCAACATCTCTCCTAAAAACTCTGGAACTGATTGTGTGACATGGAAGACACTGGCACAGGACCACCCAACATGGAGGGCCTCATCAAAGAAGGTGCTGTGCTCTATGAGCAAAGCAGAACTGAAGTAGCTCCAAAGAAACATGAGATTTGCAAACTAAGAAAATCCACTCCAAATGTGCACACAGATGATCTGTGCCTAACCCGTGATAGAGCATTCTGAGCTTGAACTGATCTGATCATCCACAGCTGACACACTGTGCCTTGCCTCTAACATAATGATTTCATTTTGGTCCTCTTTGAGAACGAAGGACAACAACCATGTATGCAATCTATTTTAAATCTAAACTAAGAACAGAGGTGGTCTTTTCTTTTCTTCTAAAAACAAAAATTGGTTTGTAGTAAGCACATAAAGACAGAGAGGATAAAGGAGGAAGCCTCTTAAAAGATAGTAGCACAAGGCAAACCAGTAGTGGGCACAGGAGAGGGTCACAATAGCAATCAACAAGTATTTATTAAGAATTGATTATGTACCAGACCCTAATGCTAAGTGGTTGTGATAAAAGCTTAAAGAAAGCAACAATACCTACTCACAATACATACTTACAATGAGCTTACATTCTAATAGAGTACACAAACATATATAAAAATATCTACCTTATAAAGTTAATAGACTACAAAGAGAGAAGAAAATACTAGCAGTGGGCAGGTCAGATCAGGAAAGGTTTTATGCAATATCAATTTACTTTCATAAACATTTATTCTAACAAAACTGGGCAATGTTTTAGCATTTCTGATTATTTTAAAACTTGATTTTAAGTAGCAAATTTTGCAAGAAAAAAAAATGTGTCATTACAGTAACATTATGTATCATATCCAGTCAATAAACACCTCTCATCAGGTTTTTTGAACATATAGGATATAAAGAACAAATCAGAGGTTCACTGATGTCAGTTATTAATGTTTGTCTTTCCAAATTATCTTGGCCTGGCAGGAGGATTGTTAGCGCCTTTTCACATTATGGCCCTACAATGCAATAAACTTTCTGCTGTGGTGTCTGCTGCAGACCTCACAAATATGTCTAGAAATTTTTGCTGTTGCACTTAAAAAATAACCTGACAACTTGGCCAGTGTTAGAGTTAGGGATGATGGGTACTTAGATCCAGCTTGGTATCAGCTACACAAAATGGCAAGCTGCCAAAAATTGATCAATTTCTTCTATTCCCCCTCTACTTACAGGTAGTGATCAAGTTTCACAATGGAAAGGCTAAGTGGGGACAAGGAAAAAGAAAAGGATAAGAAGAAAAAGTCAGTTTGTAACAAGAGCAAAGAAGCATCTTGATATTTTGGTGCCTACAGAAATCCCCCAACACAACTGGTGGCCTAATAGTGGAAAGTAAGGAGAAATAAAATACATTCAACTATGTAAAGTGGATAGTTTCATCCATTGCTGTAAAAACTATTTGTTGTCCCTGAATAAGAGACACCTGCAGTCTTGTCTAAACAGTTACCTCAACTCTGTAATTCTGTCTAAAAAGACCTTTTTCATAATTATAAAACTTTTTGGTCACCTCCTCTTGTCTCTTGTCTTGGAAAAGAGAATGTCTTCTCATATGTATAAACAAACCCTTCCAGTTGCACGGTGAATATTCCTCTAAGTTCTGCTTTTCTTCCCCGAATGATTTCCCTTGCCTTTCACTACCCTTCCCTCTCCTGTGAAGGGTGGTGTTTTGTTTTTTTTTAATCTATCCTAAGTTGCTACAGAATCCTGGTGATTGGTTATGTACTCCATGAAGAACTGAAAATTTATTAAAACTAAATCTCCACCCTAGGAAGTTGAAGCTATCAGCAGTTTCCCCAGCATGTCAATAAATCTACCTCCTTCTTTTCAGTTTGGGCTCCTTTCTTTGACTCACAGTCACTACACTGCTCCTGACAGGCACACCTCACACCTCTCTCAAGAAGTCCCATTTCTCTCGGTCAAGAAAATTCTCTGACATCAAAGTTGGTTCCTCTCCCTGTTGACAACCCAACAAGGCTGTCTTTTGGTATTAAAAATTAATGATGATGTATTGGCAGTGTAGGGCAGTTTGATTACTGGCTAAAGGAAGTATGCCCCCAATCACAAGGCCATCGTGGATGACAGAGATGATTGTGGGACTCTCATAGAAAGCGATATAATCTATGTACTTAAGGCAGGAGGAGCTGGTATTAAGAAAACTCACTGACTTTATGCATCTAAAGCACTGTTATAAATGTTAAATAATAAAAATTCAGTTGATGGTGATCAAAATAGATTAGCCCATCTGCCTCTGAGAATGTGCGTTAGTGTCCTATTGTGCTAAGGATAATTTGAGGAAGCAAGTAAGTCCTTACTGACTTCTTGAATAATCTTCCCTTTGCAACCAGCTCTTTTTAAACACTGCCCTGGCCTTCTTCAAAGAGGAAAGAGTTCATGATCAAGAAATTTCTGATGCAGATTCAGTATATGCAATGCTAAATTCCACTTGAGATCCAAAGGCACCAGGGTCAGATTTCAGGGTACTTCTAAACTGACAAGAGGCACGTATCAGAAGCCTAAGGCTGAACTGCTGCCAACATTCCAACTTTCCACTGTCTCATCTTCTGCCATTCTTTATAGATAATTCCACTTACGCTCTTTTTTACTTTTCCACATCACCCTCTTTAAAGAAGTCAAAAGAACTGATGGAGGTCAGGGACCTAATAAATGTCCATCTTCCTTCTAGGAAAAAGTCTGAAGAAAGGAAAGGACACAATATGCTGCATGGAAAATTGCCTCTCTCTCCATTCTTGACAGGACAGAAACATAATTCTGCTATTTCCTTAGATTCATGGGTAGAGACAGGCAGAGAAACCTGAAGCACTGAATAGAGAGAAAACAGCACATTTGCCACAGAAGTGACAAGTACAGCATAAAAACAGATGTTCCACCCCCTCCTGTACAGTGCTTTTTTCCAAGCTGGCTCTCACTCCCTTCAAGCATGCTCTGGGCACAGCGTGAAGTGCGTTTTTGTCTACAGTTGCCACTTTAACCTTCAACTGGAAAGTAAATGTTTCATTAGTCTTTTGTTAATCACCAACAGCAGAATTTCATTCATTCCAACAAGTATTTATTCAGGACCTACTATGAGCAAAGAACTCAGCTGGTTATGGAGAATAACAAGATGAAAACAGAAGAACCATCGCCTACAAGAAGCAGTTTATATATTATTGTAGGGGGAAGCCTGTGGGAAGAAGAGAGTAACCACCTTCTGCAAGGCTTTCTTAATGCTTAATCTGAGTGCCTTCCCTCTAAGATTACCCCCAATTTGCCCCGAATACATCTTGTTTGGGCAATAACTGTAAGGTGTTTAGCACCGTGCCCTGCCCACGCTGTTGTTAACATTACTACTACCAGCACATGGCTGTCTGCATTGTCTCTCCCACCAGACTGTGAGCTCCTTGAGAAGAGGGGCTGTTTTTTTACCTCTTATATCTTTAGCACATGGCACAGCGTCTGCCACTTAGGAAGCACTTAACAATACTGCACCTAATCCTCATCCTTACCCTCCTCCCCGCTGGTCGTGAAAAGCACTTTAAGACTGGTAGAGTGCTTTACATATATTACCCCCATTCCATTCTCATAACAACCCTGTGAGGTAGGTACTATTATGATTCCCATTTTACAGATGAGGAAGCTGAGGCAGGAGGAGGCTAAGTAACTTCCTAGCTGTATAAGTATGTCAGTAAGTGTCTGAGACAGAATTTGAACTCAAGTCTTCCTTATTACATGTCCAGCATGATCTATACAAGTGGGTAAGCACAAGGTAACGTGAGGAAGGAAAGGGACTAAAAATGATGACACAAGGAAAAAGAAGTTGCAGAGGGTGCAGCAGCACACTTAAGGTCAGCCTGGGAGCAAGATAAGGATTCTGAATACTCATGGCCTCCCATACTATCTGAATACTCACACCTCCCATACTATCAAAAAGACAATATATTTCCCAGGAATAATAACAAGTTGTTGTTTCTATTAAAGCACAAAAGACTTCTGGCTGCAGGCCAAAATCTCAGTTGTAAAATGCTCTGATATCTTATATTGAAAAGTTTAATTAGTACTAAAAAGGATATTGACATAGCTGGAAAATAAACACATCCAGCATTATGCTAGAAATTTTGCAGCAAATGATTCTGAAGGGTTGCATGCTCTTATTAGTATGACAATTTTTAGAGCTAGAAGTTTGGTTTTTTTTTTAATGAGAAAACCAAAGCTCAAAGGGGTTAATGATGATATCTGCCACTTTGCACAGTGCTCTAAATTTCTCTGAGGGAGGCTGGGGCTATCTCATAGAAATTCTGTCTCTCTATCCTAGCACCGTGTCTATCTAGCATGTAGTAAGCACTTCATTAATGTTTTACCTGAATAAAAGATTTTCTCTTGTGATCCTTACAACAAACCGTGAGGCAGGTACTACAATGATTCTTCCCACTGTATGGATGATCGGAGCCAGGAATCAAAAGAATACCAGGTCCTTTACTTTTTCAGATTTGATGCTCTTCCAGTTACACCATTCTGCCATTACTAATACAAGTGTTTATTCTAGTAACAACTCTGGAATAATCAAAGAAAACTAGAAAGCCTTAAGTAGCTGTCCTTTATGCTCATACATTCCCAGGGAAAACTCACTATCTCCTCAGAGTCCATAATAATGGGGGTCCATAGATGACATGTCCCCTCCCCCCAACTCAAACTTTTATAGTAATAATTTTCATCAACCACGAAGTGTCTCATCAGAGCTCCTGCTAAGTCCTAACCCTGACTTGGCTTTCTTTTTCCTCTGTCCGTTCAAATCAACAAATAGCATAATGCCTAGTATGTGTAAGGCACCGTGCTAAGCATAAATGGCCTTGAAATGTCTATGTTCTACTGGAGAGATCTAACATGAACACAGACAAGTAGGCATCAAGTACCATGAGACAGAAAGTACCAACAACTTGGCAGGATATTGGCAGGTTTCTCATAGAAACCTAAATCTCTGAGGTCAACTCATTTTACAGAGGATAAACTGAGGCCTGGGGAGGTTAAAAGGCTTGTCCTGTATTAGACTTGGTCTAAGTAAGCATCAGAGGTGGAAAGTTAAATCACCTCCTCTGATTCCAGAAGTTCTTTTCACTCTCCCACATGAATGAGAAATAGAGATGAAGATGGTAGGGGTGGGAGTGGCTTCTTAAATCCATGGAGAGGAACAACAGAATACCAAATTTGTGGAACAGTTTAATACTCCAGTTTAGCTGGAATATATGGACAGTGAAGAGGAACAATACAAAATAAGGCTGGGAAGGTGAGCAAAAGCTAAAAAACAGTCTACTTTATTTTATACTCAGGACCACTAGGGAACCACTAAAAGTATTTGAGCAGGGCAGTGACCAGGTAAGTAAAATCTATACCTTAGGACAGCAGTTTTCAACCTATGGGTTATGTTCAGTTTGTAACAATGAAAATACATCCTGCATATCAGATAGATTCATAACAGTAGCAAAATTACACTTATGAAGTAGCAACGAAAAAAATTTTATGGTTGGGGGTCACCACAGCATGAGTAACTGTATTAAAGAGTTGGCATTAGGAAGGTTGAGAATCACTGCCTTGGGAAGATTATTTTGGCAGTGATATGGAGGGTGGATTAGAACAGGGAGATAACAAGCAGGGAGAATAATTAGGAGTTGATGTATAAATCTAGGCTAGAAGTGCTGACGGTCTGAATTAGGACGGTCACCATGTTGGTGAAGAGAGAATTCTACATTCCCTGAAGAACTAATATGAGCAAAAAGTAGACCACTGGGTGAGAGAAATTCCACTAGAGACTGGATAATCAACTGCTTAGTAATGATTTCATATGAACATTCTGCTCAAGAAGGGCAGGACGTATTATCAGAATGGCTAAAAGTTTTCTTCCATTCGCATTTATTTAACATAGGGGACTCTTAGACCAGAGAAGGCAGGGATGGGAAGAAGAAAAGTAATTACACACTAGTTAACTAAATGATGGTTAACATTCTTTGAGCATCTAGTCACTCATTACAGGATTTACAGTTCTAGGAGACCTGGGAGATAATCCAATCCATTCATTTACATACGGAATATGAGGTCCACAAAGGGGACAAAACTTGCCCTATAACTTTACAATTTTTCATGTTCAGATTGGAAATACTACATACCTCAATGTTGTTGTGAAGAAAGGACCTTTTGGGATCATAGGATGACAGACCTAGAGCTGGAAGGGACCTTGGAAGCCATTAGTTCAAGCTCTCTTTTTAAAAGCTATGGAAAGCCCCAGAAAGGTTCAGGAACTTGCTCAAGGTCACAAAGATTTTAAGAAGCAAAATCAGGATTTGAACTCAGTTCCTATTCAGCATTCTCTGCAGTAGACTATGGAAACACCTTTTAAAAAGCACTAAATAAATGTAATTACTATTACTAGTGTAAAATTGTACCAGACACTGAAATGGTATAAAATCAGTCTGAATATCCAACATCCCTTCAGACAAGTTTTCTTAAATGGACATACTATGTGTTCACCATATTCTGTTTTGTTAAACTGAAGCCCTATCCTGAGACCTCACCTCAGGGCACGAGCAGTTCCAGATTCTTAAAGGCTATACCAGCAGAGGACAAATTCTAGCAGATCCTCCCAAAGTGCCTAGTTTTCAACCATAGGTCAAGTGATTCATTAAACAGTCTCAAGACATGGCATGGCTGGAATATGCATCATTGGAAGGAGCCCAAACCCACCCCCAAAAGTAAAATTGTTGCTTCTTTAGGTATTTAAGTATATTATCTTTCTAAATATTTTATGTACCTAGAAGGCAGATATTTCTTATTTATCTATGTATCTTCCCACAAGTCTAAAAACTTGCTGGATAGATGAATGAATCTATGTTGAATACGGTTTTATACCAATTCAAGGTTCTGAACAATTAAAATACTAGCACTTACAAAATATGTACATTTTACATGAAATTTCTTCTAAAATAACATCAACTATTTCTTCATAACTCCTAATATATAAGCTGAATCAGTGAGTGGGTTAATAGTAAGGCACTGAAAGAGTCTAATAATATTTATAGATACTAATACAGTACAATGATTTTGCTTTAAGTAAATCGATCAGTCTAATGTGAATTTTCACTGGATGATGTGGATGTGGTATGCAGAGATAAATGTATATACATCTACATATCCTTTATTCCAAGATGAGAGGGTGTGGTTTTCCATTTCCTCTTCCAAATACAATTCACTGTGTTGATAGCTAAGTCAAAAATCAATTTAGAACCTAGGAATAAAGATATTAAATCAATATGCTATGTTCTACAGAAAAAATTACTGAAGCAAGAAAAATTAATAATTATATGTCTACTGCACCTCATTTTCAATATTAATTATAATATTCAGTTAATCCTTAAATTTGAGGTTAGATTATTCAGTCATATGAAATTTGGCATTTTTTCAAATAAAAATTAAGGAAATCAACCTTCACAAAACCTAAACGTAAAATGGAATTCCATTCTTTTTTTTGGAAAACAACTAAATACAGCAAAATTTTGGTTATCTGGAACATGCAGGGAGTGAATCATTTAGAAAACTGACATTTCAACATAGCTTCACTAAGATGCAAAGGAAAATTACTTTCCAGTAATATCTGATAGTTATTATGAAGAACAAAATTTAAAAGGAAGAGACGTGCTTTTAGGTGCTTTAACTTTATATTATGACTTTTAAATGCAAATCTTTCTACAATCTACTCTACATTTTTCTTCTTTCCTAAACAGACTACAAGGATGACAACTGAACAATTTTCCGATAAACTAAAGGAATCAATGTCAGGGGCCTGACCCCTGTTGAAGCTATTTCTTCACACCACAGTCAGTGTGAGGACACAGGAGTCAAGTCGACAAATATTTAATAAGCATGTGCTAGGTACTGTGCCAAACACTAGGTATATTTAAATGCAAGCAGAAAGAAAGGCCCTCATCTCAGGAAGCTTACATTCTGATAATGAAAGGGGAATCTGAAAAGAGAGGGATGGGGGGGGGAGGGGAGAGGGAAGTACCTGTTTAAGGCATGACAGATAAAAGCCAGGAAGACGCAGGTGTGGAGTCCAAAGAAGAATTAAGACGTGACTTTTCTTAAAATAAAGGCTGAACCAGCCACTCAGAGGAAGTGAGTGCAGGGGTGAAGTCTATTTCCAGGGTGAGGAGGCTGTGAGTCAGAGACAATGGCTCTCTGGTATTACAAGCAGACTGCTCTTGCAGATGTCTGCAGTCCTGGCTCCTTTTGCTGACCATTTTTCACTTCCTTCATGGCAACTGTCAGTTTAAGTTTTAAAATGCAAGATCTCTAAGATATTTTGTATTTGTATGCATACCACAATCTATCCCCCATTCCTTCCATGACTATAAACTGCTTAATTAAATTAATACCAAGCTCATGAATGTGACATTCTAGGCCCTCTACTCTCATATGGTCCCAACTAAGCTTTCTAACCTTATCTCCTATTACAAAAGGTCACTAAGCCCTTTATAATCTGGTCAAATGGGGCCATTTATAATTTACAAGCCTTCCCACTCCACCCCTTTTCTTCATGCTGCTCCCTCCACCTGAAATGTCTTCCACATACATCTTAGCTTACTTAAATGTGACGCTCTTCTTCACATGCAGCTCACGTGAGGCCCACCTGCCAACTCTCCCCAGTAGCCACCCCTGGATTTCTCCTTAGGTAGAAGTAATCTTTGCCTCCTCAGAACTCCCACTCTTGCACTACAAATCACTGCATTCTACTTTGGATTAATTCTTTGTTTGCTTGCTCGAAGTCCTCTATCAGACCATAATCCCCTAGAGCGGTGGTTCTCAACCTTCCTAATACTGGGACCCTTTAATACAGTTCCTCATGTTGTGGTGACCCTCAACCATAAAATTATTTTCGTTGCTACTTCATAACTGTAATTTTGTTACTGTTGTGAGTTGTAATGTAAATATCTGATATGCAGGAGATATTTTCATTGTTCCAAATTGAACATAACCCACAGGTTGAGAACCGCTGCCCTAGAGGGCTTGAAGTGAGTCTTCCTTTTCTCTGAAAGCTCTCTGACCCTTTGGGAGGACACCTTACACAAAGCAGGCAATCAATCCATGTTGGGTGAAGGAATGTTCTCTCTCACTGATGATTTTCTTTTCCACTCTCCCTTCCACGGACCACCAACTCCACTGACGCTTCCTATCACTTTCCTCACTTTGCTCCATTCTTCTTTCTTGACACTTTTATCCCCTTGTATTGCCTTGAAGTCCTAGGAAAAGGCTGTCTTTATATTATCAACACTGCCAGCTAATCAGCACCCCTTTCGAAACTATCAAATTTCTTTAAAGAGATTTGAAAACCCTTAAACACTGTACAGACCTAACCAATAGCCACCAACATAACTACTTGGGGTAACATGACCAGTCACTGCATGCCTGGGGTAATCTCTAAGTTGTTACTTCTCAAAGGCTGTCTTCATTTGCTGCAATATCCTCTGTGTTTGGTTGGTTTGGGTTTTTGTTTGTTTGTTTTTTGAGCCAGGACAGAAGTTGAGTTTGCAGTATATGGAGAACCCCATTAGGTGAGGAATCATGTCAGTTTTTTTTTTTTACACTTCTGTCTCAGCACAGCTGTTTAATGTTACATTGAAAGTTCCTCCCCCCCCCCCCACCCCTGAGTTTCCTTGAGGGAAGGGATGAGGAGAAAATGTTTCTTCCTTTCTTCCAAAATTAAAGCAATTCTGAAAACCTTAGGTTTCCAGCAGACTGGTAGAGATATCTAGCTCAGTTGATGATAATTATCAAAGGCTTGCCTATAGACAGAAATAGGGAGAAGGAACTGACAGTTAAGAAATCTCCCTCTACCAATACAAGTCAGCACTCTGCCTGCAATTTATAGACTTAGAGCAGCAGTTCTCAACCTGTGGGTCGCGGTCCCTTTGGGGGAGAAGGGGTGGGTGTCAAACAGGGTCACCTAAGACTATCAGAAAACACAAATTTCCGATGGTCTTAGGAACCGAGACACTGTTCCTCCATCCATCTCCAGGCGGTCTGGCCACATGCAGATATGCCCACATACAAGTATTAAAGGGTCTTAGGAAGGTTGAGAACCACTGACTTAGAGAGTTGCTGAGAGCACAGAGAGGAGCAAGCACAGGATTAACAAGCTGGTGTATATCAGAGGGCAGACCTGAACCTGGGGCTTTTTGGCTCCAAGACCGGCTCTCAATTCACTATGCCTCTTGTCACACATACAAAGGAAGTTAAAACTGACGTGTCTATTGTAAGAGAGTTAAGTTCCTCTAAAATATTACCCAATTATGTCAGACTAATATAATCCAAATTAAAACCCTGTAAACTTCATTATGAGGATACTAGCTGCCATGGGTTATCATAAATTTCAGCTATAGCAGTTGGAACAAAGAACAACAAACTTTCCAAAAATGTTCCCAAAAATCCATTAGGAATTATAAAACTTTAGTTTTAACTCCTGGCTTCATCTTTTAATCTCCTGCAGTCTAACCCTCATGCCAGATATGCATCTCCTTCTAGCTCTCTGCCCTGGCCCTTCTGGAGAAGTCAACAGCGAAATGTACGCAGCAGGGAAAAAGAGCAAAGTAGCAAAGTCATAGGAAATGTTCAGACTGGCTATCCAGCTACTGAATTATCAATGACTAACAGCTCCACTGGTAAGCTGCAGAACAGCTGGTAGGGGCCACTTGAAGCTTTGCTGATTATTTTTGAGCTTTTACCTAGTTCCCTCCCTGGGCCACACTAACCCCAACTCAATTTCCAACAGCAGTTATCCTCCCAAGCAGCAAACTTGAGAACCCTTTTGGTTGAAAGGTGGAAGAATAAATAAAGGTCCCCCCCCAAGCCAGAAATACTCAATCTATGTTAGAAACAAAAGGCAAGGCTTGCTTATTATGTTTACTCCTGCCATAGAGAATGAGCGGTAACATACTTAAACATGTATTTCACCGACCTCAATGTCACCAACTTTTCACTAGAACTGTGTATTGTTTTCCTAAGAAAACTGGGTAAAATGATGAGCAGGTGGATTTCAGAAAAATTTGGAAAGAGCTACATTAACTGATGCTGAGTGAAGTGAGCAGAACCAGGAGAACATTGTACACAGTAACAGGAATACTGTGCAATGAACAACTGTGATGGACTTAGCTCTTCTCATCAACACAATGATCCAAGCCAACTCCAAAAGACTCATGATGGAAAATGCTGTCCACATCCAGAGAAAGATCTATGGAGTCTGAATGCAGATCAAAACATGCTATTTACTCTCTTTTGTTTTATTTCTTCTTTCTCTTGGTTCCTCCCATTGGTTCTAATTCTTTACAATATGGCTAATGTGAAAATGTTTAATATGAATGCATATGTAGAGCCTATATCAGATAGCACACTGTTTTGGGGCGCAAGGAGAGGATGGAGGAAGAAAAAAATTAAAACTCAAAACCTTATAGAAGTCAAATTCTACCTCAGACACTTACTGTGTGACCCTGAGCAAGTCATTTCATCTCTATTTGCTTCAGTTTCCTCATCTCTAAAATTGGGTTAATCAAAGCACCTCGTTCCTAGGTTTGTTGTGAGAATCAAATGAGATATTTGTAAAATTCTCAAAGAGGTGCATGGCACATATTAATGGTCATGTAAATGTCAGCAGCTAATAGTTGTAGTAACAGCAGCGGCAGCAGCAACTGCATACTAGCAAAGACAGAAAGCTCAATTCATTCACAAGATATTGTATAAGTGCAAAAGTTTTACTTTGCTGTTGTTGCTGGTTGGTTTTTCCCCCTTAAGACACCTGATAATTTTTCCTCAATTGACTTGCTATTTCTCTGTACATTTTGACTACTGGGACTTGTAACTACCTGTAAATGTGAAGACAGACTGTTTTATTTGTCCCCAAAACTGTCTTTAATCCTTTAATTTAATTAAACAAGTTTTTTACAGAGTGTCCTGGGAAGTGCACAGTGTACAAAATAAGCACAAACCAGGATTAGGGGCTAGAGGGCTGGGCCAGGGAGTCAGGAAGATGAGCTCCAATCCAATCTCTATAATTTTACCACCTATCTGACAACAGGCCACAGTAACTTAAACTCTCTGAACTTCAGCCTCTTCATCTATAAAACTAGGATCAATACCACTAGTTCTTCATTCACAGAACTAGTATGAGACAACAATGAAAGACTGCATTAAAGCACTCTGCAAAGTTTAAAATACTCTTGTTTTAACAGCCTGGACTTTCGGGGCACTCTATTAAAGCTTAAAATTGCACCAAGACTTCTGGGACCCAACCCCACTCCAAGAGGAGAGGAGAGGAGAGGAGAAGAGAGGGCAGGATACAGTGGATGGAATACTGGTCCTGGAGTCAGAAGAACCCGAGCTTAAATCTAGCCTCGTTGCCTCAGTTTCCTCAAATGTAAAGTGGGGATAAGAGTAACTCCTATCTTTCATGGTTGTTTTGAGGACCGGCACCTACTAGGCACCATGTAAATGCTTATTCCCTTCCCTCTTTCCCCTTTTCCATGCCATATATCAGTGAAGATGATAAAAAAAAAATGACATATCTCCCCAGCATCAGAAGAAAAGGCATAATTTTAAAAGATAGAGAAGAAGGGGCCTGGTATATCAGGTGAAGAGAATAAGAGGAGTACGACATACTGCAGGGTAGAAAGAAGACCAGGCTGGCTGAATCATAAGCCAGTATTAGAATATATGGCTGGATTCAGCATAGTTTAAGCTTTATATGGTAGATAATGGGGAGCTGTAGAAGACATCTGGTAAGAGTGACAGGAGGAAAACACAATTGTTAGGCAAAGTATTCTGGCAGAGATGTGGTGGGGCAAAAATACCTGGGTCTTAGTCCAGCTCTGCCACAGACAAACAATGTGACCATGATAAGCATGTCACTTACCCTGAATCTTAGCTTCTCTGTGTGAAAATGAGGATAGAAATACTGACCTCTAAGTATATGATAGATTCTTTTGAGACTCAAATGAGATGATCAAGTACACCACATATATCCCAATTTGCAATAGTAAGTTATTAAAGTTTAAAACTCTACTAAGACTTTGGGGACAGCTTGTATATAAAAGATTTTGAAACTAAGAAAATCTGTGTAAAGGTCAGTTGGGGTGGAGGTAGCTGATATTATTATGGAGTTCAGACAGAAATGGTCCTTGGTCTAAATCACTATCCTATTACTGTTCTTTAAGGTTTTTCAAACTATTGCACAGGTAGAGAAAATGACTGCTCTTTGTGAATACACAGAACTGTTGGGATAAAGGCTTATTTTCGGTGGGCTCACTAAAAGCATATTCTGGTAAACAACAATAATGATACACACTACGTCCTGCAACCACTTGAGTTTGACTGTTGCTAAAGCCTTATACTTTGAGAATTTTCCCCCCTGCAATTTAGAGGTTGTAAGTATTCAGTATGCCAACAACGATTAAAAATGCTGTTCACAAATTTCTACAGATCATTGTGATTGTTTTTGTTATTATGAATCCAGAGCTGTCTAAGTAAGTAAGCAGGTGTCTAAGGCCCAAAGAGGGACACTTTCAATACTATTATTTATAGACATACATGTTTTTAAGACCGGAAAATTCCATGCTCTCTATGGCAGGGTGTAACATGATATTCAAACTCACTAGAGTCCCACCAGAGTCCCAACTCTGTATCTCTTCTAGTCTGCGCTAAAGAAATTACTGTGCTGAAAGAGTGATGGTTATGCTGTCCAACCCACTCGCTATAATGAACTGCTAGACTCAAATGCTAGCCCACAATATAATAAACACTTTGAACAAAACACAGCCTGTGTTGGCTTTTAGGTACCGTAGAACTAAAATGATTCAGCCTTCTGAACATCTGCTGGTAGCTAGGTGAGTTTCATTCTGTCCATGACGTGCACACACAGATAACCTGCTGCAGCCAGTTTATGATGCAAAAGGGTCAGCAGATGCTGGCCTTGGAAAGGCACATTACATTCCCCCCACAACAGGCGTGCTTCAGAGAGATCCCACAATGTGATGTCAGCTAATTGGCAGAGCAATGAAGGACCTTGGCAGAGTGAGGTCTGGGCATGTAAGTCAATTTTCAAAGGCAAGCAGGGTCTGACAAGGTGCAGACATAAATCCTGGGAAGTTAAAAGGAGAATTCTGAATTAAAAAAACGCGCCAGCTCTTTGAGAAGCTAATTTATGCAGGAAGTAGCA
Organism: Pseudocheirus occidentalis; assembly: GCA_028646575.1. Classification (NCBI taxonomy): domain Eukaryota; kingdom Metazoa; phylum Chordata; class Mammalia; order Diprotodontia; family Pseudocheiridae; genus Pseudocheirus; species Pseudocheirus occidentalis. The sequence continues at coordinate 175,804,941 of CM053596.1, forward strand.
GCCATGCCTCTCAGAAAAACTGCACAGAGCTATGCAAATTTAATTGCGATTTAAAAGCCTGTGCTTTGAGAATTAATAACCAAATGGCTGGATCCTGTGTGAAGAAAGATTCAGACTATATCAGCAATGAAATCAATTGTGTCCTAGAATGAATATAATTATACTGGAGTCTTACTACAACACAGTGATGACTGCAGAAGAGAATTCATCAGAGAGTGATCTCTCTTGAACCTCATCCAACAGGGGCTGGGGTGGGGGCACCTGCTGAAGGACCAACAGAACCTCATTCTAAGTCAATCTTACAAAGAAGGAGCTGCATAGCAGGGACTCTGATACAGACTGGTAAAGGGTCTGGTCTATAGTATAGTTTACAGACCTACTCCAACAATAGTCCCCTTCAGGACAATCTCTCCTTCTGTTTCACAGCCCTTTGTCCCCTCCCCTCACCAAAAGTCAGCTGAGTAGTAGATGCTGCACCACGTTGAACTTTTTGAGTTCTCTCTTGTCTCCTTTCAATTTTGGTTTTTCTTTTTTGGCTTTGCATTCTCTCCTTTTTTGTTGTTTTCAAATTAAAGTAAAATTATTCTAATGAACAAAATTCTATTTTCTCTCCCATGTACCTCCTTCTATTAAAAAAAAAACAACAACTTATCACAAATATGCATAATCAAGCAAAACAGACTCTTGCACAGCCACGTCCCAAAGTCACACGTCTCCATCTGCCCCCTGAGTCTATCACTTCTCTGTCAGCAGATGGGTGGCACATGTCATCATCACTCCGGAATGGTGGTCGTCCCTGCACTGATGAGGGTTCTTAAGTCTTTCCAAAGTTGTCTTTACAACGTTGCTTACAGCTACAGCTTCAAAGACAGAGTCAGTCCAAGTTAACCTACATTTAGTATAAATCTAAAAATTGCACAAGAGAAACAAATGCTGAGTAACTGAGTCCAAATGAAGGAACCATGTAAAAGAGTCACAATTTCTAATAATAATAGTGTATTCTTAAGAACTGCACACAATTTTAAACAAAACAATATTAACTTAATGGTGCTATGCTGCAATTCTTTATAAATGACATTCACTGCTCTGCAGAGCACTTTGTCCCTTTCAAAGATTTTTGTTATCATTCGTTTATCTCACAGCTCATAAACAGAAGGGCCTGTAAGTCATTGTCTGCCCTGATATTTCAAGGCAGACGTCCTGTGCTTGCATTTTGTCCTCTCATTCCAAAATACTTGGAATAGCCATAATATGATTAGCTGGAGAATTTAAGAAGTCTTAAAGGTCTTTCTTTCTTTGGCTCTTGTATAATAAATTCATCATGTGATTCTAGTAACACCTTTTTAAGGATTCTGTAAAATGTAGAACTTTAATGGTATGTGTGTAAATTTCACTCCTTTTATGAATTCATAATGATATTATGAATACCATTATATTATATATTCATTCACCCGACACGTGAAAACGTGTATTTCATTAATTGGGTCAAATTTTTTTTAAGTCAAAATAAACATTCACTTTGTGTACTAGGGACTGACTCAGAAAACTAAAAACAAAATTCTCTTACCAAAGAGTCACCATGATCTAACGGGGAGCTAAGTACTACTAGCTCTAGTTCTGCTACTAACCTTGTAATTTCTCTCCCTCATGAGCATCACGTCAGAAAGAAGGAGTATATGAGGGTGCAGATGGCTGGGGAGAACGGTGTGTACTGTAGGGATGTCAAGATACTTCCAAACATGGAGAATACAATTTTTTTGAGGGGAGTAACCTTATTAAACAAAAGGCTATCGAAATATTAGTAACTACAAATCCATATGGCTACTTCCCCATTCCCACAAAATCTTTATGTGAATTACCTATAGTGTCAAACTCCCATCCGTGGGAAGCCCACAGAGTACAACCAGAATTGGACTAAAATGTAATCTGGAAGTGTTTATCAAAATAAATAAAAATACATCATAGATAATGTTCATTTGTGGTTTTCTAAGTCAAGAAGTGCTGGAAGATTGTTTTTATTTTATTTTGATGCTACTCATATAGAGGGAGTACTTGACAAAGGAATAAGAAAGGAATAGGTGAACTTCAGTAAATAAAATTCTAAAGCACACAACATCGCTTCAGGAATGAAACTAACTGAAAAGTACAGAGAAGTAAAGATCCATTGTACTAACAGTTTGTTGTTTATAAAAAGTGCAACTGCGTAGAAGAAAATACCACTTTGAAGGCTTTCCTCTAACAAGAAATCTCCCATCCATATATTAAAATCACACAAGATCTCTTCAAAGATGGAGAAGCATATGAAACAACAATAATGGCTAACGTTTCAATGGCACTTTAAGGTTTTCCAAGCACAACAACAACCCTATGAGGTACATGCTATTTTCATTCCCCTTTTACACACGAGGAAACTGAGCCTGAGATAGGTTAAATCTTTCCTGGGTCACACAGCTATTCAATGTCTTCCTGTCCCCAAGTCCAGCGTTTTCTATTCATTAACCCAATCTGCCTCCAACATGAGATAATTGCTCACTAAAGGTGTATACCACTTCAAACTGGTCCAAATGGAAGAATTCCATATAGGTGGCAATATCCTCCAGAAGTTTACATGTAACACTGCTCACTACCATAAGGGCTAGAGCACTATGGAAATTCCTAAATGTATATAATACCATTATATACCATTATATATGGCCTAACTGTTCTCAGAAAAACTAACTTAATGAAGAATGCCATTATGCGGACATTCTTAGATGCAAAAGCCCACAAGAATCTTGTCCATCAGTGTATGTAACTGGGAAAAGCACTGTGCAAAGACAATGAGCTGTGCCTAAAAATGATTAGCAGGAAGAGAACTAAAATTGTATTTCAAAATTTTTACAATGCTTTTAATAACCCTAAGCTCTTCTGGTGATACTGTATGATCAAAAGTCACAGAATAACAGTTCCCAAAGAATTAAGCCTACAGGTGTTCCCATACTGGAGAGGCAAGGCAAATGGCAGGTATGTATTTTACTTAGGAAGAATGATGCAAAAGAATCAGCATAAAGGTTAAGTCATGGGGGAGTGAGGGATAATCAATAGAAAGCCTATATGCTTCATGCCCATCCACACTATGCTAAAGATTAGCTAGGAGAAGCTCACCCTACCCCCACCCTGGCCTAGGGCACTTTGGGTGGAACCCCGGTGGAGGACATGCAAAAGAGCATGTAACAAAAGTCATACAGGATAAGGTACAAATAGGCTATACTCTACTCCTGGGCAGAATTCCCATATCAATAAGATCACACCTCCATCGAAATCTCCAAGGCAGTCTCAACCTAGGAGTTTATTCAGTTTTGCAATGTTATAATAATGCTCTTCTTAGTAACCGAGCTGTGGAAACAACAAATAACAAAATCCATTTTTAAACGGAGTCTGACTGTAAAACTTCATTTTCCTACCATCCCTTTGAACACCCCATTCCAAGAAGCACCCACCTTATATCAATCCCTGTTCTCTAGTAAATAATGCCATACCAGGGAGAATCGAGTTCAATACTTTTAGACTAATTATCATAATGAGTGCCTCACCACTGCTGTCAATGTTCAAACTAAGCAGCTTTGAAACTTTTGCCATATTAACTTCAATACAAACTTTTCTAATAATCTGTGGTGAAAGGCCATTACCTTAAAAAGAGAGCTTGCTACAACTGCAGAACAAAGATACTTAAAATGTTATTCATTGGAATAACCCCCCTTTTCAGTGTCTTCTTTTATAACTGAACTAGTTAGCTAACATTTTCCCTACCCAAAGTACCTCCTCTGAGACACAGAAAGACAGCATTTCTTCTTTTAACAAACTCATAGGAGTATTCTCCTTCCTCCCACCCCCCTCCCCA